>OY755237.1:81756765-82399265 GCA_963576725.1 Azorinus chamasolen | reverse complement strand
TTAAACGGCCCCTACTGTAGAAAGAAAAAAACCCAGGTGTATATCCAGATCATGAGGTTCACAATGGAGCCTTAATGGTTTGGAGCTACACTGTTTGTCTATTTGATGAACATATCCTAAATATAGTACAAAGACACTAACAGCACTTATCACCCATAAAAAAATTATGTCGTCTATTTACATTGCACACAGTGTAGATCCAGATCATGAGGTTCACAATGGAGCCTTATGGTTTGGATCTATGCTGTTTTTCTATTTGATGAACATATCCTAATTTAGGATTCCTAAATATAGTACAAACACAATAACAGCACTTATATCCCATAAAAAAATTATGTCGTCTATTTACATTGCACACAGTGTAGATCCAGATTCACAATGGAGCCTTATGGTTTGGGTCTACACTGTTTGTCTATTTGATGAACATATCCTAAATATAGTACAAGCACACTAAAAGCACTTTGCCTGCTAGCAATGAATTTGAAAACCGTTGATAACCCGTGCAAACAGTTTGGATCCAGATAAGGCCTCAATAAAATGTGTGGCCTCATCTAGGACCCAATCTACTAGGCCTGAACTGGGTCTTCACTAAACAAAACTATAAAAGAACCCCTGAAAAAACAGTTTTAAAAAAAAAGGGTGGTATTTTTTCCAGTGGCATTTTTTCCACTTCACTGTGGCATTTTTTCCAGTGGCATTTTTTCCGGTGGCATTTTTTCCAGTGGCATTTTTTCCTACATTCACTTAAACCACATCACCACAGAACTAGTTCCATGAAAAGGAGAGTTTATATTGTGCTTATATATGTAACAGCCTGGCTGTTACATTACTTTCCCCTCAAAGATATCTTGACCCGAGATTTGGCCTAGGAAATAACCGTGGATAATGCAATTCCAGTCTTCATCCCACTGCTGCCATCAGTTGTAACACACACTATCCGCAATCCCTGACAGTCTCCCATCCATCCAGTAACCTGTTGCTTCGCAACATTTTCAAGCACTTACACCATGTTGCCAAAGAGCAATTTCCCTGGCAATGAGAGTTTAGAGCAATTATATACCTAACAGCCTCACGGTTACACATCAAATGTTCTGTGACTGGCATTGTCTAATCCTAACTTAACCCTTTCCCTTTTCAATATTTATGTAAGAAATTCATCATGAATATTTGTTAGCTGAAGTTTTATAATGTAATCTTTTCAAGGAAATATTTTGCTAAATGACAAAAACTGTAGAATCAGATTTTTGTCATGTCAAAAGCAAACAGATGATACCCAGATCAGACAGCTCCTATAGGAGCCGTCTGATTTGGGTTTACATTGTACTCTGTTTGCAAATATATGTGAAAATGTGTGTATATGATAGAAGTGCCTTTTAACGCCTTTACAAATAGAGGATACCAATAACAGACAGCTTCTCTAGGAGTTGTCTGGTCAGGGTCTGCTCTATTTGGTTATTTAGTTCTGTAGCTTTGATTCTACAATTTCTGAAATAGCAACCTGTTCATGGCACGTACAGGTGTTCGTGAAATAGCAACTGTTCATGGCACAGGTGTTCGTGAAATAGCAACCTGTTCATGGCACAGGTGTTCGGAGTGTGCTGACCCCCCCCCCCCCTTCTCACCCCCTACCCCCCTCTACAAACCAAATAATAATAATAAAACACACTAAAACACACTTACATATGGTCAAATCATCATAACTTAGCATAACAATCAGTTTCTGACAAACACCCCTCGATGTCAAAGTAGATCATAGCATGTTTTAGTGTCTTTTATTCATTTTTTGGGTTGTAGAGGAGGATTTGGGGGTGGGGTGGGGGGGGGGGGGGTGTTAGCACGCGCCGAACACCTGTTGTTCATGGGGCATTATAAAGGTTCAGTTAATACTTTTCCAGTTGAATATTCATATAAGAAATAATGACATCATGAATATTTATTAGCTGAATTTTTATAATGGCATATGCACACGGGGATTTTTATCCCCCACCGCATAGCGGAGGGGGGTTATAGGAATGGCCTTCGTCTGTCTGTCTGTCTGTCTGTCCGTCTGTCAGTAACAATTTCGTGTCCGCTCCATATCTCCTATACCCCTTGAAGGATTTTTAAGAAACTTGCCTCAAATGTTAACCAAGTTGAGACGATGTGCAGAACATATGTGGCAGATATGTCGGCTCAAGGTCAAGGTCACATTTGAAGGTCAAGGATTTTAACCTTCAATTTCCATTGCATTTTTGTGTCCGCTCCATATCTTCTAAACCCTTTGAAGGATTTTCATAAAACTTGAGTCAAATGTTAACCAAATTAAGACGATGTGCAGAACACATGTGGCAGTCATGTCGGCTCAAGTTCAAGGTCACATTTGAAGGTCAAGTGTTTAAACCTTCAGTTGCCATTACAGTTTCGTGTCCGCTCCATATCTTCTAAACCCTTTGAACGATTTTCATAAAACTTGGGTCAAATATTAAATGAATTGAGACGATGTGCAGAACCCATGCGGCAGTCATGTTGGCTCAAGGTCAAGGTCACGTTTGAAGGTCAAGTGTTCTAACCTTTAATTTCCGTTATATTTTCGTGTCCGCTCGATATCTTCTAAAGCCTTTGAAGGATTTTCATAAAAGTTTAGTTAAATGTTAGCTAAATTGAGACGATGTGCAGAACACATGTGCCAGTCATGTCGGCTCAAGGTCAAGGTCACATTTGAAGATCAAGTGTTCTTACCTTCAATTTCCATTATAGTTTCGTTATCTCCTATACCCCTTGAAGGATTTTCAAGAAACTTGCCTCAAATGTTAACCACGTTGAGACAATGTGCAGAACATATGTGGCAGTCATGTCAGGTCAAGGTCACATTTGAAGGCCAAGTGATTTAATCTTCAATTTCCATTAAATTTCATGTCCGCTCCATATCATCTAAACCATTTGAAGGATTTTCATAAAACTTGAGTCAAATATTAGCCAAATTAAGACGATGTGCAGAACACATGTGGCAGTCATGTCAGCTCAAGTTCAAGGTCACATTTGAAGGTCAAGTGTTTAAACCTTCAGTTGCCATTACAGTTTCGTGTCTGCTCCATATCTTCTAAACCCTTTGAACGATTTTCATAAAACTTGAGTCAAATATTAAATGAATTGAGACGATGTGCAGAACCCATGCGGCAGTCATGTTGGCTCAAGGTCAAGGTCACATTTGAAGGTCAAGTGTTCTAACCTTTAATTTCCGTTACATTTTCGTGTCCGCTCCATATCTTCTAAACCCTTTGAAGGATTTTCATAAAAGTTTAGTTAAATGTTAACCAAATTAAGACGATGTGCAGAACACATGTGGCAGTCATGTCGGCTCAAGTTCAAGGTCACATTTGAAGGTCAAGTGTTTAAACCTTCAGTTGCCATTACAGTTTCGTGTCCGCTCCATATCTTCTAAACCCTTTGAACGATTTTCATAAAACTTGGGTCAAATATTAAATGAATTGAGACGATGTGCAGAACCCATGCGGCAGTCATGTTGGCTCAAGGTCAAGGTCACGTTTGAAGGTCAAGTGTTCTAACCTTTAATTTCCGTTATATTTTCGTGTCCGCTCGATATCTTCTAAAGCCTTTGAAGGATTTTCATAAAAGTTTAGTTAAATGTTAGCTAAATTGAGACGATGTGCAGAACACATGTGCCAGTCATGTCGGCTCAAGGTCAAGGTCACATTTGAAGATCAAGTGTTCTTACCTTCAATTTCCATTATAGTTTCGTTATCTCCTATACCCCTTGAAGGATTTTCAAGAAACTTGCCTCAAATGTTAACCACGTTGAGACAATGTGCAGAACATATGTGGCAGTCATGTCAGGTCAAGGTCACATTTGAAGGCCAAGTGATTTAATCTTCAATTTCCATTAAATTTCATGTCCGCTCCATATCATCTAAACCATTTGAAGGATTTTCATAAAACTTGAGTCAAATATTAGCCAAATTAAGACGATGTGCAGAACACATGTGGCAGTCATGTCAGCTAAAGTTCAAGGTCACATTTGAAGGTCAAGTGTTTAAACCTTCAGTTGCCATTACAGTTTCGTGTCTGCTCCATATCTTCTAAACCCTTTGAACGATTTTCATAAAACTTGAGTCAAATATTAAATGAATTGAGACGATGTGCAGAACCCATGCGGCAGTCATGTTGGCTCAAGGTCAAGGTCACATTTGAAGGTCAAGTGTTCTAACCTTTAATTTCCGTTACATTTTCGTGTCCGCTCCATATCTTCTAAAGCCTTTGAAGGATTTTCATAAAAGTTTAGTTAAATGTTAGCTAAATTGAGACGATGTGCAGAACACATGTGCCAGTCATGTCGGCTCAAGGTCAAGGTCACATTTGAAGATCAAGTGTTCTTACCTTCAATTTCCATTATAGTTTCGTTATCTCCTATACCCTTTGAAGGATTTTCAAGAAACTTGCCTCAAATGTTAACCACGTTGAGACAATGTGCAGAACATATGTTGCAGTCATGTCGGCTCAAGGTCAAGGTCACATTTGAAGGCCAAGTGATTTAATCTTCAATTTCCATTACATTTCGTGTCCGCTCCATATCTTCTAAACCATTTGAAGGATTTTCATAAAACTTGAGTCAAATATTAACCGAATTGAGATGATGTGCAGAACACATGTGGCAGTCATGTCGGCTCAAGGTCAAGGTCTCATTTGAAAGTCGTGTTCTTACCTTCAGTTTCCATTATATTTGTTTCCGCGTCCTATTTTCATAACAACTGGAAGGTTGAATGTCAACCACATTAAAACCCATTGTATCACCTTAAGGTCAATGTCTTAATTTAGGTGGCGGCGGTGGGGGATATAGCTGTCCTTTGGACTGCCTTGTTGATATTACTAGAAACTGTAGTCTTTTATAATTTCATATGCAAACAGAGCAGACCCTGATCAGATGGCTCCTACAAGAGCTGTCTGATCTGGTTCTACTCTCAGTCTCTGTTTGCAAAGGTATAAAATAGTGTTTATATGAGGAAAGGGTTAATGAATATTCATGAAGTCATGATTTATTGTACATGTATAAATATTCTTGAGGTAAAGGGTTAATTACATGAATTATTGTACATGTATAAATATTCTTGAGGTAAAGGGTTAATTACATGAATTATTGTACATGTATAAATATTCTTGAAGTAAAGGGTTAATTACATGATTTTATTGTACATTTATAAATATTCTTGAGGTTAAGGGTTAATTACATGATTTTATTGTACATGTATAAAATATTCTTGAGGTAAAGGGTTAATTACATGAATTATTGTACATGTATAAATATTCTTGAGGTAAAGGGTTAATTACATGAATTATTGTACATGTGTAAATATTCTTGAGGTAAAGGGGTAATTACATGATTTTATTGAACATTTATCCAACTTTTCCAAAGTTTTAGTAATGTACCTTTGAGACATTGGAAGCTGGATAATTAACAAAGATATGTAAAGCTTATGGGCATACTGTCTTGGCCTATACTGAGAGAAGTGGTTCACTCCTGGGAGAGTCAATCTCCCTAAGGGTTGACACTAGAAATTCATAGCTATAGTACTACATTTTATAAATCAAATAAATTTCTATACAAGAACAAATATTCATTTCTTGTGCTTGCTGAATTCACTTGGCAGACATAACATTTTAACCCTTTACTCCATGAATATTCATGTAAGAAATAGTGGCATCAGGAATATTAATTAGATTAATCATTATAATAGCACATGGACAGTGGAAGTTTTGGTCATGACAGAAACTGTGGAATCATATCTGTATTATATCATAAGCAAACAAAGTAGACCCTGATCAGACAGCTCCTATAGGATCAATCCGATCAGGGTCTGCTCTGTTTGCTTATGAAATCATAATAGACCTGACTCTACACCTACCAACTGTGGTAGCTAGGTCGGTGGTTCTACTTGGATGTTTTTCTGTTCATGAAACAATGCAGCTTGTTCCGTGTACAGAAGAACCTCTGGGGTCTTCCTCCACCTGTAATTAGCTGGATGTCGTGATATGAAAACAACGTAAAACCAGATAAAAACTAAACCAAACCTACCAATACTAAAGATTCCTATGCAGTGTATGCACATATGCCATTACAAAATTTCAGCTGATGAATATTCACGATGTCATTATTTCTTACATGAATATTCATGGAATAAAGGATTAATTAAGTTGTTACTATGACAAACCTTTTACGAGCTGTGCAAAATACAAGCACAAGTACTATGCAACCTATACCAAGAAAGACAACAACACTTACATTTGCAATGTTTCTTATGATTGAATTCAAGTTCACAGAAATATTAATTCAGTGGAACTAATAGGGTAGCAAATTGCGAAAACCCTGATTAAACTGTGAAGTTCGATCTGGGTCTGTACTATTTGCTCAGTTTATTTTTGGAATTACATTGAATTGTATGTTATCATCATTGTAGGAAACAAGGAGAAGACAACAGGCTGAGGCAGCAGAAAAGAGAAAACGAGATGATGAAGGGCGAGGAGTTAAAGATCCTGAGGCTGTAAAGAGGAAACGGCAGAAGCGAGAAGCTGCGGAAAGACAGGCTGAACAGAATGCTGGTGCAGGAGATTCAAACCTGAAGGTATAACTGATTCATTTATACAGTTTAACAAATGAAATTTGAGTCATGTTAAAAAAGAAATAAGAATGTATCTCTAAAATGAAATAAGAATGCATATCTAAAATGAAATAAGAATTGATCTCTAAAATGAAATAAGAATTTATCTTTAAAATGGAATAAGAGTTGATCTCTAAAATGAAATGAGAATTGATGTACCGGTATACATGTATAATGAAATAAGAAATGATCTCTTAAATGAAATAACAAATAATCTCTCAAATGAAATAAGAATTGAACTCTAGAATGAAATAAGAATTGATCTGTAAAATCAATTTTGCCTCATCTGATTTTCGAAGAAATCTAGGTGCTGCCATAACCTTGGTGTCGTCATAGTGGTTGTTGTTGACGGCATTTGTAAATTTTTGACAGTTTGTCTCAGTTTTTGCATCAACATAGCTATCCTTACTTCACTCAGATGTTCATCATCGTAAAGACTACAAACTAATATCTGACCACTGCTGCATTACTTTCCCTGACACATTTGCAAACAGAGTAGACCCAGATCAGATGGCTCCTATAGGATCAGGGTCTGTTCTGTTTGCTTTTGACATGATATAGATCTGATTCTACAGTTTTTGTCAAAGCAAAATATTTCCTTGAAAAGTTTACATTATAAAACTTCAGCTTATAAATATTCATGGTGTCATTTCTTCTTACACGAATACTGAAAAGTGTTAACTCTTATCCTGCCTAAACAATATGGTCTGCTCAAGCTCTGATTTGTTGCATATTTCACTTACCTCTGATTTGTCTGAGTGACAAACAGCTTGAATCCTGATGAGACGCTGAGAACAGGGAAAACGTTAAGCCTTTCCCTGTTCTGTGTTTATTCCAAATTTCAACACCTACTGAATATTCATGGCCAAAATGGTTCTAATGAAATATGGAAGGTGGAACATTGTAGCCATTTTAGAAAGTAAAGAAACATATCTATCAAATTCCAACTCTGTTTGCAAATGTGTGAAAATGCGTTTATATGAAGGAAAGAGTTAAATGGCATCCAAACAGGTGGAGTAATGCATGAATATACTACGGATTTACCCTTTCCTTCATATAAACACCTTTTCACTCCTTTGCAAACAGATCTAATAGGAATTGTCTGTTCAGGGTCTGCTCAGTTTGCTTAAAGAAATAATATAGATATATTTCTACAACTTTCACCAATGCCAAAATTTCATATGCCATAGCATAAATCTAATTATTATTCATGATGTGTCATTGATTCTTACATGAATATTCATGGAGTAAAGGATTAATCCATATAAGCCTGATCAGACCCTGAACACTGTACTCCATGAATATTTAAGCAATAAATGATGGCATCATGAATATTAATTAGATGGGGTTTATTTTATAATGGCACATGACCACAGGAACATTTGGCCATGGAAGAATCGTATCTATTATTTCATATGCAAACAGAGACAGACCCTAATTAAACAGCTCCTGTAGAAGCCGTCTGATCTGGGTCTACTCTGTTTGCATAGAAAAACGTATGTATGGAGAAACGGGTTAAATATTTACCTGCTTTTTAGTTCTTTGGTTCAGGCTAAACATCAGTTAGACAAACTGAGGTCCTGAAACAGATTACTTCCAAATTGTTCACATTTGTCTTTATATATCCGTAATTGATTTTTACACTTTCTTCTTTTCCAGTGGCAAGTTAGCTAGACAGCCAACAGGAGGACACACTTTACCTCTGATCAATACTCAAGTGCTTTCCAAACTCCATAGAGCCAACTATATTCTATGTCTTTATTTCTCAGCAAAACCCTTTTATAATGCAACTCATTAGGACTGTCGCAAAAAGTTTCGATTTTGACCCATTCCCTCATATTGTTGCTTTTTAATGCCTCTGTAAAAGTTATTTCTTGAAACCATCATGACAAATAGAGCATTTGCTCCATAGAAGCAAATGTTATATTTATCACAATGCTTTCAAAACTACACAATTCTAAAATTTCCTTTTTTTCAATGCTCCTTTTCAGAAGATTTATTCAAAAAAGAGCCTATGAGGGAATGAGTTCATGTGACCTCAACCCTTTACTCCATGCATATTTATAACTGCATATCGAGGGCTTGGTGTAAAACTATTCTAACTCCTTCACAAAGTGAAGGAGTTAGAATAGTTTTGCACCAATCCCTCGATATGAACAAGTGGAGATTTGGCAGTGGCAGAAACTGTACAATCCAATCTATTATATTCCTTGAAGCAAACAGACCAGACCAAGATCAGAAAGCTCCTACAGATAATTATGATCTTGGTCTTATTCTGTTTGCAAGGTGTGAAAATGTGTCTCTATCTGGGATAGGGGTAACCCTTTCCCTCATATAACTGCCTTTTCACACATTTGCAGACAGAGTAGACTTAGATCAGACGGCTCCGATGGAAGCCGTCTGATCAGGGTCTGCTCTGTTTGCATATGATATTATAATAGATCTGACTCTTCAGTTTGTACCAATATCAAAAAGTCTTGTATGCATATACCATATAAACATTCAGCTAATAAATATTCATGACATCATTATTTCTTACATGAATATTCAACAGAGAAAGGTATCATCAGGATATTGCAAAGAAATATTGAAAATGTTTCGCCTAGATATATTTACCCTGTTGAATAATCATGTTAGTAATGCCATAAGTTTTATAATGGCATATGTACACAGGATTGTTTAGTATAAGAAGAAAGTGTCGAGTCAGATCTATTATGATTTCACAAGCTAACTGAACCCTGATCAGACAGTTCCTACAGGAGCCATCTGATCTAGATCTACTCTGTTGGCAAAGGCATGAAAAAGCGTTTATATGAGGGAAAGGTTAAAGAGGAAGTCCCTACAATGAACGCATATTTTCACTAATATCATAAAACTTGGTATTTGTTATTCTCAAGCATTATTATGAAGATTGTCAATTTGAACTTATATGAAAAAAATGCACCTGTGATACAAAAAACCCCCGATTTCAACAATACATGTACTTATAATTTTAGTTCTACAACAAATTATTATAATCGGCCTTTTCCGTTCAAATTTTCCGCGTTTTGTCGATGATCACCCGATCCATTGTTTACGTAACAGCTTTTCTCGGAAGTGGTCGGAGAGGCGCAAATAGCGCGAACAGATACAAAACTAAAACCCAACCCGAATAAAACTGAAAACTGGGGGAATAAAATCGGAATCATCGATATCAGATACATGGATGTTTTGTCATTTTCAACGTTTATTGGATAGGTTTTCATGCGATATACTACTTTTCAGCATATAAACAAATGAGTTTTGTATATATGTTAGGTGTTTTTGAAATGCGTCGAAATGCCTTTAACTCTTTACTCCATATACATGTATACCGGTACATATACACCTTTGCAAACAGAGAGTCCCAGATTGCATGGCTCCCATAGGAGCTATCTATTCAGGATCTGCTCGGTTTCCATATGAAATGATGTTGATCTGATTCTGAAGTTTCTGCCATTTTTAAAATTCACATCATCAGAATTCATAGTAAATATTTCTTTCATGAATATTCATAAAGTTGGGTTCAACCCTTTAATGCCTTTGCAAAAAGAGTAGGAGCCATCAGGTCTGTTCTGTTTGCTTACAGAATAAGAAAGATCTGATTCTACGGTATCTGTAATGAAAGTCCTGCCATTATAAAAAAAATATTTACAGTTGAACTTCAATATCTCGAATTCAAGGGACCATAAAAATTACTTCAACAGGTTTGAGTTATCCAATTTCTAATCTGAACAATTTCTAAAGTTCACAGTTTAATGCTGGTCTAAAGTAATGCTAAAAGCTCCTGTAGGAGCTTTCAGCATTACTTTCGAAATGCATTAAGCTGTCATATTTGTTTCTAGTTACCTGTATGCCCTGTGACAGTGATAAATTTTAGAACAAAATTGTGTATTGTAAATTTGGAAGGACCAAACTTTCACTGCAAGTTATTTTGAAGTTTGAGTTATCCTAGTTCGAGTAAGCGAAGTTAATTATTACGATATCATGATTTCTTACATGTAAAGAGTTAACTACTCCTTTTATCTACTGCTCTACTATCTACTATCTACTGTCAGATATACAGGCCACAGTCTCAATAGTTATTGGTAGTGTGTTTGTTGCTTGCTAGAAACAAACCTATTATATAATATTTCTTCTTTTTTAGCTCACCAGAGCACAAAGTGCTCAGGGTGAGCTTTTGTGATCGCCTGATGTCCGTCGTCTGTCGGCGTTTGTTGTGCGTCGTGTCAAAATTGGCCCCGCCTTGGGGGTTTCAAGTTTTCAATAGAAATATATAGTGAAAACTTTGAAAATCTTCTCCTCTGAAACTGTAATGTTCTCAACTTTCATATTTGGCACATAGCATCATGTTCAGGTCCTCTACAAAAGTTATATAAATTATGCCCCTGGGGTCAAAATTGGCCCCGTCCCAGGGGTGGCCAGTTTTCTCAAGCTGACTGTTTTTCTGTTTTCTGTACAAGTAGCAGAATGCTGGGTTCACTTAGGTTAGGCATGGGGAAAACTTTAAAAATCTGCTTGTCAAAAACTGCATGTCACAGAGCTTAGATATTTGGTGTATAGATTTACTTAGTATACCTTAATGAAATTTGTTAATATCATAGTTCTGAGGTTAAAATTGGCCCTGCCCTGTTGGTTATACTTTAAAATAGATTTTTACAGTATAAAGGTTCACCTTAGCTAGAAGGACTCCAGATACTCAGTCTATGTTATGCAATCATTGGTGAGGTCAAGTTCCTGGTCAAAACTCTATAAAGTTGTCTGCTTCAGAATTAGTGTCTGTTTGTTCACACTGTTTTTAACCCATTCCCTCATAGGCTATTTTCAGATCCTACCTCTTTGAATAAATTTACTGATAAGGAGCATTAATTAGAGAAAATGAAAATTTCAGAATTGTGTAGATTTGAAACCATTGTGATAAATAGAGCATTTACTCCCATGGAGCAAATGCTCTATTTAACACAATAGTTTCATAAAGTGACTATTACAGAGGCGTAGAAAGGCGTTTTTATGGAGGAAAGGGTTAATGCATATCAATCTTACAATTAACTCATGTACAAACCACATATGAAGTTACATACCGGTATACGTCAGATCAGAATCCAAACTGTGTGCTAATTTCAGTCAAGTCATGCTAAGAAATGAAGCCCCACCCCAGAGGTGGCCAGTTTTCTATAGAACATAGTTAAAACTTTGAAAATCTTCTCCTCTGATTGTCTGGTGAGCGATATCAGGGCCATGATATATCAGGGCCGTCATGGCCCTCTTGTTTAAGAATTTATAGACTAGCAGTAGTTTTTATTTTATTTAATAGATTTATTTTATTTATTTGACATATAATTTCTTAAAATATTTGTTGACCCTTTCTTTCATATAAACATGATTTCACACATTTACAAACAGAGTAGACCCAGAGCAGATGGCTCCTATAGGAGCCATCTGATCAAGGTCTGCTCTGTTTGCTAATAGAATTTGATAGATCTGTTTCTTTACTTTCTCAAATGGCTACAATGTTCATCCTTCCATATTTCATTATAACTATCTTGTCCATGAATATCTAGTAGGTATTAAATTTGAAATAAACATAGAACAAGGAAATCGTTAAATACATTACAATAGAATTGGCCTATAGAAACTACATGTTGGTCTATAACAGCAGCTGGTCATGTTGTAACCCTTTACTCCATATATACATGTACACCTTTAAATGCCTTTGTAAACAGAGTAGACCAAGACCAAACAGCTCCTGTAAGAGCCATCCGATCAAGGTTTTGTTCTGTTTGCATATCGAATATACAGTAAAACCTCTCTATAACGGCCATTAAATTACATCAAGTATTTTGTGTTAAAGGCAGGTGGTTGCTTAAAGCAAGGTGAAGGTAAAACAGAACGCTCCTATAGGAGCGTTCTGATTTACTTTCACCTTGCTTTAACCCTTTCCCTAATATAAACATGTTTTCACGCATCTGCAAACAGCTCCTAGAGGAGCCGTCTGATCAGGGTCTACTCTGGTTGAAATTCAAAGATCTGTGTCTTTACTTTCTAAAATTGCTACAATGCTCCACCTTCCATATTTCATAATAACCTTTTTGTCCATGAATATTCAGTAGGTATTGAAATTTGTAATAAACATAGAACAGGGAACGGGTTAAGCAGCGACCTGTCCTAAATACCAACTAATTAACACAATTTAGTGGCCGTTTTACTGTAGATCTGATTCTATAGTTTTTACCAGTCGACTTTTCTTGTTCAGATTCCATTACAAATATTAAGCTTGTTAATCCTTTACTCTATAAATTTGCCTTTCTACGCCATTACGAACAGAATAGACCCAGATCAGGTGGCTCCTATAGAAGTTGGCTGATCAGGGTCTGTTAAATTATATAGATCTGATAGTTTCTGCAGTGGACAAATATTCCTGTATTTATATGCCAATATCCCTTTCCTCCATAGGCTATTTTTAGATCCAACCACTTTGAATAAATCTACCCGAAAAGGAGCATTAACTTGAGACAAGGAAAATCTTAGAATTTTGTAGTTTGAAACCGTTGTGATAAAAAGAGCATTTACTCCTATAGGAGCAAATGCTCTATTCATCACAATGGTTTCAAGAAGTGGTTTTTACAAAGGCGTATTTATGGAGGAAAGGATTATACAAAATAAATTATTCATGATGTCATTATTTCTTTTATGAATATTCATGGAGTAAAGCATTAATATTCATACATCGGAATAAGGGATTAATGCATGACAAAAGTTATGCAGAGCAGCTTTTGGCAAAATGTTCATTGTTATGGATTTAACCATTTCCCTCCTATAAAATTAATGCTTTTTCACACATATGCAAACAGAGTAGGCCAGTATCAGATGGCTGCTGTTGAACTTACAGGGTCTGCTCTGTTTGCTTATGAAGTTATAATAGCACCGACTTTACAGTTTCTAGTAATACCAAAGCATCATGTGTACATAATGTTGTTATAGAAATTTGGGTAATAAATATTCATGATGTCATTATTTCTTGCATGAATATTCAACAGGGAAAATGTTGTTTGATTTGGGGTACAGTCCATTGCCAGAATTTAGCCATCTTTTCATGAGTTTGACACCTTTTATAGATTTAAATATGAATACTGTAGTAATTAGGATTTCTGTGTGATATCTTGTAGCGTGCACCATTCGTAAATCAGGCTAGCTAGTAACGCGTACTCTAATTAACCTAAGAATTTGGACTGAAGGAGCTATTTGATTAGGGTCAACACTTGTAGGCTATTACATGTATGTGGATCTAATTTAACCCTTTCCCTGTACCTTTTCCCTGTTCTATGTTTATTCCAAGTTTCAATACCTTCTGAATATCCATGGACAAAATGTTTATAATGAAATATGGAAGGTGGAACATTGTAGTCATTTTAGAAAGTAAAGAAACCCATCCTTCAAATTCCATTAGCAAACGTAACAGACCCTGATCAGACAGCTCATATAGGAGCTGTCTTATCTGGGTCTACTCTTTCTGAAGGAGCTATTTGATTAGGGTCTACACTGTTTGCTACTACAGTTAAACCTGTCTAAACCGGATGTTAAATTTGGTATAAATATCTTGGGAGATATGTGGCAGCTTAATGCAGGATTAAAGTCATGCAGAAAGCTCCTAGGAGCTTTCTGCATGACTTTCACTCTGCATTAAGCAGCCACCTGTCTGAATGTATCTAAATTCTTCTCTACTAGAATTCTGGTCTAGAGGGGTTCTACTGTACATGTATGTTAATCTAAAGCTATCAAAATCGGGTCGAATTATTCAGCTTTACCGACCAGTGGAGAAGGGAAATAAGGTGTCCAGATACTTAGGAAAATTAGAGAACTCCATGGCTTAACTTTGCAACATTTTTCCAGCACTGAGATTATACATGTATTGTCAAAGAGCTTGCTCCCAGCAAGGAGAGTGTAACACTTTACTCCAGGGATATTTATGCCTTTCTACGCCTTTGCAAACAGAGTAGACACAGATCAGGCCCAAATCAGGGTCTGCTCCGTTTGCTTATGAAGTTATGAAATTATTATAGGTTGACTCTACAGTTTCTGTCAGTACTAAAATATAATATGTACATGTGCCATTATAAGATGCAGCTATAAATATCCATGATGTCATTATTTCTGACATGAACACGCAACGTGGACAGTGTTAATACATGTACTAGGTTTCTATGGATGTAACATGGGACAAGTCTTAGGATTCATATGACAGCTGACTTTGCCTTATAAGATATTTCTTATCAAACTTGGATATACATTGTAGGTGTTGTTATTTTTTGCTTTTATACACCTAGGTAACAAGTTGAAAACCCCATTCTATTTTTAAATACATTTGTATTAGATCTTTGTTTAGTTGTCCATGTACATATATATGTGATATATTAAAATATTATCAATAAAGGTTTATCTTATTCTGTATTCATAAACCTTTGGCAAGAAAAGGTGCTACTCATGTAAAAGTAGTGTTTTTAGCTCGTCTGTTTCGAAGCTACTTTGATCACTGGGTTGTAGTCATCGTCATCAGTGTGCAAAAACTTTAATGTAGCTCATTACTCGAAAAGTATAAGGTGTATCAACATGAAACTTCATATGTGGGTAGATCTCATTGAGGAGAATGCCCCTACATAAGAATCATAACACTTGATTTAAATTTTTTGGAGTTATGGCCCTTTATTTTTTTCAAAAAGTTTTTAAATTTAGCTGGACAAGCACTAAATCAGACGAGAGTTGGCGCCGCAGGCGGCTCTTGTTTTACTAGAGTGTTTGCATTACAATGGCACAAGTTGTTTGGCATGCGGGTTTGTGTGCTGGCATCAAACTGTTGTTTCCGTGTGATAACATTAGTTAGAAATGAAATATACTTGAGTTAAGAACGATACTTGTATATTGTGACCTAACTTTGTCAGCAGATAGCTTACGTGGAGACCAAGATTGGAATTGCATTTGGGGTTTGGAGTCAAGGTCATTGTAACTAAAAATAGAAGAAAGGCAAAATGAACTAGAGGTTTGTTTTTGTCACAAAAACAGATGTCTCCCCCCTCCCATCCTCTTTCCAATACACAAGTGTAATGTCTGTAATTCCAAACTTATAAGGGTCTAATTTTTAAGTCATCAGGGGCAATAACTCCAACATTGTCAGGGGGAGACAATTCAAAAGCCCCAGGTACACAAAAACACATGCTTGTCAACATTCTTGTGAAGTTTGGTGACTTTAGTACTAGTGGTTTCATAGATACATGTGACACAAAGTAAAGTTTCTCTTATTTTAAGTCATAAGGGGCAGTAACTCCAAAGTTATCAGGGGGAGACAATTAAAAACCCCAGATGCACAACAACTCATGCTGGTGAACATTCCTGTGAAGTTTGGTGACTCTAGCCCTACTGGTTTCAGAGATAAATGCAGCACAAAGTTTTTCTAATTTTAAGTTATCATATCAGGGGCAGTAACTCAAGAATTATCAGGGGGAGACAATTTTAAAAACCCAGGTGCACAACAACTTATGCTGGTCAACATTCCTGTGAAGTTTGGTGACTCTAGCCCTAGTGGTTTTAAAGATATGCATGAAACAAAGTTTCTCTCAATTTTAAATAATCATATCAGGGGCAATAACTCCAAAATTATCAAGGGGAGACAATTCAAAAATCCCAGGTGCACAACAACTCATGCTACTCATGCTGGTCAACATTCCTGTGAAGTTTGGTGACTCTAGCCCTAGTGGTTTCAGATATATGCACGACACTAAGTAAAGTTTGTCTAATTTTAAGTCATCAGGGGCAACAACTCCAAAGTTAACAGGGGGAGACAATTCAAAAACCCAAGAGCACAACAACTTATGCTAGTGAACAATCCTGTGAAGTTTGGTGACTCTAGCCCTACTGGTTTCAGAGATACGCGTGACACAAAGTTTGTATAAATTTAAGTATTCATATCAGGGGCAATAACTCAAGAATTATCAGGGGGAGACAATTCAAAAACCATAGGTGCACAACAACTCATGCTGGTGAACATTCCTGTGAAGTTTGGTGACTCTAGTACTAGCGGTTTCAGAGATACGCGCGGCACAAAGTTTCTCTTATTTTAAGTCATCAGGGGCAATAACTCCAAAGTTATCAGGGGGAGACAATTCAAAAACCCCAGGTGCACAACAACTCATGCTGGTGAACATTCCTGTGAAGTTTGGTGACTCTAGCCCAACTGGTTTCAGAGATACGCGCGACACAAGTTTGTGACGGACAGACAGACAGACAGACAGACAGACGGACGGACAGACAGACAGACAACTCTGGCAAAAACAATATATCTCCCCATAAATGGGGGAGACATAATGACAAAAGTTACTAAACGTTCAAGAGGAGATAATTCTGTAATGCCCTGCACTAAACACATTAAAATTGTGTCTTGCGCATCTAATATTTATGGCCATTATGTATGCTAAATATAAATTCAATTACTTTCAAATAGAAAATTGAGTGACTGAAAGCCCAACCGATCGCCAGAACGATTGGCCACCAGGGTGATGCCAGTATACCCCTTCAAACTTTGTTTGAAGTGATATAATTACATGTATATACATCTGATTCTACACCTTCTGCCATAGCCAAGACATTGTGTTCTTATACTATTATAAACATTCCCCTAATTAATACTTATAATGTCATTATTTGTTACAAGAGGTAATGGGTTAACCCTTCGCTTGCTATTTGTTTCAATATACCTACCTGTAAATAGTGAAGACCCAGATGAGACAGCTCCTACAGGAGCTGTCTCATCTGGGTCTGCACTATTTACAAGTTGATTGTGCGACCAGTGCACTCCACAGTGGTGATTGCACAGTGATATACTTGTACACAATGAAGATATATGCAATTATACAACAGGGCATGGGTAAAGAAGGAGAAATGTATTTTAAAATTCAGCAAGAGAAGGGTTAATACAACTTGAATAGGTCATGGATTGTCCCTATTGTGATGCATTAGAAGGCCAAACAGTAGCTTATACTATTAACACTGTAAAAACAATGAGTCATACTTCTGGCAAAAGAACAAGAGCCACATGCGGCACCAACGCTCGTCTGATTTGGTGCTTGTTCACTGCATACACTTCCCATCTACCAACCTATGAAGTTTCATGTTGATACCTTTTATACTTTTTATACGCCTGTTTTAAAAAAAACCTGGGACATATGTAATGGCACTGTCTGTCTGTCCATCTGTCTGTCCAACTGTACCATCTCTAACTCAAGTTCTGCTTGGTAGATCCTTCTCAAATTTCACCACAATGTTTATCTGGACATGCTACAGTAGCATGGGTGTGTCCCAGTATGTATATCACAGGCTTCACCTGTAGGCAAGAGTACATAACTCTTGTAAGTATTTTGAAGAGTCCACTTATTTACATAACCATTTGAGATAAAGCTTTGAAACTTGGAATACGTGTTCACCATCACAAGCTTCACCTATAAGCATGAGTATATAACTCAAGTATTTTGACAGAATTGTGACCCTTTTTAACTTAGAATTTCTGGTTCAGGTTTTAGTCCACTTATTTACATAACCCTTTCAGATAAAGCTTTGAAACTTAAAACACCTGTTCACCATCACAAGCTTCATCTGTAGGCCCTACAGATGAAGCTTGTGATGGTGAACAGGTGTTTAGGCATGAGTAAATAACTCTGTCAAGCATTTTGACAGAATTATGTCCCTTTTTAATTTAGAATGTTTGGTTAAGGTTTTTGTTACATCACCCTTTGAGATAAAGCCTTGAAACTTGGAACACTTGTCTACCATCACAAGCTTCATCTGTTTGAAAAAACGGGACATAATATGAAATGGTGCGGTTTGTCCGTCTGTTTGTCAAGTAACATCTCTAACTCAAATTCTGCTTGGTGGATCCTCCTCAAATTTCACCACAATGTTTATCTGGAATGCTACAGTGGCATGGGTGTGTCCTGGTACATATATCCAATGTCAAGGTGGCACAATTGGATGTAGAATTTTCATTAGCATTTAGCAAATCTCAATTTTTGTTGAACAAGGCCTTGACGGGCGTATATTGTGCCAACTGGCTCTCTTGTTGATTAATCAGCTACATTAAAGTTTTAGCACGTCGCAGACGACAATGACGCTAATACCTACGACCCAGTGATCACAATAGGCTGTGTCAATAGCTCGACTTTGTTTTTGAAAACAGAGGAGCTAAAAAATGACCACAGCTGTATTTCCACAGCTACAGATAAAGGTGCATACCTTAATACTAAATTGTTATTTCCCCACCATTTCTCCACGATTCTAAAGAGTGGTCACAGTATAGGGTTTGGTGGAGAAATAAAGGAGCTATTCTTGAAAATTTTAAATTTATGCAGCTTATCTGGATCTCTGCTACAAAATGGACTTTCAATGTCAAATTTCAGGGAGGACATTTTCTCCAGCATTGATAAAGGTAAAATAATGTAAGAGCTTTTGTAAGACGATAAGGCAAACACAACAAAGTTTTATATACCATTTATTGATTATGCAGTTTGTTTTGATGTTATACATAATTTTCAGCGAGTCTTGATGAGCACAACTGCTAAATTGAAGAAAATCGCAACATACATCTTTAAATCAATGTTTTTGGACAATCAAGCACTTACACACATGATGGCTGTTAATTTTCAAGTTCTACGTTATCTTTCTACATATGCAAGTTCAATTCCTTTGCAAACAGAGAAGACCCACATCAGACCACTCCTATATGAGCCATCTGATCAGTCTGCTCTGTTTGCTTATGAAATGATATACAGTAAAACCCCGCTAATGCGACCACTTACAAGAGGTATAATTATGGGTGCTAGATGCAGGTGGTAGCTTAATGCAGGACAAAAGTAATGCAGGAGCTTTCTGCATTACTTTTGTCCTGCATTAAGCAGCCACTTGCTTATAAAGACACCCATGTTTATATATTAAGTGGTCGCATTAGAGGGGTTCTACTATACATGTAGATCTGATTCTACAGTTTGTGTCATGGCCAAAAATTCCTATGCATACATGCCATTATAAAAACTAAATTAATTTACTTTCATGTCATTATTTCTTTAATACATAATTAAAGAACTTTAATGAGCAAGCTCACATATTCCATGCCGCCACATTATCAGAGAAAAAAAAGTAGTTCCCCATGACAGATTCATCTGAAAATCAAACTCATCCAAGCTTTTATTCATGACAATTCTAAAAGCAAATTTGAGAAAAATTGGTCAAGAAATGAAAGTGCTAGATGAGCAACAATGTATAGGATACACAGACAGACTGACTGACAGACAGACTGACAGGTAAAAAACTATGGTATATACCCTGTGCAACTTCGTTGTGTGGGGTATAAATATTGATATCTAAAGGTTTAACCCATTCCCTCATATTGACGACTTTTGACAACTCTGTAAAAGTCACTTTGTGAAACCATTGTGATAAATAGAGCATTTTTTTTTTTCAAATGCTCTATTTATCACAATGGTTTCAAACTACAAAATTCTAAAATTTTCCTTTTCTCTAGTTAATACTCCTTTTCGGTAGATTTATTCAAAGAGGTTGGATCTAAAAATAGCCTATAAGATAATGGGTTAATCAATATTTGAGGATTATCAAGCATTTACAGTCAACTATGGCAGTTCCTAATGTACTGCAATACTGAGTACATGTAAACTGAATATAAAATTTAAACACTTAACCCTTTCCTTCATATAAACGCCTTTTCACGTCTTTGCAAACAGAGTAGATCCTGTATGAACCTGTACGGCTCCTGTAGGAACTGTCAGATCAGGGTCTGCCAGCTCTATTTGCTTATGATATAATAATATAGATCTGATTCTACAGTTTTTGGTTTAGCCAAAATATCCTGTGATATGCCATTATTAAAATTTAATCTAATAAATGTTAATTATACTGTTATTTCTTACACAAATAATGAACACGGGGAAAAAAGAAATGTAGTTTACCACATAAACATGTGTAGTGTAATACAAGTTGTACAGTATTATTATTTCTGTACATACTAACACTTTACTTCGTGGACATTCATGTAAGAAATAATTACATCATGAATATTAATTAAATGAATTTTTATAATGGCATAAGAACAAAGGAATTTTGGTCATGACAGAAACTGTAGAATCTTATCTATAAAAATTCCATAAGCAAACAGCAAACTCTGACCTGCTGATATGGGTCTCCTCTGTTTGCAAATGTCTTAAAAGGTGTAAAACCTCTCTATAACGACCACAAAATTACATTAAATAGTTTGTGTTAAAGGCAGGTGGCTGCTTGAAGCAAAGTGAAAGTAAAACAGAACGCTCCTATAGGAGCGTTCTGTTTTACTTTCACTTTGCTTTAAGCAGCCACCTGCTCTAAATACCAACTGATTTTCACAATTTAGTGGTCGTTATAGAGAGGTTTTACTGTATTTATGAGGTAAAGGGTTAAGCAAAATATATAATATCAATTTCCAATGAATTTATTTCAAAACTTTTTCAATTGGGAACTGATTTGAATTTCTTCAACTCATATATTACAACAAAGTGCAGAAAGACAAATGTACAAAAATTTAACTATACAAGATACGTCAAAGTTCAATATCTTCTTCCATTCTTTAATTAACCCTTCACTCCATAGATATGCCTTTTAGTTTTAATGCCTTTGCAAACAGAGCAGACATCAGATGGTAATCAATGTATGAGCCATTTGATCAGGGGCTGCTCTGTTTGCCTATGAAATTGCAAAGATCTGAATCTACAGCCTTTTACCAGGTCCAAACTTTTCTCATTCGCAAAAAGATTTTTCTACTTGTTCCACGATATTTTCCTGTGTCCTTTTTGAGCAAACAAACCATAAAATGATATTATTATCTATACAAAACCTGATCATCATGTGTAGCCATTTGACAGCTAAATTGATATGGAAATTGATTCACATGAAAATTAGTATCAAAACCAATCCATCAGGCAGGTGGCAGCTTAATGCAGGTTGAAAGTCATGGAGAAAGCTTCTGCATGACTTTCATCCTGCATTAAGCAGCCACCTGTCTAAAAAAGACCCAAATTGTTATTTTATAAAATTCCATTTTACAGGGGTTTTAAAATACAATTATTCCCTACATGAATATTCATGAAGGAAAGGGTTAAAAAAGTGAGTGATACTAGATTTATGATTCTTGTATACAACACACATTCTCCTCATGACCAAGACATAATGCAAAATTATTGAAATCTGTCTATGGAAAATATGACCAAGACAAAATGGATGGAGATGCACACACATTGCATTGTGGCAACTATATCAAGCTGATCCCTAGCGGGCTTAAAATTATTTTTTTTTACATGATTGTGATTTTTTGGTAGTGATATAAATGGCCTCTAGAAACCCACAAAACCTATAATGTCAGAAGAGGTATACATACATGTACCTTGAATATACATGTACATGTATCAAATTATTCTTCAGACTGACCCAAAGCACTGCATTTCAAGAAAATCAACCTTACAATCCTAAATAAACAAGAGTCGCATGTGGCGCCAACGTTCGTCTGATTTGGTGCTTGTCCACTGCATACACTTCTCCTCAAAGAGATCTACCAACCTATGAAGTTTCATGTTGATATCTCTTATACTTTTTAATTAATCAGCTACATTAAAGTTTTTGCACGCTGACGCCGCCACCAACGTTTACAACTACGACCCAGAGATCACAATAGCTCGATGCTTCTTCGAAACAGACGAGCTAAAAATGAAAATGTTGAAGTTTGTGATAGAGGTCACAGGACGTGATATGCAATTGTATCAATCACTTATAGACTGAAAGACTCTTCACATACAACTACAACAATTCAGCAACTAAATGTTTATCATGTCATAATTTCTTACAAGAATATTTATTAATTTAACCCTTCGCTTGCTGTTCACGTCAATATACCTACCTGTAAATAGTGAAGACCCAGATGAGACAGCTCCTGCAGGAGCTGTCTCATCAGGGTCTGCACTATTTACAAGTTGATTGTACACCCAGTGCACTCCACAGCAGTGATTGCACAGCGCAATACTTGTACACAGTGAAGATATATGTAATTATACAAAAGGGCATGGGTAAAGAAGGAGACATGTATTTTAAAATTCAGCAAGAGAAGGGTTAAGGAAAGGGTTACCATTAATATAATACAGAAATTTGGTGGTGACATGAAATGCCAATATCTCGTATATCTGATTGTGTGTTGTACTTCCAGAGAAAGTCATTTAACCCTTTACTACATAAATACACCTTTCTACACCTTTGAAAACAGAATAGACACAGATCAGACAGCTCCTGTAGGAGCCGTCTGATTAGGGCCTGCCCTTTTTGCTTAAAACATAATGTAGATTTAATTCTACAATTTCTGCCACGGTCAAAAAATAATATAATAAATATTCCCAATGTCATTATTTCTTTAATGAGTAAAGGTTTAAGTTTAACACATTTTTAATCTTGACACAGGCAAACAGTGCAGACCATGACCAGAGGATTCCTAAAAGGGCTCACATGTGTCTTCCTCTCCTTGAGGACGCTTGATGTAACTAAGGTCCATCACACTGCACGCAATACTTTTTGAGTTATTCCCCTTTGTTCTGATTTCACTCCAGCATAGGAACCCTCTGATCTTGGTCTGTATTGTTTGCTTTACATTTCGAAGGTTTGGTGCAAAACTATTGTAACTCCTTCACAAAGTGAAGGAGTTACAATAGTTTTGCACCAAGCCCTCGATTTTTAACACACAGAATTCTTGAAGAATTTACCCTACTAATGAAAATTGGAATCACTCAAAACACACATTTATGCAACTCCATTTAGATGTACAGGTTACAAGGCAGTCCAAAGGACAGCTAAATCCCCCGCTGCCACCTGAATTAAGACATAACATTTGACCTTCAAATGTGATCTTGACCTTGAATGACTTCCACATGTGTTCTACACATCGTTTCAATTAGCTAACATCTCACTCAAGTTTTATGAATATCCTTCAAAGGCTTTAGAAGATATGGAGCAGACACGAAAATGTAATGGATATTGAAGGTTAAAAACTTGACCTTCAAATGTGACCGTAGCATTTGAGTCTCGAAGAGACGATTCTAAAGAATGGTCACAGTATAGTGTTTGGTGGAGAAATGATGATTTTAGTAGTTTGGTACACATCTTTATATGTAGCTTTGTTATACATATAAATTGCAATCATAACTGTATCAATTTTACATCAAACTTTTGCTGTAATTCAGTGTGATTCAACTCTGACCGTGCACCATATACAATTAATGATGCTTTTTTGTTAAAAATGATTTAGATACACCAGAAACTTGGTGTTTCATCAGGAACTAATGGAATTGCCCTCTCCATGTACCTATAAAGTTGAATAAGTCAATCAGTTTGATGACTTTAAATTAGACTGACATAGCAACAAAAAGAGTACACCTTCAGGAGCTATTGGATTTGGAATTGATCTTCATGTATTTGCCTAAGCATGTTCATTCCAGTAATTAAAGTAGAATGTTTGACACTGATCAGCGCTTTAGAAAATAAGTGAATGAAAATTCCACTTAGGCAAATAGTGTAGACTCAGATTAAGCTGAAAGTGCAGTTCAATCACAATTTAATCAGGGTTTACACTTTCTTACTCCAGTAGGTTCATTTTATTTAAAGTTATCAAAACAACACAAATGTGACTCTTTCCGCTTTGAGAGAGAATGGGAGATCGGTGTCCTAAAATAATCTAATTAGTATTGATGATATCATAATTTCTTACATGAATATTCATGGAGTAAAGGGTTATAGTAACTACAGAAGAACTTATACATGTACATGACTATTTTTGTATCAACTGGTGTATTATTTCTTATGTACAGATACACATTCACATGTTGCATTTTCTGGGTTAAGGTTATAAATTTAATAATAATTCATTCACAATAATTATATACACCTGTCTTATTGCACTAATTAGACTTTTACCCAATCACTCTGAAATCATGATCTGACTCTAACAAAAACCAATGTGAAGTCTGACTAACAAACAGCACTCTTAATACTTGAGGGAATGGCACACATATTGAAGCATATTCTCTTAACCCTTACAATGCTGAAATTTCAAATGGACTATTCCAAAATTCAAACAGGTCAAGCTTACAGTGAATATTTAGGGACTGTTTATAAAGAAAAGTGTAACATGACAAACAGTGCAGACCCTGATAAGAGGGCTCCTAGAGGAGCCCTCTCATCTGGGTCTACACTGTTTGCAAAGGACATTAGTGACTCGTTCCCTCCACTCTAAGGGTTAATACTTTATACATACACCTTTTGACACCTTTGTAAACAGAGTAGACCTACAGACGACAATTCCTGTTGGAGTGTTCTGATCATGGTCTGCTCTGTTTGCTTATATTCTCTTCTGATTATAATGGCAATCCCCTTATTGTGATACTTTTATACAAGTATCAAATAAACTCATAATCATCAGTCATGTAAAGGGTTAAACCATTTCCTCATACCGACGCCTCTGTAAAAGTCACTTTTTGAAAGCATTGTAATAAACAGAGCATTTGTTTCATAGGAGTACATGCTCCATTTATCATAATGGTTTCAGAACTTCACATTTCTAAAATTTACCTTTTTAGTAGTAAATGCGCCTTTTTGGTAGATTTATTCAAAGATGTTACATCTAAAAATAGCCTATAAGGGAATGGGTTAAGCCTTGCACCTGTAAAATGTATCTGAGATATGTTTCAATTGTAAACAGTATTCAGGTTTCAGACACAAGTATTCAGACATTCAGTTTCCACACTACAGTAGAACCCCTCTAAACCGGAATTCCAGTAGAGAAGAATTTAGATACTTTTAGACAGGTGGCTGCTTATGATTGCAGGGCGAAAGTCATGCAGAAAGCTCCTAGAGGAGCTTTCTGCATGGCTTTCACCCTGCATTAAGCTGCCACCTGGCTCCAAGGCCGATATTTATACCAAATTTAACGTCCAGTTTAGAGAGGTTTTACTGTACATGTTTTTATAATTTAGTCAATTAGGCTTCATTTTGATAACTGTACATTAGACTGACATACCAAATCGAACTGTACCTTTAGGAGCATTTTTATTTGGATCTGAACTATTGGCCATAACTTGTCTGACTGAATACTTTAAAAAGGGTAATTAGGTTATTTCAGTTTTCATCAGTTGCATCATACCCTCAATATCACATACATAAGATTTATCACTGCAAAACACAATTCTGACATAAAAAGACACAAAAACAGCAATACACTAATTTTTCAACTAAATATACTTTCTTTATAGAAACTGGAGTTAAAGAAACAATATTGTACAGGTGATCCATATTCAAATCAATAGCTTTATAAGATTCTAATTTGTAAATCAGAATCATTAGACTTATGTCCCAATTATAACTTAATGACACCATAGTATTCAGCTTGTGTGCCAAGTTTCAAAACATTACAATAAAAGATAAAGCTATGCCCATTCACTGTATTTATGGAGATACAGTAACAATTTGGTGTAAGTGCCCACAGTATACAGTAGTGACAGGAACTGGCTGACCTTTTTATTTCACCACCATGGTCACAACAATGAACAAAATAATTTCATAACACTGAACCAAATAATTATCTGGAAATGGATCCAAATTTACAGTACAAAACAGTAAGCATTTACCCTTTCAAAACCCATAATTGTTAACCCTTTCCTTCATATAAATGCCTTTTCACGCATTTGCAAACAGAGTAGACCCAGATCAGATGGCTCCTATAGGAGTCGTCTGATCAGGGTTTGCTCTGTTTGCTAATGGAATTTGATAATCTGTTTAGTCCGTTTCTAAAATGGCTACAATGTTCCACCTTCCATATTTCATTACAACCATTAGGAGCTGTCTGATAAGGGCCTGCTCTGTTTTCTTTTGACATAATATATATCAGATTCTAGTTTTTGTCAAAGCAAGAAATTCCAATGAAAACATTATAACCATTCAGCTAATAAATATTCATGATGCCATTATTTCTTACATGATTACAAGGGAACTTAGACGATAAATAGGATAGTGAGTGTGCATACAGACAGTGATCTCTGTGTTTGCCCTGTCGTTAACCGACCACAAGATTCTGTTTCATTCACAGAGTGTTTTGCGCCACACAGAGGCCTGTCATACACTCATTTCTCTTCACTATCCATTAAAGTATAGTTGAACTGGGTTAATCATGGCTCAATGATCTTGTCTGATTGTAATTCATTCATCATATTCATCAGTATCTTTTATCATCTGGATATTGGTGTATACTAACATTCCTTGCAAGATTCATAATGATTCTAAATAGACAAAGCCTATTAACCATTTACTCCACGAATATTCATGTAAGAAATAATGACATCATAAATATTAATTAGGTTAAATTTTTAAAATGCCACATGAGCACAGGAGGTTTTGGCCGTGGTAAAAACTGTAGAATCTGATCTGTATTATTCCATAAGAAAACAGAGCAGACCTTGATCAGACAGCTGAGCTCCAAGAGGAGTTGTCTTAAATGGATCTAATCTTTCTGCAAAGGTGTAAAAAAGGCATATTTAAGGAGTAAAATGTGAAGACAGATTATTCATTTCATTAAGACGTTTTTTTATACATGTTCTTCATTGAGGGACACGTCTATATACAATCTTACCATCAAATAACAAATGACTGTCATGTTCACACTTATATTCCCTGACATAAATATTAAAATTGTTAAAATTTGAGATGACTGTACACATGGATTGAAGCAGAACAACCACTTGCATGTTGGTCATTTAACTCTTTACAAAACCTCATCTCTCATTTGGCTCGTTTGCCATTTAACCGTATTCATTTAACCCATTCCCTCATATTGACGACTTTTGAAGACTCTGTATAAGTCACTTTGTGAAACCATTGTGATAAATAGAGCATTTGCTCCTATAGGAGCAAATGCTCTATTTATCACAATGGTTTCAAACTACAAAATTCCAAACTTTTCCTTTTCTCTAGTTAATGCTCCTTTCCGGTAGATTTATTCAAAGAGGTTGGAACTAAAAGTAGCCTATGAGGGAATGGGTTAAGAAAAAATGACATCATGAACATTAAGTACATGTAGATGATTTTTATGACTTGTGATAGTAGGAAAGTTTGGCCATGGTAGAAACTAGAATCAGATCTGTATTATTTCATAAGCAAACAGAGCAGATCCTGATCAGACTGCTCCTTGATGAATGAACCCACTGATCTGGTTCTACTCAGTTTGCAAAGGCATTAAAAAGCGTATTATATGGAGTAAAGGGTTAAGAAAAAATTTCCTCACATACAATCCTAGCCATTTGTAGAAGTTCTAAGATGGGTAAGCAGTCTACACCTAAACCAGCTGCCATTACAGAGGTGTGTTACACGGGTCCATTCCACACAACAATCAGCAGTTACAATTAGCAAAACCTCTCTATAAACCTCTTTACCAAACGGTGACTCAGAAATGCAGAATGAAAGTAATATAGATCCTATGGGAGTTTTCTGCATAACTTTTATCCTGCATTAGCTTGTATCTGCCTTAATTACATCTTTCTACAACTTTGCAAGCAGCGAAGACTCAGATCAGACAGCTCCGCCAGGAGATCTCTGATCAGGGTCTGCTCTGCTTGCTTAAGATATGATATAGATACAATTCTACAGTTTTTACCATAGCCAACCATTTCTGAGTTCATGTGCTGTTATAACAATTTCTTTAATTGATATTCATAATGTCTTTATTTCTTACATACATATTCATACAGTAAAGGCTCATAGAGAGGTCTTACCATAGTTTTACTATCTAACAGAGCAGGCGCCTGTTTTACTAAAGATTGTACGACTGAAATTATCGTAAGTTCTATCATACGATGATTGCAACTGGAAGTTGTGAATGTGCAACAATTTTTGCTGAATTGTAATCATTGTCATTAATTAGGACTTCTGGTTGTATAATCTTTAGTAAAACAGGCCCAACTCGATTAGTAGATCGGAGGTGTATTTAGATAATCTAAGTAAAAACTTCTTTAAATTTCTCTGCCAAACCCTATCTTGCTGCTACTCATTAGAATGGAATTGGAGAAGCATTTCTAATGAGTAGTAGCAAGATAGAGTTTGGCTGAGAAATAATTTTGACAGAACAGTATGCACCTTATTTACAGCCCTGAACAGTGGAGACCTTGATCTAGGGCTTTGTCAGAGACCCACTCACTCATCATTGTAAAACCCCTCTAAACCGGACGTCCAATTTAGTATAAATATGGATCTTGGAGACAGGTTGCAGCTTAATGCAGAGTGGAAGTCATGCAGAAAGCTCCTCTAGGAGCTTTCTATATGGCATTCACCCTGCATTAAGCAGCCACCTACCTAAAAGTATCTAAATTCTTCTCTACTAGAATTCCAATTTAGAGGGGTTTTACTGTAATATGCATGAGCTGATGTGGATCTAAACCATTTGCAGAATGACACAGGTACTTTTCTCTAGGGACACTGCACAATGTCTCTCGTCATCACTATCCTCTTTCTGTATCTAGAGTTTTCATTAGTGTCAGGTTCACCAGTCACTGCTGTCCTCCATGCTGCTTGTTTGTGACACACATATATGTAAGAAGTTATCTGGATAACTTAAGTGTTCTGAAAGCCACAGTACTGGGGTATCCAGTGCTGGCTGAGTACCCTGTATAACTACATGCAACTCGTTTGACACATCTGAAAAGTAAGAAATGAACTAGAGCTTGTTTTTAAAAAAAACCATGTCTCCCACCTACTCCTGTCTCAACTAGAACTGTAAGCCACAGGCTAACGAATACCCCCCACCTGGCTGCTTGTCAGAACACCTATCATCAATCTGAACATATGTACATACAGAAACATGAAGAGATTTATAAGACCCAATGTATGTAATATAAATGACCAGATGTTCAGCAATAAAGAAAAATGTAATATTCAATCCAAGATCAATCACAAACATAAATAAAGCAACTTTTACCAAATATTGTCAAGTCTAAAAAGGGAGATAAGTCTGTTGTTAAAATTCAAAGAAGTGTTATGGCTGCTGCCAGACAATGTCATCCCATAAGTTCAAGCAGCTTTGTTTATTTTTGTGAAGTGTCAACTCCAAAGTTCTAAACAAATAGGTACCTTTTCAGAAAAACCTTAAGTTCAAGGACCATAACTCTGGCAAAAATTATTCAACCAGACCGATATTCAAACTTAAGCTGCAACTCATCTAGATTTAGATTTATGTCATATATAAAGTTAATATCTCCAGGCACTTCCAAAGAAAGACCGGAAAATTGAAAATTTGATAAAAAAAAATTAAGTTCAAGGGCCATAACTATGGCAAAATTTATTCAACCAGACTGAGATTGGGAATTAAGCTGTAAATCATCTAGATTTAGCTTTATGCCAAAAATAAAGTTAAAATCTCCAACCACTTCCAAAAAAGTCTGGAAAATTCAATATTTGAAGAAAAAAAATGAAGTTCAAGGGCCATAACTCTGGAAATAATTATTCAACCAGACTGAGATTGGAACATAAGCTGTAACTTATCTAGATTTAGCTTTGTACTAAATATAGAGTTGATATCTCCAGTCACTTCCATTAAAAGTCCAGAAAACCGAAAAACATTGGTAGGGGACTAAAAGGGGAGATAACTCCTGAAGTAATGGTCCGACCATAATGGAAATAGCCGGTGCACAGGTTTATATTGTCATATGGCTATACCTGAAGTTTCAACAAAATTGAAGCAAAACTGTAGAAGAAGAAGGCCGGACAAAATTGTGTCCATGGATGGACGGACGGACACACTAACAAATGGGTAGTTGTGTGACTTTTTCCTTTGATCTTTTCTTGTGGGACTAGTCCCACAAGTAAAACTATTTTTGGCTCTAACTTTGAAATAGAATGATCTGGAAGCTAACCCTAACCCTAACCCTATGTCCCACAACTGGCCAGGTTAATGTCACAAGAAATGGCCAGGTTAATGTCACAAGAGATGGCCAGGTTAATGATTTTACTTGTGCGACTAGTTAGAAAAAGTCACACAACTACCCATTGGTGAGTGCGGACGGACACACGGACAACCTGATTCCAGTATACCCTCCCCAAACTTCGTTGTGGGGGGTATAAAAACAAGAGCTGTCCGCGGACAGCACACTCCAAAGATTATTCTATTTTTATTTTCTACAATTCAAGAGCCGTAACTCTGAAGTACCTGTTCCAATATTGCTAGTTATTCAACTTGGCCTAGATATTATAACCATAAACATTTTCATACAGTTTGGTGATAATTTGACAAGAACTTTATGACTTAGAGAGAGGACAAGGCTAAAAAGGCCAATTCTGTATTATTCAAAGGCCAAAACTCTAAAGTGCCTAGTTCAATAAAAGCAACTTTGTCAAATTCAAAAATTGACATACATGAATTGCATTTTCCCAACAAATACAGTACCTACACAATGAACACACGTCTAACTTTATCTCACCTTTATCTGGTAAACAAGTCTCTAGGAGCTGTTTGAGTGTGTGTTCAAATCCCTCCTCTGCAAATGGTTTGAACAGCTTTTGTATCACAGGAACATCACTCTGTAACAGATGTCAACAACCAGAATGTAACCTTTATTCTGATGCTAATTTGGCATCTGACTGGCTGCAAACAGCTTGGAAACAGATCAAACACCAAGTAAATCTGTGTCTGATCAGGATCAATGTTGTTTGAGACTCTGTCAATAAAGACAAAAGAAATCTGAAATAAAAAACCACTTCTGCAGATCAGAGTTTGAGCTGATAACGATTTTTACAGCAGGGTAGAGGTTAATGATGAAACTCTCATTTCGCATTTACTAGAGAAAAGTAAAATTTTAGAATTATGCAGTTTTGAAACCATTGTGATAAATAGAGCATTTGCTCCTATGGAGCAAATGCTCTATTTATCACAATGGTTTCAAAAATGTGTCACTAGGAGGGAATGTGTTAAACTTATGAACATTTATCCACGAGTTTATCAATTCATGAATATTCATTAACTTAATTTTTAAAATATAAATTTTTCAAAGGAATTTTTGGCTTAGACAAAAACAGCAAAATTAGATCTATCATCTATATACATGTAATATCATAAGCAAACAGAGCAGACAACAAATTTTAACTATGCCTAAAAATTACATAAATCATTCGTTCATATGCTTAAAATATGTATATCCCAAGAAAACAGAAACACAATTTCATGTGTTAAATATCGAAGATTCGCCGAAGTACTAGTGTTTATTCAGCTCGTTTTTAGTTTTGCAACTGTTCGCCATAGGTCAATAGTATTTTGTTGTACAACAAGAGTGTGCGGAGGAACAAATGTGTCACCTGCTCGACTCTGACACAAAAACTTATTGTTAATATGAAAAAGGGGAATAACTAAATAATATTTGAATGCTAGAGTAGTGGCCCTTGTGCAGGACACTTCCTCTAATCATGCTTGTTCCATGTGTGAAATTTGAAAGCTCTATAATGATTAGTTTAGAAATGACAGCCAAAAAAAGAAAGTGTGACGGACAGACAGACAGACGACGGAAAAGTGATCCCTAAGTGACACACTGCCTCTTGGCAGGTGACACAACAAAAAACACACAAAATAAAACAGTCAATGTTCATAACAGGAGGAGTCATGGAGTAAAGGGTTAAATGTCTAAACATCAACTTGTATTTCCTGACCCATTGAATGTCAATGGTGAATTACAACTTGTTATACCCTAGATCCACCTAGGCAAGTTAGGTAACCTACCATACTACAAAAAGACAAGTTAGGTAACCTACCATACTACAAAAAGACAAGTTAGGTAACCTACCATACTACAAAAAGACAAGTTAGGTAACCTACCATACTACAAAAAGACAAGTTAGGTAACCTACCATACTACAAAAAGACAAGTTAGGTAACCTACCATACTACAAAAAGACAAGTTAGGTAACCTACCATACTATAAAAAGACAATGTTCATTTGTATATCGATACAAATATGCATTGATAAATACCATCTAACATTCAACACACTTACCTGATATATTCTAAAAGGAATATGTTTGAACATTTCATCACCAGAACTCTCCATGAGTTTTTTGTTTACTTGCCAAAACTGGTCAAATTTATCTGAAAATTGGAAGAAAATATGGTTCATTCCTAATAATATAAATGTTAGCTGCAACATGAGAAATATTGCCTTTCTTGACGTCCTGTTTTGGTGCTTGTATATTAGTTTCAATACCTTTAAAGCTTAATTCATGTACAGAATTGTTTTCCAAAGATTTACACATTTTTGTATATTAGGTATGTCCTCTGGCATTGCATATTCATGCAGCCTAACATATGAAACATTGCACCAATTCTATCCAGGACAGGGTTGTAATCATTGTAAAACTCTGGGACAGGGTTGTTATCATTGTAAAAACCTCTAGGATAGGGTTGTAATCATCGTAAACATCTAGGACAGGGTTGTAATCATCGTAAACATCAGGGTTGTAATCATCGTAAACATATAGGACAGGGTTGTAATTATCGTAAACATCTAGGACAGGGTTGTAAACATTGTAAACCTCTAGGACAGGGTTGTTATCATTGTAAAACTCTAGGACAGGGTTGTAATCATTGTAAAACTCTAGGATAGGGTTGTAATCATTGTAAAACTGTATGTATCTGTTGAATATTCATGTATAAAAAAAATGATTAGATTACTTTTTTTTTATAATAGCACAGGATTTTTTTTACCATGGCATAATCATTCAGAATCATATCTTTATTATTTCATACAGGAGCTGTCTGGTCTGGGTCTACTCTGTTTGCAAAGGAAGGGAAAAGCATATTTATGGAGTAAAGCTTAAGTTCCTCACCATTTGATAAGCCCATCCACATCTGTTTATGGTCCTTCTTTTGCATGCTGTTAATTATATTTCCCCGGTGCTTCAGAGCATCCGCCTCTTTCAACATCGTCATAAAGTGAGACTCCACTGCATCCTTATTTGGGCACGCCACGAGGTCCTCCTCCGGGAAATCCTGCAACACAAGGGCTTGATCACATTCTCTAACTCAAAGTTCACCCCAAAAAAACTACAACATATTTGTTTGAAATGCAGGCAGGAACTGTAAACCACAAAAGGAAGGAAATTCACCAGTCTCAAGTGATACAAACTACATCTAACTCTCTCCCTGATAAATTAAATAATGTCTCATTATATTTGGATCTGGTGCAATTTTGACAACTTCCGAATTGATCAAGCTTTTGAGAATCCGAGTGGCAAACAGTTTGGATCCTATCAAGAGGCCGAGTTACTCTGCAACACAAGGGCTTGATCACATTCTCTAACTCAAAGTTCACCCCAAAAAAACTACAACATATTTGTTTGAAATGCAGGCAGGAACTGTAAACCACAAAAGGAAGGAAATTCACCAGTCTCAAGTGATACAAACTACATCTAACTCTCTCCCTGATAAATTAAATAATGTCTCATTATATTTGGATCTGGTGCAATTTTGACAACTTCCGAATTGATCAAGCTTTTGAGAATCCGAGTGGCAAACAGTTTGGATCCTATCAAGAGGCCGAGTTACTCTGCACCTCATCTGGTTCAAAGCTGTTTGCAAATGCAGGTAAGGTTGTGAATAGCCGTATATGGGCTAACATATGTCAGAGCAACAGATACTCAAATACTAAAATTGTCATTTCTCTACCAAACCCTATGTTGTGACCACTCTTTAGAATCGTCTCGAAGGGACGATTCTAAAGAGTTGTCGCAACATAGGGTTTGGTGGAGAAATAAAGGAGTTATTCTTGAAAGTATTTTAATTTACAAATCTTATCTGAACCTTTGTATACATATGTATATGTAGAAGCCATTTATCAGAGATCTGACATACAGGGACACTAAGAGGCTACTTAACCCTTTCCCTCATATAAATTCATTTTCAAGCATTTCCAATCAGAGTAGACCCAGATAGATCTTCTCTGTTCACTTTTGACCTGATTAAGATCTGATTCTGTAGTTTTAACCAGAAGCAAAAAATTCCCTTGAAAAGTTTACATTATACAAATTCAGCACTTAAATGTTCATGATGTCATTATCTATTTCATGAATATTCACCAAGGAAAGAAATCGTGTCTGCTAAAACCTTGACCTGCTACAAGTTTTACTTACTTCCGATTTGTTCAAACTTTCCAGAAATTAATGACCGAGTGTCAATCAACCTAGTATCTTGATGAGACGGCGAGTTACTTGGTGTCTTATCTGGATCCAAGTTGTTTGTAAATGCAACTGCAATTGCCACACACATGTCAAGCTGATCACAAAAGTGCTTGACAACAATGGGCATATAATTATGCCAGATTAAATCCAGAGTTAAGGAACTTGTAATACAGTATCACCTGATGTTTGCATTAGTTATACCTCCTGTCGTTTCTGAGATGCAGTTTTTCATAAAAAAAAAACATACCCAAAAACTGTAACTTCAAAACTGAAGTGAACTCATTACCTCCTAGACTATTTTTAGACCCAACCCCTTTGAATTAATCTACTGAAAAGGAGCATTAACTATGGAAAAGGAGAATTTTAGAATTGTGTGGACTTGAAACCATTGTGATAAATAGAGCATTTGCTCCTATGGAGCAAATACTCTTTTTATCACAATGGTTTTAATAAATGAGCTTTAAAGAGGCACAAAAATGCATCAGTAGGACAGAATGAGTTAAAACGGGGCATAATTTTGTCAATCTAGAGTTATGGAACTTGTCATACAAAATAACTTGATTACTCCTAAATAAGCTTCAAAGCAAAAGCTTATACAGTTTCTGAGAAAAGGCTCTTCATGAAACAGTTTTAACCTAATAAGCTATCCCAATGCCCAGGCAGGTGAGTAGAATAGTCCTATTTATTCTTCAAATAGGCTGAATTGAGAAAGTATTGACCGTGATCATTGAAACAGGCAACATTTTTCACATACTACAATAATTACTAAATGTTCACAGAATTAATGACACTCACAAGATTGTAAGTAATATTATAACTATTTTTAACTAGATATAGCAAATGAAAATACAACCATATTGTTTGTACCTTCATTTCCTAGAAAACCTGATTGACTTACCTGGAAGTGTATGGTCAGGTTCCAAGGAAGATTTGCCCTTTTTCCATACATGTCATACAACAACCCCACTGGGTAATGCCTGAAAAAAACATAATATTATAGATCTTAGTCACTTTAACCCTTTACTCTATGAATATCAATGTAAGAACAAGAGTTTGTTTTTGAGAAACACACATGTCTCCCCCCGGTACCCCATCCCCGCACCCATAAGAGGAATGAATTCACCCCCTGGCACCCTCTACCCTGGCACCCATAAGGGGAATAAATTCATATGTCAAAATAGTATAGGAGGAGTTAGCTGCACAAGACCTTTTACGCTATTACTCTATATAAGGAAAAACTCCAAAGGGTCATAACTTCTGTCAAAATTGTTGCAGCCAAAAGTCCAAACCACATGACCATCCTCACATATAGCTGGTTCATATGTAAAACTTTGAAGTAAATCCTTCAAATAGTGTAGGAGGAGTTAGTTGCACAAGATTTGTTCGCTATATATTCTATATAAGGAAAAACTAAAAAGGGCCATAACTTCTGACAAAATTGTTGCAGCCAAAATTCCAAACCACATGACCATCCTCACATATAGCTGGTTCATATGTAAAAGTTTGAAGGAAATCCCTCTAATAGTGTAGGAGGGGTTAGCTGCACAAGAATTTTAACAGACAGACGGACGGATGGACAGAAAGCACAACATCAATATGTCTCCCTCCCCTAAAGGGGGGAGACATAAATAGTGAAATCACACGGATTTATTTCATTTATACACGTATACAATCGAAATATGTGTAATTAAGACTATACCATCTCAAAGGCTGTCCCTCAAAGTCAATCCACATTTCTCCAACCTTGTCTTTCTCCACATACTGTGATAAATACTTTGCAGCTTTCTCAGTGACTAAAGGGAAATAACTCTGTCTTGAAACCATTATCTGAAACAAGAATGTTCCATTTTTTATCAACCAAAGATCTGTTATAGGATGTGTGTGTAGTCCCTGTGTATTAGGAAAGCCTGGACTTTAAAAAAACAATATAATCCTTTCCCTGTTCAATATTCACATATACATATATTATTTACATACGCTATCATTAAAAATTCAGGGTCCATGCTTATAAAAGCTTTTAGTTGAGTCTGAGATCGTTCTCAAGCTTTTGATTGGTCAGATTTGAGCCTTTGGCTCAAATCTGACCAATCAAAAGCTTGAGAACTCAAATCTGACCAATCAAAAGCCTGAGAACGAAACTCAGACTCAACTAAAAGCTTTATAAGCATGGACCCAGGTTTCATGATCAATGTCATCATTTCTTATACGGATATTCAAAAGGGAAAGAGTTAAGCAAACTCTGTCTGCAAAATCACAATTAGGAAATGCATTAAAACAAGAATTTGTTTTAAAATATATGTCAAATCATTACTATGCAATAAGAAAGCCAAAATCATTGCATTGCTGATGAAGATCAAAGAATTGTGAACCGAGTTAAAATGGTCATAATCAACTTATCGATGTTAAAGTCAGATGATTGAACACAATTTCTGGTTTCTTAACCCTTTCCCTGTTCTATGTCTATTACAAGTTTCAATACCTAATGAATATTCATGCACAAAAACGAAAAGTGGAACATTGTAGCCATTTTAGAAACTTAAATGAAACCGATCTATCAAATTCAAATTCCACTAGCAAATAGAGCGGACTCTAATCAGACAGCTCCTATAGGAGCCATTGGATCTGGTTCTACTCTGTTTGCAAATACGTGAAAAGGGGTTTATATCAGGGAAAGGGTTAAGGAACTTGTAAATCTAAATGTCATTTAAAGTGTAAATTCTTGTAAATGTTATTTAACCCTTTACTTCATGAATATTCATGAAATAAACAATAACATTGTGAATATTTATAAGTTTAATTTCTAAAATCAAATATTAACACATGAAGAATTTGCCTAGATAAAAACAGTAGAATTAGATCTATATGTATATTATTCCATAAGCAAACAGAGCAAACCCTGATCAGACGGCTCCTATAGGAGCCGTCTGATCTGGGTCTACTCTGTTTGCAGAGGCGTAGAGGGGAGTATTTTTGGAGTAAAGGGTTAAAGTGATTGTGTTTGTAATTTGTGCTATACATGAACTTTTCTTACATAGACATTCTCTGGTGTCTCTGCTACTACTTCATCAGGTGAGAGTGTGAATACCACAGGCAATTTGCCCTCCCAGACCTCACGAAGAATTTCTCTGTCATCAGCCATCACTTCTTCTCCTCATCCTTGTCTGAAATTTATGAACATTGAACAGCACATTGAAAGAAATCACCTAGAGGCTGATGTTAATTTCAGTGAAACAAAAGCAATACTATTATATGGGGAGTAAATGTGCAGTCTGCTGAGCCGTCATTCGGACTGAAAGTAGACTATAACTAGGTACTTTACTACACTTCTAATGAGGATCAACAAGATAGTGTTTGGCAATGAAATCTAAAAAAACATTCTGCCTAGATTTCATATATATAACTACCAATATAAGAAAAGTGTCAACCATGCATACAAGTCCTGGTGTTTTAGTAGCTCTACCAATTGAGTTATCATGGTAGTAAGCTCTCATCACCGCGTATAGTCACTGCATTCCTCCTTATTCATTTTCTGAGATTTAAAAGTATTGGTCATCAACCGGTATTACACCATGAACCCTTCACTCCATGAACATTAAGTCAGAAATAATGACTGTACATGTATTATTAATTAGCTGATTTTTATAATTGGCATCATGCGCAAGGGAGTTTTGACCATGGCAGGGAACTGAAATATTAGATCTATGTTATTTCGTAAGCAAACTGAGTTGACTTTGATCAGAAGGAATCTACAGGAGCCATCTAATCTGGGTCTAGCCTGTTAACAAAGGCATAAAAAACATATTTATGGAGTAAAGGGTTAAACTGAATTGTGAACAGAAACAGTGTCCACTCTCACCACTATCCATAACCATTAGCCATTGTAATATTTTAGAAATTTTTTTCGTGGGAAAGATGCCTCTATTAAAATGATAACCAACAATAACCAACAATAACCACTGTTCTTCTAATACAATAGCTATGCCTTTTCAAACAACAAACACAAGTTGGTCGGAAAAAACATCTGATAGATTCGAGATCACCATTGTGACAAGAGGAAAACTGTGTAAATTCAATATAGACAAATGATTTATCTATCCATATCAAATATGGGTATTATTATGCACTCACCACCATAAAATTTGTGCCTCGCTGTCTAACGGTCATGAAACTACCAATTAATTTGAACTTGACTTTCAAATAACAACAATGACAGCCGTTGATCTGTATCACTGGAAATGCTTGACTGCAATACCAGCATGATACAACGAGGGCCTGGCTAATGTTAATGTTGATCTCAAATCTATCAGATGTTGTCAGACCAACTTTTGAACTTGTGTTTGTTGTTTGAAAAGGCATAGCTATTGTACTGGACGAACAGTGTTTATTGTTGGTTATCATTTTAATAGGGGCATCTTTCCCATTGAAAAAGAGCCTTGATTTGTTAAGATTGCTCAATATTTAGCCACGTTACAGACTTTATAGCAAGTAAGGTGGTGATTTCCATCGGGTTTTCATGTCTACCTGACACTGACGGGTGTTTGTCAGAAAATGTTTGTTATGCTAAGTTATGATGATTATACCATATGTATTGGTGTGTTTTAGTGTCTTTTGTTCATTTTTTGGGTTGTTGGGGGGGGGGGGGGGGGGGTATCACTCGCCAGACACCTGTGTGTAGGTCTGCCTTATTTCACATTAACATTACTGTAGAATTAGAATTAGAGGGGATGTCCCTACATTTGATGTCTTTCAAAATACCTGAAAAATTACAAAACTTATTTGTTTATATGCTGAAAAGTAGTACATATCGCAAGCAAACCTATCTAATAAACGTTGAAAATGACAACACATCCACCATTCCATGTGTTTGATATTGACGATCCCGATTTTATTCCCTGATGTTTCAGTTTTATTCAGGTTAGGTTTTAGTTTTGTACCTGTTTCCGCTAGATTCTGTTCAATTCAGTGTGATTTGGTGGTTCATTATACCCGAGTATTACTGTTTATATTGACAACAGACAACAATTGCGCCTCCAAAGAAGAGTTCTTCTTTATTATTGATAAAATAATGTGACCTTGAGACCGATTTTCGGGTCAAAGATTCAAGATCAACTTTTGCTTCATTAACACCATTTTTTCTGATCTGTCTCAAGTGAGACTGAAAATGATGCTCAATGATCCTGAGACTGATCCAGATTTTCTTTTTTATTGTGAACATGAGGCATGAGGTCTGGATCTAATATATTTGCAAACAAATGAAAATGTCTTTATATGAAGGAAAGGGTTAAGGGAAAGCATGGTGAACAAGCCTTCACAAAAGGGAGACAGACAGACCTTTAACAGAGAAAGGATCCCAAGTATCACCAGGTAACAAAATAGTTGAAACGGAATGAACTTAATAAACACCCAAGTTTTCTCTCTACTCTACCATATCATCACTAGTAAAACCTATCATAATTTGATCAAATGGATACGGAATTATCCATTACGTGAAAATATTACCCTGGCCTCTGCTACATTTCGAAATGAGCTCAAATGATCACTATAAAAGAAATGTTGAGACACCCATCAAGTCGAGTTTGGACGTTATATAGCACGCTAACATGAATGTAAAAATAACTGTCCTATCTTTGATGTTTATCCAGAATTGGGATCAGATTAAAATTCTAAGTTTCAGAAGTTACCTCATCAAAAGAATCTAAATGTCCTACGAACTGTGTTTGCTCGATGACCAGCGGAGTACCTCCATTGTGAAGAGGTTAAGGAAGTAGCTGGTTCTCGATTTTAACATAAAGCTGGGTTTTTTTCCTAACCGGTGAAAGGGTAAAAATCACACGCGTCGTGAGAATCACACAAAATGGCCATAATTCCGATAGCAGGCTACAATCATCCCTAAATTCTTGAAATTGATGGATTAAGCAGTAAGACAAGTAAAATGGATATTTTGACAATGTTGTATGTAGGTAGAATGTATGAAGGCGTTAATATATAATCAATTTCGTTCATTATATATGCTAAGGCAATTAGCCTGCAAACTATGTGTACAGATGATATCTATAGAAAGATGAATAACATTTAATGATAGAATGTTGCTAGAGATAAAAGTGGTATTACTGAAGAAGATGATGATGATGATGTAATAAAATTGAAAGTAATAACAATACAAATAGCCCACCTCATTGTTGACCTGTATGTAAGTAAAACTCCATATAACAACTAGATAAGAAATGACAAATTCACATAAATCCACAATATTTTTTTTAAAGTTGTTAGAATATCCCTGGTGTAGTATTGGCATGCACTTCCCACACATTTCCTTGGAATACTAAATTGAATATCAAATTCAGATTGGATTGATAACTCAGCATGCAAGCCGAGTTAATGTCAGCTTTGATACACACATTTCACAGTCAGTAATTACGAGTTGTTTGCAATTGCAAACACCAAACAACACGCGCTCGATAGCTTAATTACGTCTAGTTGCGTTGGTAATCGGACAAACACATTAATTGGTGTTACTCATTCACGTCTTTAAACGTCTAATGGCAAGCTAGCTTACTATGGAGCAAAATTTGACCAAGCAAAGTGGCACATGTATGTACCGTATATAAGCTACAAAGAAATCGAATTTCATCGAATAATCTGTTAATTACGTGCATTATGATATCGTGCAATCCCATAAAATATGTTCTTTCATTGAAATTTAAAGTCAAACAAACGGCCGCTCAAAAAGGAGCCTGATGAAACCCACACGGCCGCTCGAGTCCTGAAATGGTACAGTGTAGTAGATGTAAAGAACGGTTTCATTTGACATATTTGGCATTACCACGAATTGATCTTGGAACAAATCCTCATGTCATCTAGTACTTATTCATTTTTTGCAGTGAAATTTGTAACAAAAGTTCTGCGATTTCTCCAGTATTTTGAGACTAATCATTACAATTTTCATTCTAAAAAACTTGTTCATATATTAGGGTTTCTACTTTCTAGTATAATTTAGTTTGGAAATCGGGAAATCGGGAGCAGAACTGTATCAGAAAACAAGCGTCACTAGCAAGTAGGACCAAAGGGACATCACCGCTGAAAAATTCTATGTTCGAATATTTTTTCAAATACATTTTAGTTTGTTAGGAAATCGGGAGCAAAACTGTATCAAATCTGTTCTCAAAGAAAGCAAGTGTCACTAGCAAGTGAAGCAAAGGGACATCACCGCTGAAAATTTCTATGATACTATGGTAGGTTATCGTTCCTTTCCTGCCACTTTCTGCGATTTCTCCCATATTTTAAGACATCAGTATTTCTTTCATTGTTAAAACTTGTTCAAATATAAGCGTTTCAAATACATTTTAGTTTGTTAGAAAATCGGGAGCAAAACTGTATAAAATCTGTTCTCAAAGAAAACAAGTGTCACTAGCAAGTGGAGCAAAGGGACATCACCGCTGAAAAATTCTATGATATTATGGTAGGTTATCGTTCCTTTGCTGCCACTTTCTGTGATTTCTCCCGTATTTTAAGACTTATCAGTATTTTTTTCTTTGTAAAAACGTGTTCCTATGTTAGGGTTTCAAATAAAATTTAGTTTTTTTTAGGAAATCGGGAGCAAAACTGTATAAAATCTGGTCTCAATGTAAACAAGTGTCACTAGCAAGGTCTAACTCTAATTACATGTCATTAACAGAACTCTCAAATATTGTCGAATTATGCTCTATTTTTCGCGTTTTATATCATAACATACCTTATTTTTATTAATTAATACTTTAAAATCAAAATAAAATCCTTACATATATTTATTTTTTCCATAACTAGACTTTCTGTAAATATAGGGCGGAAAATTTCTTTCTAAAATCTTTACATATATTTATTTTTTCCATAACTAGACTTTCTGTAAATATAGGGCGGAAACTTTCTTGGGATGGGGGTGATTCTGACGAAAAGATAATTATTATGTGCGAAGTGGCACTAGCACGCCTTGCTAGCGCCACTTTTTGAAGTGTCAATAGAACCGGCCTTGAAGTATTAGGTTCCGTCCTTGATAAGGTTCCTCCAGAAATATTCGTCCTAATATTCTTCCTGAATTTTATGGCAGAGACATTATTATATACATAAAATTATATAACCATCCAAGTCAGTGTCGCAATGCTCTAGACCAACGGGCAACCCCAGCCAACAGAATACTTCTCAGTAAGGCATTTAGTGACGTTAATTTATGTCTTGTATACAGGAGCGTTCTGTTTTACTTTCACCTTGCTTTGAGCAACCACCTGCCCAAAATACCAACTAATTAACACAATTTAGTGGTCGTTATAGAGAGGTTTTACTGTGTATATATTTGTCCCTGCGTACAGGCAGTTCCACACATTGTGGGCACCGCGACACTAAAAAGGTCGCATAGTGCCAAAATGTGGAAAAGTAAAGGAACTCTACAACCACATATTCACTGCAAACGAAGAGCGCCCTCACACACCTTCAAATATTCTACCTTCAAAGAATTCGTCATAAATCATATAATTTACAGATTCTACAGCTTTTGCTTCAGAAAAGATTTCATGTGTTAATATTCCATTTTAAAATTTAATTTAATTAATATTCATGGTGCCATTATTTCTTACATGAATATTAATGGGGTAAAAGGTTAAAAGATTAAAACATGTACGTGCTTTAAATATTGTAGGTATGCTAAAAATACGTTCTGCTTCATAGTAATAGGTATGCGACCTGCATGCAGTTTGCGCTGTTTAATGAATACTGAAATTACAAATCTTTGATTTATATTACTATAGCCGTTACCTGTTCATGTAGTTCATGTAGATTCGAAGCCAGATGCAACTTTGATTGCATAAGCTCTACAGCTTCTTCGGCCCTTTTGTATTTGTTCTTCCTCTTCTTCTTCTTCTTCTTCAATAATGGCTATCCGTCAATTTCTGAACGATTATGGCCATGCGTGGGGGTTAAAAAAGAGATAGATTGTCATGTCTCCCAGGCTACTTAGTCCACCCAGGAGGACATGGCAATAGTGAATATTTACAAATCAAACAGGCCTACTCTAGCCTTAATGCTTTTTTATCAGGCTATTTGTAGACTATGTGTATGGTGAAGAAAAGAGTGTTAGTATGGTTAAAAGGATAAAAGCATCTGTTCAGTCTAAGGGATGTGTGGCAAAGTAGCAAGTGCTGATCTGAACGCTATGACAGAATCAGCACTGACTACATATGCCGGCAGAGAGTTCCATTCAACAACAGTTCTTGGAAAGAAAGAATACTTTATGTAATCTGATGGTGAGTGGGGTATCTGATAAGCTAAATGATGGAAGTGTCTTGACTGGCGTGAATATGGTTTGATGTACTGTGATGGTGTAATGTCAACAAGTCCATAATGGAAATTCTTTTCAGTTGAATTTTTATACACCGGTTCCAGTAATTTCCTTTATGGGTCACTTCACTCGCATGAATACTGTTATATAGTTTATTTCATGTTAAAACTAACTACACTGGCAGTTCACTGAGAGTGAACGTTGATTTTCCCTTCCATTTCATATATACACGTACTACTCAAAGTTCTAGCAGTTCTATACTGCTATACTGTCTTTTGTCTATGTCGACACATCACTTATATGGGTAATAGCACTCGGCATCAAACTTATTAGCTTTATTAGTGACCCCCAGTGCCCATTCAGCTTTGACTTAAAAGCATTTAGTGTGGGTGCCTGAACAACACTGTTAGGGAGAGAGTTCCAGAGGTCTATTACTCTATGGCTAAAAGTACCCTTTTTATGCCCCCATAGACGATAGTCGGGGGGGGGGGGGGATATTGTTTTTGCCCTGTCTGTCTGTCTGTCTGTTTGTCTGTTTGTTTGTCAGCAACTTTAACATTGGTCATAACTTTTGAGCCAGTACAGATAGAGACTTGATATTTGGCATACATATGTATCTCATAAAGCCGCACATTTTGAGGGGTGACGTGTCAAGGTCAAGGTCATCCTTCAAGGTCAGAGGTCAAATATATGGGTCAAATCGCCGACTTTAACATTGGCCATAACTTTTGGACCAGTAGAGATAGAGACTTGATATTTGGCATGCTTGTGTATCTCATGAGGCTGCACATTTTGAGGGGTGACATGTCAAGGTCAAGGTCATCCTTCAAGGTCAGAGGTCAAATATATGAGGGGGCATAGTGTTTCACAAACACATCTTGTTCTGTTCGGTTCTAGCCCTTGGCTTACAATTTTTCATATCAGGGAGCCAGTAGTGCCTACCGTGCACTCCCCCCCCCCCCCTTAGACTCTTTTTCATGGGTACCAAAATGTTCAGAAAAGTGTCCTGAATCAGAATCGCGAATGTACTCAAACTTAAATTCTTTTAGGCTATGTGTATTTTAACCGTTTCCATGGCAACCCCCCAGTTTTCGTAATGATGACCCATACCTACAAATTCGCCCATATCACAGCCAGTTTTTGTCCTAAAACTATAAATTACCTTATTTGCATACTCATGAATATTAATGAGAACATTAAAAATAGTAAAAAAAAGTATAGAAATAACGTAAACCTTTCATTTTTTTATCCTACAAATATCAGAAAATAACTTCAAATGCAGTTTAACATGATGACGAATTAATATTCATGAGGATGCAAATAAGGTAATTTGCATAAAGTGAACCTAACATTAAGATTCATACATCGACTACCGGGTATATGTTTATATCATTTATAATTATCGCCCAAGAAGGCAGCAATATCTTTGTATGTTGCAGGTATGTAAACACTCTGTAATATGAACAATGAGGTTAGAATGGTTGCCAAGGAAACAGATATATCACCATCAGTGCTATATAATGTGTCCCAAATTTATTTATCTAATAATCTTGGTGATATTCAGTGATCATAGTAAACTTTAGCTAACCATTTTCCATATTTGTTTGCTTTATAAGAGAAAAACTGGTGTCTGTCGAAAATTTCAACATCTATTACTGTTCTCATAAATATTCATACATATGCAATTTAGTTTATATCAGAAAAGTAATATTTACTATTAAAGCAATGCCTCATATCTATGTTTGTAACAACTGATTTCATGATTCATCAAAAATAACTGAGATATAGCGGTTACCATGGAAACCGTTACAAGTGAATAGTTTACATTATTTACGTTATTTCTATATTGTTTTTACTATTTTTAATGTTCTCATTAATATTCATGAGTATGCAAATAAGGTAATTTCAAAAAACAACTGGAAATAAAAGCACAATGTCCTATCTCCAATTTGGTACCAGTTTTATAGGTTTTGGACAAAAACTGGCTGTGATATGGGCGATTTTGCAGGTACGGACCATCATTACGAAAACTAGGGTGTTGCCATGGAAACGGTGAAAATGGTGCTTAAAATTAATGCTATGGTCCTCAAATTGGCTATTTTGTTTCCTTGGGGTTTCGTCATCATGTTAAACTGCATTTGAAGTTATTTTCTGATATTTGTAGGATAAAAATGAAAGGTTTACATTATTTCTATACTTTTTTTACTATTTTAATGTTCTCATTAATATTCATGAGTATGCAAATAAGGTAATTAAAAAAAACCAGTTATAAATAAAAGCACAATGTCTTATCTTCCATTTGGTACCAGTTTTATAGTTTTAGGACAAAAACTGGCTGCAATATGGGCGAATTTGTAGGTATGGGTCATCATTACGAAAACTGGGGGGTTGCCATGGAAACGGTTAAAATACACATAGCCTAAAATAATTTATGTTTGAGTACATTCGCGATTCTGATTCAGGACACTTTTCTGAACATTTTGGTACCCATGAAAAAGAGTCTAAGGGGGGGGGGGGGGGTTGCACGGTAGGCACTACTGGCTCCCTGAGTATTACCCCTTGTCCTTCTGTCATCTTTTACTGATAGTAGTGTGGCAGATGTTCTGTCTAAACCTTTTAGAAGTTTAAATGCCTGAATTACATCTGCTCTGTCCCTCCTGTACTCCAGGGTCGGAATGCCGAGTTGCTTTAACCTCTCACTGTAGCTTAAACCTCTCATACTTATGAGCATTCTCGTGGCTCTTCTCTGAACGTTTTCAATAGCAATACTATATTTTTTGTAGTGTGGGGTCCATATTACCGATGCATATTCGAGATGCGGCCTTACTAATGCCTTATACAAGTGGAGGAACACATCCTTTGAGACATACGTAAAAGTTTTAGCTATCAAACCTAGAATACTGTTAGCTTTCTTTATTTTTGTGTAAATGTGATCATTGAATTTCAACTGGTTATCAAATAGGACTCCTAGGTCTTTTTCTGAAGTTACTTTTTCAATTCTATCCACTCTATTTTGATCGGTTATCATAAAAAATTCACTTGAATATGTTTTACCTATGTGCATAGACTTACATTTCCTTGTATTGAAAGTACAAAAATGAGTCATGAAGATCATTTGCCATTTGTCTGACCAGTGACATGCATCAAATAAACTATCTTGTAATTTTTCCTCACCATTACTGTTCTCTTTAATCGAATATAGCTTTGTATCATCTGTTGTCGAGCTCAATTTTAGTTATTAATAACCCTGCGAGCCGTCTCATTTATTTGTCCTGGTCCGTTTTGGGTGAATGCATCATAACAGTCTGGCTGAAAGTTGATTTTTGAATCCCTCCAATGAAAATTTAATATATTCAGTGTGTCTGGGCTAGATAACCACCTTCTCAGGAAGGCTGTTCCACCAATGTATTATTCACTGCGAAAATGAGTGCCGTGTGATGTCTAGTCTAAAACGTTTCTTCTTAAACCCCCCCCCCCCCCACCCCCGTGACGACAGTCAGGGGGGGGGGGGCAAATGTTTTGCACCTGTCTGTCTGTCTGTCCGTCCGTCCGTCCGTCCGTCCGTCCGTCCGTCTGTCTGTCTGTTTGTCCGTCCGTCCGTCCGTGCGTCGCGCTATGCTATAATGTATTGCATGTCAGTAATTTCTACACTTATACACATGAAACTTCACATACACATTAACCACCATCCGTGCTATCATTTGGCACCCACCCATGCTCCCCACAAGCCCAAGGTCAAGGTCAAATGACTGAAATTTTACGTGCAGTTGGTTGTCACATTTACGTGCAGTTGGTTGTCACAGTTTTTCATTGTCCTATATCTATCTCCCTTACCACTGTAGCCATTCACATGGAATTGCATATGCATGATCCGTACCTAGGTGGGGGGTGTGTTTCCCCCCTCCCCCTCCCCCCCCCCCCCCCCCCCAGCTGGCTGACAAGATACCATTTTTGTTAATGGGCCCCTTTTTAGTTTTCAGCTAGATCTACCGTTTTGAAATTTTACCAAGGCAATTTTTTAGTGATCGATATTTTCCTATCTCGGGGAGATTATCTTTTAGTTCTCTACACAGACAGGCCACCTTTAGCATACTGTCATGCTGTGATCCGCGCTTGACCTATTTTGGTATGGACCAATCAGCTAGGGGACCCCCGCGGAGTACACCCGAATTAGCCTACGTAATCACGAGTTGGTTCCAATTTTCGCTATACTGGAGTTTAGCAAATAAATTGTTCAGGAACCAGTCGTGTCAAAATGCAAATTGCTGCGTTTCCACAAATACCACATGTCGCACGTATATTAATTAAGCGAGGAAACATTGTCGCAAAATTAAACGATGGGAATGACGTATCAAGACGCTATATAGCATATAGCTACAAAAAGCAGTATGCACTTCGGCCGATAAGCGTTTTACTGACATTGATCAGTAACTAGTAATGAAAAAATAACTCGACATTTCGAATGATAAAAAAAAGTAAAAATGACCTTCGTCCCAGGCCGATTGTGCTGAATAAATCGAGGTTTCTTAACGTTTTTTCATGAATTTGTTTTGTAACTTGAGATTGGGAATTTTCCTCCAAAAAATGGGTGCAAAACATACCTTTTGCTATTGGGAATATACCCGAATAAGGGCTATAAAATCAGCCAAAATATCATTGTAAAATAATGTAGCCGGGTAGAGATTATGGTGAAATAAGTTGATAGGCTTTACTGTGTGGCTTGGTAGCTCAGTCGGTAGAGTCGGTAGAGTGTTGGCATGGTAAGCCAGAGGCCCTGGGTTCGAGTCCCAGTCGAGTCACAACTTTTTCACCATGTTACATTTGGCGCCCAACGTAAATAACCCATAAGGTGATTTATATGAAGATATTGTCGATAAGGTTTGACCTGGCACTGCATGAATATTCCGCCTTTTTCCGTAAGCTGTTTTTATCCTTACTAACACACACGTGAAACATGCGTCACTATCACGATTTTTCATCGACGAAAGTCGACGGAAAGTGATGAGTGCCAGTTCAAACCTTACGGATAATAATAGGAAGATAATGTATAATAATAAGAAACTCGTGGAGTGTTCTTTGAGTAAAAATTCGGGACGAATTCTTGTGTAGTGGGTGTGTGTGTAGCCGGGTAGAGATTATGGTGAAATAAGTTGATAGGCTTTACTGTGTGGCTTGGTAGCTCGATCAGTCGGTAGAGTGTTGGCATGGTAAGCCAGAGGCCCTGGGTTCGAGTCCCAGTCGAGTCACAATTTTTTCACCATGTTACAATAAGATAAAATGGAATGTCCTTTTCAGTACACATTAAACACCATCCATACTTCCATTGCGCATGCAGCCCAGGCTGCCCACAAGCACAAGGTCAAATGACTTGGAAATTGTATGTGCTGTTGGTTATCACAGTTTTGTTACCATCTTATATCTTCCTAACCACTGTAGCAACATTGTATTCGCATGGAAGTGCATATACACATTAAATATCATCTATACTTTCATTGCACACCCAACCCATGCTGCCCGCAAGCCCAATGTCAAGGTCAAATGACTTAGGAATTTTATGTGCATTTGGTTGTCACATTTTTTCATTTTCTTATATCTTCCTTACCACTGTAGCTATTTCCATGGAATTGCATATACACATTTAACACCATCCATACTTTCATTGCGCACCCAGCCCAGGCTGTCTGTAAGCCAAAGGTCAAATGACTTAGGAATTTACGTGCAGCTGGCTGTCACAGTTTTTAGCTCACCAGAGCACAAAGTGCTCAGGGTGAGCTTTTGTGATCACCTGATGTCCGTCGTCCGTCGTCGTGCGTCGTGCGTCGTGCGTCGTTCGTCGTTCGTCGTCCGTCGTCAACAATTTGAACCTTTAAAAATCTTCTCCTCTGAATCTATAGGGTGCTCAGCTTTCATCTTTGGCACATATCTTCACCTATAGGTCCTTTACAAAAGTTATATAAATTATGTCCCTGGAGTCAAAATTGGCCCCACCCTGGGGGTGTCAAGTTTTCAATAGAAACATATAGTGAAACTTTGAAAATCTTCTTCTCTGAAACTGGAAGGTTCTCAGCTTTGATATTTGGCACATAGCATCATCTATAGGTCCTCTACAAAAGTTATATAAATCATGTCCCTGGGGTCAAAATTGGCCCCGCCCTAGTGGTGGCAAGTTTTCCGAAGCTGACTGCTGTTTAAACACTAGTATCTACATGTCCCAGAGCTTAGATATTTGATGTATGGATCTACTTAGTTTACCTTTAAGAATTTTGTTAATATCATAGTTCTGAGGTTAAAATTGGTCCTGCCCTTTGGGTTATACTTTAAAATAGGCTTTTTCACTTCACAAACTGCGGCTAAAGGTTTCTCCTCCAACCCAGTCCACTGAGACTGACCTAGTTCCAGTGGTTTTACCCTTAGTCTAATCAGTAGAGTAGAAATTGTGTTTAGCCAAATAAATAACAAACACTCATTTTAGATGGAGAAAACTAAGTGGATAATTCTCAAAATGCTCTTTGCATACCTATGTCCTGCATTAAGCTCTCAGATATCAATATAGAGTCTTATCAGTATATCTTTTGTGAAGTTTAGCTGAATACAAGTCAAGTGTTCTATGCTGTAGCATTCTTTATCAGTATTATAGTTGTTTCAGAATTGTTGTCTGCTTGTCTAAGATTGTTCACATTGTTTTTTAATACATGTCAATCTTACAATTAACTCTCTTGTACAAAACAATTATGAAGTACAATATTGGATTCTGATCTGACACATATGTAATTTGAAGTTACATATGCGTCAGATCAGAATCCAAACTGTGCTAGGTCTCCCTTTGCACTTTTGATAACAACTGGGATGCCTCCCTTCTGGGTAGACAGCTGATATTTTTAGATCTGGCCTATTGCACAGACAACCCTTTACTCCAAAATTATGCATTTCTGCACCATTGCAAACAGAGTAGACCCAGATTAGATGGCTCATTTAGTAGCCATATGATCAATCTGCTCTGTTTACTTATGATATTATATAGTGCAAATTGCATTAAATTATTTCCATTTTTGTGTACAATATACAATGTACTTATAATATGTTTACTTAACCCATTCCCTCATATAAATGCCTTTTCATGCATTTGCAAACAGAGCAGACCCAGATCAGGCGGCTCCTTTAGCAGCTGTCTAAATAGGGTCTACTCTGTTTGTTAATGGAATTTGAAAGATGTTTTTCATTACTTTCTTAAATGGCTACACTTTCTATTTTTCATTATAACTATTTTGTCCATGAACATTCAGTAGGTATTGAAATTTTGAATAAACATAGAACAGTGGAAGGGTTAAAAATAAGTTAAGATATGAATAATAATATGAACTCATGTATCATCATCTTCAGGTCCTTTACAAAAGTTATATTAATTATGGCCCTGGGGTCAAAATTGGCCCCGCCCCAGGGGTGGGTAGTTTTCAGTAGAAACATATAGAGCAAACTTTGAAAATCTTATGAAACTGAAAGGTGCTCAGCTTTCATATTTGGCTCATAGCATCATGTCTAAGTCCTCTACAAAAGTTATATAAATTATGCCCCTGGGGTCAAAATTGGCCCGCCCCAGGGCCGGCTAGTTTTCTATAGAAACATATAGTGAAAACTTTGAAAATCTTCTCCTCTGATAGTCTGGTGAGCGCTTCAGGGCCATTCTGGCCCTCTTGTTTCATCGTCTTATATCTCACTAACCGCTATATAGCTATTGTCATGGAATTGTATATACACATTTAACACCATCCATACGTATTTCATTTCGCATACAGCCCATGCTGCCCGCAAGCCCACGGTCAAATGACTTAGAACTTTTACGTGCAGCTAGGCAAACTGGGGCATCGCTGTGTCTTACAGACACACTTTTCTAGATTATTTTTTGTGAATGACCCCTTGTTATTACATTTTGATTTAGAGTGAAAAGTTGTTCTTTGTCTGCTTTATCTATCCCGCTTAAAATTTTGAACACTTGGATCATGTTTGCTCCAAGACTACGATTTTCTAGTGATGGTATTCCCAAATATATATATATATATTTTTTTTTGATTGCCATTTACCAATTTCGTTGCTCTTCTTTGAACGTTCTCGATTAATAGACTCTCTTTTTTTTTGTAAATGACTGACCACACGGTAGAAGCATACTCGAGATGTGGCCTCACTAGTGATTTATACAGGTTTAGGAATACTGACTCATCTATATGTCTAAATGTTCTCTTGATTAATCCTAAGACACGGTTTGCTTTTTTGACAGATATCTGGATATGATGAAAAAATCAAATACGAGTCTATCATTACACCAAGGTCCTTTTCTTCCTCTACTTTATCAATTACTTTCTCCTTTTCTATGCATTTCATGCTATAGGTTGGATGCTCTGTGTCTTTTCCAATGTGCATATATTTACAATTGTCTATATTGAATGTTAAGTTGCCACTTCTCAGACCATGATATCAGTTTATCTATGTCTGATTGTAGATTTTTGGCCCCTTCTGCACTATCCACTTTTGGAAACAGTTTTGCGTCATCTGCAAACATTTTGACAGAATTTTGTACAACTTCCGGTAAGTCGTTTATGAAAATAAGAAAAATATGTGTAAACCAAATGTTCAAATTACCCTATGATAACTGAAGTTACAATAAAAGAAAAATGAAGGTCATATACATCCTTTTATCTATTACATGATTCAATGTGTTCATTGTAGCTGGTATACAACTGTTGTACATATCACACTTGTTATTTACAGTCGGGTAAAAGCTTTTGTGAGCTAAGTTGTGTGTTGTATTGCCAACTATGATGAAACTTATCTTAGCGTGCGCTGTTTTTGAAGAAATGCAGTTTAAAATTCGGCAAACGAGATGAAAAGAGACTTCTCGTCAGTGCATTTTGTACGTGATAAGTTATGTGTTATACCCACATTATAGTGTAAAATTATATAATCTTAATTCAATTAAATAATAAATAATATGTATTTGAAATCAATGAAAAAGTAGTAAAGCTATACGACGCAACTATCACCAAAACACCAATAGAAAATAAGTCACACACACACACACACACACACACACACACGAGATGAAAACATCAAACATCAACACGCGCAGAAGCACACGGACACAAAGACACCAGACAAACATAAAAATAAGGGTGACAAAGACACTTTATTTCCTGCTTTCGAAGAAGTGTAATCCATTCAAGCAATATAGATCTTTTATTTTTGCACATTCTGCTATTCACGACCTTACTCACATTTGTAAGCAGCATAGATCTCGATGAGACGCAGTGCAAGATAGATAGGAGACAGTGTCTCGTCAGGACCCAGGGTGTTTGACAATGCGTTGTAAGTTCTTAACCCTTTCATCGCCGCAGTCGCATAAATGCACCACGACAAATAGTGCGTCTGATCAGGGACTTCACTATTTGTCCCAATCTCTATTTCTATATATGTCTTTATTCCTTGAAATTTGCATTTATTTATCTAATTTCCTTATTTTACTGAATTGAACAAACTTGGATTGCAGACGACAATTAGAAATTTGGCGCCGAAAGGGTTAAAAGCTTAGTGGAATCGGAACTTCGGGAAGTTGCCAATAGTGCACCTGTTCCAATGTTGAGCAGACAATTGTTTCCACATCGGGGTAAAGGCTAACATATGAATGTCGGTCTCTTCACGAAGTAAATACAGACGGAGTGGCATCGAGTCGATCTGGTCAAAGATGTTGTCGTTCAAAATTAATCAACCAATCAGAGTGCAGCATCTTATTGTTGACGAAGGACGCCATTGAGGAAAAGGCGTGAAATTGCTCGCAAATTTAAGACGATTTCACCTGTATTGAAGTCTCGAATCGATAGATTTTTTGTGTGAAAGTGTTTGGTAAGTATTACTTTCTTTCATGGGTCCTTGTTTATGGTGCAAAATATTTTAGTTAATGGGTTTTTTGGAGGCGGAAATGAACCTGTTATTTTCAGTGCATCTGAACTGTTGACAAAATGGCGGCAATGGTCGAAATAATTAGTTTAGCTTTCATATGGTTTGATAATAAAAGTATGTTTATTGAAATATGTGGTTGCTTATACTTAGTCCAGTGCTTCTGAAGACTATGAACTAATGCATGGTCCATATTTAATCGAAATTTGTGTAGAGATTACGTGTAAACTTAGCTGTGAAAATGACGAATTTTAGCTATATCGCCATTTCACTGAGGATCGCTTTCCTAATACCGTGGAATCGGGAAACACTAAGGCTTACTTCTCGTATATTATTTTCATTCAACGTGAGTTGTGATGAAATGCAAATATGTTGAATTAATGCATGGTATATTTTTTTAAACGATTAATTGGACGATACTCGTATAATCGTGGATTGAAAAAGAGCGATGTACAGTCAAATTTTAAAGTGGTTTTGAAAAAAATACCATAGAATTTATACATTGTTTGTGACAAATGAGTAATTATTTTCAGTTAGTAAGTGTGGAAAAGGAACCTAAATAGTCTGTGTTCAGTAAACAGAGCAGACCCCCTGATCAAACAGTCGTTTTTTGAGCAATCTGATATGAATAGTGTTATATTCTGTTAATTTGTGAATGCTGGAATGGTCCATCATTGTTTAACTGTAGATTTTATTCATTATAATTATAAGACTTATATTTGCTAGATTATTTTGCTTAATAAACAGTGAAGACTCTGATCAGATGGTTGTATTTTAGCTATTGTGTCATTTTACCGCACACCGTCTGGGTCTACAGTGTTTTAAATGTCAGCACTCTTGATTCCTGCGTTCAAAGATTTTAACAATACAAAGTAACAAATTAGATTGAATGAAAATAAATTGTTTAGACATTTTGAGACTATATTATTACATTACCAACCCAGCATAAATACTGCTAATTTGCAGAATAGACCTAGGAAACGATCAAATGTGCTAGATGGTCAGTAAATCCCCTATGTTATCAGCAGGGGACAAGGGTCAGTGATCACAACTGCCATCTATCACACACTTCCTTATCAACAAAGCAATTAATTATTACGCAACAGAAAAGCTTTCAAATGAGACAACTACCAAACAATGTGCCAATTATCTAAAGTTCTGATTTGTTATTTTTCCAAAAATAGAAAAAAAACTATTCTGACTAATTAGATCTATAGTTAGGCACAATTAAACCCCAACGATTGAGATCTATTTAAAAAAAATTAGATAATGGTGAATTCTAGTTCTAAAGATAGTTTAGATTTATATGATCTAGATCTATCCTAAAACACTTTTACTGGATCTGCTACGGTACTGTACATCCATTTTACAACACATAAATGACTCCAACGGGACGGTATATCTTAATTAATATCGAGATCTTCTTAAAATAGAACGAGGATTAAAATTTTAAATGCTGTTGATCTAAAGTATTCGACATATCAGGTGTGCCCAACAAATAAAGAAATCTCCCAATTCCGAAAAGTTCATCAGGAAATTTATACGGGCATTCCTTTAAGCCTCATATAAACCTGTTTTTACGCATTTGCAAATGGAGTAGACCCAGGTCAGACGGCTCCTATAGGAGTTGTCTGATCAGGGTCTGCTCTGTTTGCTTATGGAATTTGAAAGATCTGTTTCTTTAATTTTTTTAAATGGCTACCATGTTCCACCTTCGGTTATAACTGTTTTGTCCTTGAATATTCAGTAGGTATTGAAATTTGGAATAAACATAGAATAGGGAAAGGGTTAAAAGGGTATGGTACTCCATATACCCAGATCAGCCTTCTTCTAAGGTGTTAGACCTGATCAGTCTTCAAAATTTGACTATTTCCCAGCTTAAAAAACAATGTTGATCTGGATATGCCTTTCGGATACAGTGATCTGGGGTATACCGTTTGTAGTGCTGTAAGACATATTTTCTTAAATAATTTTGTTTCTTGTTTCAGACACACCAGAATCGGACACTTTCCTGGCAGAATTGTTGTCACCCACATTCTTTCTGTTAGACGACGAATGTCTGAATATATAGGTGGTAGTCAGGCATTAGCTCCATATCCAGGAAATACACGTCGGCATATCTTGTTGCCTGATATTGAAAATGTTCATATGATAAATGGAAGAAGTCTGTATGTTTCTAATTTGGTGATATAACCTTTGCCATTTCGCTCTTTTGCAAGCAGAAAGGAAAGGGTTAAACAGTGTCATCATTTGCAAAGTGTCTGAAATGTGTTAGTGTCGATGCACTTTTTATGTTCTGTGCATAGTGTAAATATGGATTATCTAGTCTCTTTGTTTCTGCTGGGAATACCTGTATACAAACATATATTAACTCATTTGTGAGTACAATTCGGTTATAAATATAATAAACCTATTAGAAATGTTATTTTGAACTACAATAAAATTGTCTCTGACTTAAATATTGATGTTAATACCCCTATTTCTTGAGATTGTAGCATTTCTAGCTTTTGCTATAAACCAGTTGGTCATGTCATTACTGGTAATTTTGATATCATTAAGGATAAACGTCTCAGGACCCTCCTAACTAAAGGACCTAAATATAGATTACCTTCCCTTATTGATTTTGACGCTTGTCGAACTCATATTGCGGAAGCTATTCAAGAATTCTGCATCAAATGGTGTCGACGAGAACATGCTGATGTTAATGCCCTTTCGGATTGGAAGAAATGTATTTTCGATATTATTGATACACGAATAACTTTTTACAAATCAAATAACCATCTTTTACCACCTCGACCTAGAGTTACATTTCGCTACTTGAAGAAAAATATTTCTAATTTTCATTCAGATTATGTTCTTGTTCCTGCTGACAAGGCATCAAACAATGTAATCATTATTTGAAGATTGTATTATGTTGATGTTTTAAAGAAGGAGCTAACTGATTCAAAAACTTATATAACAGTTCAAACACCTGAAAAAGATATAGTCTCGGAACATGTAAAAATGTGCAATGATTTTAAGTCTGGTCCTAACATAAAACAACATAAACTTTCTACTTTGTACTGGATTCCGAAACTACATAAAAACCCTTATAAGTCGCGTTTTATTGCCAACTCTAGCTGTTGTACCACTACTAAATTATCTATACTTTTGACGTCCTGTCTTACTACGATCAAAGAACATGTTAAACGCTACTGTGATAAAATATATGAAAATTCTGGTATTAATGTTTTTTGGTCCATAAAAAATTCAAATGATGTTTTAACAAAACTTGAAAATGAACAGTATAACATTTCTTTACTGAGCTCTTATGATTTCTCTACACTCTATACTACTCTACCTCACCATCTTATAAAGGATAGACTTATTAAATTAATAGAAAAAACCTTTGCCAGAGAAAACAAAATGTTCATTGCTTGTAATGTTCAACGTTCATTCTTTTCGAATTCAGAAGTTGAACATTACACAATGTGGACTTGCCTTGATGTTTGTAGATCTCTAACCTTTCTTTTAGATAATATATTTGTGCGTTATGGAGATACCATATATCGTCAAGTTGTTGGTATACCCATGGGTACAAATTGTGCCCCTCTTGTTGCAGATTTGTTTTTGTATTGCTACGAGAGGGATTTTATGCTTAGCTTAAAACCTGATACACAGACCGATATTGTTAATGCAGGATATGCAAGTAACATACACAACTCTCATTCGCCTCTTACATCATCACAAGTATGTCATGCACCTCGTGGTAGGTGTTGTGTTCACCAACAATTTGATGCACTTGGTAGCTACACCAATGTAATTGACGTGTTGATGAACACAATACAGGTGCCCCTCTATCACTTTCCAATATGAATAAAGTTAAAATACCTGTTCCAAGGCGGTACTTCCATCTTCCTCCTATTGTATGTTTGTTTTGTCTTTGTGCGTCTCTTGTTGTTTTTTCTACCTATGTACATTTGCTGTTTCCTTGTGTTGCTGTTCGGGCGAGTGTTTGTTCTGTATGTGGTGTTTCCTGCATGACTCATTTTTGTACTTTTAATAAAACTTCAAGGTATTTAGACGATATTTTGAATTTAGATAATCCTTATTTTGATACTATGGTTTCTTCAATCTACCCAAAAGAACTGTCTTTAAACAAAGCTAATCAATCTGACATTAATGCTTCATTTTTAGATTTGAATCTTTCAATTACAAATGATAAAGTTTCGTCCAAAGTATACGATAAAAGAGAAGATTTTAATTTTAAAATTGTTAATTATCCTTTTCTAGATGGGGATGTGCCACGTTCTACATCTTATGGTGTTTATATTTCTCAACTTATTAGGTTTGCCCGAGCCTGTTCTTTGCTTGAAGATTTTAACAGACGTAATTTAGTTATAACTGATAAACTTCTTAAGCAAGGTTACAGATATCACAAACTTCGGAAAACCTTTTCTAAATTTTATTATCGAAATTTACCTCTCATTAGTAAATATAATTGCAATCTACGGACGTTACTGCGACAAGGCATTTCTCAACCAGAATTTTATGGGGATGTTATCTACAAACTTAGGAAAATTCGGGGTCATATCCATTTTCATGATTTGTTTATAAAACGCATTAAAAAATTTAAAAAGAAAGGTTATGATCCTATTATATTGCAACACACTGCATGTTTGGTTATCGACCCTTTTACAGTCGGTAGCTACGCTTCCCTCTTTGCTTGCGCGATGACAGGCCGAGGGTAGTACTCTATGATGGTATACTCTTAAACTTGGATACAGGAGGAGCTTACCAGACTCATGTATTATTTTTTCCCTGTCGTGCCCTTAACGGCTTGCCTGCAGGTGCTCTGACTTCAGCAAAGTCATTGAGTACATATTTGACGGATTGTCACAGTTATTATGCTATGTTTTACATGTTGTCCTGTGTTCACCGTCGTCTATGTTGTGGGTAAGTCCAGCGGGGATACCTTTATTTACAATATTTGTAAAGCTAGGGTGACTTTGAGAGAAGTGTGAGGTTAGGACGTCCGTAAACCGGTTTAAACCCCCAGTGGTGTTTTTGCTGCTGACCGTGCCAAGGCGGTACTCTCTTTGTCACCCTTCCTTTTGTTTGCCTTGCGTCTTTGTGCTTGTGGTTTGTTCATGTTGTGGAACGTTTGTCCCTGTTTCTTGTGTGTCTTTTGGTGTTTTCATTTCGTGTGTTTGTGTGCGTTTGGGTGTGTGGTTGTGTGTGTGTGTGTCATGCTGTCTATCGGTGTTTTGGTGGTGGTTGCGTCTTGCATGTGGCTTTGCCTGCTTGACTTTACTACTTTTCCATTTATCTCCCAGCACCTCTCCATTTTTTCATCATAGTTGAAGTTTTATTAAATGTTTGTATCAACATTTCTGAAATTTGATATACAGCTCATCAGACCTTGTCACCTGCACTTTTACATGGTTCTTAACTTTGAATAAATGGAGAGAAAATTCACTGCATGATTTAACCTAATTCACTTGTGTTCATAATCATTTTTTCTCTTTACAGAGTTCTAGGCAGCAACCATATGGTTGAGAACTAGGGTAAAAAGTTGAATTGTTTTCCCACCCCGTCTCATGAGTTCTCATTAGAATCACCATGACGGGCCAATTCTAATTCTAATGAGTACTCGCAAGACAAGGTTTAGAGGAAAAGATATACGCAGTTATCTGGAGCTCTGTCTTTCTCCAAATACTTTATAATATTTATGCAAATGAATAAATAAGAATTTGTTTACTTTGTGAATAACAATACATGTATTGAAACTATTGGGTCTCATGTTTCATTTATCCCTCACTAACCTTTGCTAACACTAACCATGAATGATTGCATGTACATAATACCCTGCTCCTTTTGAACAAAAAACCCTTTACTCCATAAATACGCCTTTGCAAACAGAGTAGACCCAGATCAGACGGCTCCTAAAAGAGCCATCTGATCAGGGTCTGCTCTGTTTGCTTATGATATAATATATATATGGTTCTACAGTTTCTGCCATGGCCAAAACTTCCAAGTGTTGTTTTAGCAATAAATATAATCATGTTTTGTTAGTTTATAAAATCCCTTCAATGTCCCACATTCCGTTTTTCATTACAACTATTTTTTACATGCATACTCGATAGGTTTTGAATTTTGGCAGTATAGAACAGATGAAGGATTTTAACCTTTTCATTCTCATCAATGCGTAGGGCCTGCTCTGTTTGCTAAGGGAATGTGATAGGTCTCACTGTTTGTTTACTTTCTTAAATAGCTACAATGCTGCGCCTTCCATATTTTATTATAACTATAAACTGGCCATGACTGTTGAACACAAACGCACGTGTAGGTTAACAGGTGACATGAAAAAGCCGTGTTTTCCAGTTGTGCTTATGGTTTACGTAGGGTTTCTAATTTGATCATTTCAAGGTCATCCTGACACTAAATTTTTAAACTATTACATGATGAATATTATTTTTCAGATTCCTGTAAGTTTTCCAGATCTGTAAAAGGTTATTTTTCTCATGAATGGCGATTCGTTTCTGTCACCTTCATGCAAACTGCTTGGTGCAACAGCTGGCGATTAAAAAAAACAAATAGGATTTTAACTCTTTTTTATACTATATTTGATATATTCTAACATCAATTCCAAAAAATCTAAAGATTATAGGATCTTTTCATGATTAATTAGTGGTTTCTTGTTCGTGTGTGTGTTCTGTATTTTGCAGTCGTCTATCATCCAGCTTCATTTCGCTTCATTTCGCAACATTTTAACTCGTTACAAAATATTGCCACACGCATATTGAAAACTGACAATTCCATAAAATGAAGATGAATGTCTAAGCTATCTAACAAAACCATTTATATAAAAATCCGACGATATGTAATGAATGTAGAGAAACTTACGCAGATATTGGTGACATTTTTTATTAAAAATTCGCGATCGCCTCACTATAAAATCAGTAACCGAGAGCTCGATATCGATTATTTTAGCGATAACAATGTACAGGTAAGCGACGACAAGTGTTTCAGTACATTGTATCGGTTTATAGTTCGATGCCACTCCGTCTGTATTTACTTCGTGGTCTCTTCTATAGATTTGGAACATTTTTTATAAATATAAAATTTATCAAAATGCATTATAATAGTATGTGATCATTATTATAATCATAATAATTGTATTTTTTTTAAATTATAAATCGAACCCTTTACTCCATGAGTATTATAGTAAGAAATAATGAAAGTATTAATATTAATTACAATGGCACATGCACACAGATGTTTTGGCCATGGCAGAAACTGTATTGTCTAGAATCACATATGTATTATATCATAAGCAAACAGAGCAGATCCTGATCAGATGGCTCCTACGGGAGTCGTCTGATCTGGGTTTACTCTGCAAAGGCGTAGAAATGCGTATTTATGGAGTAAAGGGTTAGTTCTACTCATAATCACAAACATTACCATTTTTGTCGGAAAATAACCCACGAGTTAATGCTCTCTGTTCTAATATTTCCAATGTTAATAAAAAAAGAAAAAAAGAAGCTTATATCTTGCCAAAGACATATAGATATACATACATGTGTTTGCTATATGTATAGATCGATCTGCTGTTGCACGTCGAACCGGCCAGAGACATTATACATTACATGTCTATGAACCGTCAGGTCCGCAAAAGAGCCCGCAAAAATGTTTTAGAATTTGTTGTAATTAATAGCCGTAGTTAAGTAATGCTTTATTAGATTCATTGTTGGTCCATTTATACTGAGATTCAAGGTATTTTTGGTTTTGTTATTAATTTTGAATTAGATATACTGGCTTTTCTGAAAACATCGCAACTGACAAGAAAAATTCGAAACTGCCAATGGCAATTTAAGTCACGTGACTTTGGGGAGAGAAAAAAAGTTGACCTACTGCAAGAATGTTGAATGAGGTAATTTAAATCGGCGACCACGCCTCTTTTGGTCGATTATATTGGATTATAGCCGTGTAACTCGTTTAAAGAGGTAATTATTTATTCAACTAATTTTATATCGAGTCTAACACAATGAAAATAATCATGGAAATAAGACGAGCTTCTGTGCACTTTGTTGTTAATATTTTGACAGCTCTTCACTTTCAAAGGGAAAAAAAACTTTCACCTTATTAAGTGAAAGCCGGAAATGACAAATCAAAGTCATATCACCATCCTTAAGTTGGTGTCAGGTAGATAACTGTTTGACCTTTTAATACAGACCAAAGTAAACGTACTTTGATAGGATGCCTGATCAAGGAAATGACAATCCCTTTCTATCCCTTGCTCACGCTTCAATGCTCCCAATCCTCTATCCATCATCTGGAGAGGTTCAGACATCTGCACATTACATGTACATGTAGGTCGTACTTTTTATTACCATTTGTAAATTTTAACACATACAAATATCACTTCATATTGGTATTAATAAATAAAACTCACTGCCAACAGACAGAGCATATTGTTAACTTATTGAACTATGTGAATCTACTGGTAGCAGCTCAGATGGTAGATCACTCATTTTGAATACCTATCTATCTATCTATTTATACTGCAGCACCCTCATATTGAGTATTATGTGCAGCTGCGCGTCAGAGCAGATTAATAAAAGAAAAAGTATAAGTAATATAGAACAGGATGATTTACAGTTTAAAAAGTCTTGTTATTGATTAGCAAGAAGAATTATTGACAGTTTAAAACAAGATAAAAACACTGCTTTCTGCTCTTAGCCAACCTGTCTTACACCACTGACTGCCTGCTTAAACTGATCTAGATCAGGTAGAAGGGCAATGTGGGATGGCAAGCTATTCCAAAGTATGATGGTTGCCGGAAAAAAGGAGAATTTGTAATAGTTTGCTGATGTGTGTATTTGTCGAAATGAGAGAGGATGCATGTGGCGTGTCAGTCTGATAGGATGCTGGAGATATGAGGGTGCTGGGAGGGCAACCAGGCCGTACTGTACTGTACTGTCGTTGATGACTGTACTGTACAGTCAGCACCATTTCTCTTATGACTTTAATGTTGTCAGCGATTTGTAAGTTACCGGTGTCAAATCATCCACATGGTAAGCAAAATAATGCAATGGTATTTGCCATCACTGTAAGTTGGCACTTGCTTACAAACTAAGTTGGTGGCACAATGTGACAATGTTTGTCACTGCTTAGCCAGTGATTTGGGAAGGTGAAACAATGATTCCCCAATATACACTTTGAGATAAGATTAGGGCTTATACTAACAGAAAAACAAGTTCTGGGATAGAAATACATGTGTAGACAAGACAAAATTGGAGATGTCAAAATTAGATATAAAATTACATTTACATGTATAGAAAGAAAAAAACAATGGGACAATTCAGGGCTGAACAAAGTTGTAATTCTATACAGTGCTCCCTCTGAACAACGATACTTTTCGGAGACACATAAAAGTGTCGTTGTGGGGAGGGTGTTGTTGTTGGGAGGGAACACTACACAGACATATTTTGACAGATGGGTGGATGCGTTGATGATTTAATAAATAGCTAGTTAGATAGACAGACCTGTTTAGAATTCATAACAAAATGTATGCCTACGTCCATGTTGAAAAATGAACGTGTGCGATTAGGTCCACCAGGAGTAAAATTGTTTGGAATGTTCTACTTTATTCACCGTTTCCTTCTGAGGAAACTAGAGGAAAACGGAATAAAAATCATTAAGCATTTATGTTCAAATTTGACAAGAGTACTGTTGCTGTGAAGAATTTTAGTTTCTAAGTTCAGTTTATGACCGTGCTCGATTGAAATTTATTTGTCACACGATCTTTTTCTAGAAGTGACAAATCGAACGCATCTATGGTTATCTTTGTGAAACAAGAGAGAAATAAACTAATTTAACCCATAAGATTTTTGATACTTTATAAATTTATATAGAAAACGTGTTTCTCAATTGAAATTCAATATTCTCCAAATCAGTCATACACAACAGCATATAGGTGTCAGTGTGTCATAATGGATTTACGCACGAATTGTCGCTCGAGTCTCACAACGGATTAGCTATGGTTGACTGAATTGCTCGGAGCTAGTAAGGTGACAGGTGGCCGTTAATTACATAAAGATCATAAGTGTCATTGGGAATTTGGGACCAATAATCTTTAACATGCTTGGTTGCTTTTGTTCAGTGTTTAGAAAATTACGTTCAGCTGAAGTACCATTGAAGGGAGGTAAATGTTACCGTCTGGCTACAAATCTACATGCCATTAGCCATTGTAGAGAGGTATCATTCGCGGGAGGGAGTTTTACTTGAAATTCCTCTGGGGGAATACACGCTGTCGTTATGGGGAGGGAACCGTTGTCGAGAGGTGACGTTAATGGAGGGAGCACTGTACATGTAAATAAAAATTTGACAAATCAAAGGTCAGGGATCATGAAAAGGTGAAGTCGTCAATCTGGACTGCTTTTTAGAATCTGAGACCTTTTTTATTTGCTTTAGAAATAAACAATTTGTTTGTAAATTTGAAGCAGAAGCCATAAAGTCTAATAAACTCAACCTTCTCTCAATACATAGTGTTATTTGCCTTTTGGGTCTCCCTGTCCTTAATTTCTGTATCATAACATGTCAAAGGATCAAAAGGCCTGAGTGGTCAGGAATCAACTCTTTTCCTGTTCAATGTTTAATTGTTTATTATAAACTTCAATACTTACTACTGGATATTCATTCATGAATAAAGTACATGTAGTTAGAATAAAATATGGAAGATGGAACAGTATTATATGTCCATTAATTTTATAATCTAAAGAAACAGATCTGTCAAATTCCACTATGAAACAGCAGACTCTGATCAGATGGCTCCCATAGGATCTGGGTCTTCTCTGTTTGCTGTTGGGTGAAACAAAGACCTATGATAACACATATATGTGTTATCATAGGTCTTTGGGTGAAATGGCATTTGTATGAAGGAAAGGGTTAATTGGTCCAGTTGGTCTCCCTTCTGATATTGTTCTTGCACTAGTTAACCACTCGACCATAAATGTTCTATTACAAATTGGAAACTGGTCTGCATCGATGAGTTTGAGTTATGTCAAAATTTGCCTTTTAACCCTTTATTCCATGAATATTCATGTAAGAAAAATGACATAATTAAGTGCATTTTTATAATGGACCAGTTTTATGATGGCAGAAATTACAGAATCCGACATAGAATGTTATAAGCAAACAGCAGACCCTGATCAGACGGCTCCTACAGGAGTCATCTGATCTGGGTCTACTTTGTTTGCAAAGGCGTATTTATGGAGTAAAGGGTTATTCGGGCTGGAACATAATCACATAGCTTTATGTTTGATTTTTGTATTCTGAATGTCATGAATGAAGCATTTGCATTATTACAGACCAGATTTTGAATCATTAACTTATACATGTATAAAGAAAGATTTAAAAACAAAAATGTTTCCCAGTTGAAGATAGCTGTTTCTGGCCTCATGCATTGGGATAATGAGCTGAAACACTTGTAGTCAAAATTAGCACTTCTGATACATGTACCTGTAAGTTCATAAATTTCATAAAAAAATATTTCTGTTTCAAAACTTCTAAATTAACACCCATGTAAGTCACATTTAAATGTCACATTTTGCCACTGCTGTTGGGACTGTGGTTTAATTGGGATTTTAAAGTTTCATTATATTTTAGTTTCACTTTTCCTTTTTTCCTTGTGAAAAAAATGAAAAAGATTTCATGGCATGCACAGTTCTTTTTAAACCCTTACAGTGCAGGATACGAGTCACTAATGTCTCTTGTCTCATCAGGGTCTGCACTCTGCACTGTTTGTCATGTAATTGTTACACTTTTCTGTAAAAAAAATACCTAAATATTCACCATAAGCTTGACCTGTGTGAATCTTGGAATAGTCTGTTTGAAAATTCAGCATTGTAAGGGTTAAGTTGCAATCTCCTGTTTTTTCTGAACAATGTGGCACCTTGCATGATTTGCTGGTATAAAAATAAAAATGGACAAAAGAGCATATAATCATATAATTTCAAAGTGTTTTGTAAATATGTAAATTATTTTGATATTTAGTATAAACAAAATAATATAGCTTTCATATTAAATCATGAATTTATGATGATCTTTTAACTTAGCATAACAAATTTCAGACTAAAACTGATTATTGATTTCTAGTTGCATATCAAAGGTTTGTTTTTTTTGTTTTTTTTAAAGATTCCTTTGACCCTACCCCATGGATATTAAACCCTTTTTACAAAGTAGACACGGATCAGACAGTCCCTGTAGGAGCTCTCATCAGGGTCTGCTTTGCTTGCATATGGGTATATGATACATGTATATGATTCTACAGTGTCTACCAATACCAAAACCTCTTGCATACACAGGCCATTATAAACAATCAGGTAATAAATATATATATTCATGATGCCAAGAATATGCAACAGGGAATGGTTGGATAATTTTTTATAGTGAAAACTTTCGCCTTCCAAATCTCTTCAATATAATTTTCCTATCTTTAAAAAAACATAGCTGCAAGAGGGTGGACCACATTTTCCTTATACATAGCTATAGTATAAACTTCAAATATTTTATTTTGTATCATCTTGTCCTGATACTGGTTGTAACCTGGTGAGTGATACAGAACAAGCATGAGCCCCTGGTTTGTAGAATATTAATGATTATGTCCATGTTACATGACGTCCGTCATCTTTTAAAGAAATATCATTGATTTATCTTAACCATTCGCTTGCTGTTCACGTCAATATACCTACCTGTAAATAGTGAAGACCCAGATGAGACAGCTCCTGCAGGAGCTGTCTCATCAGGGTCTGCACTATTTACAAGTTGATTGTGCAACCAGTGCACTCCACATCAGTGATTGCACAGCGAAATACTGGTACACAGTGAAGATATATATAATTATACAACAGGGCACAGGTAAAGAAGGAGAAATGCATTTTAAAATTCAGCAAGCGAAGGGTTAATTTGTCAAGAAGTGCCTTAAATTTATATATCAGTTATTTACACTGTTCACAGTTGCATGTTTATGTCGTCATTGATCTTTATAATATTCAGACAAAATGTGTACATGAATGACCGTGAGATTAATTTCGATTACTTAACTCATTCCCTCCTAGTACTGATGCCTTTTGACACCTTTGTAAAAGTCACTTTCTTAAAACCGTTGTGATAAATCGAGCAAATGCTCTATTTATCACAGTGGTAAACTTCAAAACTGCACAAGTGTAAAAAAGTTCCTTTTCTCTAGTAAAGCTCCTTTTCGGTAAATTTATTCAAAGAGGTTGTGTCTAAAAATAGTCAAGGAGGGAATGGGTTAATGGACTATGACATGCAGAGTTAACTATTACAATGTCACATGTATCTTGTTGATCGCCTGACAGAGACGGTCAGACACCTTAACCCCTTACTCCAGGAATATTCATTTAAGAAATAATGACATCATGAATATTAATTTGATTAATTTTCAGCTCCACTTTCTGAAAAAGTGGAGCTATTGTCTTGACCCTCTCGTTGGCACCAGTGTCAGCGTTGGCGTTGGTTAACCTTTTTGTTAAGGTTTTTTTCTCAGAAACCATCAAAGCTATTTGGTTAAAATTTGGTATGCTTGTTTACTATCAGAATGGGAACCAATTTCACAAGTGCAGATAACCCTAAAATTAATTTTGCCATAGTTATGCCCCTTTTTTCCTTAGAATTTTCATTGTTCGTTAAGTTTTAAGGTCCATGTCTCAGATTTTCAGAAACTATTAATTTTTGTTCAAATTGGTATGCATGTTAACTATTACAAGGGGAACCCATTTCACAAGGGTAGGTAACCCAGTTGGTCTCCCTTCTGATAAGGGTCAGCTGTCTGCGGTCAGCACTTGTTATATTTATTTCTCTCATAACTTCCCTTATCTCCGGGTTAGAACAACGGGTTAAGATTCTCTTATCAGTAACACGTATAAGAACACTTTAAAATATATATGACGTCATATGTTATATACACATATGACGTCAGACATGGAAAAAACGATGTTTACATGTCATTAAAAGGGTGAAAATAGATCTAGATCTACACTGTTTTCGTTATGTGAGAAAAAGAATCTGATGCGAGTTGTCTTTTAAGATCACATGTTCCTAAACTCACCAAGAAAATGTTATTAAGCTCGCCAAAGCCTTGCTTAATAACATTTTCTAAGGCTCGTTTAGGAACATGTGATCTTAAAAGACAACTCGCAACAGATCCTCTATCTCTTTCCCTCATATAAACACATTTTCACGTATTTGCAAACAGAGTAGACCCAGATCAGACAGCTCCAATAGGAGCCATCTGATCAGAGTCTGCTCTGTTTGCTAATAGAATTTGATAGACATGTTTCTTTAGTTTCTGAAATGGCTACAATGTCCCACTTTCCATATTTTATTATAACTATTTTGTCCATGAATATTCAGTAGGTATTGAAATTTATGAAATATCTCTCTCTCTCTCTCTCTCTCTCTCTCTCTCTCTCTCTCTCTCTCTCTCTCTCAACATAAGGTTTAGTGGAGAAATATAGAAGTTACACTTGAAAATATTTTAATTTACGCATCTTATCTGGAGCTCTGCATGAAACACTTTAAATGACGTTTGCTTATGAGTAAATATTATTTGTGTTTCATTAGAGTTTGCCCATAATTAGAAAAAAAATTGAATGTGAACTTGCATACAAAAATTCATTTAATTTAAGAATTCTGAAACTTGACCCTACCGAGAAAGTGAAACAATAGTCACCTACACAAACATGCCCCATTGAATTAAGTAAAGGCAAAGACGTAAAACACATGAAATTTGGGTTTACAAGCTCAAATTTATTGAGCAAAAGGATCTAAAGTAAGTAATGGTATAGATACAGATGATGTAATTGACACATTTGGGCATTGGGAACGGTACCGTTTATCGGTACCACTCATATAAGGAAAAAAACCATTGAGATATGATTGTTACATTGGTTAATAAGCCTTTATTTTACTTTGTAGGAAGGAAGAGAATAAATGAGAAAGCAGGAAAATGTGACTGGAGGATCAGTGTATATGCAGACATGGGTAAGAGAAGAGATACCTAGTGAAATAAGTACAGATACCAGTAACATGCTAAATCTATTTGTGTCAGATACTTTAGATTTAATATTTTACTCCAGGGTCTCGCCTTTTTTATACACCGGTTTGAAAAAAGTCGATCTTGCTTCACATGATCTTTAACAAAGCACAAATGGATGAAGCGAAACAGGTGTTGATGGTACATGAGTGGATAGTGTCATTCGATCGACAACAAACTGCTCCAAATAATAGAGTGGTTATCAAAACAAAGTGTGCTTGATTGGCGCTCATCTGCTAATGACGCCTTCGACCTATGCTGCTATGACTAATCTGCCTTAAGGGCTTATTTGTCATGACAGGGAGGTAATCTTTATGGTAAGGATAGGAAGAAAAGTTAAATGTTTGAGATTTTCGGTTACAAAGTTATTATAAGATGAACGACCTTAACTTTTTATGCCCCCAAGATCAGATCTGGGGGGGCAAATTATTTTTGCCCTGTCTGTGACAGTGTTTGTTTGTCAGCAAGTTTAACATTGGTCATAACTTTTGAGCCAGTACAGATAGAGACTTGATATTTGGCATGCATATGTATCTCATAAAGCCGCACATTTTAAGGGGGTGACATGTCAAGGTCATCCTTCAAGGTCAGAGGTCAAATATATAGGTCAAATCACTGACTTTAATGTTGGCCATAACTTTTGAACCAGTAGAGATATTTGGCATCCATGTGTATCGCACATTTTGAGGGGTGACATATCAAGGTCACCCCTCAGGGTCAAAGGTCAAAGTGGCCTGGGGGCATAGTGCTTCACAAACACATCTTGTTTATTGAAAATTTTATTCAGGTAATTGAATATCATTAGGCCGATCCACCAGTTAACCGTTGACATCCCTAATTATAATTTCATAAGCATACAGAGCAGACCCTGATCAGATGTCTACTCTGTTTGGAAATACGTGAAAAAGCATTTGTATGAGCTCAGAGGAAAAGGGGAAAAAGAGGTGGTTTTGCCAAAAAATTTAGTAGTCTTAAAATTACCGTGTAAAAGTCTTTCTGACAACCAAGACGTGCACAATGATGTCTGTACAGCTGGACATTTATGCTTTAAAAAATATTTTACCATTTGTGAAATTTAACAGAACAATAATTTTGTATGTTTGAGAAATAAGAATATTTAAATTTTACAAATTTATATAGATTTGGAGGTTTATTCCCATTTCGTCTACTTCCCATTTCGTCTACTGTAATTCATTCCCATTTCGTCTACTCTAAAATTTTACCCTGTTCCCATTTCGTCTACTGTTATAATTAAGTTATATTTACTCAGTTATTTTATTAATATCGTACAAGATTCAGATATTTTAGGACTTTTTAATGTGTTGTCATAATTTTTTATACTTTCTTTTAATATTTAAGATGCTTTTTTGTGCAGCAGACTTAATCCACAGTAGTATTTTTGACACCTATCACTGTTAGAGGGCCATTGCATAATCATGTTTTCTTAAGAATTACCATGATTTATAGCAGTTGGGCCATTGCATAATCATGTTTTCACAGTTTTCTTAAGCATTACCATGAGTTACATCAGTTGGGTTTGGACCACATCAAAAGTTTAGATGATGATCATTTTCCTTGATTGGCTGAAGTGGTTTCTTGTTTTTTTAAAATTGCATTTTTGCTTGCATAAAATTTCTAAGATAAACCTTAAAACTCCTACACAACCCTGTTTTGGGTTTTGATCCAGATCAATAATTTGGGTCAAGATCAACCAAAACATTACAACTTGATATTAAAAAGTCCTGAAATGCATGAATTTTGTGTGCTGTGAAGATAATATAATATTGATCAAAGACATAAAAATATAAGTTCATGGCAGTAGACATGAAAAATATAAGCTGTAGACGAAATGGGAAAGGGTGTAAAATTAGGAGTAGACGAAATGGGAACAAAAGCCAAAATAGTAGACGAAATGGGAAGTAGACGAAATGGGAAGTAGACGAAATGGGAAGTTACCGATTTGGAAACAGGACTGAAACATTTATGCAATTTTCAAAACTTTTAACTTGTCTTATATACAACCACTTGTCATCCTGGCGAGCTGAGATGAGGAATTTTCCAGTCTTCCGAAACTGTTTTTTGTCAAATTTTGACAAAGTTGAAAATGATACATGTATTGTGGAAGGTTCCATTTTCTGCTGATCTACTCAGAACCGTAGATAAGATGTATATTGATCTATCAAATCTCTTGCTGATATTAATTAGAATTGGAGCAATTTAACCCTTTCCTCCATAAATGCGCCTTTCTAGGCCTCTGTAAAAGTCACTTTTTGAAAGCATTGTGATAAATAGAGCATTTGCTCCTAAGGAGCAAATGCTCTTTATCACAATGCTTTCAGAATAACAAAATTCTAAACAAATTCCTTTTCCCTAGTAAATGCTCCTGTTTATTATTCAAAGAGGTTGGGTCTAAAAAGAGCATACATGTATATGGAGGAAAGGGTTAAATGAGAAACAGCAAGATATGGTTGATGGAGAAAACTTAACCCTTTCCTTCATTTAACCCTTTCCTTTATATAAACGTGTTTTTACACATTTGCAAACATAGTGGACCCAGGGTCAGCTCTGTTTGCTTGTGGAATTTGAAAGATCTGTTCCTTTACTTTCTAAAATGGCTACCATGTTCCACCTTCCGTATTTCATAATAACTTTTTTTCCATGAATACTCAGTAGGTATTGAAATTTTGGAATAAACGTAGAACAGGGAAAGGGTTAAAGAAGTTTTCTGCTCATATTTTTGTAAATTTTGCATTACAAAATAACTACAGAATTTGAATTTACATGTATGTGACCTGAAACTAACTTACCAGTAAGTGCTATAGAGACTAGCTGTGCATGGTCAGAAAAGATTTGTTTGTATTGAAAGATGAAAAAAATTGATTGCTACAATAACATGTCCGGTATTAACCAGAATCTGTCATTAAATAAATTTGTGTACCCAGTTAAATGTATGTGTATTTTATAATGAATTTTAGGTCATCTATTACACAGCATATGTTCTCTTTCGCATTGTCTTACTTTTGACTGACTCGTGTTGGCCATTGTGGTTAAAACATAATTACAGATGTAGTATAAGTGGTGTGCCTAGGTCCCAATATTTGGGGGGACAATTTGAGTTCTTAGAGCTACAGATAAAGGTGTGTACCCAAATACTCAGAGCCGATCTGATATACATGTATATCTAATCTATATACGATATCCTATAGGAGCCGTCTGATCAGGGTCTGCTCTTTGTGCAGCATGCACTGCTTATTGAGATAATACAGATCTGATTCTCTAGTTTCTGCTTTGGCAAAATTTATGTTGTCCTCAGTTACTTAACTGAAATCCAAATGCATACGATGGGTATATATTTGGAAGATCTAAGACAATACTTTTATATTATCTAGGTCAAATCCCGTCTTGCTGGTACCCATTAGAATCACCTCAGAGAGGTGATCATAAAAAGTACAGACAAGATTGGATTTGACTAGGAAATAAAGAGATTTGGATGGAACAATACCCCTTTCCCTCATATATACATGTTTTCACGCATTTGCAAACAGAGTACTCAGTAGACCCAGATCAGACAGCTGATCAGGGTCTGCTCTGTTTGCTAATGGAATTTGATAGATCTGTTTCTTTACTTTCTAAAATGGCTACAATGTTCCACCTTCCATATTTCATTATAACTATTATTTCCATGAATGATCAATAAGTATTGAAATTTGTAATAAACATAGTACATTTGTACAAGGAAAGGGTTAAAGATCATAATATCTACAGCTCTATATACATGGGACTTGTCTGTGTCTTTTAGAAGCCCTTAGCCTGGATGAGTATGAAGAGCTACAGCGGGCAGCCAAAGAGAGGAAGGAGATAGTTGCCAAGTATGACAAGGTAAGGCCCCTACACAGCCCCAACATAGTCCCATCTGCTTCATGTACCAGTAGGTGTGCAGACAGAGGGTCTGATTACAGTGAAATATCATAGGCTAGCTATCTCCTGAAACCGTTGCTTTGTAAAAGACATCTATTGGGAATTACAGAAATATATTTTTTATGCATACACTATAAAAGTTAAACTGTTGTCTGATTGCCATATTTCCTATTCAGTAAATTCATGCCTTAACCCTTTGTAAATTGAACACTGGATTCTAATATTTTACTCCTGTCTATTAATACAGTAAAACCCCGCTAATGCGACCACCAAACAGGGGCATAATTTTGGGTGGCAGAGGCAGGTGGTAGCTTAATGCAGGACGAAAGTTATGCAGAAAGCTCCTATAGGAGCTTTCTGCATAACTTTCGTCCTGCATTAAGCAACCACCTGCTTTAGACGACATCAGTGACTGTTTATTAAGTGGTCGCATTAGCGGGGTTTCACTGTATTTATGAAGTAAACCAACAAAAAAGATCTCCTTTTTTTCCATGCAGAATATCGTTCATGGCAAACTGCGCAGATGCTGGGTTTACACAGTTGGCAAATAATTGAGATAATTGTTTCCTGCCTATAAAAGAGTTAATCCTTTTCCTGTTCAATATTCATGTAAGAAATACTGACATGATGAATATTTATTAGCTGAAGTTTTATAAATTATATGAAAATTTTCAAGGAATTGTTTGGCTTGGACATAAACTGTCGAATCAAATATCATGTCAAAAGCAAACAGAGCAGACCCAGATAAGAGGGCTCCTATAGGAGCCGTCTGATCTGGGTCTCTCTGTTTGCAAATGCGTGAAAATGCATTTAAAAATAGCATTTATATGAAGGAAAACGTTAATTTAAGTCATCTAAATAAGACCAGATCAAGTTTCTTTCTAATATATTGATCAATGCATTATTCACTGAGCCATAAACATGATTGCCATAGTCTTTTGTGAGAGATCAAGATGTTGAAAAGCTGTATAACAGGGTGACAAGGAAAAAGGCTTGAGGTGATTGATTAATTGGCTATTGATCCTTCTCACTTAATTCTTTACATCGTGAGTAATTGTGATCTTCACGAGTTACTGTCTCTCACAATTCTCATTTCATATTCTTCCTCATTAAAAATGACGTCAGGGTCTCAAACAGTTTGGATCCTGATGAGATATTGAGTGACTGGTAACCTCACCTTCATCCAAACTGCTTGAATGTGTAATCAAATTTTTTATGCTTGAGCGCAAAAGGTTTATTGAGTAAAGTTCAACAAAATGATCAGCCATGCTTTAAACTTTTGAACACAAGTAACATTTGTCTATTGTCATATGTTTCAACCCATAACATACATTTTCCTTAAACCCTTTTCTTCATATAAATGCTTTTTCACGCATCTGCAAACTAAGTAGACCCAGATCAGACGGCTCCTATAGGAGCCGTCTGATCAGGGTCTGCTCTGTTTGCTTATGAAATTATAATAGACCTGACTCTGCAGTTTACACCAATATCAAAACATCCTCTGTACTTATGCTAGTATAAAAATTCAGCTAATAAATATTAATGATATCATTATTTCTTACATAGATATTGAACATTGGATTGGTTAATCCTGGCGCAACCTTGATGAGATACAAAGTGAATCCAAACTATTTCTAAGTAACCTTAATTTCTCTTAACCCTTTCCTCCATGAATATTCATGTAAGAAATGATAACGTCATATTAATAAGAATATGTTGCTATAATAGCACATGGTTACAGGAATTTTTGGTCATGGCAGACACTGTAGAATCAAGATATCTATATTATATCATAAGTAAACTGAGTAGACCCTGATCAGACAGCTCCTATAGGATCTGATCAGGGTCTACTCTGTTTGCAAAGGCGTAGAAGGGCGTATTTATGGAGTAAAGGGTTAAGTATACGGACACCCAGTCTCCTCTGTCTACCAGTTTGTAAAGCTGAATTGTTTATTTTGACACCAGTTTGATAACTGATTTAGACTGACATAGCAACTAGTGTAGACGCTGATACTTTGGTTCCTTCATGAGCCATTTTATTAGGGTCTGCATTATTTGCTTTAGTTGGCCCGTCTGAATACTTAGGTATTTTAAATTTGGTCCTGGTTTGAAATACATGATATATATATGTAAATTGAAATCATTCTTTGCCATTATCAGATAAAAAAAACTTTTTGACTTAACCCTTTCACTGTTCAATATTCATTAAGTTTAGAAAAATAATGATATCATGAAATTGAATATTAGCTCAATTTTTATTATGTAAATGTTTCAAGGATTTTTTTTTGCTTTGACAAAACTGTAGAATCAGATCTGTATCATGTCAAGTGCAAACAGAGCAAACCCTATCAGACTGCTCCTATAGGAGCTGTCTGGTCTGGGTCTGCTCTGTTTGCAAATGTGTGAAAAAGCGTTTATATTAAGGAAAGGGTTAAAAGCACTTAATAAGTGAAACATGTATATTATGTTGAAGCATCTTAGTTTAATGCAGGACTTGTTTACCTCTTTAACCCTTTCTCTCATGTAAACGTGTTTTCACGCATTTGCAAACAGAGTAGACCCAGATCAGACGGCTCCTGTAGGAGCCGTCTGATCAGGGTCTGCTCTGTTTGCTAGTGGAATTTGAAATATCGGTTTCTTTAATTTCTAAAATGTCTACAGTGTTCCACCTGCCAAATTTCATTAAAACGTGTTTGTCCGTGAATATTCAGTAGGTGTTGAAATTTGGACTAAATATAGAACAGGGAAAGGGTTAATTCATAGGTATGCCTGGTATGCCTATGCAAACCTAGTAGACACTATCACAGATCAGCCAGCTCCTGTAGCAGCTCCTACAGGAGCTATCTGATAAGGGTCTGCTCAGCCTCTTTTTGCTTATAAAATTAAGATATAAAAGATTAGTTTTAGTTTCTGAAATGGCCAATATATTTCCCTTGTTACATGACCATTATAAGAATGCATTTAATGAAAATTCATGAAGTGATGAATTGCTTGGTATAAATATTCATAAGGTAAAAGGTTAAATTGTGTGAAATCTTTTCTAGGGTCGAGAGGAAGGGGCACAGATAGACCCATGGGAAGATCCGGCATTTGAAGTCTACCAAGTCACTGACAGATATGGCTTCATACAGTGAGTACCTGGCATGATCACTTTTGGACTGTTTAAGTTCAGCTTCATCGGGAGAAAAGATTCCTTTATTATGTGAATAGGGTACACCCATAGTAACAACTGGCTCATGGATAGATGTTTGATCAGGCTGCACATGGTCAGGCATTTTGCATAGGAGGGGACTGCTTCCTTCAGGTGTCTAACAGTATAGATTCTTATCCCTGTACTTCAGGGGACAAAAATTCCACTCGTCCTCTCGTAATTACGAGTGGAAAAGGGAAAGGACGAGTAAATTTTCCAGTCAGGTCGTCCTTCAGGACGAGTCAGTTTTCTGAGAGAAAAAAATAACAGAATGTTATATCATAGCAGTTTGTCCATGGCGAACATGCTTAATCTATTTATCGTGAATCGTCAAAACCTCAAGCAAAAATGAAACCGGAAACGAAGACATGTATTATAGAAATACTAATAGTCGGTCTCCTACTGCCAGATTATCCCGGTATATCGTTATATCACGGCCATACAGATCCGTGACAATGTTGATAAAAAAGTTTGAATTTTTCGGAGAAACGTACGGCAAACAATTTAGTAATGTAAATTTTGATACAGAAAAAGCCTGTAGTGGAAAATCACACACGTTTAATTTTGATTCGGATTTTTTTTAAAATTAATTAAAACTTGACTTTGGGTCTGTAAAAGTAAAACGTGTTGATTTCATCATATTATTCCGCCGTACTATGCTATCAATGGTAATGGAGCAAATTGCTTGAATAATTAATTACTCGTTCAGAGATATGCGGAAACTTAAACTATTAAGTCCAGCATAATGTTTTAATTAGCCGTCGATACGCCGGGGAGCCAGAAAAAAGTCTCATGCGCCGAAGAATAGAACAGAAAAATGTTTCGTTATGGTTAGACTGCGTCGAAGAAAATGTTGATTTTTATGCCTTGTCTGCTCTCAAATATTAAGTATGTAAACCAGTCAAAAGCTTCAGCAGCTGAAGATGGCGGACATCAGGACGAGTAATATCGTTGCAGGACGAGTAGATTTTATAAGTAACTCGTCCTGTAGGACGATCACTGTTTAAAAATTTTTTTGTCCCCTGTACTTCATGAATATTCATGTAAGAAATTATGGCATAATGAATATTAATTAGGCAAATATTTATTTTGGCATGTGAACGCAGGCAATTTTAGCAGAGCAGATCCTGATTAGATGTCTCCTACAGGAGCTGTCTGGTCTGGGTTTACCCTTTTGTATGTATCTTTAGATCCAACCCTTTGAATAAATATACTGAAAAGGAGTATTTACCAGGAAAAAGGTAAATTTTAGAATTGTTATGTCTTCCCCCTTTAGGGGAGGGAGACATACATGTATTGATGTTGTGCTTTCTGTCTGTCCATCCGTCCGTCCATCCATCCGTCCGTCCGCACTCACCAAAGGGTAGTTGTGTGACTTTTTCTAACTAGTCCCACAAGTAAAATCATTAACCTGGCCATATCTTGTGACATTAACCTGGCCATTTCTTGTGACATTAACCTGGCCAGTTGTGGGACATAGGGTTAGGGTTAGGGTTAGCTTCCAGATCATTCTTTTCCAAAGTTAGAGCCAAAAATAGTTTTTCTTGTGGGACTAGTCACACAAGAAAAGATCAAAGGAAAAAGTCACACAACTACCCATTTGTTAGCATGTCCGTCTGTCAGTCTGTCTGTTAAAATTCTTGTGCAGCTAACTCCTCCTACACTATTTGAGAGATTTCCTTCATATTTTTACATATGAACCAGTTATATGTGAGGATGGTCATGTGGTTTGGAATTTTGGCTGCAACAATTTTGACAGAAGTTATGGCCCTTTGTAGTTGTTCCTTATATAGAATATATAGCGAAAAAATCTTGTGCAGCTAACTCCTCCAACACTATTTTCCTTATATAGAATATATAGCGAAAAAATCTTGTGCAGCTAACTCCTCCTACACTATTTGAGGGATTTACTTCAAACGTTTACATATGAACCAGCTACATGTGAGGATGGTCATGTGGTTTGGAATTTTGGCTGTAACAATTTTGACAAGTTATGGCCCTTTGTAGTTTTTCCTTATATAGAATATATAGCGAAAACATCTTGTGCAGCTAACTCCTCCTACACTATTTGAGGGATTTACTTCAAACTTTTACATATGAATCAGCTATATGTGAGGATGGTCATGTGGTTTGGACTTTTGGCTGCAACAATTTTGACAGAAGTTATGACCCTTTGGAGTTTTTCCTTATATAGAGTAATAGCGAAAAAGTCTTGTGCAGCTAACTCCTCCTATACTATGTAAGAGTTTTCATTCAAACTTTTACATATGAACCAGCTATATGTGAGGATGGTCATGTGGATTGGAATATGGGCTGCAACAATTTTGACAGAAGTTTGGATTTTTTTCAAATATGAAATTTATAGGGAAAACTAGTGTTTATAGATGTCTACAAAAGTTTACAGATAACCAATCTATATGTGATGCACAACCAATCTATATGTATCTATAAGTGACACACAACCAATCCATATCTATATGTGAAATCTATATGTGAAGGTGATCATGTGATTTTGAATTAAGCTTGATTATCATAATAGTTGTTAAAACGCAACTCTTGGTTACAACGTTCATTCCACTTATGGGTGCGGGGGCGGGGTACCGGGGGGAGACATGTGTTTTTCTCAAAAACAAACTCTAGTATAGTATTGAAACCATCATGATAGATAGAGTATTTATTCCTTTGGTGCAAATGCTGTATTTATCACAGTGGTCTCAGAAAGTGACTTTTACAGAGGCGTCAAAAGGCTGAAGTTTCTTCCCACACACAATTGTGTTTACAGTTTTGTTACAGCGAATTGCATGTAAATCTATAGTTTGATATCCTGTATTGCCTGTGTTTTGCTCTATAAACAGACTGTCTTTGCCTAGAAACACATGCAAACTGTAGTTTATCTTATTTGATATCCCTTATACAGTCATTTAATCTTTGCAAACAGATAAGACCCAGATCAGAAAGTGCCTGTAGGAGCCGTCTTCTGTTTCTGCCATGGCAAATATCCTGCATTCTTATGTAATTATAAAATATCATCTAATTAATATTCATGATTTTCTTATTTTTTACATGAATATTGATAGAGTGAAGGATTAACCCTTTCACTGTGGGAAACTGTGGGAAATCTCGGCTTATAATTTGGCGAAAACCTGGTGGGCGGGCGGGCGGCGGGCCGTCGTTAACAAACTTTAACATTGCTTATAACTTCTAGATTACTTAAGCTAGACAATTCATATTTGGTATGCAGATAGCTTGGGTGAAGGCCTTTCACTTGATACAGGATACATGAAATCAGATAAAGGACTTAGGTCACTATTTCGAAAACTTTGCCGTTCTTAACAAACTTTAAAATTGCTACTGAACTTCTGAACTACAAATGCTAGGCAAATCATCTTTGGTATACAGATGGCTTTGGTTAAGGCCTTTCAGTTGATAAAAAGCTATTTGAAATTAGGTCAAGGTCACTATTTTGTCAAGTAGGCCATCATTGAAAAACTTCAACATTTTGTCTTAACCTTGAATCACATTTGCTAGACAATTCATATATGGTATGGCGATAGCTTTGGTGAAGGCCTTTCAGTTGATTATACAAGGATACATGAAATTAGGTCAAGGTCACTATTTTGAAAACTTGGCCGTTTTTAACAGTACTGTGCTAATAAGACGTATTTTCCTTGAGGTTAATTTTACGCTTTCTATAATGTGAACTATAGAAACTTACAAACATGGTGATAGAATTATAAAATTGCAAATGCATAATTAACATTGTATCATTAAAAATTCATGGTGCAAATTCATGCGGAAGCCTTCCAGCTGACTTGAGGATGGTCAGTCGTTCTACTCAGGTGCCAATTAAAACCTGAAATTGGATTCGGGTATAATGGTTTAGGTTTCAAATTGCACCTTATGTCTACCTCCACCTGTAATTAGTTTGATGTTGTGAATTAACTGAAACTGTGTTGAAGCGACGTAAAATCCTGTATCAATAAAAAATCATTAGGTAAATTGTTAACACAAAAAAATCCAACTTCAATGCAGTTTCTGCATTTTTTTATTTGTTGTATATTCTATTTGAAAATTCAGAGTTCAAAGGGTTAAATAATACAAGTCATCTATTGTGAAAAAAACAACTCTTAGAGGCTTTTTTGTTGTGTGTGACTTATTTCCTGAAACACTTCAAATGGAGTATGTGGTTTCTTGTAGCCCTCCACACACTGAACAAACTTGTCACATAAAAATGCTGTCTTCTTCATCACATTTCAGAATTAAACGTTTCTTCATTATTATTTTTTTTTTTAAATAAGATCTGACTGACAAATAATTAGGACCAGAAGGAGACACTGTTTTAATCAGTGACTCATCTTGGTCCAGATTTCTGCAATAATTTTCACAAATTCACCAATTTACATGAAACAGAATAAAGGTGCTGATAATATTTCCTTCCTTAAAGGATAGAAAAGTTACTACCGATGTACTGTAAGCAATTGAGTTCATTCGTAGACAGGAAAACGCAGACTCGAGAACACAGGATGACCTGATGAGAGACACATTCAGGAAATCGACATGTATGAATATCTATATATCAATAAATTGTTTTGCCAAACCCAGATTGTATACGTTAGAATTGCTATTGCGTGGAAGAAAAATGGATGAGAAAAAAATGAAACAAAAGGCTTTTCAACTGAATAGAATTACTATTTAACCCTTTTCTTCATATAAACGGCTTTTCACGCATCTGCAAACAGAGTAGACCCAAATCATATGGCTCCTATGGGAGCCATCTGATCAGGGTCTGCTCTGTTTGCTAATGGAATTTGATTTGATCTGTTTCTTTACTTTCTAAAATGACTGCAATATTCCACCTTCTATATTTTATTATAACTATTTTGTCCATGAATATTCAGTAGGTATAGAAATTTTGACTATATATGCCAAATATTATAGAACTGGGAAAGGGTTAAACATTCAAGAAAGCTAAGAATGTACAATTAAACCATTTTTTTCTCAATTTTTAGCTCACCAGAGCACAAAGTGCTCAGGGTGAGCTTTTGTGATCACCTGATGTCCGTCGTCCGTCGTCGTGCGTCGTGCGTCGTCCGTCGTTCGTCGTTCGTCGTCCATCGTCAACAATTTGAACCTTTAAAAATCTTCTCCTCTGAATCTATAGGGTGCTCAGCTTTCATCTTTGGCACATAGCTTCACCTATAGGTCCTTTACAAAAGTTATATAAATTATGTCCCTGGAGTCAAAATTGGCCCCACCCTGGGGGTGTCAAGTTTTCAATAGAAACATATAGTGAAACTTTGAAAATCTTCTTCTCTGAAACTGGAAGGTTCTCAGCTTTGATATTTGGCACATAGCATCATCTATAGGTCCTCTACAAAAGTTATATAAATCATGTCCCTGGGGTCAAAATTGGCCCCGCCCTAGTGGTGGCAAGTTTTCCGAAGCTGACTGCTGTTTAAACACTAGTATCTTCCTGGCAAAAACTACATGTCCCAGAGCTTAGATATTTGGTGTATGGATCTACTTAGTTTACCTTTAAGAATTTTGTTAATATCATAGTTCTGAGGTTAAAATTGGTCCTGCCCTTTGGGTTATACTTTAAAATAGGCTTTTTCACTTCACAAACTGCGGCTAAAGGTTTCTCCTCCAACCCAGTCCACTGAGACTGACCTAGTTCCAGTGGTTTTACCCTTAGTCTAATCAGTAGAGTAGAAATTGTGTTTAGCCAAATAAATAACAAACACTCATTTTAGATGGAGAAAACTAAGTGGATAATTCTCAAAATGCTCTTTGCATATCTATGTCCTGCATTAAGCTCTCAGATATCAATATAGAGTCTTATCAGTATATCTTTTGTGAAGTTTAGCTGAATACAAGTCAAGTGTTCTATGCTGTAGCATTCTTTATCAGTATTATAGTTGTTTCAGAATTGTTGTCTGCTTGTCTAAGATTGTTCACATTGTTTTTTAATACATGTCAATCTTACAATTAACTCTCTTGTACAAAACAATTATGAAGTACAATATTGGATTCTGATCTGACACATATGTAATTTGAAGTTACATATGCGTCAGATCAGAATCCAAACTGTGCTAGGTCTCCCTTTGCACTTTTGATAACAACTGGGATGCCTCCCTTCTGGGTAGACAGCTGATATTTTTAGATCTGGCCTATTGCACAGACAACCCTTTACTCCAAAATTATGCATTTCTGCACCATTGCAAACAGAGTAGACCCAGATTAGATGGCTCATTTAGTAGCCATATGATCAATCTGCTCTGTTTACTTATGATATTATATAGTGCAAATTGCATTAAATTATTTCCATTTTTGTGTACAATATACAATGTACTTATAATATGTTTACTTAACCCATTCCCTCATATAAATGCCTTTTCATGCATTTGCAAACAGAGCAGACCCAGATCAGGCGGCTCCTTTAGCAGCTGTCTAAATAGGGTCTACTCTGTTTGTTAATGGAATTTGAAAGATGTTTTTCATTACTTTCTTAAATGGCTACACTTTCTATTTTTCATTATAACTATTTTGTCCATGAACATTCAGTAGGTATTGAAATTTTGAATAAACATAGAACAGTGGAAGGGTTAAAAATAAGTTAAGATATGAATAATAATATGAACTCATGTATCATCATCTTCAGGTCCTTTACAAAAGTTATATTAATTATGGCCCTGGGGTCAAAATTGGCCCCGCCCCAGGGGTGGGTAGTTTTCAGTAGAAACATATAGAGCAAACTTTGAAAATCTTATGAAACTGAAAGGTGCTCAGCTTTCATATTTGGCTCATAGCATCATGTCTAAGTCCTCTACAAAAGTTATATAAATTATGCCCCTGGGGTCAAAATTGGCCCGCCCCAGGGCCGGCTAGTTTTCTATAGAAACATATAGTGAAAACTTTGAAAATCTTCTCCTCTGATAGTCTGGTGAGCGCTTCAGGGCCATTCTGGCCCTCTTGTTTTAACTGTTTCAATGCTGAAATTACAGAGTGGAATGGTCAGACAGTTTGCAACTGTGGTGTCCACCAGTATGAAAGGCTTCAACTAGCAACAGATGTTTAATGACAAACAGTGCAGACCCTGATCATAGGGCTCCTCTAGGAACCCTTTGATCTGGGCCTGCACGGTTTGTAAATGTCATTGCATGTACCGGTATGTCCTGCATTCATTTGGTTGACGTACAGTAAAACATGTTTTTAATTTGTAAACAAGAGTCTTGAAAGGCAAGTGGTTGTTTAATGAATAGCAACAGTAATGCCTTTTAAATACCCAGAATAAAACTTCTTTTGTACTTAATATTCATGGACAAAAAAGTTATAATGAATATGGAAGGTATAACACAGTAGCCATTCTAGAAACTAAAAAGACAGATCTATCAAATTCCATCAGCTAACAGAGCCGACCCTGATCAGATGGCTCCTATAGGAGCTGTTGATCTGGGTCTATTTTGTTTGCATATACATGAAAAGGGGTTATATCAGGGAGAAGGCTAAGACAGGTTTCTCTGTAGCCTGATGTATAGAGTAGCGCTGTTAACTCTCTGCATTTCCATTTATTTTGGCCTGAAAAATTGTTGTTTACTACTCTACATCAAATTTGGACCATAAATACTTCTTGAATACTCGAACAGGTTTTACTTTTCATCGCTAGCATGCAAAGAGTTAAGTTGTACAGGAAAGTCTTTCTATAGAAACCACTTAATAAGTAAACAAGGGATGGAGGTTTTTATTTGAGCAGGCGGTCGCTTAACCCATTCCCTCATATTGACGTCTTGACGACTCTATAAAAGTCATTTTTGAAACCATTGTTATCACAGTGGTTTCAAAACCACAATTCTAAAATTTTCTTTTTTTCTAGTAAATGCTCCTTTTCAGTAGATTGATTCAATGAGGTTGGGTCTGAAAAAAAAGCCTATGAGGAAATGGTTTAATGCAGAACAAGGCTTCTAAGGAAGTTGTCTGAAAACTCCAGAGTTAGATATCTTTTTAATAGTTGTTGTAGAGAGGTTATCAGAGCTGCAGATAAGATACTTACTGATCTGTCAAAGCTGTGTTGTTTTTTTCTCAGCCAAACCCTGTTATGGTGCTACTTATTAGCATTGCCTCGGAAAGGCGTTTCTGCTTAGAAGCAGCAAGATAGGGTTTGGTAGAGAAATAACAAATAAATTTTACTCATATTGTCTAAATGTACTTCTCATTCACAACAATGCCTTATTCTGTAACCATTTCCTTCATATAAACTCTTTTTCATGCATTTTCAAACAGGGTAGACCCAGATCAGACAGCTCCAATAGGAGCCGTCTGATCAGGGTCTGCTCTGTTTGCTTATGGTATAATATAAGTGATTCTACAGTTTCTGCCTGAGCCAAAAATGTCCTGTGTTTATATGCCATTCTTAATTAATACTCATGATGTCATTTCTTGTATGAATATTGAACAGGGAAAGGGCTAATAGGTCTTGCTGTATTATCAGTAACATGTTTATTTTTTATCTGTTTTACAGCGACAAGCCTTTGCCTCATATGTCAGATGCTGCAGAGTCTAAATCCAAACAGGTAGAACTGGAGCGAACCACAAAATGGGTGAAAATGATAAAAAACTGGAAGAAATACTACCCAGGAGAAAAAGTAAGTCCTGGCCCAGTGGTTATAAAAGTTTTGCTTGAGTCTGAGTTCATTCTCCATTATATAAAACTTCAGCTAATAAAATATTCATGATGTCATTATTTCTGACATGAATATTGAACACGGAAAGTGTTAAAAGTGTATATATGAGGTAACGGGTTAAACAAATGACACCAGTTACAGAATAAAGTTACTAAAGTATTTAAAGTCCCTACAATAACATTATAGAATTTGATATTTGTTATGTTTAATCATTATTATCAAGATTTGTCAACTTGGAACTTATATCGAAAAGTGTTTTTATTACCAGCCTATGTCGAACAGTTAACAAAACTAAAACGCAACCCGAATGAATAGTAATACATTGCCAGATAACATTGGGTCAGACACCGTCTTTTTCAGGGTTTAATCGATTGACTTTCTTTAAAAATTCTTTTCAGCATATAAACAAATGATTTATGTAATAATTAGGCATTTTTAAGCCTTTCCCTGTTCTATGATCATTCCAAATTTCAATAGCTACTGAATATTCATGTACAAAATGATTGTAATGAAACATGGAAAGTGGAAAATTGTAGCCATTTTAGAAAGTAAAGAAACAAATCTTTAAAATCCATTAGCAAACAGAACAGACACTGATCAGACTGCTCCTATAGGAGCCGCTTGATCTGGGTCTACTCTGTTTGCAAATGTGTGAAAAGGTGTTTATATGAGGGAAAGGGTTAAAACACATTGCAAGTAGAGCTATCATTTTAAAGGATGTATGTTTGTATTTGTTTCAGCTCACTCGGCGAGTGTACAAGGGTATTCCAGACCGACTGAGGGGGGAGATCTGGTGTAAACTGCTGAGCGTTAATCTCATCAAAGCTGAGCAGGATGGCGTATATAATGTAAGTTGATATTAACTCTTAATTCATTCCCCCATAGGCTATTTTTAGAGTCATTACCTCATAGGCTATTTTAAAACCCAACCTCTTTGGATAAATCTACTAGAGAGGAGCATTTACTAGAAAAATGTAAAATTTAGAATTGTGCAGTTTGAAACCATTGTGATAAATGAAGCATTTGCTCCTATGGAGCAAATGCTCCATTTATCACTGGTTTCAAAATGTGATTTTTACAGAGGCGTCAGAAGGGGTTAATATGAGGGAATTGTTTAACATTTTGCATGATAAAGTCAAATTCATAAATACCTGCGGAAACAATATAGCACAGCATTTCATCAGGATTCAAACTGTTTGAAACTCTGATCAGGCTTCGAGGTTGCTTTTTGCTCGAGTCTGAGATCATTCTCAAGCATCTGATTGGTCAGATTCTGAGCTTGCTCAGAATCTGACCAATCAGATACTGGAGAATGATCTCAGACTCGGAGTTTTATAACCTTGGAGCCATGTTTTTTTTTAAAAGGCAATGGAGAAAGTCCACTTTAGTAATTTGTAGCAGACAACATTTTTTTGCAGATGACAATTATATTGTGTGTCAATTTTGGATGAACTTTGAACTTATATGCAAAAAAACATACCTTTTGTTTTCAGTTTGCCTTTGTTTTGTAGTGGTAGGATGACACTGAGCAAAATATTAGCATTTGCTGTTACTAAGCTAGCTGCAGTGTCCTTCACACATTCCTTCACCATTACTGGGCAGCAGCGTCGAGTAGCCTAATTACATAACATTATCATGCAGAGATTGATAAGAGTTATGCCCCTTAGAAAAAGTTTTTATCTGACAGATTAGTTTTGGCCCCCATCTCTTCTTATGGTTTTGAAAAATGACTCTTAGATTGATGATTTACATGTATGCATATAATTTTTCAGAGAATGAGAGACAGAGCTCGTGCAATATCTCCACATATCAGACAGATAGATTTGGATGTGAACAGGACATACAGAAACCATATCATGTTCAGGGAGCGATACGGAGTAAAGTGAGTAGACCTGCAGACCATGTAGCTGGCTAGGACCTGTATTGATAGGTTTTGTAGTTCTATCAGGTTCAGGGGCCCCTGATTGCAAAACATGATAACAAGAAATTGAAATAATCAGGATCAATGGATATCTATCAATTTCTCAACTACAGTAAAACCTCTCTATAATGGCCACTAAATTGTGTTAATTAATTGGTATTTAGGGCAGGTGGCTGGTTAAAGCAATGTGAAAGTAAAACAGAACGCTCCTATAGGAGCGTTCTGTTTTACTTTCACCTTGCTTTAAGCAGCCACATGCCTTTAACACAAAATACTTGATGTAATTTAGTGGCCGTTATAGAGAGGTTTTACTCTGGAATTGTCTTTCAAATATGTTAGATGACATAACATTATCTAGATACCTCATATCAAATAATTTGATTTTTTATGCTCTACCATGATAATAGCAAGGGGTGTGTCATATGCTTTAATGTCAGTGTCACAGCAGGGGCATTTTTATCCTTTGGGCACATTTCTAGTTGATTTACAAATCACAAGACAAAGCAAAAGCAATTGTTGCTGTGCAGTGTTTATGTTTCTGGGCAGAGGCATATATGGATACTGGCATGTAGTTCATTGTTTGTCTATGTAACATTAAGCCTGCTGAACAAACTTTTATTGGTTGGTTGGTTTGTTTGTGTCAAGGTTTTCTATCGCTTTAACAGTATTTTAGTTATATCGCTACGTCCAGCTAATTACAGGTTGAGGAAGACCCCAGAGGTGCGTCCAGGCATAGAACAAATTGCATCTCACTTGGATCCAAACTATTTGCATAGCTAAACACTCATCCGCCTACAGCAGGCTAAAGGAATCTCAACCATATCATTTTTATTACCTCGTTGTTGTTTTTTTTAAGAAAAATATATGAACTATTGGTCTAAACTCCGGCATCTGCGTTATCCTCATTGTTGTTGTTGTTGGCGACCGGAAACTTGATGATATCATGAATAATTGTTATTTGAATTTATATTGGCATATGAACACATCAGTCTGTGGGATGTTTTGGCCATGACAGAAACTGCAGTATCAGCTCTACATAATATGCAAACACAGCAAACCTGATCAGATGGTAACTGAGCCATCTGCTGTGGGACTTTTCTGCTTGCAGTGACGCGTATCTATGGTATCTATGAGTAAAAAGTTATATTAATTTGATAACACTTCACTAGAGTTATAATTGCTCTTGTAACATTTCAGGCAACAGGCCCTGTTTCATGTACTAGCAGCCTACTCCATGTACAACACAGAGGTGGGATACTGCCAGGGCATGAATGAGATAGCAGCTCTGCTCCTCATGTACATGAATGAAGAGGTCAGTCAACAATATCTACTCAATCACTATTAACATCTGCACCTCTCTATATGTGTCCCTGTCTTATTTGTCTGCTTGTCTGTCTGTCTGTCTTATTCTTATTGTCTGTCTCCCTATCTGTCTTTCACTCTTGGTGTTTGTGGTGTTCGCCGGTCTAGTGGTAACGCGCTTGACTACCAATCCAGAGGTCCGGGTTAAAATCCCGGTCCCTCCCGGAAATTTCAGAGCTGCTTTTCAGTGTCTCCCACCCCCACCTCCTCTCTACCCAGGGGTTAAAATTGGTACCCGTGAGGGTCACTAGCCGGTACTGCGGCTGCATGATTGCACCATATGTTATCAATATTGTAGGCAAATGGCTCAATGACCAGGGGAGTAAATGTACAGTCGGCTGAGCAGTCATTCGGCCTTGTCCGTCCGTCCATCTCTCCGTACGTACGTCCGAAATTTTTGTCAAGGATTTCTTGGCTTGTGTAAGGTGGAATTATTTGATATTTGGTCTGAAGCATTATCATAGTGAGTCGTAATGTGTCTCCCCTTTACAGGTCTGTGGTCCATCTACTTCCTGTTTGCCGACACTTTGATTGAATTTTGGTGATTGTTTAATGACAAAAAATTTCATAAAAGATTTCTTCGCTTGTGTAAGCTGCAATGATTTGATATTTGGTCTGAAGCATAGTCATAGTGAGTTGTACGGTGTCTCCCCTTTTCAGGTCTGTCGTTCATCTACTTCCTGTTTGCCGGCGGGGCATCTATGTCCCAGGGACACATTTTTTTGTCTCTGTCTCCCTCTCTGTTAGTTTTGTGCCGGTTTAAGTTACCACTTTCTAATTTTGAATGGAGTCAACATTGCAAACAGTGATCAGGCACCGTATTTGAATGGTAACACCAGGTAGGTTCTACACAGTTCGCTGCTCATCAGAGACAGCAGTATTTTATCACTTCAAAAAGTTTGACGGTTTGACCCTTTCCCTGTTCTATGTTTATTCCAAATTTCAATACTTACAGAATATTCATGGACAAAATAGTTATAATGAAATATTGAAGGTGGAACATTGTAGTAATTTTCGAAAATAAAGAAACAGGTCTCTCAAATTCCATTAGCAAACAGTGCAGACCCTGATCCGACGGCTCCTAGGAGCTGTCTGATCTGGGTCTTCTCTGTTTGCAAATGTGTGAAAATGCATTTATATGAGGGAAAGGGTTAAACAGTCTTGAGTTATTGGGCACTTCATCTTTATCTAAACTGCTTGCAACTGGCCCAGTGTTGAATGAGTTAAGTGCTGTTGTCATTAGTTTCATTCTTTCCCTTACAGGATGCTTTCTGGGCCATGTCACAGCTGTTTACAGACAAGAAACATGGCATGCATGGTAAGTGAGACTTGGGTGTTGTTTTCAGGGTGTTTGTCTCTTCTGTATTGGGGATTACTATTGGTGAACAAGGCTTTCTCTTTATGAGTAGTTTCACTATAATAAACAATGTTTGACTTGCAGAGCTCACATGTCTTTTAATGAGTTAATCCTTTACCTGTTCAATACTCATGTAAGAGACAATGGCATCATAGATATATATTAACTGAATGTTATAGGGTACATGAACAGAGGATATTGTAACATTGCCAAAAACTGTAGAATCAGATGTATATAATTCTATAAGCAAACAGAGCAGACCCTGATCAGACTGCTCTTGCAGGATCTGAGTCTACTCTGTTTGCAAAGGCGTAGGCATTTATATCAGGTAATGGCTTAATCCTTGTTATCACTTAGTATTGTTATTGGATACAGTCATTTGCTTCAATTGTAAACTTACATTTTCCATTTCTGTCAAAAAAAATTGATCAGACTTTCTGATGTGATGCGGAAGCATATTGGCTGTTGGCATAGTTTATTTGCATATTTAGCAACAGTGTAGAAAGAGTTCATAATATGCTGTCTGTGTTAAACTTTATCTGTTGTTTATCCCTTTCCTTCATATAAATGCTTTTTCACACATTAGCAAACAGAGGAGACCCAGATCAGATGTCTCCTATAGGAGCCGTCTGATCAGGGTCTGCTCTGTTTGCTTAATAAATTATAATAGATCTGACTGTAGGTTCTACCAATACCAAAGATTCCTGTGTACATATTCTATTACAAAAAAACAGCTAATAAATATTCATGATGTCATTATTTCTTAACAGGTTAATGATTAACTATTTTCTCTTGCTATTTCACTTACCCTAATTACCCTTAAGTATTCCCACTCTCAGTCTCCCATTTCTACCAGTTTGTACAGTTGAAAAAGTCAGTTCAGTTTCAGTCCATATATTAAATTAGTCTGATGTAAAATCGAATAGTTAAAACCCAGATCAAATGGATCCTTAAGAAGCCATTTGTTCTGGCTCTTTACTATTTGCCTAAGTTCTTAGCATAATTAGGGTAGTTGAAAGAAATCTTCTGACTTTAGCTTTCAAATGCTTTGCCTTAGAAAAGCATATTGGTTATGAAACGTGTGACTGTAATCAACCCAGGTAAGTAGCCAAGTACAGTGGTCCAGATTATGCGTACATTTAAACATTTTCAACAATAGCTCCTTATTTTCTCCACCAAACTCTATATTGCGACCACTCTTTAGAATCGTCTTGAAGAGCTCTGTAGCTCAGCAAGTATTAGTGTCTCACTCTAAACTGTTTGACACTGTAAATATATGATTGTAGAGATGGAGATTATAGCTTTAAAGTAAAAGTAAAATGTGCTAAAAACCTGCCTAGGCACAGATAAGATATGTAAACTAAAACATTTTCAAGAATACCTCCATTATTTCTCCACCAACCCCTATGATGTGACCACTCTTTAGAATTGTCACTTCTAGACGATTCTAAAGAGTGTTCACAGCATAGGGTTTGGTGGAGAAATGATGATTTTAGTATTTGAATACATTTCTTTGTCTAATGCTCTCATCTGTCGTTTGTGACATTTAAAAATAGATCTAATTCATATTCTGTAAGGCAGGTGGTTCTTTAAACAGGTCAAAAGTAATGGTGACAGCTCCTTGGAAAAAAAGCTTTCTGTATTACTTTTACACTGTATTCAGCGACCATCTTTTAAAGACTGTACAATCAGTATATGGTAGCCTAAGAGAGGTTCTACTGTTGAGCTGACAATTTTCTCAGTATGGTAAAGTCTTTCCAGTAGTGAGGGTGTGTGTACGCCTTGTGTTGCAGGTCTGTTCATACCCAAGTTTCCCAAGTTGATTCGGTTCCAGGAGCACCATGATACAGTCCTGAAAAAGTTTCTTCCCAAAGTCCACAGGCACCTGGTATGTATGAAGCTGGTCAATTTTGATACATAATTGTGTTCAGCCCATTCCTTGATAAAGATGCATTTAACCAATTTGCAAACACGTTAGACCTAAATTAGACCGCTCCTATAGGAGTTGTCTGATCAGGGTTTGCTGTTTGCTAAATTAAAAGAAAAATATATACAACAGATTTTTAGTTTTTGCCTTGGCCAAACATTCCCATGTTCATATGTATCTAAGTAATATTTCTAAAGCCATTTTTTCTTACATTGATTTCTTACATTTATTACATACTTACAACCCAGAATTTTCAGAGTGGAACATCCCATCAGAGTTTAACTATAGAATCCACTAGGTATGAAAACCGTAAATTTGCTAGAGGATTTTGATGACAAACAATGCAGACCCTGATCACAGGGCTCCTATACCCTCTGATCTGGGTCTACATTGTTTGCAAATGACAGGGCATTAGTCCCACAAGCTGAAGCCCTTGTTCATGGTGCTATTATAAAATTCAACTAATTAAAGAGGAAGTCCTTACACTGAACACATATTTTCAATAATATCATAAAACATGATATTTGTATGTTCAATCATTATTATAAAGATTGTCAATTTGAGCTTATCATAAAAATGCCCCTGTGATACAAAATAAACCATTTTCATCAATACTTGTAATTTTTGTTCTACAACAAAATATTATCGGTCTTGGTCGAACAGTTAACGAAGCTAAAATGTGAGCCGAATAAATAATAATACACTGCCAAATAAAATGGGTCTTCGATATCAAACACATGAAAGTTGTGTCGCCATCGGCATTTATTCGACTGGTTTTCTTGTGATATACTTCTTTTCAGCCTATAAACAATGTTTTATGTAATATTTAGGCATTATTAAAACACGTTGCAAGTAGAAACTATCACTTTGATATTCATACATTCATTATTTCTCACACGGATACTCTTGAGTGAAGGGTTAACACTATTTTTCTCCTTATACTCTAGATACTTTCATTTGGGCATTTACTCATTATGTCTCCCCCCATATTTATATGGGGGAGACATATTGTTTTCGTGAGAGTTGTCTGTCTGTCTGTCTGTCCGTCCGTCCGTCTGTTCGTCTGTCTGTCTGTCCGTCACACTTTTTGTCCGGACGTTAACTTCAATATGCCTGATGCCAGTTGATTGAAACTTCATATATGGAAAGAGCATAATGAGAGGAAGTGTCATGCACAAGGTCCATAACTCTGGCTTCACTAATATAGGAGTTATTGCCCCTTGTAAAAAACAACAACACTTTTTTGTCCGGACGATATCTCCTATATGGCTCATGCCATTGGATTGAAACTTCATATATGGAAAGATCATGACGAGAGGAAGTGTCATACACAAGGTCCATAACTCTGGCTCCACTAATAATGGAGTTATTGCCCTTGTAAAAATGTTTCACAATTTTTTGTCCGGACGATAACTCCTATATGGCTCATGCCATTGGATTGAAACTTCATATATGGAAAGATCATGACAAGAGGAAGTGTCATACACAAGGTCCATAACTCTGGCTTCACTAATAATGGAGTTATTGCCCTTGTAATGTTTTTTCATAATTTTTTGTCCGGACGATAACTCCTATATGGCTCATGCCATTGGATTGAAACTTCATACATGGAAAGATCATGATAAGAGAAAGTGTCATGCTTAAGGTCCATAACTCTTGTTTCACTAATATTGGAGTTATTGCCCTTTGTTAAAAAATCACAATTTTTTTGTCAGGATGATTAAACTCCTATATGGCACATGTCATTGGAGTGAAACTTCATACATGGAAATATCATGATAAGAGAAAGTGTCATGCATAAGGTCCTTAACTCTGGCTTCAATAAATTGAGAGTTATTGCCCCTTGTACATTTGTTTAACGCTTTCTTGTCCGGATGATAACTCCTACATGGCTCTTGCCATTGGATTGAAACTTCATACATGGAAAGAGCATGATGAGAGAAAGTGTCATGAACAAGGGCCATAACTCTGGCTTCAATACTTTTGGAGTTATTGCCCTTTGTTACAGTTTTTGTCAGATCAATAACTCCTGTTCGACTGATGCTATTGGAATGACATTTCATTTATGGAAAGGGCATGATGAAAGTAAGTGTCGTGCACAAGGGCCATAACTCTGGTGTCAATATTTTTAGAGTTATTAGCTGTTATCATTTTCTTCTTGAAAAATGTGGTGTGGAAAGCGCATAATGAGGGGAAGTATCAATCATCAAGTCTATAACATTTTTAGTGATTTCCCTTTACATATTGTTTTTATTAGAGGGCAGACATCTGTTTTTGTAACAAAAACCTCTAGTTTTCATGTTTGATTTTATGGTGTTTGGTGTTGGAATACAATTCAGCGCTTATTATAAAGTCAGAAGGCTTAGTGCAAAATGTTTTGTTTTTGTTCGTAGCTCACCTGAGCTGATGGACAGCTCACATTGCTCTGCCTTGAAATGATATTTTCAACATTTCGTTGAAGTTGATGAATCTTGTCTTTATTTATGTTTTTGCATGGCCTATAACTAAAAATATATAAAGAAAACACTATCCAGATAATTGATACATGGCAGCAGAAAGGAAGTTCTGAAATCACCAGCCTGATTTCAATATAACTTGGCTGAAATCTTCTATTTTTAAGTCATTTGTTTTTGTCAAAAACATAGCTGCCAATATGATTGGATGATTTCATTATATGACTGTTGTGAAAACTTAATTTTCTTCATTAACTCAATTTTCTTCATTAACTCTTGACCCCATGAATATTCATATATAAAGTAATGAGACCATGAACATTAATTAGGTGAAATTTTATGTAATATTCTGTAGGTGACATCTATATCATGAACTAAAAGTCATTGAAAGTAGTGAAAAATATGGCTTCTGGATTAGGTGAGCTTCACCTTTAAAGTTATAATGAAAACTTTTCAAATATGGCTGGCAGATTTACCCATACCACTATGCTGTTCCATAAGCTAACCCTTTCCTTCATATAAACACATTATCACACATTTGCAAACAGTAAAACCAGATCAGACGGCTCCTATAGGAGCCCTCTGATCATGGTCTGCTCTCTTTGCTAACGGAATTTGATAGATCTGTTTCTATAGTTTCTAAAATGGCTACAATGTAACACCTTTGATAAATCATCATAAATATTGTGTCCATGAATATTCAGTAGGTACTGAAAATTGAACTAAATATAGGTCAAGGAATGTGTTAACAGAGCAAGCTGTGTCTACTTTGATCAGGGTCTACTATAGATGTTTGCATATGCATAAATATATGCCTTTTATCAAGTAAAGGGTTAATAAGGCAGATATGCTCCTTGTCAGAAGTTGTTTGCCTAAGCTATTTTTGTTATGATCATACAGTGATATAGATAAACAAACTAGGTCTGGCAGTTACGTCAACACAATAACAAAACAGGGTTTCCTCAATATATGATGTATGAATGGGATAATTAATAAATAAGACAAACATTACACCATGGGATAACCGAATCCGTGGTCTAAAGGATGCGTATGCGGCTTTGCATGCGCGCTATCCGAGTTCGAAACTCACCGACGTTTATACTTTTATTTGTCTGTTGTTTTAATATTTTTAAACACTTTTGTCAGTACATTTTCTCTATAGGATCTATTCTCTTTTTATCTTTTTTCTGTTCTTGTTTGGTCCTACTTTCTGTTTTTTGACAAATGTGATGTTGAGACAAAATTAAAAGAAAAAAAGATTGACTTATGTGAGTTTCGAACCAGGTACATTTTGATTCGGATGAGAGCGCCTTTATCCACTCGGCTACGGACTCCATAAGCATGTCATCATAGTCAAATAGTCACAGTCTTCTCTCTAAGAAGTAACATGTCATATGCATATTCAAGTAAACTATTTATGACGTAACTGTCAGGAATTCCCTGTCGGACTATACTCTGATGGGCAATATATAGGAACAATTAATTCCGGTCCCCTTGTTTCTTTAATTGACATTGTTGATATATGTAAAGGTTTGTCATGAGTTATATGGATTGGAATCATGTTAACAGAACATAATTATTCTGTTGTTGTTTATACATTTTAACCCTTTATATGAAGAAGCAGATTAACTGTCAAAGGAAAATACATGTACACACAGATCAGATGGATCCTTGGAGGGTCTGCTGATGAATGTCTGGACTGTTTGCTGCTAAAAAATGTTTCCAAAGTTTTCTTTTCACACTAAATGAACTCAAGTGTTACACAAATATTGAATATTCTGATTTGAACATTCATCATACGAAGGGTTAAGAAGAAGAGATGAAATGAGAAAAGAAAAGCTGAAGGTGTTTTAACATAACCTTATGTATTACAGGAGCGAGAGGGGATTGAAACAGGATTGTACACAATAAAGTGGTTCCTACAGTGCTTTTTAGATAGAGTAAGTATATATTGTACTCTATACCAAAGTAAATATGTATTGTGCTATGTAACAGGGCATTTATATTGATCCTGTACTCTATAGATACGCCTTCTGATACCTTTACAAACAGAGTAGACCCAGGGTCTGTTTACACACTGTCGAGATAATGCCATAGTCTTGGCACCATTGCTGTTTTGCCATTATTGAGGTTGTCGATTTGGAAAATCTTTGACATTTTGTCACACTTCTGACATCAGTTGGGCCATTCCTATCAAATTTCATACAATTGTTCTTCCTTTCAAGGGCTACAGTCCTAGTATGGGCCAATATTCTTATAATGCATGTTTAAAGAGTTATTGCCCATTAACCCTTCGCTTGCTGAATTTTAAAATACATTTCTCCTTCTTTACCCATGCCCTGTTGTATAATCACATTTATAACATAACTCGTGGCTTCAGCGTGACGTAACACTATCATTTATTTTTTGATAATCACGGGCATATATTCACTAGTGAATAACATTCGAACGACCGAACTGTATTCATACGCGCTGTCAAAACAAACAAACTGGCGGACGGTGATCGACCTACCTGTCCACGATTGAGTCATGATAGATGGCAAAGGATTGTTGGCACTTGCGCCTTAATTTCGATAAAATAATACAAATTGTAATCGCTGTCAGGAATTATATACAAAATGTGTGCCAAAAAAGACTTACCAGCTACTCTGACCCATACAATCCATTCTACATAGAAAATGCCTCCACAACTTTGCATTTTCTTCACCGCATGTCCTTTTGTTTATGCAGATTTCTACTCATAAACATATCTCGTCAATCAACAACTATAGTCATCTGAATCCAGCACAGCACAAACATATTTCAAATATGCTATACTCAGCTGATCGCGAAATGCTTCCTCCTGTTCCAACACATTTTATGCAGCAGTTCGTACTGAATCTTTTGTCCATTTCAAACATTTTCACTGAACTTGAATCGAGATTTTTTTCTCTGTGGAAATGTCCATGTCCATGTGTATACATACAACACTAATGAAGGGCTTAATATACCAAAATGAAGGCGCATTTCGAATCCCATTGACAGTGAGTGTCGGACGTGTTGGCGACTGTATGTGGGTCTTCATGTAAATGGCGCGCTTTACATAGACACATGTTGTGTACAATGACGTCATAATGTGACGTGTTTGTAACTATGTATGTCAAAACTGTAACTCAAAATTTATTTTGACGTGTTTCTGTATGTTTTTGTATCATAAACTATCACAGTTAAATTGAATACCAGAGAGGTCTGAATTAGATCCTGGTTGATATTACAGTAAGTAAAAAAAAAGTTGGAAAATTTGGACCTACTTTGCCCAGTTACCTAGCGAACCTAATAACACCTTTCATTCATCATTTCTATATGTAAGGAGAATTTATAACAATCCACGTTACTGCTGAAATATTGGCTGCAAATAACATTTGTGTGTGTTATGTTATAAATAGGATCTTCACTGTGTACAAGTATTTCGCTGTCCAATCACTGCTGTGGAGTGCACTGGTTGCACAATCAACTTGTAAATAGTGCAGACCCTGATGAGACAGCTCCTGCATGAGCTGTCTCATCTGGGTCTTCACTATTTACAGGTAGGTATATTGACGTGAATAGCAAGCGAAGGGTTAAACATTAAATTATGTGACATGAGCAATGGCTTCCATTTGCAATGCCCTTGATGCCTAACAATGATAACCATGAGAGCAACCACTTGAATATATTTGAAAATTTGATGAAAGAAATTCGTTGTTAAAATGAAGGAGTAAAAGTTCTCTGTAATGAAGACACAGTAGAAGTTTAATTCTAGTGGGTTTTTTAAGACGGCTTAATGCAGGATGAGAAGCTTGGTCCTCTTCAAGCAAATTTCAATACTTTTTTTCTGCATGAGCAACCACTTGCTTTTAACCCATTCCCTCATAGGCTATTTTTAGAATCAACAGCTTTAAATAAATCTACTTTAAAGGTGCATTTACTTGAAAAGAGGAATTTTTTTTTTTAGAATTGTGCAGTTTTGAAACCATTATGATATATACCACATTTGTTCCTATGGAGTTATTGCTCTGTTTATCACAATTGATATTTTGAAACATGACTTACAGAGAAGTCAAAAGGTGTCAATATGAGGGAATGGGTTAAAGAAACCCATTTTTATTCATGAAATGGTCACTATAGAGAGATTCTGTTGTCACTGAGAAAACTATAAATGGAAGAGATTGAATAAGAATATTCAGATGTACTGTTACATAACTGTGTAACTTTTCAGTGGGACTGTATTAGTGGAAATGATATATCAAGGTATACACATACCTTTATTTTCAGCTTCCATTTATGTTAACGCTGAGAATCTGGGATATTCATATGCTAGAAGGGGAGAGAATACTCACTGGCATGGCGTACACGATTGTCAAGCTTCAAAGAAGTAAGTTGACCTATAGTATAAATATTTTGAAATAGCTTGATTGTTCAAAGAAAAGATTGATGAAAGGCGAATTAACCCTTAATCCTTTCCTTCATAAAATGTGTTTTCACGCATTTGTAAACAGAGTAGACCCAGGGTCTGCTCTGTTTGCTAGTGGAATTTGAAAGATCTGTGTCTTTACTTTATAAAATGGCTACAATGTTTCACATTCAGTATATCATTATAACTATTTTTGTCCATGAATATTCAGTAGGTATTGCAATTTGAAATAAATAAAGAATAGGGAAAGGGTTAAGAAAGTCAGTTTGACTCTATGCTAGGATGTTATAAATTGCTGTCCACTGGAGAAGATTATGTTTGTGTTGGTGTTCAGACGTCATACAATCAAATGAAACGTTACATCATTAATCCTTTACCTCATGAATATTCATGTAAGAATTAATAACAATGAATATTAATAGCAGATTTTATTATGGCATTATTTACCAGGGTCTTTTTGACCATAGCAGAAACTGTAGAATCAGATCCTGATTATCTCAAGCAAACTGAGCAGACCTTGATCAGAAGACTTCTGCGGAAGTCATCTGATCTAGGTCTGCTCTATTTGCAAAAGCATCAGGTGGAGTGTTGACAACTTGTGATCATGCTTGGCAAATACTTCAAACAATCTCGCTGCAAATTAATATTAGAATCACCTCTAGGAGGCAATTCTAATAAGTAGCAACACAATAGTTTTTTCAGAGAATATCAAAAATAGTTTACATACATTTCCTATGATTCGGCTCTTAACTACGACTTTGGGTTTGTTGTGACCCTAGAGATATAACAACGGAGACATTTTAATTTTGGTCTATCCTGCCAGACACTTATAGTTCTATTTGCTACTTTACCTTTGGAAATTAACACTTTTCTCCATTAAAACACCTTTCTATGCCACTGCAAACACATTAGACCCAGATCAGATGGCTTCTATTGTTTGCTTATGAATATGAATAGAGATATGATGTTACAGTTTCTGCCATTGCCAAAATTTCCTGTATCACTAAATCTAATCAATATTCATCATGACATCATTATTTTTGACATGAATAGTCATGGCCTACATTTAAGCAGTATATCTGAGTGAATCTTATCCTCATTAGTAGCAAAGATTCTATAAGATTTCTTTGTGTATACATCAGTGGACATTCTTTATAGAGACGTACAGGAGCCCACGGGCCTTAGTCTAAACTGTTTGTCTGTGTCCCTTGGTATGCATATTTTTCTGTTGGGGAAGTGTTGCTTTTTGTCAGGTCAGGTCAAGGTTATACTTAGAGGTCAAATTTTCATTACATGATATCAAGCATTTTCATGAAAAAGTAATTTTTTTTTAATCACTTCAATGATTTCAGGGAAAATACGCAAAAGGAAGATGGATGCACTACACATGTTCTTCCAGAGTGAATTGGAGGCAGACTTTGGGTATGATGACGACACTGTGATTGATCAGCTCCAAGTAGCTCTAGACGAGTTGCGCAAGGCTAAAATGGACTTGCCACCAAAAGGCAAAATGAACGAACTGCCAACATTGCCATTTGGATTGGAGATTCAGCCCAGTATTAGAGAAATCATTGCTGCTGGGAGAACTGATGAGTCTTTTGATGAACATTTCAGAAAAAATATCAAAGGTGGAAAGGCAGCGTATTACCGAAGGCGGGCAGGTCATGCCACGACCCCTGACATGGGAGGTCGGGGGGCAGACACTAGATCAATTCAATCTAGTCGACTTTCAGAATACTCAACAGGAGATCAGTCATCGTACTACGATACAGCAGCTAATTCCCGATTGTCTATAGTTGATGTAAGTGGTAGAACCTCTCCCAAAAGTTCACGGACTTCATTTGCAGGCTCAGACATAGGTAGTTATAATCAGACAGGATCACGGCATACTCCTGTTCCACTTGAAATGGAAGACATTGAGATTGAGGATATTGCATTTGATGAACCTGAGGTTCTGGATAAAGGTGAGACACTTACAAGAGATACAACTATTGAGAACTTGGCGCACGCAGCCCTGGAGGCCAAGCCCCCATCAGAAGCTTCCAACTATGATAATATGAATGGTGAGGAAAACGAAGAACATATGCATACAAATGGTGACTATGACAACATTGAACCAGTGGAACTGCAGGTAGAGCATATACGACAGTTACCTGTGCAGCATGAGATCCCAGTCCAGCATGAGGTTCCTGTGCAACATGTGCACACTATACCTGTGAGCAAGTCTGATGGGTACATTTTAGATGGGAAGGTCGCTCCAGAGAAAGAGATCTTTGTTCAACAACAGGATTTAAAGGTGTCGGTGAACCATGCAAATGTGAGTGTTCAAAATGGGCCTATATCCCCAAATAGGTCTTCAAATAACCAGAGCCCAAGACAATACCAAATACCCATTCAGGTGACAAGTAGGCGCGCAACCAGTCCCCTGAAAGCTCCAGTTCACAAACAGAACAGCTACAGTAGTCCTAACACACCAACAAGTGGGAAGGTTATTCCTACCCAAAGATTTGTCTCGCAACTCGAGGTTCGACCTCATCGTGTTAACCAACATAATGGTGTTGGCAGCTTCCAGATGGATTATTCAGAGTCGCAGATTGTGTCGTCAAGCTCGACGAGGTCGGCCCAGTCTGAGATCCAGGTGCATCATCTATAGCAGTCCTATTTTTAGCCCAGTGTTCCCCATATAAACATTTGTGTTGCCCTAGACTGAGCTGTTGTCTATAGGCAGGGATAAGAGGTGTTTTTCAAAAACATTATTTCATGTCTTAGATTACATAGTAGCTGATATCTTGTCTGTAAACTTGTCACTTGTATGGTCTCATTTTCTCAACTCTTTCATCTCTTAAGAAACTCTCTGCCTCAGTTATAAGTACCTTTCTGAAAAATGAAATCAGGATGGCAAACAGTTTGGATCCTGATAAGACCCCAAGTCACAGCAGCAGATAGATGTGCATACTCAGATACTAAATCATCATTTCTCCACCAAACCCTATGTTGTGACCACTCTGTAGAATCGTCTCTTCGAGACGATTTTAAAGAGTGGTCACAACATAGGGTTTGGTGGAGAAATAAAAGCGTCATTCTTGAAAATGTCTGAATTAGGCATCTTATCTGGACCTCTGGCAAGTTACTTGATGTTTCATCAGGATTCAAGCTGTTTTCAATGATAATAATAAATTCACCCAGACTGTTGTAAGAGTAGTATGAGCAGAGACTTTCCATGAATGGTTTTTTTTTACAAATGATGCAGATTTTTATTAGTCTTTCACGATTAGCATGCAACGGACAATTCCGTGATTACCTTTGCAATCAATTTGGTTTCTTACTTTGTTTTAATGGTCACTTAACCCTTACAGTGTGGGAAGCAAGTCATTAATATCCTTTGCAAACAGTGTAGACCCAGACAAGAGGGTTCCTAGAGGAGCCCTCTCATCAGGGTCTGCACTGTTTGTAATGTTACACTTTCCTTAAGAAAAATCCCTAAATATTCACCATAAGCTTGGCCTGTTTGAATTTAGGAATAGTCCATTTGACAATTCAGCATTTTAAGGGTTAAGACAGGGTTTGCTGTATACAGAACCCACATTTGTATAGCCAGCTAGGTCAAAAACAGCTGTCAGATCATGACCCAATCTTTGTGAAAATTTATTGTTTTTACATATGAGATAGTAGCATTTCTCTTAAGTAGAGGATATATTGTAACTGGTGACTTTATTAATTTTTTCAACCCTGTTAACCCATTACCTGATACATACTCCTTTCCAAACACAGTAGAGCTAGATAAGATTGCTCCTACATTTGCAAACAGAGTAGAGCCAGCTCAGACGGCTCCTGTAGGATCTGTTTGATCAGGGTCTGTTCTAGTTGCTTATGAAATAATACAGATTTGATGACATGTATACAGTTTCAGACATAGTCGAAACGTTCACCTTTTTAATGATGCCATTATTAAAATTCAGCTACTTAATATTCATGCATTAATTATTTCTTAATGGGTATTCATGAGGTAAAGGGTTAAGTGTTGCTCTTTTACAACTAACATTATGTTGTAAAGTACAGTGATGTATCTAGTGACTTGTTAACCCTTTACTCCATGAATATTGATTAAGGAATAATGAATTTTGATTAATTTCATTTTTATAATTGAATTATGAACAATGATATTTTTACTATGGCAGAAACTGAAGAATCAGATCTATATTATTTCATAAGCAAACAGAGCAGACCCTACATTTGCAAACGGAGTAGACCAAATCGGGTGGTTCATGTCATGTAGTAATCGTCTGAACTGGGTCTACTCTGTTTGCAAATGGGTAATAAGGCTTATCTATAGAGTAAAGGGTTAACTGGTGTAGGCTTGCTACAGTAGATAGTGTACGATAAGTACAGGTAAAATATTTGAACATGAAACCATAACTATCGGTATTGTACATACAAACAATTGTTTTTGCCTGCTGAATAAATGTTAGGCAGGATGATGAAATTGACACCAAAAGTTGAGATTGTCTTGATTTTTTGAAGAACAGGTAAAAAGTTTGTCAGGAAAACCTTTGCTTCAGTTGTAAAGATAAGTGTACCTTTTAACCCTATGAGTATTCATGTAGGAAATTATGACATCATGAGTATTAATTAGCTGAGGTTTTTTATGCCATTTCATTTTTTATGCCATTATAAAAATTGATATAATTACTATTTATTATATCATTATTTCTTATATGAATATTCATGGAGTAAAGGGTTAAAACTCAGTGTCCAAAAGGTTAGAAATAACTGCATGGAAATTAATCTTTTTTCGACAAATCACGTGGGCATTATTGTATCTCTCTACAAAAGGTGAACATTTGAAATAATGATCACGAATTTCTTGTATAAATGTTTGTGAGGCTAAGGGTTAAATGTTGGGTTTTGTGATGACTTTCTAGAAGCTGTGCCGTTCATGATTTAACCCGTTCCTTGTTGAATATTCATGTAAGAAATAATGACATCATGAAAAAATGAGCAAAATTATTTAACAACATTATTGACGAGCAGATGTTTGATTGCAAATTGCAGAAAGCATAGAATTAGATTTATATAATATCATAAGCAAACGGAGCCGACTCTGATCAGATGGCTCCAATAGGAGCCGTCTGATCTGGATCTACTCTATTTGCAAATGCTTGAAAAAGTATTTATATGTGGGTAAGAGTTAAAAGGTTACTGATACAGATAAAGTTTACTGATACAGATAGAGCCACAGTGTGCCAGACTGTTGATACTAATTACTCTTTACTTAATGAATATTATTGTAAGAATTAACCCTTTCCTCCATAAATACGCCTTTCTACGCCTCTGTTAAAGTCACCTGTTGAAACCATTGTAATAAATAGAGCATTTGCTCCTATAGGAGCAAATGCTCTATTTATCACAATGGTTTCAAACTACAAAATTCTAAAAAAAATTCCATTTCTCTAGTTAATGCTCCATTTCAGTAGATTTATTCAAAGTGGTTGGATCTAAAAATAGCCTATGAGGAAATGGGTTAATCACTTTATGAATATTAATTAACTGATTTTTATTGTAATGGCTAAAGAACAATGACCAGGATCAGATCTATATTGTTCTATAATCAAAGAGAGCAGACCCAGTCAGATAGCTTACAAAATGACTGTGGGATCTGGGTCACCTCTGTTTGTAAATGTGTGAATTTATGTGCTTTCCCATTCCCTCATGGGCTATTTTTAGACCCAATGTCTTTTGCATAAATCGACTGTAGAGGAGCATTTACATGAAAAAGGAACATTTTAGAATTGTGTAGTTTTGAACCATTGAACTATGAAGCAAATGTTCTATTTATCTCAGTGGTTTCAAAAAGTGACTTTTTCACCGGTATGAAAAGGTGTCAATATGAGGGAATAGATTAACAGGTAAAGAGTTAGGCTGTGTTTCAGTGTACTAAGAGTAAATCTCAGGAATCTGTTGTATACTCATCTCATACAGTCTCAGTTCAGAGAGATTAATATAATGTCACTTGATATCAAACTGCCTATTAACCCTTTTCCTCATATAAAAGTGTTTTCACGCATCTGCAAACAGAGTAGACCCAGATCAGACGGCTCCTAAAGGAGCCGTCTGATCAGGGTCTACTCTGTTTGCTAATAGAATTTCAAAGATCTGTCTTTATTTTCTACAATGGCTACACAATGCTCCACGTTCTATATCTCATTATAACCTTTTTGTCCATGAATATTCAGTAGGTATTGAAATTTGTAATAAACATAGAACAGGGAAAGGGTTAAATACAGTAATTTACAAGATAATTTGGTGCCAAAAAACCCCAATAGAAAGTTGAATTTGCTAAGTGTGTGTATGGTAACCCATTTGATCGCGGGAAACAAATGTACTGGCATTTGCAGACTTTGAAGACCCAGCTCCTACAGGAGCTGTTTGATCTTGGTCTGCTCTGTTAGTGAAGGTGCAGAAAGATGACATTATTAAGTAAAGGGTTAGTATGTTTAAAATATGTGACTTGTGATAGTGTTTAGGAAGCAGTACTAACAGTACATTTTTCTGCTGTTATTCAACAAGTAGTCACTATGGCCAATATTCACTTATGTTTGAAGTCTGATATATAGAGACTTTAGACTCAAAGTTTTCCATATGTAAAACTTTTATTGTAAAACGTTGATTAGATAATACTGCTGTAGTGTTTATATAGTTTTCTGTACAATAAGAGTATTTAACCCTTTACTTCATAGATGCAGTAAACACCTCTAAACGAGACGTTGCATTCAGTAGAAATATCGGTCATGGAGACAGGTGGCTGCTTAATGCAGGGTGAAAGTCATGCTGAAAGCTCCTCTACCTTAAAGTACAGTAAAACCTCTCTGTAACGACCACTAATTTACATCAAGTATTTTGTGTTAAAAGCAGGTGGATGCCTAAAGCAAGGTGAAAGTAAAACGGAACGCTCCTATAGGAGCGTTTTGTTTTACTTTCACCTTGCTTTAAGCAACCACCTGCCCAAAATACCAACTAATTAACGCAATTTAGTGGTCATTGTAGAGAGATTTTACTGTATATAAATTCTTCTTTACTAGAATTCTTGTGTAGAGGGGTATTACTGCACACCTTTTAACACCTTTACATAGTAAACCCAGATTAGACATCACCTATAGAAACTATAGTATAGATCAGATTCTACAGTTTCTGCTAGGGCAAAAAAATAATCCGGTGTTTATATGCCATTATAAAAATTCATCTACATGTAATTGATATTCATAATCATTCTCATCATTTCTGAAATAAAGTAAAGGGCTAATACATTGACATGTGACTTTTCTCATGGTCAAGCTTTAATCCTTTATCCCATAGAGACACCTGTTACAGACGCCTGAAACAGAATAGACTTAGATCAAATGTTAGATCAAATGTTGCTTATAGGAGCTGTCTGATCAGTGTTTGAATATGAAATAATGTAGATAAAATTCTGCAGTTTCTGCCGTAGTAATAATGTGCTTGTTCATAATTGAATTATAAAAATACAGCTAATGAATGATCCTAGTTGTTATGTTTGACATGAGTATTCATGAGGTAAAGGGTTAATAATGAGCTCAGCAGGCTCTCTGACTGACTTCAGTGGACCCGGAACTGCTAGGTGTACATTTGCATATGGAAGGCTTAGGGCACAGCTTTTGTACCTAGATGTACAGATGATACACTCAACAGTAGAGAGTCTATACCATGTAAGTATAAGAAAACAGAGCAGACCCAGATCAGACAGCTCCTACAGGAGTTGTCTGGTCTGGATCTACTGTGTTTGCACAGGTGTAAAAAGGCGAAATTATCAAGTAAAGAGGTACAGAAGGTGCTACAAGAGTTTTGCTCCATGCCCTCTATATACTTTGCATGTGTGTGCGTGTGTGTGTTTGCTCATGCTTACGTGTGACATTTTTAGCTGTAATTATTCTCTCATCCATGTTGATCTCAGTGATTCAGTTCAAAGAATTTTAAGTTTTATATCTTGTTAGATTTTTATGGAGTCTAGTTTCGTTGCGCTTCTTATCATGTGTTCGCATTAGCTTTTAGTGTAGTCAACTTATCGCTTGTTTTACTTTCAGTAAAGGAAACCCCTGTTATTATAAACATTGTGAGAGATACACAGAGGTACAGATAAGAGGCGTAAAACATTTTCAAGAACAACTTCTTTATTTCTCCACCAAACCCTGTGGTGTGACCACTCTCTTCGAGATGATTCTAAAGAGTGGTCACAACATAGGGTTTGGTGGAGAAATGATGATTTTAGTACTTGAGTATGCACGTTTATATCTGTTGCTCTGGATACATTACACTTGAATATTACATAACCATGATCAGGAAATTATTGGAGTCTCATTGAAAATACAAACAATTTCTGTTATCTCGATCTGGATACATTTTAGCCCTTTACTTCGTGAATATTCAGGTCAGAAGTAAAGATATTATATAATGGCAAATGAACGCAGGAATTTTTAGCCATGGCAGAACTGTAGAATCTGGGTCCTTGCTTATAAAGCTTTTTAGTTGAGTCTGAGTTTGTTCTCAAGCTTTTGATTGGTCAGATTTGAGCCAAAGGCTCAAATCTGACCAATCAAAAACTTGAGAACGAACTCAGACTCAACTAAAAAAATTTATAAGCATGGATACAGATCTTCAGTGTTGAGTTGGAGAATGTGTCACTCTGCAGTAGAATCTATCTTATCTTATTTATTGAATAAACAGGAGTCTTAAAAAGCAGGTGGTTTCTTAATATAAGTTGAAAGTAATGCAGGAAGCCCCTATGGGATTAAATCGCCTTTTTTATGCCCCCGGTCTTTAAAATATGATTTTACTGTATTGTATTTATCATACAGGCTGAGAGATAGTAGGGACCACCATAGACAGCTGTAACAGTTGTCAGTGTCAGGGGGGAAAAGCTTGACTCATTGTTACACAGGCCTGTGCTTGCCATTGACCTGAGATTACTGTTAATAAACTTTTATTTTATTACTTTAGATGGACATTTAATGGAGAATACTTCAGTATCCAGAGCAAATTATATGCTCTGATTTGGGTATAGTTAACGGGTTTCATTTGCAAAATATTCCTTGAAATTTTTTCGAAACTGATGTTAATAGTGGGAAGTCAGTTTATAACAAGGAATTGTTTGTTGCAAATGACTTTTTGAGCTGTTCTTTGAGGAATAACTATTGGTAATAAGGGAAGTATTGCAGCCAGGTTATCACCTCTACCAGCAGCAATTTTCATAATAGGATGAGAATTAACCCTTTCTCTGTTGAACATTTATGCATCAATTGAACGCTTCATGAATATTCATTAACTTAATTTTTAAGGTAACCATGAAAAGGGAAGAGTTGGCTTAGACAAACACTATAGGATCAGATCTATATAATTTATAAGCAAACAGCAGATCCTGATCAGATGGCTCTTGCAGGATCTGTCTGATCTGGGTCTACACAGTTTGCAGTTTGGCGAAAAAGCATTTATGCGAAGGAAAAGGGTTAACCCATTACCAGATGAATAATCCTGCAAGACTCTTCCCATAATGAATATTTATTTAATTCTTGTATCAGAATTATGAAATAAGGAACTTTATTGTCATGACATTTATTAGAGAATCAGAGATATAATATTTCATAAGCAAACAGAGCAGACCCTGATCAGAAGACTCCTACAGGAGCTGTGTGATCTGGATGTACTCTGTCTGCAGAGGCATCAATAAGGCGTCCATATCAGGTAAAAGAATCTATGTTTTCGCTTTGGCTCAGTCTTTGTTTTGCAGTTTTCGTATGTACTTTATCACATATGTGAAGTTGTTTATAGTTAGTTAACTATGCTGTGAGAGAGGGTATCCTCTTAACTTTTCAAATAGTGTAGACCCATACAGAACATATGGCCTCTCTTCAGCTGTGTCAAGTTAAAAGAATTATGTATTGTACATGTTGAGAGTCAGTGTAGGCATTCACCCATTCCTGTATAGGCCTTTTTTTAGACCCAACCACATTTACTGGAGAAAAAGGATTTTTTTTTAATTGTGTAGTATTGAAACCATTGTGATAAATAGAGCATTTGCTCCTATGGAGCAAATGCTCTATTTATATCACAATGGTTTCAAAAGTGACTTTTAGGGAGGTGTCAATATGAGGGAATGGGTTAATACATATACTTGACAAATATGTTGGCCGGTCTGGATCTACACTGAAGATACCTTCTATCATGGTGTGGGACATAAGATAAATATTGTGCAATAATGTAGTAGAGGCTCATAGGGTGCAGTAGATATATTTATACTAATCCTGATTATAATCAGTGCTCATGTACTTGTATATACACAAATTTCCCAAATGATCATGCTAGATTTAATTTGTATATAGAATATTATTTTTAATTTCAATAAATCATGACTGAGATTTGAATTTGAAGAGGCATTTTGTATTCTTTTTTGTATGAACCGTTTGCATGCCAAGAAATTGTTTGTCTGCAAGATTTTTGTCTGCTACAATTCTCAAAGTTAATTATTCTTCCATTTCTCTTCAAAGATGCACTCCGAGCGTTACACTGTTTGGATGTCATCTAGATCCAAACTGTTAGCATAGATTATTACAAATTTGCCACTTGGGTGCAAATAAAAATTACCCTTTATCTGATGAATATTCATTGAAGAAATGACGTAATGAATATTTATTAGCTGAGTTTTTATAGCGGTGTATGGGATTTGTTTTTGTTGTTTTTACCATGGCAGAAACTATAAAATCAGTTCTGTAAAACTCTTGTTGTAAACAGAGCAATCAGTTGTGTATAATTCCATTAGCATACAGAGCAGACCCTGATCAAATGGTTACAGAGCTGTCTGATCTGAAACTTCTCTGTTTGCGAAGGCATGAAAAGGCGTATCTATCAGGTAAAGGGTGATGGAAATATATTATTGTAAAAGTAATGTGATTATTTGAAAGTGTGTAGCAGTGCTCTATGGGTATATTTAGTACTTCTTTTGCGTTTAACCCTTTCATCCATAAATACGCCTTTCTACGCCTCTGTAATAACCACTTCTTGAAACCATTGTGATAAATAGAGCATTTGCTCCACAGGAGCAATTGCTCTATTTATCACAATGATTTCAAAACTACACAATTCTGAAAATTTCCTTTCCTCTAGTTAATGCTCCTTTTTGGTAGATTTATTCAAAGAGGTTGGATCTAAAAATAGCCCATGGGGGAAAGGGTTAATGCAAAGCAGATATTTGAATGATAAAATTTATATGTTCTCAGTGAATTACAGTGAAGTGTTGCTAATACGACTACTCCAAGGAAATATAATTCTGGATTTTTAAAATAGGGGCTTAATAGGGGACAAAAGTTATGAATAAAGCTCCTATATGAGATTTTTGCATTATATTTGCCCTGTATTAAGCAACCACCTGCTTTTACAGACTCCTAGTGTTAATAAATTATGTGGTCGCATTAGCGAGAGGCTACTGTAGTTATATCGAAATATTGAAAATATTAAATTAATGGCTGGATGTTGCTTTTGAGAATATAGCTGAAGTAAAGGCAATTTATAATGGCGCCAGTAAAGTTGTACATGATTTGTCAGAAGTAGGTATGATTTCAACCGTATGGTTGATGGTATGTGTAAGTTCTAATTTTTTGCTGTGATATGTATGTTGTAGGAATAGCAAAGTTTCTATGTTTAGTTTAGGTAACTTTTGCATATCTGTATGATATCTGTGTTAGCTGATTTTTTTCATATCGCTTTTTTGTGTAATTTGCTTAACTCAATGCACACTTGTGCGGCAACATTGTGATTACTTATTCCAAACAGATTTGATCCATATTAGCCACCTAGTTAGTGGGCATCACATCAGGATGAAAACTGTATTGCATTATGAACACAGGAAGATTTGACCATGGCACACACTGTAGAATCAGATCTATATTATTTCATAAGCAAACGGAGCAGATCTTTATCAAACGGCTCCATGCATTTACCCTTTCCTTCATAAATACGCCTTTCAGTTTCTACGCCTCTGTAATAACCACTTCTTGAAACCATTGTGAAACCTATAGGAGCAAATGCTCTATTTATCACAATGGTTTCAAACTACAAAATTCTAAAATTTTACTTTTCTCTAGTAAATGCTCATTTTGGGTAGATTTATTCAAAGAGATTGGGTCTAAAAATAGCCTATGGAGGAAAGGGTTAAAAGATATGTCTGTGAAGTAAAGGGTTAAAAGATGCATCCTTTGATATTTAATCCTTTCCCTCATATAAACACTTGTTCATGCTGTTGCAAACAGAGTAGACCCAGATCAGATGGCTCCTGTAGTAGTTGTTTGATCAGGGTCTGCTCTGTTAGCTTATGGAATAATATAGATATGATTCTTCAGTTTCTACCATGTTAACAAATTCCCTGTATGCTTTAAAATTTGCTTGGTTAATTTTCGTACAGTCATTATTATTTCTTACAGAACTATTCACCAGGGTAAGGGTTAGCCCATTCCCTCATAGGCTATTTTTATACACAACTTCTATGAATAAATCTACTGAAAAGGAACATTTAATAGAGAAAAGTAAACATTTAGAATTACATGAATATTATATACATCACAATGGTTTCAAAATTATATTATATAGTTTTGAAACCATTGTGATGAATAGAGCATTTGCTCCTATGGAGAAAATGTTCTATTTATCACAATGGTTTCAAAAAGTGATTCTTACTGAGGCGTCAAAAGGCGTCAATATGAGGGAATGGGTTAAACAGTTACATGTACTATGGTAATGATTTTTGGCTATTTTCTCTCTTCTATCTTTTATTTATGAAAATGAGGTGTCAACTGTTGGAAAAATTTGACTATGCTTTTTCAAGTTTGTCAGATTCCTGTTCTATTGTATTCACACTTAGATGTGTAAGGAAACAAACTATCACAATCTATATCCAGACATTTATTTCACATTTCACAGACCCTGATCAGACGGCTCCTATAGGAACTGTCTAATCTGGGTCTACTGTTTGCAAATGCGTGAAAACACGTCTGTTTGAGGGAAAGAGTTAACATTATTACATCCTACAGGCAAATTCATCATCATCTTTACAGACAGTTTGGATCCAGATGAGATGCCAAGTAAATCAACGTCTCATTTAGATCCAACCTATTTGACTCACTGATGATGCCTTTTGGGGATAATAGGAGAAAAACTGAATGAAAACCTGCAAGTCATGCTGATAGTTAATTCTTTCCCTGTGGAATATTTATATTAGAAATAATGACGTCATGAATATTGGTTTGCTGATTTTATATAATTGTACATATACTCAGCATTTCCGATATTGGAAGAAATTGTAGTCAGATCTATTATGATTTCATAAGCAAAGAGAGAAGATCCTGATCAGATGACTCCTACATGAGCTGTTTAATCTGGGTCTACTCTGTTTGCAAAGGCATGAAAAAAGGTTTGTATGAGGGGAAGGGTTTATATTCATGCAGAAAAGGACATCTAACATGTACACACAATATACACTTTCTGATAAAAAGGCTGCACGGTTTATCACTGACAAGTAGCTTCAGTATGTTGTATGTTACTGTTACAGACAGTGCAGACCCTGGTTGGATGCTGCAATCCAGTATGGTCGCTTATCTGTCACTACTGCTCGCAATTGTTAAAATGCTCTTTACTTTTAATTGCCAATTATGTGTTGCTGTAATGGAGTCGGTGTAGTGTGTAAAAGCTGTGTGTGAGCTGATTGTGCCATATGTGTGTTGTCTTTGTTTTTATACCATGAATGTTGTGAGCAGTATTAATCCTTTGGATACAAGAAACCAGCTAGCTGTCATTGGCAAACAGTGCAGACCCAGATCAGAGGGCTCCTAGGGGAGCCCTCTTATCAGAGTCTGCACTGTTTGTCATTTCAAATCCAATTGCAGAGTATACCCTTACATACTTAATGGACTCTTATTATAAACCCTTTACTCCATAAATACGCCTTTATAAACCTTTGAAAACAGAGTAGACCCAGATCAGACAGCTCCTATAGGAGCCTTCTGATCAGGGTCTACTCTGTTTGCTTATGATATAATATAGATACATGTATGATTCTACAGCTTCGGCCATGGCCATGTTCTGATAGTCTAATTAATATTCATGATGTCATTATTTCTTACATGAATATTCATGGAGTAAAGGGATACCAGTGATGGACCATTCCACTTTGAAGGTTCAGCGTCCAAAGGGTTAAGTACGACATGTACAGTGTAGTAAGAATCATTGTGTAGAACATCGACCTCGTCTCCTACCACATCTGATATTACATATGGCCTGACATCATAGGCAATAGATAGGACACTTGGTCGTTGGCAATCAGTGGAGACTCGGACCAGGTACTGTGTTGCAGTTTGATTCAAACGCGTTTGTTATGATTGTGAAGAAGTTGACAGTAAATCCTCTGTTAGACATCCACTTAACCCTTTGCTCCATAAAATACCCTTTTATGCCTATGCAAACAGAGTAGACCCAGATCAGTCGGCTCCCATTGGAGCTGTCTGATCAGGGTCTGCTCTGTTTGATTAATGAATGATGAAAGATCTGATTCTACAGTTTCTGATCGGATAAAATTTCCTTTGTTCATACATGTAGTAACATTATAAAAATTCAGCTAATTAGTGTCATTATTTCATGTCATTATTTCTTACTTGAATATCCATAGAGTAAAGGGCTAATGAACAAACATAGGGTATTTTCAAAGTAGAGGCTGTATTAAGCTACCATCTGTCTTACTTCTTTGGATGTGGGATACCCGTACAATGTCATGTGCAAACATTGTAGACCTAGATGAGCCCTCTTGTCAGGGTTTACATTGCTGTTTGTCATTCAAACTCCTCAAGTTAAGTTTAACCCATTCCCTCATATTGACAACTTTTGGCGACTCTGTAAAAGTCACTTTATGAAACCATTGTGATAAATAGAGCATTTACTCATAGGAGCAAATGCTCTATTTATCATAATGGTTTCAAGCTACAAAATTAGAAAAAAAAAATCCTTTTCTCTAGTTAATGCTCCTTTTCGGTAGATTTATTCAAAGAGGTTGTATCTAAAAATAGCCTATGAGGTACTGGGTTAAGCCTTTTATACCGAGTGGGTTCTATTGTAACACAGATGGGTCATTCTACTCTGAAAATGTTTAACCCTTTACACCATAATTGAGCTTTTCCATGCCTTTGCAAACAGAGTAGACCCAGATCAGATAGCTCCTAAAGGAGCCATCTGATCAGGGTCTGCTATGTTTGCTTATGGTTTAATTCTACAGGATCTGTTCAAGCCGAAATGTCCTGTGTTAATATGCCTAAAATGATCTAATTAATTTTCATAATGTCATAAATTTCTTACTGAATATTCATGGAGAAAAGGGTTAAAGACTAGCATTTGAAGTTTGTTGGAGATTTAATCAGATGAGTTCACTGTATGCAGATGGCCTTGTGTCCTTTCGCTGTTCAGGTCATACTACTTACCAAAGACAGCTATGACATTGTGAATGCATGCAATCAAGCTTCAAAAGACAATGAAAATATGTTTTTCATTTATTTAATGTTATTTTTGTCAGCTGGTCAGGGCTTTTGTTTGTCATTTTTGATATGCAATAACATTTTGTGGTCATTATTTGTCAGCTGAAATTTATGCATATTTTTGTTAATGTCAGTCTGAAGGGATTATCCAAGACCAACTGTCACTAAAAAACAACAAAAAAACACCAGTTGACGGCCTAATGGATGATTGACCCTTTACTTTGTGAATATTCATATAAGAAAAAAATACATCATGAATATTAGTTAGGTGAATTTTTGTAATGGTATTTGAACGAATTTTTGTAATGGTATTTGAACGAATTTTTGTAATGGTATATGAACACAGATTTTTTTTGGCCTTGGAGGAAATTGGGTATAAAGTCTACAGTAAAACCTCTCTATAACGACCTCTAAATTGTGTTAATTAGCTGGTATTTAAAGCAGGTGGCTGCTTAAAGCAAGGTGAAAGTAAAACAGAACGCTCCTATAGGAGCGTTCTGTTTTACTTTTACCTTGCTTTAAGCAGCCACCTGCCTTTAACACAAAATATTTGATGTAATTTTGTGGCTGTTATAGAGAGGTTTTACTGTATATGATTCTATGAGTGAACAGAGCACTCTTATAAGTAGACGGTCCCTACTGGAGCCTCTGTTCTGGGTCTAGTGGAGCTATCTTAGCAGGGTCTGCTCTGTTTGCTCATGAAATTTTATTTAGTAGATCTAACTCTACAGTTCCTAGCATTACAAATCCTGTATATATGCCATTATGAAGCTAATAAATATTCATGATGTAATTATTTCTTACATGAATGAGGTTAAATAGTTTCCTACAGTAATTCAAGATGTCACCATCATGTGATGTACTCTACATTTCATTGCCAATAGCAAATGTGTGATTAGTTTGGATCCAGCTGAGATGCTGACTCACTCAGCATCTCGATAACCTTTTACTCCATGGATATTCATGTAAGAAATAATGACAGCATGAATATTAATTAGATTATGTTTTATTATTGCATATGACTACAGGAGTATGTGGTCATGGTAGAAACTGTAGAATCATATCTATATTATTTCATAAGCAAACAGAGTAGACCCAGATCAGACGGCTGGGTCTGCTCTGTTTGCAAAGGCATATTTATGGAGTAAAGGGTTTAAAATCCAAGCTTCAGACTCCAAACTGTTTGTTACTGTGATTATGAAACGGACAACAAATGTTGCAGATAACAAACAGTGCTTGGCAGTGAAATATTGACAGGTTAGAGTGAATGCGCGTTTGTTACACTAGTTTATATACTCTTAATATTTGGAACAGTGAACACCCATATCAAACTGTTCCATTAGGATTAGTTTGATCTGGGTCTGGTTTATTTTGTCAGGTCAGATATTTACAATAGTCACGGTATCCGTTCTTATGTGTGGTGGATGATGCTTTGTTTTCTCCACCAAAGTAAAGTTCACATGATACGTTATAGAATGCTCATTGCTGAGCTAATTGTCGAGCTAATTGTCGTCGGCTGAAGGTATGAGAATTTGTGTATGCTTCGGTACAATTTGAGTGTAAATCATGATAGGAAAAAGGGGTGGATTCAAATATACTAAAAAAAGTTATTTCTCCACTAAACCCTATGCTGTGACCACTCTTTAGAATTGTCTCGGAGAGACGATTCTACAGAGTGGTCACTATATAGGGTTTGATGGAGAATAAAGGAGCTATTCTTGAATAAAATGTTTTAAATTACGCATTTTATCTGGACCTGAAATGATGTGCAAAAGTGATCACAAATTTGCCGTTAGCATGCTAAAGGTTTTACTAGACTCACGAATTTCATGTTATATTGTTATGTTATTCTATAGGGAACGATATTTGTTTTCATGTCGGAGCAACAGATAAAGGTGCGTACTCAAATACTAAAATCGTTATTTCTCCACCAAACCCTATGCTGTGACCACTCTTTAGAATCGTCTTTTCAAAACGATTCTAAAGAGTGGAGTGGTCACAATATAGGGTTTGGTGGAGAAATGAAGAAGTTATTCTTGAAAATATTTTAATGTACGCATCTTATCTTGACCTCTGTTGTGGTCAATGGACAGAGTTGTTACACCCACTAACATATATTTCCATCCGTAGCTAACATGTGTTGGGTGTAATTGTGTTTTATAATGAAAAAAGCTTACGTAGTCACGAGAAACATTTCAGTATGCAGTCATTAATAAATCTAAATGTTTGGAGTTTTGTTCATTGTTATTGTTCGTACCAAACATATATACTGGTGGGATCGGTTGTTGGATCGTGACCAAGCCTTATATAAAACACCAAAAGAAATAGACGTATGCCTAACTTTGCTAAGCATTCAACGTTATATTCTACACCTGAAACATATTTTGCATTAAATTAAAATCTGTCTTTAACGACTATCAAAATGGGCTCTATTTATAGATCTTTAAGGCAGATTGTAGCCTGATGCAGGTCAAAAGTAATGCAGAAAACTCACAGGAGAGTGCATTTTAAGATTCTGTGTTCAATAAATTGATGGTCGCTTAAGACAGGTTGAATTGTGCTGTATATAATTTACTCTGTATGCTAAATTTGCCCTCTCCCCCAGCATGTACTGCTGAATAAGTCACTTTCAATGAAACTGATAGAGTAGCAAAAACTGCAGACCCAGACCAATCTGCTCTTTCAGGAGCTGCTTGATCTTGGTCTACGTTGTTGCCTTAGGCCTGTCTCCAGTTACGTTAAGTAATTAGGATGGTCTCTGCTTAACCCATTCCCTCATGGGCTCTTTTAGACCCTACCTCTTTGAATAAGTCTACTGAAAAGGAGCGTTTATTAGAGAAAAGGAAAAATTGAGAATTTTGTGGTTTTGAAACCACTGATAGATACAGCATTTTCTCCTATGGAGCCAATTCTCTATTTATCACAATCGTTTCGAAAAAGTAACAACAACAAACAAACGGGACAGATCTTGATCAAACAGCTACAGTAAAGCTGCCTGATCTGGGCCTGGTGTCTTTCAAAAACAGGTATTACTTGATGCTGGACGAACGTCACACAGAAAGCTCGTATAAGAGCTTTCTGCATCACTTGTCCTGCACTCAGATACTACCTGCCTTAACCTCTTCCCTCATGTAAACGCTTTTTTTCTACGCCTTTGCAAACAGAGTAGACCCAGTATCAGACGATTCCTACAGGAGCTGTCTGACGAGGGTCTGCTCTATTTGCTGGTGCCATTATGTAGGTATGATTATACAGTTTTACTGTTTATGTCAGACAAATATGTCCTTGCAATATTTACATTATAAACAGTTCAGCTAATAATTGTGATGGTATTGTTTTACATGCATATTTAAAGGGAAACATTTAACCCCCATCCCCTCTTTCCCGAATTCCCATATGAGTGGTCGCTTAACAGAGGTTGTAGCGTATGTACAAAAACGCATGCTGCTGTTGACCAAAAACACTGCTATTGACCAAAAACGCATGCTGCTGTTGACCAAAAACGCATGCTGCTGTTGACCAAAAACATGCTGCTATTGACCACGGCTCAAACGTTCACATGCGGAGCTTATTTCGCACTAATCTGTGTCTACAGTAGAACCTGTCTTAAGCGGCCATTCGTTTATTGAACATATGGGCATTTAAAGCAGGTGGTTGCTTAATGCAGGGTAAAAGTAATGCAGAAAGCTCCAATAGGAACTTTCTGCATTACTTTTACCCTGTATTAAGCTACCACCTGCCTTATAGACTCATAAGTATACCTCTGATGACCGCTTAACCCTTTCCCATATATTGACGACTCTGTAAAAGTCACTTTGTGAAACCATTGTGATAAATAGAGCATTTGCTCCTATAGGAGCAAATGCTCTATTTATCTCAATGGTTTCAAAGTACAAAATTCTAAAAAAAAAATCCTTTACTCTAATTAATGCTCCTTTTCGGTAGATTAATTCAAAGAGGTTGGGTCTAAAATAGCCTATGAGGTAATGGGTTAAGACAGGTTCTACTGTATTTCGTTCTCAAAATGCATGGTTTATTGAATTCCTCTAGTTAAATAGACCAGCATGTCAGACTATGATTCTCATCTGTTTGCAAAGGTAATCACGGGTTCGGTTACAGCACACTGAAGGCTCAACTATGGAAAGTGTTTTATCCGATAGTGATCAAATAATATGGAAATCTCACTGAACTTATTAGACAGCTCGTTTCCAATTACATGTAATAATTTACCGGATAGAGGCGTCTTTTGTTTCATTGGCAAACAGTGTAAACATATCAGACGGCTCCTGCAGGAGGCATCTGAACAGAACCTGCTCTGTTTTGTATGTCTGATCAAGATGTGATCTGTTAGCATATGAAATAATGGCATTTGAACGCTGGGATGCATGGAGCGTATAGCAGAAACTGTACAATCAAATATATATTGTTTCATTATCAAACAGAGCAGACCCTGACCAAACTTCTATAACAGGAACCGTCTTATAAGAGTCTACTCTGTTTGTAAAGGTGTTAACCCATACCCCCATATACTATTTTTAGATCCAACCTTTTCTAAATATTGCCTTAGGTCGGTCTCTCCAATTCCCGCATAGGCTAGTTTTAGACACAACAGGCCAACTGAAAAGGAGCATTTACTATAGAAAAGGAAAACGTTAGAATTTCCTAGTTTTGAAACCATTGTGATAAATAGAGCATTTGCCCATATGGAGCAAATGCTCTATTTATTACAAGTTTCAGAAAGTGAGTTTTACAGACGCGCCAAAAGGCGTCCATATGAAGGAATGGGTCAAAGGGTGTCAATATGAGGGAATGGGCTGTACTATATATAAATCAAGATCGCCAATGTTTGTCAACTAAAATTCTCTCGCAAACTATACTTCTCATATTGAATGTATTATTTCAACATTCAAAGATGGTTGATGAATTGACCACCGTGTTACATGTACATGTACCATGTATGCGTCCTACGGAGCTACAGATAAAGATGCGTACCTAATTACTAAAATTGTCATTTCCCCACGAAACTTTATATACTGTGACGACTTTAGAAGAGTATCTCTGGGACGATTCTAAAGAGTGGTCACAGTATAGGTATTCGTGGTGAAATAAAGGAGCTATTCTTGAAAAGCAAAAAATTACGCATCTTATCTGGACCTCTGGCCTCTAATAATGTTCTTGATAAATTTCTAGGAAAATTCGGCCAGCATACGGTTACTGCATGTGTACGCGTTAAAACGTGTTTCTAAAAACACAAACACAATGAAGCTGTTAATATTTTATTCATAAAACAAAATTAGTAATTATATATGGATTATGTTTGGGTATGACCTATTGTAACGGAAGGGGACTTTACTTCCGTGGTTATGGGTGGCAAGGAAAGACCAACTTTCATTACCTTCGCTATTGCATGCTCTAAGTATTTTGGACTAGAATTGTTTTGTACTTGCACTGTATTCTTGGAACTACTTTCTTGCACGGAAGATGGTAAACGACTCGGTATATTTGTCAAGTCCCTTTGGAGAGCACCAAAGCCTCGTGATTGGCCAGGCAACAAGTCACGTGTGAAGACTGGCATCGTTCGCTGCCTCGGTCCTAGGTTGTGGGTATTTGGCCTCAGTATGACCCCGGGGTCCTGGGAACGCGTGGTGATGCACGTGACCGGGCGTGGAGATGTTGGTTTCCGGTCGTGTAATGATTGGTTGTATTCTGGGAGACCGAATTTCATACCCAGGGTGCTCACTCGATACAAAGCTAGAAAGAAAAGAAACAATAATGTTGGTTTGTCACAATATACATGTACTTGCTTTTTAGAAAAAAGGAAGGTGTTTTGGAGAGAAAATATGCAAGTACGAGTACAACTGCCAAAGAATTCAATATATATAATGTCATAAAACATACTAAAATTATCATGTTTTGTACCAACTAAGGGCACATAATTCTAAATGAAATTGTTAGATTTAGCCGTTATTCAAACATGCTACCCTACCCTCCTCTCCATAAAATGGTTTTAACAGCCTTTACAAACAGAGGAGACCCAGTAGCGCTCCTGTAGCGCCGTCTGATCAGAATCTGCTCTGTTTATGAAGTAACATTGATCTGATTCTACAGTTTCTGCCAAGGCCAAAACTGTCCATGTTCATATTCCATAATAAATATTCAGCTAATTAATATTTATGAAGCCATTGTTTCTAACATAAATATTCATGAAGTAATGAGTTAATATAATGATCGGTGAACAAAGAAACAAAATAATCTAAAGCGAAAACATATTAAGGGCACATAACTCTAGTGCATATGGACTAAAGTCAGAAAAAGGCCATCCGTACAACTCCTAATATAGCTGAATGCTACAGATAAGGTCCAGAGAAGAAAGAAAAACATGGCAAAATAAAGCACCCTTGAGACCATCTCGTCAAAGTAAGCCGATTATAGGGCCAATATCGAACTTCATCAAGAGTTTAAAACCATACACATTTTGTATTGCTCCTTACCCTTCTGCGAGAAAAATGAACATCTACTCAACAGTGACTCTGCTCCAATTTTTACTACTTCAGATCTGATCCAGATTTTAGAAACCATTGATCGATTGCCAAATAGCTTGGATCCTTATGAGACGCCGAATGCCTCGGATCAACTGTTTGCAAGTACTAGTCAGGGTCCATGCTTATAAAACGTTTAGTTGAGTCTGAGTTCGTTCTCAAATTTTTGATTGGTCAGATTTGAGCCTTTGGCTCAAATCTGACCAATCAAAAGCCTGAGAACTCAAATCTGACCAATCAAAAGCTTGAGAACGAAACTCAGACTCAACTAAAAACTTTATAAGCATGGACCCTGGTCTCCGATTTCGGGATAAGGGTTGGTATAAGATTAGAGAGGATGGAAGTGCTGGAGTGTAAACAAATTCGGGAAATGGTATTTTTTAATGTAAATTAACCCTTTCCCTCATATAAACGTGTTTTCATGCATTTGCTCCTAGACGGCTCCTAGAGGTGAACCCAGCAACCTTAGTGAGTCCCTGATAGTTAACCATTTACCTCAAGAATATAGTTTAACCTTTTACCTGTTCAATATTCATGTAAGAATTAACGACATTATGCATATTAATTAGAATACTTTTAATAATAGCACATGGGCAGAGGGTATTTTGGCTCAAGCAGAAACTGTGGAATCAGATTATATTATATATATGAGATGCCGAGTGACTCTCTGTCTCGTATGGATCCAAGCTGTTGGCAAATGACACTTAGGTCGCGTTCAAATCATTCAAAGGGTTAATAGTCATCCGATGACGGTTCAATTAGTTTTGCACCATTCAAGTCAAGTCTTTAGAATCGCTTGTTTCCTAAAATATCGAATGATTTACAAATATCGAATGATTTACTGCCATACCGACATCAAGGTCCGCGTCGATAGTAATACGTCATATTAACCTTTAACCGACTGAACAAAATCTCGCCCATACAAAAAATCCCCATAGCTCCAGATAAGATGGGTAATTTAAAACATTTTCAAACTTTATTTCTCCACCAAATCCTATACTGTGACCACTCTTTAGAATCGTCTCTCTTAGAGGCGATTCTAAAGAGTGGTCATAGTATAGGATTTGGTGGAGAAATGACGATTTTAGTATTTTGGGGTACACATCCTTATCTGTAGCTCTGTTTCCCTTTAAACAGGTTTTCTTCAATTTCATCAGAATATCAAGATGAAATGACGGCGTCTCTTCTGGGTCTATACAGTTTGCAAAGCTACTATCATGCTAAAGATGCAAACAGAAGCAGACCCTGATTAGACGCATCTTGTCGTTTAACGCTTAACGCATGAATAACGTAATACAGAAAACTTCTTTAGGAGCTTTCTTTATTATTTTTGTTCTGCATTAACCCTTTGCCCCATTAATAGGCCTTTCTACGCCTTTCCAAACAGAGCAGACCCAGATCAGACGGCTCATATAGGAACCGTCTGATCAGGGTCTGTTCTTTTTGCTTATAATATAATATAGATTTGATTCTACAATTCCTGTCATAGCCAAAATATCATATGTTCATATGCCATTATAAAAATGAATCTAATTAATGTTCTTGACGTAATTATTTCTTGCATAAACATGGATTAAGCACCCAATTGTTTTTAAAGATATTCACGTTTATTCATTTATCGGTCGCTTTAGAAAGGTTCTATTATATTAACCCTTTCACCGCCAATGTCGCAAAAATGCACCACGACAAATAGTGCAGTCCCAGATCAGACGCCGCCTTTTCAAGGCGGCGTCTGATCAGGGACTTCACTTTTTGCCTCAAACTCTATTTCTATATTCCTTCGAAATTTGCATTTATTTATCTCATTTCCTTATTTTACCGGATGATTTAACAAAGTTGGTTAGAAGACGACCATTAGAAATTTGGCGCCGAAAGGGTTAATTTGAAAAGAACTTTTAGAAGAAAAAAAACGTCGTGTGTTAGAAAACTGCGACAGACGACACTTACTGCGGAGGCCTATTTTACCAGACACAGAGAGAATAGAAATTTCATTATCAAGCTGCAAGTTGGGGTCGTTGTCGGTTGGGTGTGTTTTTTAAGGTTATTTTCTTTTTGACTAGTATCGCAATGTATCGTTTGGAATCATCCTTCGTCTGATCAGGATCGAACTCAATTTTCACATTGTATATTTTGGATACTGCTTCGAAAACCTAAGCAGATGGCAAGTTTTGTGGACGACAATGACCGTGGGCGAATAGATCAATGGACTATGGACTTGAATAATTACTTTTAATTCTTTCGCTGCCAATGTCGAATCTGTGATTACCTTTGCAAACAGTTTGGATCGAGATGAGACACCAAATAGGATCCAAACAGATTGTTATGTTGTGGTTTGTTTTTGTTTTTAAATAAAAATGAAGAAATATATAAAAAAAAACAACAATTTAAGGAGACGAGACAGATTTTGCAGACGACAAAATTTGGCAGCGAAATAATTCATGAATTTGTAACTCGGTACCTCCTTTAAACCGGATATTTAATAGTGTCATCAAATATCGTAATTAGCATGTCCTTCTGATTTTTTTGGCCTTTTCATGATAAGATCAAACTATTTCGAGGTGATTTAAACCTTAACCGAGTTATGAACATAACTGAAAAATGTCGTCTGCTAACTATTTTGTTTGTTTCGTATCTAAAATTATTACAATATATTTGTGTTTCATAAACATAAATGATCGAATTGTCAGACAGCTTGGATCTGGACCAGACGCCATGTTACTAGACATCCTGAATGGACCAAAACTGTTTACAACTGTCTGTTTTGATTTATATTCTAATGGTTATTTTCCCAAAATGTTCTTTTGAGAACTTGATATAATTATGAAGATGACATCAGCGAACAGAAGACAGTCATTGTACAGTAAAACCTCTCTTAACCGGCAGTTAAATTTAGTATGGATATCGGTCTTGGAGACAGGTAGCAGCTTAATGCAGGGTGAAAGTCATGCAGAAAGCTCCTAGAGGAGCTTTCTGCATGACTTTCACCCTGCATTAAGCAGCCACCTGCCTAAAAGTATCTAAATTATTATCTACTAGAATTCCGGTTAAGAGAGGTTATACTGTACCATAGCACTAGGGGTACGGGTTCTATGAATATTTATTAGCTTGATCGTTATGATGGTATATGTACACCGGATGTTTTGGTTGAAATAGAAACTGTAGAATTAGATCTACATTACACCATAAGCAAACAGAGCAGACCCCGAGCAGATGTCTCCTACAAATACGTGGAAAGACGTTTATATAAGAGAAGAGGTTTAATGCAGGACAAAAGCTACACAGAAAGCTTACATAGGAGCTTTCTGCATTACTTTCGTCCTGCATTAAGCAACTACCTGCACATAAAACCACACATATTTATTTATTAATCCTTTCCTTCAAATGGCAAGTGAACTGATACTTTGAAAAATGGTTAAATGGAACCACTACTATGTTACCTTTTAACCATTTCCTTTTTTCGCGCATTTGCAAACAGTGTAGATGTCTCCTGTAGGAGCCGTCTGATCAGGGTCTGTCGTATTTGCCTATGGAATTTGATAGATCTGTTTCTTTAGTTTCTAAAATGGCTACACTTTTCCACCTTCCATTTTGCATAATAACTGAATATTCAGTAGGTTGGAGCTTTCTGCAAGAACTTAACCCTGTATTAAGCTACCACCTGTCTTACAGACCGCTATTAATACTGATTGGAATGTTCGGTTTAGAGGGGTTTTACTGTAGAAACAATGTTGTCCTTTACAGAAACTTTTTAACTTTTGATATTTTTATTCACTTCTAACATTAACCCTTTACTCCAAAAATATGCATTTGCAAGCCTTTGCAAACATAGTAGACCCAAGTAGACCCAGATCAGGGTCTGCTCTGTCTGTTTATGATATTATAATATATCTGACCTTTCAGTTTCTACTTATACCAACATTTCATGTGTACAGATGCGGATAATTCAATTATAAAAACCATGTAATAAATATTCGTGATGGCTTTATTTCTTAACCCTTTCCCTCATATAAACGTGTTTTCACGCATTTGCAGAGTAGACCCAGATCAGACGGCTCCTAGAGGAGCCGTCTGATCAGGGTCTACCCTGTTTGCTAATATAATTTGATAGATCTGTTTCTTTGCTTTCTAACATGTCTACAATGTTGTACCTTCCATATTTTTTTTATAACTATTTTGTTAATTTATATTCAGTAGGTATTGAAATTTGGCCTAAATACAGAACAGGGAAAGGGTTAAATGAATATTCATCAGGGAAAGGGTTAAAGGTAAATGGCACCACGTTGAAGGTAAATGTCACCACTCTAAAGGTAAATGGTACCACTCTAAAGGTAAATGACACCACTCTAAAGGTAAATGGCACCATTCTAAATTGACACCACTCTAAAGGTAAATGACACCACTCTAAAGGTAAAATGCCACCACTCTAAAGGTAAATGACACCACGTTGAAGGTAAATGGCATCACTCTAAAAGTAAATGGCGCCACTCTAAAGGTAAATGGCACCACATTGAAGGTAAATGACACCACTCTAACAGTAAATGGCACTACTCTAAAAGTAAATTGCACCACTCTAAAGGTAAATGGCACCACATTGAAGGTAAATGACACCACTCTAAAGGTAAATGGCACCACTCTAAAGGTAAATGGCGCCACATTGATATTAAATCACAGCATTCTTAAGGTAAATTGCACCACTCTAAAGGTAAATGGAACCACATTGAAGGTAAATGGCACTACTCTAAAGGTAAATGGCACCATTCTTAAGGTAAATGACATCATATTGAAGGTAAATGGCACCACATTGAAGGTAACTGGCACCACTCTAAAGGTAAATGACACCACTCTAAAGGTAAATGGCACCATATAGAAGGTAAATGGCACCACATTGAAGATAAATGGCAACACTCTAAATGCAAATGGCACCACTCTAAAGGTAAATGGTACCACTCTTATTGTAAATGACACCACTATCCTAAATGGAACTTTAATTCTTTAGCTGTCGTCTGCAAAAGTCGTCGTGTTTGAAAAAAATCATTTAGTTTCAAAAGCGTTATCACAGTGTCAGACAGTTTGGACCTTGATGAGACGTCGAGTTACTCGGCGTCTCATCTGGGTACAAACTGTTTACAAACTGGCTCGGTAGCGAAGGTGTTAAAACACTGTCCATGTACATGTAGTTGTATAAAAATCAATATTTACAAATCAGTATTCAATAGTTATAGTGCTAGAAAGAAAACTTTACAGGCGTTAATACAGACACAAGTTAAGCTCTTTTGAATTCTCTAATGACACGGACTATACATTATGTCTTCAGTATTTTATAGAGAAATACTAGTCTTAAGACTTCGAGAAACGTGAGTTTACCCTTTTACCACCTTTGCAAAGAGTGAAGCTCCTGTAGGAGCTGTCTGATAAGGGTCTGCTCTCTTTGCTAATGAACTTAAAATACATATCGATTCAACCTGTTTGCAAAGATGATCGCATATTCACATATGGTCCAATGTTATAAAACATTTTGCCTGAGTCTGAAATCATTCTCAAACATCTGACCTATCAGATACTTGATAATGATCTCAGACTCAGACTCAGAAGTTTTATAACCTTGGACCATGGTAGCAATCATTATGAGTCGCTTTCCGGCGATTTCGGGGGCGGGGATGGGGTATGTGTATGTGTGTGTGGGGGGGGGGGGGGCAGACTTAACAAAAGTTAATACACAACACGTCTCACTATAGTAGCAGTTATATACCTAATTCCTGCTGAACCCTTTCCATTTTGCATATTCAGGTTAGAAATATTGACAGCTTGAATATTAATAATTTTCTAACAGTTCTTTAACAAGGGAATGATTGACCATTACAGGAAATGTAGAATCAGATACATTGTATTTCATTAGCAGACAGAGCAGACCCTGATCAGACGGCTCATACAGGAACTCCAGATGGCTCCTACAGAAACTGTAGAATCAAACCCATTGCATTTCATTGGCAGACAGAGCAGACCCTAATCAGACGGCTCCTACAGGAGCCGTCTGGTCAGAGTCTGATCTGTTTGCAAAGGCGTGAAAATGCGTTAAGTATTAAGAAAAATGTTAACCGGCCCTCTAACAAATACTTTGCAGCATAGTTCATTCTGAACAACAACTACTACTACTACCCAACTTACATTGTTTTGTATCCTTGTTCATTTGACTCTTGCATTCGTCATGCTTCCGCAGCAACCAGCCCTTTAACCCCTTAAGCACCATTTTCTGACCCCTCATACTGTCTGTAATAACCAGTGCATTCATCTTGGGTTTACACTGTATGTGAATGTCTTTCTTGATTGCGTCACTGTCGTTGTCAGTGTGTTCTTGTTTTCTTTTCTTTTCTGGCGTACTGCTGTATTGTAGAACAGCACCGCCTTCTTCCGGAACTTTTACTGTGCTCTGAGGAAGCCGATTCCAAGTCTTTTCCGACTGATTGACCTTCCGATTGACCTTTGCTGGTTTGCATATGGATATTGCCTCTTTCTGGATAGCCTGGTTTACAGAAGTCTTCCTGGAGTTTCTTGCCCGTGAGTATCTGTCATAGAACTCGTGAGGGTACACAATATCTAGTAACAGTTTGTTGGCCTCGGTGTTGACATGTCTGTTCACATCATCTCCCACTCCAGACAGCATGCTGCTTTCCTTATCTGCTCTGAATTTCACTGATTTGTAAAGTCTTTCAGTCCCGTCTTGGCCAATATTATCACTGCTTTGAACACTTTTCACGTGCGGTAGTTTGATTTCATTTGATACATTACTTTTCTTGCTATGACATGACTTTTCATCTTGACTGTCAGAATTCGATTTATTGAAACTGTTGGTGTTTCGAACGTCTAGTTTCGGTATGGAACCAAGAGATGATTTACTCGACTCACTGCAGCTGTGTAGACGGGTATGCGAGGTATTTTTAGTTCTGTTTGTTTCAGATGTTTGGGTGGATTCTATATCACCTGCATACGCTATGCGGCTTTCATTCTTTTGACGATTCGGTTCACTCTTTACAGAGATGTCTTCAGACGTTATAATCCGTTCATGTGTTAGGCTGGTTTGTTCTAAACCTTCATTACTATCCTTCAAACTTTGCCCACTTTCTGATGAGTCCTGATCTATTTCAGTTTGAAAAAATGAAAATGAACTAGTTTTCCAGCGCGATGTTCGCACCATTGGTGTTTCTTCAAACACGGCATCATCTTCGTCTTCAGTCATCTCATCGCGCCTTCCCTCCTCGGTTTCCTGTATCTTGGGAAGATTAGATTCGTGGGCGTTACTTTGTCGTTTTGCACGCAATGTCTGGAGCCGTTGGGACTTATCATCTGAAAGGCAAGACACTGCTTTATTAGCACATATCAGACAGCAGTAAAGGGGGGGGGGGCATGGTACAGACATGGTAGATATAATCTGCAACGTTGATTACCCATTACTTCATAAATATTATTATAAGGAATGATGACACCATGGACAGTATTTAGATGCATTTCTACGAACACAAGAAAGTTTGCCCGTGGCAGAAACTGTAGAACCAGATCTGCACTAGTCATGTCAGCAAACAAAGCAGGCGCTGATCAGATGGTTTCTAAAGGATCAGTCGTCTCATTTCGGTCTCCTCTGTTTGCAAAGACTGTAACATAACACTTATGTTACGGGCTAAAGGTTAAATGGTTATTGACTGCATGATACATGTAGAGAATACATGTATATATTTATCAATATGTCAAGAATACACATGAGATAGTACACCTGTCATATAGTCTAGACATTTACAAGGCATTGGGTATATAACTGTAGGAGAAGAGGGACAGAGGGAAGAGGGAGAAGAAGGGACTTGGATAGACATAGCAATGTATGTTAGGAAGAAATCACGGTACGAAGAAATAAAGATGTAGAAACGTATAGAGACTAAGTTGTTCATTACGCCACACGGGCGTTTATGGTGCCGTGACCAGGATTCTGGATCCGTCGCGGAAGAATGTCGGAGTACGGGTAAGTCATTTCACTTTGTGGCTTGTGGTGTTGTTTTGATCTGTAATAATGGCGGAAATTGGATTGACGCAGACTTTGGAAAATTTAACAAATCAATTAGAAAATGTATCAGCACAAAATGTAAACTTCACTTTTGATGGAAAAACTAAAGAATTTGAATCATGGATAAGAAATATAGAAAAATTTGTGTAAGTTAACAATATTTCAGAAACAAAGAAAAAATTAATTGCTTTAAGATCCAGTACAGGGATTGTTTCAGAATTCATACAAAAACGTTTACAAAGTAATCAATATTTAAGTTGGCAACAGTTGAAAAATGAGTTGGAAAATCTTTTTGGAGAAGTAACAGATAGATATCATAATTTTTCACTACTAAGCAATATTAAACAACAAAGAGGTGAAAATGTACAGATTTTTGCAGAGAGAATACAAGTTTTGGCAAAAACTGCTTATGAAAATTTTGAGCAAAATACAGACGTAATTGAACAGCAATTAATTTGGTTTTTCACAGAGGGGTTGATTGATGGGGAAATTAGGGAATATTTGATAAGGAAGAATCCTATAAGTTTTCAAAATGCAATAGAAATAGCTGTAAGCGAACAGAATATAGGAGAAAAAATTAGATTAAGATCTAGGGGAAAAGTAAGCAAAAGAGAGATTGTAAGATCTAAACGGAAAAAGAAACGAGAGAAAAGAAAATTGTCAATTAATAATGTCAAATCGGAAACGGTGCGAGTAAACAAAGAGTATACGCATGCGCGTAGGGTCAAAACACGATGTTGGTTTTGTGGCCAGGTCGGTCACGTGAAAGTTGAATGTAAAGAGTTCAGGCAGTTGATGAACAGGCCGAAAAGTATACATTCGGAAAACTCGGACGTTTCCGTCATAACGAGATCGGTGCTCGGAAACAAAATAATGTAGGATCATACAATTTTACTGCAAATAAGGATATTCCAAATTCCTGCCTAATCAAAATAGGAAACAAACAGGTTAGAAGTTTGATAGATACAGGAGCCTCCGTGAGTGTATTACATAAAATAATTTTTGATTCAATTAAGCCTAAAATACCACTGTCTAAAACACACATTACACTAGAGTCGGCTTCAGGGGATAATTTACAGGTTGTAGGGTGTGCGAATTTGAAAATTAAAGTAAGCAAGCTATATTTAGACCACACGTTTGTAATTGTCAATAATCTAAACAGAAATTGTATAATAGGAAGAGATTTTTTAGCTGCAAATAGCTGTCGAATTTAGTTTGATATTAACTACATTAGCATTAGGGATGAAAATAGTCCGCTGGAAGATGACAGGTGTATAGCATAAATAATTAGACTAAATAAAACTACAATTCTCAAACCAAAACAAAAGGAAACATTCCGACTGTTTAAAGTCATAGGGCATACAGGGGACTGTAATAAATACGTAAAATAAAAAAAAGGAGAAAAATGCGAAAAGAAAACCACAAAGAAACTATGGGAATGGTGATTGTACAGATTTAGTGCGTATTATAATGCACTGTTGTTTATTTTGTTGTTTGTTGCTTCCAAATTAGTCTGCGATTAGGTATTCTGCGATTAGAGAGAATGTTTTGTTGTCCTTTTAAGTGCTTCAGCCATGTGTTAGGATATATGTAGCAAGAGCTATGTCTAACACCAGTGAATAACTAGGTGAATATACTTAAACAGGGACGTTATTTTTATATTGCAAATAGCAATGATTGCGGGTAGCAATGCGTTTTAATGGAATTAGTGAGATACAGGTAACCTGGAAATTCGAAATAAGTTCGTATAGTGGATCAGCGAGTAGCTTTTAGTCCAGAGATACGTTTTTGAGTGAATAACTCATGGTGAATGTGGTTACGACTGAAATAAGTATGGCAGAAAAGTAGAGGCAATATGCATTTAATATGTTATAAAGTAAATAAGGTATTACTGGTTAAATTGTAGGTTTTTGTGTTGGTTTGTTGTTACGGTATTATACTGCGATTAGTAGAGTAAATGTAGGATCAAATTCGTCTTCGGAAGATAATATTCCGTTAAAAGATCTTGCCATACGTTTAAGAAAAGCTGGAAATAATTACATTTCAAGTGGATCTCTAACACAGACGAGCTTCTCAGGGCCCGAGGAAAACTCGAATATGTTAGATCCTATTCAAAAGACAGAAATGTCTGTAGCTTACGAAATTAGCTGTAGTCAGGCAGTAAGTGCAAACTTGTCCGATACATGTACAAATAATGCCTCCGGCCGTTTCTTGTAAATTAATTATAGTGATAGGGAAAATTGAAGCAGGACTGGAAAACAAAGTAGACTTCATTTCAGTAAGAAGAGCTTAAGTCAGGTAGACTTAATTGCAGTAACGTATTGATCCTTAGTTAGATCTCAAATACTTTCAAATAAGACAAGAGGGTATCGAAAATGTCTTATGATTGAAACGTGTACAGAGAATAGTACTTTATTGTTTGTAAAAACAGAGTAGAGTATTTTTGTTGTTTGTAAAAGAGTATAAACTAGGCGTATACCTTTAAAAAGGTACTCTTTACAATGTTACGTAATAAACGTAAGATAGACCCGACAGATGTGTCGCGGTTTAGTCAGTGATGAGTGAGAAATTGATCATGATCGTGTAAATAAGATAAAGCGCTATTTGAGTTAAGTGTTGTACATAGATTTTAAATAAAGAACTATAGTTGATGTGATTGCTATTACAAACATTGTATGGTAAAGGGTTATATGAAAAAATTGGTAGTGGACGCCGACAGTTCACTTTAAGATGACAAGAACTATCTTAATAAGTAAGATAATGTTAACATAGGGGGGTAATTGTAATACATTGAAAAACCTATATAAAAAAAAAATGTATTACAAACAAAGCCTTTAATAATAAATAGTTAAGTGAAGAAAATATATATAAATAAGATGTATGCTTAAGGAGTTCATAAGATGTATGCTTAAGGAGTTCAAGTTACAAACTGTAGAATTAATCGTTTAGTGAAGAAAATATATATAAATAAGATGTATGATTAAGGAGTTCAAGTTGCAAACTATATAGTTTCACCTCAGAAAAATAAAATATTAAAAGCAATAATAAAATAATTAAAATGACATAATTACTACAATGGTTGCCAAACTTCAATGTTGAGAAATACACTTTTGATATAGATTACGAAATATAATTTCAATTTAAGTATTAAAACATTTGGTATAGAACTTAATAACAAAGTCTGTGTTGATCTAGTTTTATGTCATACAGCGGATCGAAATCTCTATGAGTTTACCGGTGAAATGACACAGCCGAAAAACATCGCCTGAAAATCAACATAGAACAACCGTAGTCAAGATATAGAAAAACATCGACTGTAGAAAAGCACGACAAATAAATGCATAGACAAACTTTTGGTCACCACTAGCAACACCAAAAACGGTGACAGACGAATAGACCTGGAGGCCAAATCAATGGAGAAACACATTATACCTATATAAACTGTGTGAATACCTGACTTACCTGAAAGATTGGGAACTTGAATATCCATGTCAATGACCAGGGGTCATAAATCACGGAATACACAGTTGATCAGAGGAAGAAAGGTCGAGGAGACACATGAGCGATTACGTAATCGAGTTTACAAAGCTATTACACCTGGACAATATTCAGAAGACAAAGTACAGAAAACCAAACGTGTTAAAGAACATCAACAGCCGCAAATATACGAGTAATAACGACATGCAAGTTCAAGAAGAAAGACTAAACAGATTTTAATGGTTAATTGTGTTGACCTTATAAAATTACTACTAAGGACATGGGAACTGTTTTTCAAAAGTACATTCAAAAGAACATTAAGTGATAGCAGAGACTATGTGTAGAAAAACTAAAGTTAGAATAATAAAAAGAATATTTATGTGTTATATGATTAAGTCAATATGGTGTTACGTACAAGTACTTTTCTATTAAAAGTACTGTTTGTAGGAAGAGAGGTGTGTAACATAACACTTATGTTACGGGCTAAAGGTTAAATGGTTATTGACTGCATGATACATGTAGAGAATACATGTATATATTTATCAATATGTCAAGAATACACATGAGATAGTACACCTGTCATATAGTCTAGACATTTACAAGGCATTGGGTATATAACTGTAGGAGAAGAGGGACAGAGGGAAGAGGGAGAAGAAGGGACTTGGATAGACATAGCAATGTATGTTAGGAAGAAATCACGGTACGAAGAAATAAAGATGTAGAAACGTATAGAGACTAAGTTGTTCATTACGCCACAAGACTTAAAAGGCGTATTTATGGAGCAAAGGGTTTAAACAGTTTTTTTTAAAACATAATATGCGAACAACCAATAGTAAAACCTCTCTATAACGACCACTAAATTACATCAAGTATTTTGTATTAAAGACAGGTGGCTGCTTAAAGCAAGGTGAAAGTAAAACAGAACGCTCCTATAGGAGCGTTCTGTTTTACTTTCACCTTGCTTTAAACAGCCACCTGCTCTAGATACCAGCTAATCAGCACAGTTTAGTGGCCGTTATAGAGAGGTTTTACTGTGTACATAAGGACGTGTATGACATCTCGGCTAATCTCTCCGTCTATACATACTGCATGTTGTATACACTGAATGAAACCAGAGAGATTACATTATGCTTCTAGATTTCTGTTTTCTTTAAAGAAAAAAGCCTCTCCTTTCTTCTTTCATACATTAACACATTACCCCCTAGTAACGCATTTTTGCGCCTCTATAAAATTCACATTGTGAAACCATTGTGATAAATAGAGCATTTGCTCATATAGGAGCAGATGCTCTATTTATCACAATGGGTTCAAACTACAAAATTCTAAAGTTTTCCTTTTCTCTAGTTAATGCTCCTTTTCGGTACATGTAGATTAATTAAAAAAGGTTGGGTCTAAAAATAGCATAGAACAGAATGAGTTAAAACTAGTAAAATTTGGCAAAGTTTAACACACACCTTACAATAGTATTTACAAAATATCTCTAATATTCAGACAGCACGATAGGGAACTAATATCTTTCTAGTATTTGTAGTGTTATCGGCTTAGTTTAACCCTATACTCCATATATACAATATCTAACGCATTTGCAAACAAAGTTGACTCAGATCATACGGTCCCTGCATGAGCCGTCTGATCTGGGTCTGCTGTGTTTGCTTATGAAATAATATAGATCGTTATCTGTAGTTTGGGCCATGGATACACTTTCCTATGTTCATAGGTCATCATGACATAATCAGCTAATTAATATTTATACAGTTATTATTTCTTACATGAGTGTTCACGGAGCACTGCGTTAAGGACACGGCACTGTACAACGAGACTGAATAACTAGTAAACACACAAGCAGGTGGTTGCTTAATGCAGGGCAAACGTAATGCAGAAAGTGGGAGATTTCTGCATTACTTTTGACCTGTATTAAGATTCCACCTGCCTTACAGACCGTTGATTAGACTTCTTTTGATAGCCATGAAAGACTTGTTATACAGTGAAACCCCGCTAATGCGACCACTTAATAAACAGCCACCGGCGCCGTTTAAAGCAGGTGGTTGCTTAATGCAGGACGAAAGTTATGCAGAAAGCTCCTATAGGAGCTTTCTGCATAACTTTCGTCCTGCATTAAGCTACCACCTGCCTCTTTAACCTGAAGTATGCCCCTTTTTGGTGGTCGCATTAGCGGGGTTTTACTGTATTGTACACTGAATGTCTAGTATGATCAGTGATTCGTAAACTGAATTAACATTGACTTAGTTCACAATGCTCGCTTCACAGCCTATCCGCGCCCACCCTCTCTCTATTAATTTTGTACCCCTGACCCTCTCTCTCTCTTTACTTTTCTCTCCTTCTCTCTCTCATCTGGCCTGGTCTGGTCCGGTCTGGTCCGGTCCGATTCCGTCCGGTCCGTCCGTCCGTCCATCCGTCCGTCTATCCGTCCGTCTGTATGTCTGTCTGGCTATCTGTATGTATGCCTGCCTGCATGTATATCTGTCTGTCTGTCTGTCTGTAATCTGTCTTGCTACATTCCAATCTCCAAAATAGTTTTCTCCCCTCCACCATCTCTCTTTTTCTTTCTCTCTCTTCCTCCCTCTCTCATTCTCTGCCTCTCACACTTTCTTTGGTCTTGTTTGTCAGCTGCACCCATATACATTACCATCTGTATTGGATTTTCCAATTTCGTCTCCGCTGTTTGAGTTTAGATTCCCTGTTTCCCGTTTGAGCGTCATTGTAGGACTTTTGTTTTACATCCAACCAGTTCCTGTAATAATCCATTTAGATCCAGATTGCAACAGTAGCAACAACATTAGCAGAACCATTGACATACTGACCGTCTACCTAAATACAATACTTATTGTGTGTAGCAGACTCGCTCAGAAGCAATTATTCTTGATTTCTCATTTACGTTGTTCTGACCATCAATCCAATTTAAACTCTATACACAGAGACAAAACATATTGACGTTTAGCCCTTTAAATGCACAATGTTCGACGTGAAATAACCAATCGCTGTTTAACCCTTTCGCTGCCAAATGCAATCTTTGTCGTCTGCTACAATTTTCCATTTTTTCCTTCATTTTGTTAAAAAGAAACAATCACAGTAACAAACAGTTTGGATCCTGATGAGACGCCGAGTTATTCGGCGTCTCATCTGGATCCAAACTGTTTGCATAGGTCATCACAGATGCGACATTGACAGCAAGAGAGTTAAATTATATCTAGTCTATTCAGTTTATATCTACCAGATGATAAACATTGAAGACCCTGGTTAGAGGGATCTCTCTTATGATCCATCTGATATTGGTCTACATTTTTTTGCAAATATCAGTTCACTCATTTTCCAGCATTCAAAGGGTTTTAGACAAATGTCTTCATCTCACCCAGATATTTGTATGAGTTTAAAGTACATGTATTCAAATGTCTTTTTTGTTGTTTGTTCAGATATTCAATTTAAAGTTTATCATATAAACTATTGTTTGTTCAGATATTCAATTTAAAGTAAAATCTCGATACAACGTAAATTTAGTAATGAAGAAGTCATGTCTTACTAGGCGGGTGGCTACTTAATGCAGGGTGAAAGTCATGTAAAAAGCTCCTATAAGAATTTTCTGCATTACGTTCACCCTGCATTAAGCTGCCGCCTGTGTTAAGGATCAATAATGGTACGTATTTGAGCGTTCGTGGTGTCGAGTTTTTACTGTATATTGGTTTCATATCACATATCACAACAATACCTCGCTGCAAGACAATGTGTCGTCAGGGATCTGTAACAACTGTATACATTAAAACTAAAACATGTATTAACCATTACAACGCTGAATTGTCAAATGGACTATTCCAAAATTCAAACAGGTCAAGCTTATGGTGAATATTTAGGTAGTATTCTAAAGAAAAGTGTAACATGACCAACAGAGCAGACTCTGATGAGGAACCGTCTGATCGGATTATTCTGTTTGCAAATGTGTAGAAAGGCGTATTTATGGAGTAAGGGGTTAAATAGTCGATTCAGCATGATAAGCAAAACTTTGAACCCTTTCAGTGCTGAATTATCAGAGTGGAAAAGCCCATCAGTGTTTTACCTATAGAAAATAGGTATAGAAACCATTGTGATAAATAGAGCATTTGCTCCTTAGGAGCAAATGCTCTATTTATCACAATGGTTTTCTATAGGAGCCGTCTGATCAGGGTCTGCTTTGTTTGCTAAAGGAGTTTGAAATATATGCTTTTTTAACTTTCTAAATTGGCTACAATGTTTCACCTTTCATATTTCGTTGTAACTATTTTATTTATGAATATTCAGTAGGTATTGAAGTTGGTGATAAACATAGAACAGGGAAACGGTTAAAGAAACAGGTAATCAAAGGACACTTTACCAATCATCCTTAGCTTGATCTTATCTCTTATCAACATGTATGTATCGATGTATCACTTAATAAATATTGAACTGTCTGTTGTTTGTATTGGTTTTACGTCGCGTTAACAGTATATTCCAGTCATATCACGACGTCCAGCTAATTACAGGTGGAAGAAGACCCCAGAGGTTCCTCCGTGCATGTGAACTAATTACAAATACAAATTACATTATATTGATTAACTGATTTTTTGCTATATCAAATTAACGAGGGAAGTTTGGGCCATGAATGACACTTTGTAAGGAGTTCTATAAAATTCGATAAGCAAACAGAGTAGACCTTGATCAGACGGCTGCTACAGGAACCACCTGACATGGGTCTACTCTGTTTGTAAATGTGTTAAAAGTCGTCTCTCCTTTACTCCATAAATACGCCTTTCTACGCATTTGCAAACAGAGTAGACCCAGATCAGACGGCTCCTGTAGGAGCCGTCTGATCAGGGTCTGCTCTGTTTACTTATGAGATGATACAGATATAATTGTACCGAATACGTCAGCATAACCTCGTTCATAGTGACATTATAAAAAAATCAGTAAATTAATATTCATGACGTCATTATTTCTGGCATAAATGTTCATGATGCATTTAGGGTTAAAAGCACAGGTATATCAGAAATAGGATTATCTCTTCAGCAAAAGTGTTATGCGATATGTAAACAAGCTTACATGTACAGAACAATGGTACAGCGAATACCCAGTATAGTTACCATACCAGACATGTACATTACTTTCTGCATGACTTTCTGCATGACTTTCACCCTGCATTAAGCAGCCACCTGCCTAAAAGTATCTAACTTCTTCTCTACTAGAATTCCGGTTTAGAGGTGTTTTACTGTATATTATTTCATAAGCAATGAGAGCAGGCGCTACTCAGATGGTTCCTATAGGAGCCATCTGATCTGGGTCTACTATGTGTGCAAAGGCATGTGAAGGTGTGTGTATGAGGTAGATATTTATTATGGTGAATACTTTGTGGAATGAAATGTAAACACTGATAAAATATTTGCATTGCGTACCTCGTTTGTTATTTTCGTATTTATTCAGTCACGAATCATAAATACACACAAACAATAACAATCACCCCCACCGAAGGAAATCCGGGATTAAGCTGGAATTTGTTCTGTCAAGATGTGATTGATAACCACGAAACTGCAGGTCATATTAAACATTTTTACTGTTTTGGAAGAAGTATACTTTTTAAAACTAGAAATATGAACGCTAAATATCAACACACAAAGTATGCGGTTTTCAAATACGGATTTGGCGCTATGTGGCCTATTTTGTGTCGCTGTGCCGTTAATCCAACACACACTCAAATACGGAACCTTCGTATAGGCTTCCTCAAATGGGGCCCGAACGCCTGCACATCTGGGCCATTGGGCAACAGATTGACACGCAGCTCAAGAAAAAATCCCGAATAATTCCAAAATAATACAGTAAATCTCTCTCAACCGGAATTCTAGTAGAGAAGAATGTAGATACTTTTAGGCAGGTGGCTACTCAATGCAGGGTGAAAGTCATGCAGAAAGCTCCTGTATGTTCTTTCTGTCCGACTTTCACCTTGCATTAAGCTGCCTCCTGTCTCAATGACCGACACTAATACTAAATTGAACTTCCGGTTTAGAGAGGTTTTACTGTAGATAATTTTACAGCCTTGCGTATGGTATTTCTGTACAACTGACATGTGCGGTTATACGTCCGAATGCTAGACTAGGAACCAGGGGTGTCAGGTTCAATACCTTAATCTCCTTAGAAGTAACCGGGAAACAATGCATGGTTGTTGTTAAAAATCAAACTTAACATTTTTTTCATATTTAGATGAATTGTTAAGATTATTATTACATGATTAAGATCGCAACACTTTGCTAGGCCACATGGCTCATATAGCAGCCATCTGATCAGGGTCTACACTGCGTGCCATTTGAAATATTCTAGCAAGTTTAAGCGTTTCCCACTGAGTGGACTCTATAGTTAATACTGATGGGCTATTTCACTCTGAATATTCAGCATTGAAAGGGCTATTAAAAGAGCAACAGATAAATGTGCGTACTCAGATACTAAAATCGTCATGTGTCCACCAAACCCTATGCTGTGACCACTCTTTAGAATCGTCTCTTCGAGACGATTCTAAAGAGTGGTCACAACATAGGGTTTGGTGGAGAAATAAGAGTGGTCACATGGTAGGGAAATAAAGGAGTTACGCATCTTATCTGAACCTCTGTGTTAAGTTTATGCGTAGATGGAATTAAAAGGGTAGTTTTGCAGGCTATTTTACTTCGGAGACTTTAAATTCTTCAAAACAAGACTTTTAGTAAGACAAATTTAGATAAGTTAAAGTAGCTGGCTGCTAGATACAGGATGAAAGTCATACAGAAAGCTCCTGTGTGAGCTTTCTGCGTAATTGTCGCCCTGTATTAAGCTACAACCTGTCTTAAAAAAATCGGCATAAATACGTCTTTCTCTGCCTTTGCAAACAGTAGGCTCAGATCAGATGACTCCTACGGGAGCCGTATGATCAGAAGTTGCTCTATTAGCATATGATATACAATGTCGATACAAGTACTATGATATAGATGTGAATCTATATTTTCTGGTTACATATACATATACTCAATAAGTAAATGCACGTTCAACCCTTTACGCCACATATACACGTCCCTAGGCCTTTGCAAACAGAGTAGACCCAGATCAGACGGTTCCTATAGGAGCCGTCTGATCAGGGTCTGTTCTGTTTGCTTATGATAGAAATGTGATTCTATAGTTTCTGTCATGGCCAAAAATAAATGTGTCCATGTGCTATTATAACAATAAATCTAATTAATATTCATGATGTTTCTTACATAAATATTCATGGAGTAAAGAATAAAAACATGTTCTGAGGTATGTTTTTCAGTTCAATATGCATTGTTTATCTGTACAGCTATCTGGCACATGCATAACAGTAGAAAATACCCTTTACTCACCTCTTTAGTCAACCCAGTTCGGCTTGACCCGAAGGGCCACAGAACAAACGATCTAATTCCTTTCTTCTTTCTGGACTTTTTTTTATTTTAGGTCTCAGCGATCACAAAATAAGTCCCACCACTATAGAGAATCACTTCTCGACGTTACTTTTCACAACGTCGTTGCTGAGCAACATGACAATTGCTGCATGTCCTGTCGTCACATGGTAAATCCAACGTCATAACACAACATGAAGATGTAAGACTTGCTAAATAACGTTATTGCCACTGTGGATAATGCCACCAGTTAACAAATACTGATTCCTCGGTCAGTCACACGTGTATAGTATGGTATTTCCCAAAATCCCTCTGACACAATGAAATTTCCACAGTGAAAGAAGGCTTTAATACGAGTTGATTAAACGTAATACCCGCTGCATTAAACCTTTTTCATTACCAATTATAAACTGGATCGAATGTTTTCATTGATAGATTATGATATCAGATAAAATTAAACACAATATATTGACATACACTTTTCAGTTTATTATAATTGGTCTATACCACGCTTAGCCTGAATTGAATACAAGAAAGGGTTAAAATGTGATCGTTGAACTAAAGACAGGACCGATTCTTTTACATTTCTCGAGCCACAAATCACTTTAATAATCACGCGGTGTATCCAGTGACACATTATGAATGGGTAAAATTGAATATTTTCACATGTCGGCCTTGTAAATTCACAGCCAGTCGTATGTTTATTTTGTATATTTTAACATGGCAAATATTTTAACACTTGCTGAAGTGTTGATTGAACACACTTGACTGTTTGCCGATGAAATAAAGTGAAATCAAGATGGTAGGTCAGAGAATACTACATGTCGGACATGGCTGTGTTCACCAATATTGTTACTTGTCTAAATCGTAACATTTCTGTTCATCGCACGATAGCGGTATAAAGTTACCTACAATTGATTTAAGTATTTAGATCAGACGGTTCCTAGAGGAGCCGTTTAATCAGGGTCTGCTCTGTTCGCTTATGAAATTGAAATAGAAGTTTGATACTTTTAGTCAGGTGGCTGCTTAATGCAGGTCGAAAGTCACACAGAAAGCTAAAAAAAGATTAGACATTAATCAGACATCTCCTACAGGAGGTGTCTGATCTGGGTCTACTCTGTTTTGCACTTGTGCCAAGAGCCGTCTCTATTATGGAAATGATTAATCCTCTCACGAAGGGCATTTCACGTCTGCAAAACGTTACCGTTTGTTTTATTCCACATGGAACATTCTTCTTACTTTTCTATTCAATTGTGACAGAATCGGGCCGTAAAACGTTGGTCTGTACAGTAAACCCCTCTAGACCGGAATTCTAGTAGAGAAGACTTTAGATAGGTTTGGGCAGGTGGCTGCTTAATGCAAGGTGAACGTCACATAGAAAGCTCCCAGCATGACTTTCAACCTGCATAAAACTGTCACCAGTTTCCAAGGCCGATTTTTATGCCAAAGTTAACGTTCGGTTTAGAGGTGCTTTACTGTTTGGTTATCACAAATTCGCCTATGTTGTAGAAAAAAAGTCACAGAGAACACATCGATACGCGATACTCATTTATTGACTCCTTCACGTGCTATTTGTCGTATGCAAAATTTGTCGTCTGCTACAATTTTATCTATAAAGTTTGTTTTTCTTTATTTCTGTTCAAGAATGCACCAAGAGTGTCAACCAGTTGAATCCTGAGTCGACGCTGAGTTACTCGACATCTCACCTAGGTCCATGATTATAAAACTTTTTAGTTGAGTCTGAGTTCGTTCTCAAGCTTTTGATTGGTCAGATTTGAGTTCTCAAGTTTTTGACAATCAAAAACTTGAGAACGAACTCAGACTCAGCTAAAAGTTTTATAAGCATGGGTACTGGACTGGAACTGTTTGCACAGGTAATCACGTATGCGTCTGTAACACGCAAATAGTTGATATATGCTAACAATTCGTTCTCCCCACGGAATTCGAAAAAGAATGAGGAATTCTGTGATTGATATTTCACCTCAACGTCATCCTTTACAATATTGAATATTGTCTAAATATACGATATAACCTCGGTAGCGACCATTTAACCATTTCCTTCATATAAACGTGCTTCACGCATTTACAAACAGAGTAGACCTATAGGAGCCGTCTGATCAGGGTCTACTCTGTTTGCTAATGGAATGGGAAATATATGTTTATATACTGTCTTAAATCGCTACAATGTTCCATATTTCATTATAACTAATTTGCCCATGAATATTCAGTAGGTATTGAAATTTGGAATAAATATAGAACAGGGAAAGGGTTAATGAACAAACGCATGCGTCGTAACACAGGCGTCGTAACACAGACGTCGTAAAATGCAAATGGTTGTTAAATACAGGACGAATGTTATGCTGAAAACTCCAAAAGGAGCTTTCTGCATAATTTCAATCCTACAATAAGCTACCACTTCACTGTATTTAGTGGTCGTTTACTTTACTATGAACTAGAATGTATGATAAGCCTTCAAAAACAGATTGGATCCAGATGAAAACCGAGTTGTTCGACGTAATATCATAATCAATTCTATTTTTGTCAAAATGAAATAAAACAAATATATGTTGAGATTCTAAGCAGACGACAAAATTAATATATCGAGAATAGTCAGCCATTATCAGCTTCATCTACAACGACTATTGTTTCAAAATCGAGTTTTAATTTCGTTTGAAAAGTATAACCAGACTGTCACACAGCTGAGACCCTGACGGGACACCGAGTTAATCGGCGTATTATCTAGATCCAAACTGTTACACAGTGGTTATTACGTAAGCGTACACGGCGGCTAATGAGTTAAAGAGCCAAGTGCTACATTATTTTGCATACAGTAGAACCTATCTTAAGCGACTTCGAATTGATTGAACGCAGAAATCTTAATGCTGTAGGTGGTTGCCTAATGCAGGGCAAAAAATGCTGAAAGCTCCTATACGTTTGACCTGCATTAAGCTACCACCTGCCATGCAGACCCATAATTAGACCTCTTTTTGATGGTTTACAGTAGTTTATCACTGCTCGATCTGTCACATGTTATTATCACACACAGACACTGTTTCGCGGTTTAAATCTCGCTGTTCAAAACTCACAGATCGAACCCCACGGTTCGAAACTCACTAATAGAAACTGTTTGAAGGTCACACTTTGGTTTTTCTATACACACACCTGGAAAACAACCGAATATCTATCTTATAAAGAACCATGGAAGAAGAATTATGTCACGAGAAGGATTAAACTTTCCTTTCTTTAAAGAAATCCGCTTTAATATCCATTTTAAGAATTAACGTAAGTGTTATATCGATAATCTTAGGGCAGGTTTTAACTCTTTGGATGTGTAACACTGATCTACTGTCATTTGCAAACACTGTAGACCCAGATCAGGGGGAATTCTAGAAGAGACCTCTGATCAAGGTCTATCATGTTTGTAATTCTAGTAAGTTTAACCCTTTAACACTGAGTGGACTCTATAGTTAAATACTGACGGGCTAGTCCATTCTCAAAATTCAGCGTTGAAAGGTTTAATGTTCCCGTTCTGGTCTAACTTTTATTGTATGTACACCAGAAGTTATTGTCTGTTAGGTAACACTGGACTATCTATTGCCAAAACGTCTTATCAACAATCGTTACACTTACCCAGCCATGAACAAATATCTGGACCAGGTACAATTTTGGCCATTTCCGAAGCGAATAAGCTTTTAATGAAGTTTTTTACTCGGCATCTCATCTGGATCCAAGCTGTTTGCAAATACGAGTCAGATCGCGACTAGCTGGACATGGGATAAGTATACATTTCAGAAAACACGTGACAACGTTCGAAAACAGTTTTTAAGACTCCATATGAATCAATCTGTAACTATGTCTCTTAGTTGGATCCAAATTACTTGGCGCATCTGTCACGTCGTTGGGGATAAATAAAAAAGTAAACATGTACAGAAAGACCTCTCTATAGCAATTTACAAAACGAGAGTTATTCTTGATTTTAAATGCAGGTTGTAGCTCAATGCAGGACGAACGTTGATTTCGTTCTGCATTAAGCAACCACATGTGTTTAACCATTTACTCCATAAATACACATTTCTATGCCTTTGTAAGCATAGTATTCCCAGATCAGACGGTTCCTGCATGAGCCGTCTGATCATTGTCTACTCTGTTTGCTTACGACATGATATATATCTAATTCTACACGTTCTGTCTTTATGTGTTATTTTAAAAACACAGTTAATTAGTATTCATGATATCGTTTCTACACTGCATAACATAGGTGTGCTTAAAAACAAGTCCCCGGTTAATGCATAACACAATTTAACACTTTACTCCATATATAAGGATACGCCTTTCTATAACTTTGCAAATAGAGTAGACCCAGATCAGACGGCTCCTGTAGGAGCTGTCTGATCAGGATCTGCCCTGTTTGCTGATGAAATAAAATACAGTTCAAAATTCTAAAGTTCAAAATTCAAAAAGTTCAAAATGCATGTACAGCTAAATATTCCTATGTTCATGTGCGTGTATTAGAATTAATGTAATTAATATTCATGAGGTGAATATTCACGGAGTAAAGGGTTAAAACTTAAAACCAGAAAGGTGAGACTGCTACGATATACAGTAAAACCTCTCTATAATGGCCACTAAATTATACATAAAGTATTTTGTGTTAAAGCCAGGCAGTTGCTTAAAGCAAGGTGAAAGTAAAACAGAACGCTCCTATAGGAGCGTTCTGTTTTACTTTCACCTTGCTTTAAGCAGCCACCTGCCCTAATATACCAACTAATAAATACAATTTAGTTGTCGTTTAAGAGAGGGTTTACTGTATACAGTAGAACAGGTCTTAACCCATCCATAATATTGACACCCTTTGACGCTTCTGCAAAAGTCACGTTTTGAAATTATTGTGATAAGTAGATCATTTGTTCAAATGGAACAAATGCTCTATTTGTCAAAGTGGTTTCAGAACCAATTTATTCTTGAATTTTCCTTTCTTCAAATAAGTGTTACCTTTTAGTAGATTTATTCAAAGAGGATGGGTCTATTTATCAGTATACATAGCATATTATGGGTTAAACGGCCATTCATTTATTGAATACATTAGTCTTAAAAAGCAGGTGGTTGATTAACGACGTGCAAAATTAATGCAGACAACTCATACGGAGTGCTTCCTGCAGTACATTTGTCCAGCATTAAGCTACCACCTGCCTTACAGATCCATTATTATACCCCTTTTTATGGTCGCTTAACCCTTTCGGCGCAAAATATCTAATTGTCGTCTGCAATCCAAGTTTGTTAAATCATTCAGTAAAATAAGGAAATGAGATAAATAGATGCAAATTTCAAAGGAATAAAGCACAAACATAGAAATAGAGATTGAGACAAATAGTGCACTATTTGTCGTGGTGCATTTATGCGACTGCGGCGGTGAAAGGGTTAATACAGGTTCTAAGTTAGTGTAATTAACGAAGCGGGCGACATTTTAGACCATGTCCGCAGTTTAACACTCCGTGAAAACAAATTATTGAACACCGTGACCAGTAGTGTAAAGATGAATGGGTTCAATCTAAAATGTTTTAAATAAATAAAATAGAACTGTTTACATTGGAAAATTACCCTGGGAAAAGTTTTTCTTTGATAAGCCATCATTGTTATGGTGTTTTCGATAATATTTTTACACCATCGAATCACAATTCAATTGATTCACTTCCGAAATAATCACATTTGTAGTCTTCTTCTTCTTCTTCGTTGTTACAACACTCCTTCATTTTTTAAGTTAATATGCCAGTGCCATTTTAAAAGAAAACATTATATGAAAGTTACAACGAATCGTACCCACAATCGGATAGTCCCGTTGAAATTCCGTCCTTTCCGAGTTTTACCGAAAACAACCCAACTTACAATACCGACTTAATTACGATCAAGCTACCCTAACCCTGACTCTTTACACCTTTGCAAATAGAGGATGTTCAGTTCAGACCGACCAAGGTCTGCCCTGTTTGCTTATGGAATAATATAGATGCGATTCTTCACTTTGTAGCATTGCCAATAATTCATGTGTTCACAGACCGTTATAAAAATCATGATGACGTTTTATATTTCTTCGGTGAACTTCATGACGTAAAGGGTTAAGAAAAAGAAATGACAGAAGGATTTGAAAATCACAGTAGTTTCTTATTAGAGAGGGGAATTGATTTATTGTTCTGTTATTTTAAATGTTTTTCTTGTATTATAGCTGTTACTTTGGAGCTGGACTTGTTGCGACTGACCAGAGAGAATATCAAATACAGTAAAACATCTGTAAAGCAACCAAAATACGAATAAGAATTGGTGTCTTTTAAACTAGGTGGTTGCTAAATGCAGAACGAAAGTAATACAGAGGAGCTTTCTGCATTGCTTTCGTTCTGCATTTAGCTACCATTTGTCTTAAACTCAGAATTATACTCCTTTTGAGTAGTCGTTGTAGAGATGTTTTACTGTAAATCAATTTTCTAACACCACCGTGGACCTTTGATCGGATTGTGATAGGCTTTGTATCATGCGTCATCGATCACCATGTCATCGATCACACAGACAATTAAGGACAGTTGTACAGTGAGAACAATAGTGGCGGCACTCTGACAAACAAAACTGACCGACGGTCGAAGTTCAAAACGGACCATTTGTCTGCACAAAATAAATAAAACACAGTGCTCCACATTATATGCATGAACTTCAAATTGATCTGTTCTGTTACCCAATTTTCCAGCAATATTTTATGTGTAGTGTTGTATGCCAAAAATGTACCCAATTCTGTTGAGTCTGGGTCAAAACTGTATGACGTACTGGCACTGTGCATAGAATGTTACATTCTAATTTTGTTTTTATGATGTGAGTGCGCTGACACAATATAATAGAGCATAATACACAGACAGATAAACTTACGGAAGGGCTGAAATTGGTTTACCTAGGTTCTAAATAAATTCTTTTTTATTATTATTATTCTTATCTATATATAAGTATTAAATATATTTCATTTTAAATGTTCTATAATTACACATTGAATATACCCTGTTTTGTATTTAAAATGTATCTATGTGAAGCGCTTTTGAACGCACATATCCTGTGTGAAAAGAGCGCTATATAAATGTTGTATAATAATAATAATAATAATAATAATAATAATAATAATAATAATAATATTATAATAATAATAATAATAATAATAATAATAATTACAGTGACACGTTTATCGAGATGGCCAACCGGTTTCACTATACAGTAAATTCTCTCTATAACGGCCACTAAATTGTGTTAATTATTTCGTATTTAGGGCAGGTGGCCCCTTAAGCAAGTTGAAATATATTAGTCTTAAAAAAGCAGGTGGTTGATTAATGGAAGGCAAAATTAATGCACAAGACTCACAGGCAGTGCTTCCTGCAGTACATTAGTCCAGCATTAAGCTACCACCTGCCTTACAGATCCATTATTAGACCCCTTTTATGGTCGCTTAATACAGGTTCTATTGTACAGTAAAACATTTCAATAACGACCACTAAATTGCGTTAATTAGTTGGTATTTTGGGCAGGTGGTTGTTTAAAGCAAGGTGAAAGTAAAACAGAACGCTCCTATAGGAGCGTTCTGTTTTACTTTCACCTTGCTTTAAGCAGCCACCTGCCTTTAAAACGAAGTACTTGATGTAATTTAGTGGTCGTTATAGAGAGATTTTACTGTATTGAACCTGTTTGATATCATTTGCAAACGGAGTAGACTCACACCAGAAGACTTCTGTAGGAACCTTCTGATCAAGGTTTGATCTGTTTGCTTATACATGTACATAAATGGAATAACTTAGACCTATTTCTACAGTTTCATCCATTGTTCACGATGCTGATATAAACTCCATACTATCATTATTTCAGACATTGTTGCTCATGGGGTAAATGTTCAACTAAATGTCAGTGTAATGAAGGAGAGGGGCTCCAATAGAACAGTTTGCGTGATGAGGGTGGGGATGGGGTGGGGTGATGATGGTGTGTCGTCATTCTGATTAACCCTTTCGATGTTAAATTTTCAGAGTGAAACAGCGTATCAGTACCGGTATTTATCTACAGAGTCAGTATGCAATGCTTATACTTGCTAGATGATGTTGATTGACAGACAGTGCATACGTACTCTGAGTCTAAATTGTTTGCAAATACCAGTGTATGTGTGTCCCGCATTCAATTGAATATTGTCTTCTCTTCATCACCGGTGACCACTAACAGTTATAACGACTCCCTTCCAAGAATTGATCCCACCACCCCGATCCAAAGCGGGTACTTGATCGACCAGGCACTGTATGCCCAGGTGTGGTAAAACACCTCTTAGACTTTATTACCTGCCAATTGTACTTGAAGCCAAGTGTCTAATTGACACTGAAGGTGAGAGTACTTGACACGGATTCACTGTAGTAAATTGTGACAGTGTCAGTATAGGCAGACATATACACTCAGCGACACTTATAAGTATACCAGTATAAAAATGCCATTTACCCAAAATTAACCTAGAGTACTTGAAATGTATCAAAAAGTGTACTAGAGTACCGTGGTACTCAGCTGTACACAGGTGCGCCTAGTTGTGCCAACATTGTGCACCCTATGGGACATACCGGGATCCATACGGTATTCAGCAAACTACCGTTTTGGCCTGTTCAAGGGAAAATAGCTCATGAGCTAATGTTATTTGTTATTCATATCCGACGTAAAATAAAATTTCTTGTATCTTGTATCTTGGTTCACAAAGTGCACTTGAAATGTACCCAAAAGTGTACTAGAGTACCGTGGTACTTAGCTGTACACATGTGCGCCTACTTGTGCCAACATTGTGCACCCTATGGGACATACCGGGATCCATACGGTATTCAGTAAACTACGGTTTTGGCCTGTTAAAGGGAGGTAATTGGCCCTTGGTTCACAAAGTGCACTTGAAATGTACAAAACAGTGTACTAGAGTACCGTGGTACTTAGCTGTACACATGTACGCCTACTTGTGCCAACACTGTGCACCCTATGGGACATACCGGGATCCATACGGTATTCAGCAAACTACCGTTTTGGCCGGTTAAAGGGAGGTAATGGGCCCTTGGTTCACAAAGTGCACTTGAAATGTACCCAAAAGTGTACTAGAGTACCGTGGTACTCAGCTGTACAAATGTACGCCTACTTGTGCCAACGTTGTGCACCCTATGGGACATACCTGGATCCATACGGTATTCAGCAAACTACCGTTTTGGCCTGTTAAAGGGAGGTAATGGGCCCTTGGTTCACAAAGTGCACTTAAAATGTACCCAAAAGTGTACTAGAGTACCGTGGTGCTCAGCTGTGTTTCACGAGTGCATCTTCTTTTCTACTGCATTTTTGTCTGCTCTGTTGGTACACTTTGGTCATTATTCTCATTATCATTTTGTCTTAGTTTCATACTTCTTACATATAGATCATGCTCCAAGTTATGTAGCATCGTAGCTGGATTTGTGTTGTACCCATATACATGTATAGTCGTATACATGTACAGCGATTGTAAGCCCTATCAAGTTTTAAATTGGTGGGAAGAGGGTCAGTACGCAGGCAGGCGACACATGTGTTCCGAGGAACACCTTTCTAGCTTATAATGGCACATGTACACATCCTGTTTTGGTATTGGTAGAAACTGTAGCCAGATTTATTGTAATTTTATAAGAAAACAGAGCAGACCCTGATCAGATGGATTCTACAGGAGTCGTCTGTTTTCAAAGACGTGGAAATACGTTTTTATGAGGAAAGTGTTTAACCCTTTCTCTGCCAATGCCGGATCTGTGATTACCTATGCAAGCAGTTTGGATCCAGATGAGACGCCGAGTGACTCGGCGTCTCATCAGGATCCAAAAACTGTTTGTTACTGTTACTATGTTTTTGAAACAAAAATGAAGAAAATCAAAAGGATGAAAATTTGTAGCAGACGACAAAGTTAGCTGACGACAGAGTTTGGCAGCGAAAGTGTTAAATGCAGATGGTTACTTTATGTTGAGCGAAAATAATGCAGAAAACTCCCACAGGAGCCTTTATGACTCAGATTCAGTATACCCATCGACTTTTGTTCCATTTTGGCCAACGTAATGTTTCATCTTTCAGAGTTTCACATTTCGCGTTATGCACGTGCGCAAGTACGTATCGCTAGCTACGCCCCTGTCAGAATATTGATCATAGATCCATAAAGGCGTCGCATCCAATTAAAATAATAGGGACTAGGTAGTCTGACTGATCTCTTTTAACTGTAAGTAAACGTTCTTCGAGCATGGGAAGTAATTCACCACTTTCTCTCACACATGTCCTACATAGAGTTTGTCCCTCTTGCCTATCCTTGTACTGTGGGACATGGTGCCAAATAATAATCGGCGACTGTAATATGTTACATGCACATACTAAGCTCAAACGACAATCGCTGCCTGAACTATAATACATGTATATATTTAGGCCAAGGACTGTAATGTAAAATATTCTTAGGCCAGTTGTCAACTGACAGTCAGAAAACTGTAATATAATATATAACAAGGCCAACTGACAGACTGTGACTGTAATATAAAATATATTTAGGCCAGTTGTCAACCGACATTCAGAAAACTGTAATATAATATATAACAAGGCCAACTGACAGACTGTGACTGTAATATAAAATATATTTAGGCCAGCTGACTGCCTGTAATATCTAATATACTTAGGTCAGTTATCAACTGACAGTCAGTGACTGTAATATAAAATATATTTAGGCCAGCTGACAGTCAGTGACTGTCATATAAGATATAATTAGGCCAGCTGTCAGTTGACAATCAGTGACTGTAATATAAATATACTTAGGTCAGCTGTCAGCTGAGAGTCAGTGACTGCAATATAGTATATACTTAGGCCAGTTGTCAGCTGACAGTCAGAGACTGCAATACAATATATACTGAGGCCAGCTGTCAGCTAACAGTCAGTCACTGTAATATAAACTATACTTAGGCCAGCAGTTAGCTGACAGTTAGTGACTAATATAATGTACTTATGCCAGCTGACAGTCAGTGACTGTGAGATTATATACCTAGGCCAGCTGACAGTCAGTGACTGTAATATATTCTTAGACCAGCCAACAGTCGGTGGCTGTAATATAATATATACTCAGGCCATTTGGTAGTAATATCATTCCTACTAAATGCGAACTATATGCACAAAAGGGAGATAAGCATGTGGTCACAATGTAGTATCAAAAGTGTTATTTCCCTTGTTTGTTCAATTTGGGCATTGGTGTCCCTGAAGAAAACATAAGTAAATAAATGAAAAACTAAATATTAAATAGAATTTTAATGCGTTTCGTATTTGTAGGATTTCAGCCAAAAGTAAAATGAAGCATTGCGAATTAGGACAGCCTAGTCACGAAACTAAAACATCCCCAGTTTTTTGTTAGTGAGAGACGCGTTCTTACAGAATGAAGCATCCAACAGTGACATACAATTACAGAACACCGCTAATGCGACCACTTAATGGATTAACATAGGGGTCTTTATAAGGAGGTGGTTGCTTAATGCAGGGCAAAAGAGGAGCTTTCTGCATTACTTTTGTCCTGCATTAAGCTACCACCTGCATCAAGCACCCATAATTATACCTCTTTTAGGTGGTCGCATTAGCGGGGTTTTACTGTAATTCAAGTTTGTAAGTCATATTGTTATTCAGTTTTCTCAAATGACCAAGAGCTAGGAAGCTACAATTACAAAGATCATATGACTTGTAAAGTAAAACCCCTCTAAACCGGACGCTAAATTTAGTAAAAGTATCGGTCATGGAGACAAGTGGCTGCTGAATGCAGTGTGAAAATCACACAGAAAGCTCCTAGCTTAATGAAGGGTGAAAGGCATACAACTTTCTGTGTGACTTTCACCCTTCATTAATCAGCCACCTGCCTAAAAGTATATAGAGTGTTATCTACAGGAATTCCGGTTTAGAGGGGATTACGGTATATATGTCGCTGATCTGACATTAACTTCGACGACCCTATAGATGGGACACCGGCAAACAGTCTTGACCCAGATCAGAGGGTTCATAGAGGAGCTCATAGAGGAGCCCTCTGATCTGGGACAAGACTTTTTACAAAACCAGTGGCTGTCCATAGTTTATATAAGTATATACAGTAAAACCTCTCTTAACCGGAAGTTAAATGTAGTATAAATATCGGTCTTGGGGACAGGTGACAGCTTAATGTAGGGTGGAAGTCATGCAGAAAGCTCCTCCAGGAGCTTTCTGCATGACTTTCACCCTGCATTAAGCAGTCACCTGCCTAAAATATATAAATTCTTCTCTACTAGAATTCCGGTTAAGAGAGGTTTTACTGTATGTTGTTTGGGATGCACCCCTAAATATGTCAAATGGAGGGGTTAGGACGAGTGTACTGTAGATAATATGGGGCTTGACCCCACTCCATGAATACGGCTTTCTACGCCTTTGCAAACAGAGTAGACCAATATCAGGGTCTGATTTGAGGGCCGCAGCGAATATTGGTGTTTTACCAAATGCGTTCCCTCTTTAAATAAAGTCTTTATTATTATTATTATTATTATCTGTTTGCTTATGAACTAATATAGATACGAGTCTGTAATTTCTACCATGGCCAAACATTACTGTGTTCATGTGCAATTATAAAAAAATAATCTAATTAATATTCATGATGTAATTATTTCTTGCATGAATATTCATGCAGTAAATGGTTAATGGGTAAACCCCGCTTAGAATGACGTGTTTAATTTGATCATGTAATGTTGAAAACGTTTATTGAATGGGTTTTGAAAAAAAAGCAAGTCAGTTGATTTCTTTGTTAGGTTTTACTATTAGTTTTACACTTGACTGCATTTATTACAATGTTAGGTCTACTCTACAATCTAATTTCGAAAGAACCAGCTTTCCTTGTCTAATGAAATATACATAAAATAATAAACAAACCGGGATGACACAGACACCTGAGTTATAAGACGAGATACTGTTTAGGTTATGGAGATCAAAACACGGCCATCTGATATCACTCTCATGCACAATCTTTACTCCTGTCAAAGGCTCGATTGTTTTCATCATTACGCGACCTTTTTATTTATGCCCCGTTGGTGTCACTTCAGGATCGTTGTAGTCTGGTAAAAAAGTTTTGAAAAAATGCACGCTGCATGCTTACAATGGTCTTGTAAGAAGACAGTGCGCTTTACTGTGTAGATTGGAGTGATATAATGTCAATAAAAGGACTCTTTTGTCAAGAAACATTTATACATAATGTCAATAAAATGACTATTTTGTCAAGAAACATTTATACATAATGTCAATAAAAGGACTATTTTGTCAAGAAACATGTATACAAGTAGTTTACAGTCATGTAGTTCAGAACTATGTTTCAGCGCGGAAGAAACGAATAACCAGTCGTTCCACTGGTGCCATGGCAGCTGTATACATGTACTTGCATTTATTGATAGATATTGAATAAAGGGTGTGCTCACGAAGTATCTTTGCCTTAATGCTCAATGTTGATTGGCATAATTTGTTAGGTCATAGAAGAACAACCACAGTGGTTCGACTCTTGTTCAGGAGGGAGTTTTGAACTGGTGAAATTGACCATTTTATCCATTTGACCAATCATATACGTAGAAAACGCACCAGGTATAGACACTCTGACATATTGGTTGTCTGAATAAAGCGGCACTGAAAAAGTGAATATTAAAAAAATCGTAAAATTGTACTACCAACTAACATGTATTGCTACATTTAGACAAGCTAATATTACCATCCTTTTTATCTACACGATTTTGGTTTCAATTAGAATTAACAAGAGCGTTTCAAGGAATTTGTGTCACCTGTCGATAGAAGTGTGAAAGACACAGTGTGTCGCACCAAGTGTGACTGACATACAGGCGGACGGGAAGACAACAGAGAAGTGGTATTTAAGCAGCGTCAACCTGCTTAAGCAGGTGACACAAAAAACGCCTTTAAAATGCAAGTAAAACTGTTGTCAAGGGTCTTGGCAGATGGACACGAACCTATAACGGAGATGATGACAAGGGCCAGTGACAGGAGTAAAGTACCAACATCAACAAACAAGATAATTATGTGTCATGATTGTCCTTTGCTAAACCATTCATGACGACAGAGATCACTTGACGTTATTCTGGAAGAGGGTTCTACTTGGAGCAACTTTGATATCAAGTCCTGACACTCTGAAAATAGATCAGTAAAGTTCATCTCACGGCTTGTATACTCTTATAGGTTAGATGAAGTCATTCAATTGTACTTCATTCACAAATGTGCATACATGTATATGGATTGAAAGTTTAGAAAAATAACCTAGCATAGATATAGAGTTAATGTAAGCTGGAAGCTGTCACTAGGCCGCTCACCCCAACCCCACCCACCTCCGCCATTGCACATATCATCAATGTTACAAATACAGTAAAACCCCTCTAATGCGATCACTTAATGAATAAACATGGGTGTCTTTATAAGCAGGTGGTAGCTTAATGCAGGACAAAAGTAATGCAGGAGCTTTCTGCATTACTTTTGTTCTGCATTAAGCTACCACCTGCATCTAGCACCCAGAATTATACATCTTTTATATGATCGTATTAGCGGGGTTTTACTGTACGACAACACGCAAACAGCAATGAAAACAATACACTGTGTGTATGCATACTTAAACCTTTACTCCATGAATGTTCTTTTAAGAAATAATGACAGTGAATATTAGGTTAATTCTATACTGGCAAGTGAATAAAGGAAGCTTTGGCAATGCCAGAAACTGCGGAATCAGTTCTATATTAGTTCAATGGCAAACAAAGCAGACTCTGATCAGATGAATCATATATAAGCCGTATGATCAGGATCTACTCTGTTTGCAAACGCGTCAAAATGCGTATATTGCAAAGGCGTATCTATGAATTAAAGGGTTAACTTTCAATGAAGCAGGGCCAATACCATGGAATTGGCACTCAGACTAGAAATGCGAGTTTAACCCTTACCCTCATATAAACGTGTTTTCACGCGTTTGCAAACAGAGTAGACCCAGATCAGACGGCTCCTAGAGGAGCCGTCTGATCAGGGTCTGCTCTGTTTGCTATTGGAATTTGATATATCTGTTTCTTTACTTTCTAAAATGGCTACATTGTTCCACCTTCCGTATTTTATTTTTTTTAAACTTTTTTGCTCATGAATATTCAGTAGGTATTGAAATTTGAGCTAAATATAGAACAGGGAAAGGGTTAATTTGCGAGTTTCAGTTACAAACGTATCACTTCTATCAATCTGGGTCCATATCTATGACTGTCTTCCGTTTGATCGTAAAGGCCAAACTATAGGAGTTCTTTATGCTAAGATTTACAGACAAATAAATGAACGAATTTCCTGTGTAAATTTATATGATAATATACATCTGATGTAGAACATTACAGTATATTCAAAGAAATGACCACACTTTTATCCAGAATTTATAAACATGGGAAATAATTGAAACTTAAGAAAAGTGTTTTGACTATCTAGGAAAAACATGGAAATAATATGCGTCTAATGATGGGGTGATGATAAGTAAACACACCTGCTGATAGTGTTCGTGGAGCGTCATAGCCCCTTAGAATGACGGAGTACATGTGCATGTACGTCCGTCCCTCAGTGACAAATGGCAGATTCCCAGTCACAGAACGGTATAGAATCACTCCACTAAAAGACAAAATATAGAACATGATGTAAAGTACACGATTCAACACTTTTCCTGTTCTTTTCATTTTACTCTCTCTCTCTCTCTCTCTCTCTCTCTTCTCTCTCTCTCCTTCATAAACACTTCGTATTTCATACTTTTCATATTTTGTTTGCCATTACATGTATATATAAATGCTTTGTATGGGGAGGGTCAATTCTAATGTTGTAAGAACTTGTGACCCGACCCAATTTCCTCTAATATGGAAATAATATATGTTTAAACTAAACTAACTCTTTTCCTGTTAAAAGCGTCCAGAATTGCATTTGCACATAGCTTAGATCAAATAAAACCCTTTCCGCCATGAATATTTATATAAGAAATAATGACGTCATGAATATTAATGGGATTAATGTGTTAAAGCAGCACATTGACCTCGGAATATATAGCCATTGCAGACACTGTAGACTCATATCTATATCATATTATAAGCAACCAGAGTACACCCTGATCAGACGGCTCCTAGAGGAGCCGTCTGATCTGGGTCTACTCTGGTTGCAAAGGCGTAGAAAGGCGTAGAAAGGCGTATTTATTGAGTAAATAGTTAAGATACCAGTAACTCAACATCTGATTAGTGTCCAAGCTGTTTGACATTCCGTCAATAAATTCCGAAAAGTTTGACGAACCGAAGATAAACCTTGTAACAGACCAAAGTTTGAGCAGAACTGATTGTCTTTCTACACGATAAAAGCGGAAGCAATACAAATGTGACATTTTAGCACGTGCTTCGTAATAAATAATGCTGATTATCTAGAGAAATAACGGAAAGTATAATGTAAATTATCTATAGCAATAGTAGAAATGATATATGGCAATACTGTCAATTATATATAGCAAAAATGACCATTATCTATAGCAATAATGACCATTATGCAATTTAATGGCAATTACCGATAGCAAAAATGAAAACAATATATATAGCAATATACACAATTACATGTATTCAATAATGACAATAACCTAAAGTAATAATGCTAGCTTTTTATCTTCAGATAATAGATATTTCCTTTAAAGTATTCCACTTCCATATGCAAGTGCAGAAGAGCTCTCTAAACGTGTATATGTAGTAACTTAGAAAGTAAAATCTCGATTATTCAAAATACGTATCATTATCGATCTTTAAGACAAGTGGCAGCTTAACCCATTACCTCATAGGCTATTTTTAGATACAACCTCTTTGAATAAATCTACCGAAAAGGAGCATTAACTATAGAAAAGGAAAATTTTGTAGTTTGAAACCATTGTGATAAATTGAGCAGTTGCTCCTATAGGAGCAAATGCTCTATTTATCACAATGGTTTCACAAAGTGACTTTTACAGAGTCGCCAAAAGTCGTCAATATAAGGGAATGGGTTAATGCATGGTGAAAGTCACGCAGAAAGTTCCTCTAGTTAATGCATGACTTTCACCATGCATTAAGCAGCCACCTGCCAAAATGGGTCTAAATTCTTCTATACAAAAAAATAATAATAGAATAATCGAGATTTTACTGTAATTATAATGTACATGTAGATCTTTTAGGCATACGACTGCTTAATGCAGGGTAGGTTTTTTTGGCGTGACGTTAAACCTGCATAACCAGTCACTATCCAATTTAAATATTAAGTGGTAACAAAGAAATCTGTGACTTATTAACATCAAAATACTCTTAGATAACAAAATGATCACCAAATTATCCTGGTATAATCATCTAAATGTTCTTTAAATGCTGACTTTGTAATATTGTTCATTCTAAATGACTGAATTATAGAATAGTTCTATTTTGACATAAACTGATACAGTTTTCTAGTCATGCAAATATAATATACATAATAAATAAACAAGTATAACTAAGGTTATGAAGCCTTCTCATGAGAAGCGCGAGTAATTTGGCATCTCACCAGGATCCAAGCTGTTTGACACCCGGTCAGTAGTTCGCAAAGGCTTGAACGAATCGGAAGTCGCTAAAACGTTCCTTTAACTCCATGAATATTCATGTAAGTAATAATGAAATCATAAATATTAATTAGATTAATTGTTACAATTCCACATGAGCACATAATTTTTGGCCATGGCAGAAATTGTAGAATCATATCTATGTTATATCATAAGCAAACAGAGCAGATCCTGATCAGACGGCTCCTATAGGAGCCGTCTGATTTGGATCTACTCTGTTTGCAAAGGCATAGAAAGGCATATTTACGGAGTAATTGGTTGAGGCTTTAGCTGTTGCGGACTTACACGCTCCAGAGGTCGGCGGACTTGTCATACGACTGCTTGTTAAAGACTTCCGGTGCAGCGAATGCCGGGGACCCGCACTGGGTTTTCAATGTGTCCCCGCTGGATATAGAGGCACTGAGACCAAAGTCTGAAAACACAACACAGAACAGACTTCGACGTAGATCTACTCCGATATGATAATGTAAAACATTCTATAGACAAGAAAACAGAAATATATTTAATGCTAATATTATTTCTAGCTGACTGGTTTAATTATTTCGCTGCCAATGTCGCATCTGTGATTATCTATGCAAACAGTTCGGATCCAGATAAGACACAGAGTAACTCTGCGTGGCATCAGGATCCAAACTGTTTGTTGTCGTGATCATGTTTTTTAAAAACAAAAATGAAGGAAAAGAACAAAAATTGTAGCAGACGCCAAAGTTTGCAGACGACAAAATTGGCAGCGATAGAGTTAAGTGACTCCACAAGGGCATGCCGCAATGGTAGAACCTCAGAATATATGTGCAAACAGTTTAGATCCAGATGAGATACCGAGTAACTCGGAATCTTATCAGGAGCCAATTTGTTCAACATTCAACTTGATTTGTTTTAAATATTTGAAGAAAACGTATACTCTGACACTTAAAGCAGACGGCAATGTTTACAGACAAAATCTATTTGGCGCCAAACGAATTAAAGGTGTACCCTATTACGTGTTATCAACAGATGAACAAATATGCCTTCAGCACAGGTTGCGTTTTAAGTTTTATATCATTGGACCCAGTGCCCAGTTTGTCTTAATCATTTACTCCATGAATAGTCATGTAAGAAATCACGAAATCATGACTGTGAATTGTTATTATACCGGTATCACATGGACACGTGACTTTTTGGCTATGGCAGAAACTGTAGAATCATATCTATACTATATCATACGCAAGCAGAGCAGATCCGATCAGACGGCTCCTATATAAATGTCTACTCTGTTTGTAAAGATCACAGAAAGGCATATTTATGTAGTAAAGGGTTAATCATTTATTTCATATACAGTAAAATCCCGCTAATGCGACCACTTAATAAACAGCCACTGGCATCGGTTAAAGCAGATGGTTGCTTAATGCAGGACGAAAGTTATGCAGAAAGCTCCTATAGGAGCTTTCTGCATAACATTCGCCCTGCATTAAGCTACCACCTGCCTCTGCCACCCAGAATTATGCCCCTGTTTGGTGGTCGCATTACTGTACACGCATTTTACCGCCTTTGCAAACATAGTAGCAGACCCAGATCATACGGCTCCTGTTTATTTATGCAGTTATATAAGATCTTATACTGCAGTTTCTGCCTCAGCAAAAATGTCCCTTGTTCTCATGCCTTAAAATAATCTAATTAATATATATTCACGATTGCGTTATTTGTACACGAATATTCATGGAGGAAAGGATGGATAAAGATCATAACAATACGAATGCTATGTTGTAAAAAGATAGTTACATAAGTAAAATGAGTATAATAAAAACACCAACTTTTAGAAGTTAGGACGCACGTTCATAACTACCGTTTTAAAGTTGGATATACATACTACATTACAGAATATTAATGAATTCAATACTTAAGTTGTGTGGATTTAATTGGATATCCTCTAAAACATAGTATTGATGATATTTGCAATCTTGTGATTTGATAAATTTCTTGTACATTTAGACCATGACTTACCGACGACCTTTAAAACACCCCCTTGTAACAGGAAATTGTCTGGCTTCAAATCCCTGAAGTTAGAAAGTCATGATTTGCATACTTGTACAACATGTCACGCTCAAGCTGCAGCTGTTATAACAGTAACGCCCCTTACAATAACGCCCTGCAATAACAACCCTTCAATAACGCCCTACTATAACGCCCCTACAAGGACCACTCAGAAGTCTAATTATAGGGGTTTAACCATTTACTCTAAGAACATACATATAAGAAATAATGTATGAATATGTACGAATATTAAAACCCCTCTAAACCGGGCGTTAAATGTAATCTAAATATCTGTCTTTGAGACAGGTAGCAGTTTAATACAGGGTGAAATAATACAGAAAGTCCCTCTAGAAGCTTTCTGGACGACGCTCATCCTGCATTTAGCAGCCACCTACCCAAAAGTATCTGAATTCTTTTCTACTAGAAATCTGGATTTTTATAATAGCATATGAAAAAAAGAAGTTTTGGCAATTGCTGAAAATGTAGTACATGTATTAGATCCGTATTATCCCATAAGCAAACAGGGCATACCCCGAACAGACGGATCCTACAGGAGCCGTCTGGTCTGGGTCTTTTCTGTTTGCAAAGGCGCAAAAAAGACATATCTATGGAGTAAAGGGGTTTGACAGGTGGTAACGTATTCTGATGTGAAAACATAGTGTCTGCTCAAAATTGACCGAGTGTCAACAGGCTTAGATGCTGATTGAGACGTTAGGCAAATGCAATCCAGCTCGCGGATAGTGAGATATGGGTTAACCCTTTACCTCATCAATATACATGCAGGAAATAATGAGATCACGAACATAAATTAGAATAATTGTCATAATAGCACATGGACACATTAATAGTTGACCAGGTCAGACACTATACCATCGTATCTATATCATGTTATAAGCAAACAGAGCAGACCCTGATCAGACGGCTCCTAGGAGCCGTCTGATCTGGGTCTACTCTGTTTGGAAATGTACAACAATGCGTATGTATGGAGTGAATGGTTACGGTAGAACGGTCGTTATTCAGAGAGCTCAGTCGTTTCTACTGTAGAGTTTAAATAAATATCAGTTGTTCTTTTATACTCCGCAAATCTGTGTTAATCATTGACAGATCCATCGTGATAAGTGGCCATGGAGCTCAATCAAAACAACATTCAGTAAAACTGTTGCAAGCGACCATCGTATGTGAGAAATTACGATAATACTGTTGAACGAAGTAACTGTATACTGAAGAACATTATACAGAAGAACTTCTATTAAGCGGTCATCAAAAATAGGTATACAGTAAAATCTCTCTATTACGGCCACTAATTTAAATCAAGAATTTTGTGTTAAAGGCAGGTGGCTGCTAAAAGCAAGGTGAAAGTAAAACAGAACGCTCCTATAGGAGCGTTCTGTTTTACTTTCACGTTGCTTTAAGCAGCCACCTGTCCTAAATTCCAACTAATTAACACAATTTAGGGGCCGTTATAGAGAGGGGTAATTACGGGTAATTATGTTTGCCATGCATGCATTAAGCAACCACCTGCTATTTAAAACGTATATGTTCTATTAATGAATGGTCGCTAAAGACAGGTTCTCCTGTAATGTGCGATACTTTAGGATGTTTTAGTTGTCTGGTTGCAGTCAATACTGTCGGTGTAGTACATTTGTATATCTGGTTACATTCGATTTCAAGAAAGCTAATGAAGTCTCGTTAATCAATTGACTCGTGTTTGTTTCACCCACTGAAGTTGAATTGAAATCGATGACACCGAAACCTAACACTACTGACTAACCTTCAGTCCGTAGGACAGATTGTCAACCGCGTAATATTTGCATGACCAATCTTCTACCACTAGAGATATATTCTCTTTCTCTATACCCCCCCGGGATTTCAATTATCTGGATCCGAATGGGATGCTGACATATTCAGCGTCTCTACCAAACTAATTGCAGATATACGAGGTATAGGTATCGATATGCCATGGGCATGCTAAATGTTTTAAACATTTATTTTCGGAAGTGTTCGAAATATGAAAAGTAACATTTAAACAAAGCAAACAGGCATTATTGAAAAAAGTGTAACATGACCACATATCCATTTTTTATATAAAAGCTACGACCCATTGCAAATATAGTGACAACACATGGTCGAGGTGACTGTGACAACACATGGTTGAGGTGACTGAGACAACACATGGTCGAGGTGGCTGTGACAACACATGGTTGAGGTGACTGAGACAACACATGGTCGAGGTGACTGTGACAACAAATGGACGAGATGACTGTGATAACACATGGGCGAGGTGACTCTGACAACACATGGTCTAGGTGACTGTGACAACACATGGGGCGAGGTGACTGTGACAACACATGGTCGAGGTGACTGTGACACAACATGGGCGAGGTGACTGTGGCAACACATGGGCAAGGTGACTGTGACCACATGGTCGATGTGGCTGACAGATTGGATACGAATGGGATAACTGTAGAGTTTGTAGTGTGTTGCTATTGTAATTGCACCACATGCGAAAATTAAAAACACAACAGCACAAGAACAGCTCCTTTATTTCTCCACCAAATCCTATGTGTAGATTCAAATCTGTTCAGGACTATTACAGTGCTTAAGCATTTTTAAACTTGCCATCTTGTTAATTTTGATAACAATGTTTTTCCACTTCTTTCCAATATCACAAATTGAGTGTAAAACAGTTTGGGTCCTTATGAGACGACACTTACTCGGCATCTCATGTAGATCCAAACAGGTCACAAAGATTATCACTGTTTTTTTTGTATATGTAGGATCCAACCCTTCTTTTGTAGGATAAGAAATAGGAAAACAATCAAATTCGTTGGATTGATATCTCCCATCAAAGAAGTGCTGGTCTCAGTATCTATTGACCAGACCAACAAAAAGGTTACGTTTTTCGCAAACAAAGGTCAATGTGAGTGATATTACTTTATGGTACAAAACATAATTGAAAAACTTCAAACCGTTTCTCAGATATGACTCCGGATGGACAAAAAGTTTACGTTCTTGACAAACAAAGGGCAAGAACTCTGATGTTTCACGATTAATGTTAATATATCCATTTATAGTACTAAACGTTTAACCGAAGTTTCAAAGAAAAACTCTACACCGTTTCTGAGATATAACTCCGGAGCGCACGGACGTATGGACGGACGTTCTCATGGATTGAATGTTATGCGACATTTCTTTTAATAAAAATAGTCACATAAAATGAAAATTTAGTCACATAAAAAGAAAAACACAAACTATATTTTGTGCTCATTGCCACATAAACATCAATCCGTGTGAGCGGACGTACAGACGCACGGGCAACGCCAAAATTATACCTATCCGCCTTCGGCGGGGAATAAAAAATATGGACCGATAAAATAAAGTAAATATCACAGTTAATAATGGATGAATGTTTTTGACTGGGCAAAAGTGGTTAACAACCTGGCTAGATATAGATTACTAGACAGCAAGGACTTAACAAGCTCGTGTCTCACAGTAAAACCTTATCCCAGGGCTTAGCAGATTGCCGATTATCAATTGCACTGGCTCGGAAAATGTTGTAATTTATTGCTATTGCTGTTTCAAAGTGTACTTCAACAGTTTCCGATATGTCATTGTGAGCTCTTCAAAAAGTAACGCAATGTCCCTCTTAAACTGAGAGGTACATGTAAAGATAGGCTATACTTTTTTGTATGTATACACCTGAATACGTCCGTATGAGTATTGTTTAACCAATTACCTCATAGGCTATTTTTAGATACAACCTCTTTGAATAAATCTACCGAAAACGAGCATTAACTAGAGAAAAGAAAACGTTTAGAATGTTGTACATGTAGTTTGAAACCATTGTGATAAATAGAGCTTTTGCTCCTATAGGAGCAAATGCTCTATTTATCACTATGGTTTCACAAAGTGTCTTTTACAGAGTCGTCAAAAGTCGTCAACATGAGGGAATTGGTTAAAGCTACCGTGTTATTTCCCAGCTTTAATCCTTTACTCTATGAATATGTATGTATGAAGTAATTTATGTATGATAATGGATAAGTTAAATATTTAGTAATAAAATAAGAACAAGAAAAGTTTTGATCATGGTAAAAACTGTAGAAATATATCTATACTATTCCATAAGCAAACAGAGCAAGCTCTGATCAGACGGCTCCAATAGGAGCCGTCTGTCCGGGTCTATCCTGTTTGCATAGACATAGAAAGGCGTATCTATGGAGTAAATGGTTAAGCAATACAGAACAAGATAACAACTCGTTCCAACTCGGCGATTCGTCAGGGTCTACATCGGTTGCAAGAACACTGTGTTCTCCATCACTGCAACTTGTGGACTCTGATTCGAAGCCACGTAATGAAATTTACACCGATTTAACCATGTCACTTTATGCAACCAATAAATATTACATAATAGTCATTTACTGCATAAGTCAATAATGAAATCACCAGACAAAACACTTAAACACGTGGCGACGATTAGGCTTAATCACAAACAGCTGTCAAATTATTCTTTGTGTGATCTAAATCAATACTAAGAGTTACAGACGATGGTTTACTGGCTATATGAAGGACACCCAATACAAACTACATGTCTTTATTGAGCTAAGTCTATTGGCGTAAAAGGCTGTATTTAAATTGGATTTTACAAATATGTTTCGCGGACAATACTTTAATTTTCTCACTAGCTAAGGAAAGGCCTTTTGACTATTAGATTTTTGTGGGCATTTTAAACCTTTTGAGGCCATTATATCATTAGACTCTATATTTATGTTTGTACTACCGATCTACCTTTGTCAATAGTATACGTCCAAGAAGGCTCTGTTAAAATCGGGTAGAGAGCACACTCGTGTCTGAATGGGGGAAATGTATTTTAGTATTTACTGTGCTCAAATATAGACTTCGAGAAGCGTTTAAATTGTCTAGGATTAAATGGCTACCGATACTACGGTGTCGGACTACCAAGAGAGGGCAAAAACGAGAATTATATGACTGGAAATGTGAAGTATTATTTGTGAAATATGGATGCAGTGTAATTACATATTTAAATCAAAATGGAAGAAGAAAAGAAAGACGGAAAAAATTCTCTTAGCAAAACAATTAAGGAGCAGAACTTGAGGTTTTCAGTGGAATTTGATCAGGGAGAGAATGAAGAATTAGACGAGGATATTGAAGAAGATCAGAGTGGTGATAAACCTCAAAAGATTGATGCGGATCTGGACGAGGTTGAAAGTGCTGTCAAGGTGTACAGCGTGAGAAAACGACCCGGAGAAGAGGATAGCTTGGATGGTAGGGCAGTTAAAAAGCGGGCCGAAAATGACGAGAACGCAAAGGAAAACCAAAAGGAAAAGCGACCAAGAAATCCCAATGTTGCTAAGAAAAAAGAAGCTGTTCGGCCTACTAGATCAAAAAGTAGGTCACCGGAAGGAGGAAATCGAAAGCGCCCGAGTCCTAAACGAGGCACAGATGATGGTGAAGCGGGCAATACTAAGACAAGGACTAAGAAACATGACGGAAATTTCTATCTTCCCGATGTACCAGAGAGATACCGGTACAAAGGTCAGTCTGCTTATTGTTCTCTGTTTTCTGCTCCGCATTTTTGCTGAATTTAAAAGCATGTACTCTATGCTCCCTTTAACGCCTTTGAAAACAGGATATACCGAGATCATAGTGTTACTGTAGGAGTTGTCTGATCAAGGTCTGCTCTGTTTGCTTGTGAAATGATATAGATATGGTTCTACAGTTTATGCTATTGCTAAAATTTCCTGTGTGTCCATATGCCATAATAAAAAAATAATTACTTAATATGCATAATACCCTTACTCCTGAAATGAAGATTCATAAAGTGAAGGGTTAACGCTTCGCTTGCTATTCACGTCAATATACCTACCTGTAAATAGTGAAGACCCAGATGAGACAGCTTCTGCAGGAGCTGTCTCATCAGGGTCTGCACTATTTACAAGTTGATTGTGCAACCAGTGCACTCCACAGCAGTGATTGCACGGCGAAATACTTTTACACAGTGAAGATATATGTAATTATACAACAGAGCATGGGTAAAGAAGGAGAGATGTGTTTTAAAATTCAGCAAGAGAGGGGTTAAAATACATGTAGTCCATTTGTATGTAAAAGTACATACAAGTACTTATCATTTAACATGAGGGGTAAAGTAATCTTAGCAAGAACTGTAGATGATATTAATACTGATCTAGCAAACTCATTTATTTCTCAACGAAACCCTATCTTGCTGCAACTCATAAGACTCGCCTCTCCGAGGGCCTGCTCTGTTTGCCTCTCCGAGGGTCTGCTGTTTGCCTCTCCGAGTCGATTCTAATGAGTTGCAACAAGATTGGAGTTGACGGAGAGCTATCAAACATATTTTAGATTTTCTAATACCCTTCTTATTTACAGGTCTGATCTTTGGTACAGTACACCTCCCCATAACAACAACACAAAATAAGTCTCATTCTGCATTTTTGAAATAGGCAGACATTAAATGCAGGATAAAAGATATGCAAAAACTTAAAAACACCCATAAAAGTTTTCTACATTGCTTTCATCTTCGTTAAGCAGCCATACTCTTTTAAAAATAAATCCATCCTTCTTTACCCCTTTCATTCATATATAAACGCATTTTCACGCATTTGCAAACAAAGCAGACCATGATCAGAGGCTCCTATAGGAGCCGTCTGATCAGGGTCTGCTCTGTATGCTAATGGAATATGAAATATGTTTCTTAAGTTTCTAATATGGCTACAATGTTTCACCTTCCGAATTTCATTATAGCTATTTTGTCCATGAATATTCAGTATATGTATTGAAATTTGAACACAGAATAGGAACTGGGTAAAAGAAATAAGCAACCATGCGTTTTTAAAGACCACTGTGTGTATTCATTAATTGGTCACTATAGTGAAGTTCTAGTAAGTAGCATTCAGAGTAGAAAGCGGTTTGTTTGATTTCCCTTTCTTACGATCGGAGGCATTTCAATACTGTTATTTGAAGGTGTCAACCCTATTCTACTCTCAATTATTGTTACTTCATACAAAGCATATATATAATTACATGTATGTGTTAACACTTTTGGTGCCAAATATTGTTTTCGTCTGCAAACAGTGTCGTCTGCTTTAAGTTTCAGAATCGACTCTCCTTCAATATCTTCTCTAAAACGTAAGTGGCGTGTCAAACAGTTTGGATCCGGATGAGACGCCGAGTTACTCGGCGTCTCATCTGGATCCAAACTGTTTGCAAGTGTAATCACAGTTTCGCCCATTGCAGCCAGAGTCCACTTGGCATTGAACGAGTTAAGTACTGTCCATACATCAGTTTATCAAGCCCTTGCTTTAATGAATAGAACCCTTGGTGTCGTATTGCTGAGCTGTTTACTTGTAGAACATAAAAGTACCACCTCGATTTGCTCCCTGATAGCACCATGACCATGAAATTGAAATATTTAATCCTTCTATGCTATGTGTATGCTGAAATTCTCTTTTTAATTTTGTAAATTTAATCTTATTAAGCTTATACGACAAGTTTGGCATAATGTCAAACGATCTGGATCAAAATCACTAGGTATGTTTTTCGGTGTCAGATCTGGATCCAGTCAGTTTACAAATCTTTATTTCTATTTTTTTAGCACAGTAAGGATTAATAACATGCTGTGGATCAGCATTGTTCAAAACTTGGCATCCTGCTGACAAAAATCTGGCAGCTCTTCTCTGTATGTGTGTGTGTGTGACAATTAACATAAATGGAAATACGGTCATAAAGTGATCAGTGGTAAGCCATTAATGATTGCCGACAGAGCTCCAGATAAGATGTGTACATTTAAACATTTTCAAGAATACAGTAAAACCTCTCTATAACGGCCACTAAATTGTGTTAAATAGATGGTATTTAGGGCAGATGGCTGCTTAAAGCAAGGTGAAAGTAAAACAGAACGCTCCTATAGGAGCGTTCTGTTTTACTTTCACCCTGCATTAAGCAGCCACCTGCCTTTAACACAAAATACTTGATGTAATTTAGAGGCCGTTTATATGGAGGTTTTACTGTCGCTGCTTTATATCTTCACCAAACCCTATACTGTGACCACTCTTTAGATTAGTCTATTCGAGGTATTTCCATACAAAAACAAATGGATTTGTTTTAACCCTTTACTCCATGAATATTCACGTACTAAGAACATGTAACGAATATTAGTTGGCTGTATGTTTAAGATGACACATGCATATGTAAACAAGACAGAAAGTGTAGAATTAGAATTATTATTATATATATGTCGTAACCAAACTGAGCAGACACTGATCAGACGGCTCCTATAGGAGTCGTCTGATCTGGGTCTACTCTGTTTTCAAAGACGTAGAAAAGCGTATTATGGAGTAAAGAGTTAGCCCCTTTCAACGCTGAATTATTTTCAGTGTTAAGCAATAGAGACATCTCAGCTAGCTGATTTTGAATGACAAACAGTGTAGACCCTGATCAGAAGGCGTCTCTGTGAGTCATCTGGTCATAGACTACATTGTTTCCACATGTCCCGAATTCAGGTTTTAAAACAGACGACGGGAGTTGCTTTCAGATAGGTATAAATTCAATATTTTTCCATATTGAACATCCATCAACACAGTAAAGTTTGAGTAAGCTAGTTCGCATAAACAGATGAAGAAATAAAGCAAATTCACCGAATTAAGTTTTCAGTTATTTAAGGAAATGGCAAAAGTGGTGTACTAGAGTTCTGGCAATTAACTAGATGTTAACCCTTTCCTCTATAAAACGCCTTCCTACGCCTCTGTAAAAGTCGCTTTATGAAATCATTGTGATAAATAGAGCATTTGCTCCTATAGGAGCAAATGCTCTATATATCACAATGGTTTCAAACTACAAATTTCTAAAAAAAATCCTTTTCTCTAGTTAATTCTCCCTTTCGGTAGATTTATTCAAAGTGATTAAATCTAAAAATATCCTATGGAGGAAAGGGTTAACTGTCTGCAAAATGACACTCGATGTATGGACATGATTCCAGTGGTTGATATACAATATTCATCAGAGATTACATTACGCCTGCTGGCACTATATCAGAACATATTAACAACTGCATGCACATCCAGGACACTGTCCTCCACTTATGCTTGAAAGTGACCTATAAGAGCACATTTTGTGGTTACCTGGTTCAATTTTGTAAAGTGCTTTATTCGACAATACACTATGGCTCCCGGCACATTCTTGAGAGTGTTTCAAGAAAGCCTGCCTTATGGCTTCCGATGCAACTTTGAGAGTGGTTGCCTAATAAGATCGTTTATGATGCATACTAGCATAAAATCAAGCGTGCTTTGTATCTTATATGTAAATTGTTCATATTAATGCAGTTTTAAAAACAATGCATGACTGTGTATTCTGTAGATGTACTCAGAGTATTGGGTAAGCACCTCATGGAAAGCTGCACAATTACAAGTGCTTTATTAACTTTTTACCACATGAATATTCATGTGAAAACATTTACATTTACTCGGATAACTCGAACTTCGGTTTAAATCGAACAAAAAGTTCAATCCTTCCAAAACTCACAATGCAGAATTGCTCTAAAATGTATCACTACGCCTATCTAGAAACACGTGTGACAACTTAATGCAGGTGTAAAATAATGCTGAAAGCTCCTACAGAATTACTTTAGACCTGCGATAAGCTGTGGCCTTAAGAAATTATCCAGATCAGAAATCGGATAATTCAAACTTCTGTTATCTCGAACTGATTTGTATGGCCTTGAAGTTCGAGATATCAAAGTTCAAATGTTTACAAACATTAGCTAAATGTTAATAATGGCACATGGACAAATAAATATTTGACCTGTGACAGAAAAAATAATTCCAAGTAGATCCTCATCAGACATCGCCTACAGGAGCTATCTGATCTGAGTCTACTCTGTTTGCCAATGCGTCAAAAGGTATATCTATGTGGTAAATGATTAAAGTAAAATGCACTATCTAGATACCAGTAGTGCAAAAACCTGCACTATCTAGATACCAGTTATGTCATAGTATTGCACTTGTTTCACGGCTCCCAATGAGTGTGGAAGTGCCTTATCAACGGTATCGTGCTTCCTGATTTCTGGCTCGGACACGAACGTGCTTCACTATAGCCTGTTTCATAACCTCTGACACAATTTAAGGAATGCTTTACCTGAGCTTACAGTATGGTTCTTTTCATAGTTTGGGGTCTGACATTAAGACTAAACAACGTCGTTCTTAGATTGCATTTCAAGTTATTCGACCTGCAGTTTGGTATTTATTAATTCTAGAGAGCAGTCATCATCTCTCTGGTCACACCGCTCGGCATGTTTCTCTCTGGTGCCTCTGTGATCGCTGGTCTATGTTCTTCCTCTCTCCGTGCCTTGTGTCTCAGTGTGTTGGTCTCTGCACTATCTGTCTCTGTGCCCACCGATCTGTGTCCCCTCTCTGTCTCTGTGCCCATTGATCTGTGTCCCCTCTCTGTCTCTTTGCCCCCGTTCTATGTGTCCACCGATGTATACCCCTTCTTTCTGGATCTGTGTCCGCTGCTCTATGCACCCTCTCTGTGTGGATGTGACTTCTGTTTCTTCTTTGTCAGTGTATGGGCCTCAATGTGTTTGTTTTTGTGTTTGTCGGTCTGTATCGCTTTCTCTCCACCACTCTCCCTGTCTTTTTATTTGCATGTCTGTGAATGTGTCTGTCTCTCTATGCCTCCGTCTCTCAGTCTTTCGATAATTGGTCACGACAAAGCATAGTAATAAATCGTATTTATGTTCCTATTGGGAATCGAACTCGCGCATCTTGCATGGAAAGCCATTGATCTTAACCCTAAGCAAAATAATTGATTCACAGACGCAGTTGTCAGATAAAGCCGTCATACTGGTACTAGAAGCTACAATGTATATCGAAAATAGGAGTGCTGGCCCTTGGCACTAAGTGTCTCTGTCAGTTTTTCTGATTATATTTTGACGCTCCCTCTGCACGTGCCTATGTACGGGCATGTCTCTAATCCCTCACTGTGTCTCTGTGTGTATGTTCCCCCTCTCTCTCTCTCTCTCTCACTCTCTCCCTTTTTTCTCTATCGCACTCACTCTCCCCCCCTCTCCGTGTCTGTGTCTCTGTTGTGTCTCTGTCTCTATTTCTGTCTCTGTTTCTGTCTTTGTCTGTATGTCTCTGTATGCCTGTCTGTCTTTGTCTCTGTCTGTTTGTTTGTGTGTTTTTGTGTCTGTTTGTCTGTCAGCCAGTCTGACTCCCTGTCTGTCTGTCTGCCACTCCATCACCCCTCCCTCCCCTCTGTCCATCTAACCGCAAATGATTTTACATCGTACGGGTTAATGTGCAATAATGGACATGAAAAAGATCAACAGTTCATATGGTTCCCTTTTCCACATAATTACATACCGTGTCATGTTCCGGCCATTACAGAAATGTTACTGCAGTGTTGCTTCCTCGCAACCAATAATGAACGTATGTCAAACTTTCAGTTTAGTCCTGAAAGTCCACCACCGTTTAACTATAGAGTTCACTAAGTATGGATGGTTTTAAGTTACTACATGTAGATATTTTGGATAACAAACAATACAGATCCTGGTCCGAAGGCTCCTATTAGAACACTCTGATCTGAGTCAACGCTGTTTGTAAATGTCAGTACATAGAGTACGGCGCTTCTCTACAATACTGCGCCATACGGATTACCGTAGAATCTGCGAGGTACTCAATATACGGTAAAATAACGGTGTGGTATTCATGGTTCTCTCAATATCACATGAGCGTACGAAAGATGAAAAGCATGCTCCAGATGCTCAAGTCAGGGTAAAACGACCTTCGCGTACTCGTGTTACTAGTTCAAAGTGGAAAATGACACTGGCTTACTCGCAATACTCAAGATACAAGATACAAGATACAAGAAACTTTATTTATAGTCGGGTGTTACAGAATAACATTAAACATTAGCTAGAAGCTATTTACCGACTAAAACAAATTTTCATAACAAAATACATTAATCAAAATAAAATGCCTGTGGGTAAGAACATGTTAAAACAGGAAAAGCTATAAATAATTTATACATCACAAGTTTGCTGTAGATGGCCTAAAATTATGTTTATAAATATATATCAATTTACCATGACAACTGCTTAGCTTATCTGTGATACCCAGTTTATGAAAAAACTTAGCTCACCCGTGACACTCAGTATATGACAAAATCTCACTTAGCTCACCTGTGATGCTCAGTTTATAGAGAATAGATGACTTAGCTTACCCGTGATACTCAGTTTGTGGAGAATCGATGATTTAGCTTACCCGTGATACTAAGTTTATGAGTAATGTATATCTTAGCTTACCCGTGATACTAAGTTTATGAGTAATTTATATCTTAGCTTACCCGTGATACTCAGTTTATAGAGAATTTATAACTAAGCTTACCCGTGATACTCAGTTGTGAGTTAAACTGATCTCGTAATATTCTCAATTTAAAGAATAAAGTCAAGAAAATAATCACAGAGTTGCCAAAATGGACATTTGTAGTAGCTATCGTGTTTCAACATGCCATCTAGTTAGCCCTTTACTCCATGAATATGCCTTTCTATGCATTTGCAAATAGAGTAGATCCATATAAGACGACTCCTGTAGGAGCCCTCTGATCAAGGTCTGCTCTCTTATGAAATAGTATAGATATGATTCTACAGTTTCTGCCATAGCTAAAAAGTCCTTTGTTCATGTATTATTATAAAAAACCAACTAATTAATATTCAATGATGTCATTATTTCTTACATGAATATTCATGGAATAAAGGGTTAAGCAGGACTTGCATGCTCCGTAATACTACAATAGCTTGCGTTTTTTGTAACCTACTGATGCAAACAATGTAGACCCAGATCAGATGCCACATTTTCAATGATGTCTGTTTTTGCGCCTTCGGACAGCCCTTTATGATTAACCCATGGCGTAGCTCGTACATGACATTTTATGAAAACTTCCTTTTCCTTTAACCCATTCTCTGCTACTGACGCCTTTTGGTGCATCCGTACAAATCATTTCATGAAAACATCCATTTCCTTTAACCCATTCCCTCCTACTAACGCCTTTTGGTGCCTCTGTACAAGTCATTTTTCTGAAACCATTGTGAAAACTATTTATCACAATGGTTTCAAAACTACATAATTCTAAGATTTCCCTTTTCTCCAGTAAATGCTATTTTTCGGTAGATTTATTCAAAGAGGATGGATCTAAAACTAGTCACAAATGCGTCTGAAATATCCACAGATCAAACATGCGTGCTATAATCTTTTTATCGGCAATCAGCCTTGTCTTAAGTAATCCTGGATGAAGTAAACCCATTCTACAAATATTTTAGATCAAAAGTCAATATTAGCCTTGAAATTAATTTCTATTGAAAATGTATAGTGGGTAGTTAATCCTAACTGTTGACCTACTTGTTGATATAACAGAATTATCCACTTACGATACATATTTCTGGATTTATCATTTTTGACATTCCCTCATATTGACACCTTTTGGCAGCTTTGTGAAAGTCACTTTTTTGAAACCATTGTGATAAATAGAGCATTTGCTCCATATGAGCAAATGCTCTATTTACCGCAATGGTTTCAAAACTACACAATTCTAAAATGTTCCTTTTCTCTAGCAAATGCTCCTTTTCTGTAAATTTATTCAAATAGGTTGACTCTAAAAATAACCTATGAGGTAATGGGTTAAATGAATTATATTACTGTCAAGCAAATAATTGCAGTTATTCTGAAGATCGAGTTGCTTATTTCTAAAACAAGTAGCGATGTGTCTCTTCAGTATCTAAGACGTTTGACACTATGTCAATTATTTGTAAAATCATGTGCCATGACATTTGGTCAATAGTTTCTCAAAGCGTGTGCCATGACACTTGGTCAATAGCTTCTCAAAAGCTAGATCGAATTGGAGGTAGTCAAAATTGCACAGCATCCATATCTGAGCAGACATTTTTGAAGTAGTATTGTAATAACCCAATTTTCCTGTGATTTTACCACAGTTAGTGTTTCAATAATTCATGTTCAATTCTCAACATAAACTAACTTTCCATTAGTTTTCAAAAAATAGTAGAATATACCCAAAGTGTCAAACGGATTGGATCCTGATGAGACGCAGGGGTTACTCGACATTAAATCTGGATTCAAATTGTTTTCAAATACCATGGTTAATTCAAAGTCTAAAAGAGTTTCCGAAGTGACCATTAACCCTGGTATAGCTGTTCCTATCACAGCTGTTCCTAACATAGCTATTCATATACCAGGTATTTTGATACAGGATGGCAAAGACTCACCTATGAACGATTCCCTGAGAGTGGATGTAGTCGACAGCTGTTGCCATTTGCTGTAGATATGGTCGAGCCTCATCCTCGTTGAGTTTTGATCTGCAATTGCAATGAAGCATCCGATTAAAATGGTGCACCCCGATATACAATGAAGCACTTGATTTACAATGAAGCATCCGGTTTACAATGAAATACCCAATTTACAATGAAGCACCCAATTTACAATGAATCGCAAAATGTACAGAATAGCACAAGCACCCGATTCAAAATGAAGCATCCGATTTACCATAAAACGCCAGATTTACAAGGAAGAGCCCGATAACAGTGAAACACTCGATTTAAGACTGCTACAAATCCTCAAATATACAAAAATACTTGTGCTGTATATACATATAGAAAAAACTTTTATAGTTTGTTTGGTGTTTGGGCTGGACGTGAAGCTTTTCGATTGAAATGCATTTAAAGATCCATGACCAACATATACCTATTTCGATTATTGTAATTCCCTTTTAGAAATTTCAATTGGATATTTAAAACATCTTATGTGTGTCCATTTTGCAAATGTGTATGTTAGTATATATTGAACGCAACTAAATCAAATGTGTAAACATTCTATTATATAAAAGACACAGGGAGAATTTACGAACCTTTTACGAAGGAGGTCTTTAAATGTCTCCCCCTGGACAAACTCCATGACAAGATAGTAATTGCCAGAGGTCTCCATAACATCAAACAGGCGCACTATGTTTCCATGCGTAAGTTTGTGCAATGCCCTCGTTTCGCGGATGAATCGTCTTCGGGCATCTTGTCGTTTTAGGACAGTTTTCTTTGGAATTACTTTGATTGCTACCTGAAATGGTGAAACATTACAAGCGTTCAGGAACGTTGACGAAACAAGCCTAAAACACACTTTTTCAAGACTTTATCTAGGCTGTATTACGAGATTGCTACATTAGGCTTTTGGTAAACGCACTTTAAAAGTACAGTAAAACCTCTCTAAACCGGGCGTTAAATTTGGTATAAATATCGACTTTTGAGACAGGTGGCAACTTAATGCAGGATGAAAATCATGCAGAAAGCTCCTCTAGGAGCTTTCTGCATGACTTTCACCCTGCATTAAGCAGCCACCTGCCTAATAGTATCTAAGTTCTTCTCTACTAGAATTCCTGTTTAGAGAGGTTTTACTGTATATGTTTTGCACGTTTTCCCAGCTTGATTAAATTGGACAGACTCCGTATATTGGGTACTTTCCTTTTGTTTTTAACTTATATCGTGGTTAAACTAGTTTGTCTCTACAAACACAAAGCATATCGACACGAGTTCACTCGAATTACAGTAATCAAAATGGCCGAACACATTTTTGAATGTTTGGACAAGAGTTTTCAGAACAAGTGGAAGTCCCTTGTTTCTTAGAAGGCGATTTGCGGACATTTTCTGGTCTTGAAATGAACGTACAAAAGGGATTCCTTACATGTAGTCTTCAGTGAAAATACAGGACTTAGAACGCTATCACGTGTGCCTTAAATACTTGTCATCGCTTGGTTTTAACTATTTCAACATTGAAATGCAGAACACGTGTATCTTGACGTTTCATTTGGATCTCTCTGATTGATCGTGCTAAAGAAAATACAGAGAACGTAAAACTATTACTAAAATACACCTTAACCCACCCCCTCAAAAAGAATTTAAGATAATTCAAAGAGGTTGGGTCTAAAACTAGCCTATGAGGGAGTTGGTTAATCAAATCAGGTGATGTTTTCGGTGGACAAACCTGACGTGTTTGGTCTGTAATCTGTGACTTACTATGGTTGCGTGGTGACATATTATTTCTGCTTTAACTCTTTCGCGGCTAATATCGCATCTATGATCACCTAGGCAAACAGTTGGGTTCCAGATTAACCCTTTCACCGACGCAGTCGCATAAATGCACCACGACAAATAGTGCAGTCCCAGATCAGACGCCGCCTTTTCAAGGCGGCGTCTGATCAGGGACTTCACTATTTGTCTCAATCTCTATTTCTATATATGTGCTTTATTCCTTTGAAATTTACATATATTTATCTCATTTCCTTATTTTACCGAATGATTTAACAAACTTGGATAGCAGACGACAATTAGAAATTAGGCGCCGAAAGGGTTAAATGCCAGATTAAACGCCGAGTAAATCGGTGTCTCATCAGGATCCAATATGTTTGTTATTGTGGCTGTATCTTTAAACAAACGTGAAGAAACAAATGTAGCAGACGACAAATGTAGCAGACGACAAATGTAGCAGACGACAAATGTAGCAGACGACAAAATTTGGCAGTGAACGAGTTTAATGTTGGACAGGCGTCATTCCGGTAAGGAATGCAGGTGTAATAAGCTGACTTATTGACAGAGAATAAATATTAACGACATGGAGATGAACATAACATTTTAGTGTACAATGACGGCCTAGGAGACCTGTTAACCAATTATCTCATGAATATTAATGTAAGAAATAATAACACCATGAATATTTGACCCTGGCAGAAACTTTATAATTCGATTAAGCAAACAGAGCAGACCCTGATCAGACGGCTCCTACAGGAGCCGTCTGATCTGGGTCTACTCTGTTTGCAAAGGCGACAAAAGGCGTTACTATCATGTAACAGGTTAAGAATAAAAAATGTCGATAAAAACTGATTCGTTTTGAATGACTCTTCCATAATACAAAATGTTTATTGTTTGGCCATATTATCACGAATATCGAACGTTCAATGAGAAATTTGTATCAACAGAATGCGTTAACATTTCAATACGTTGAGTATTACTCGACATTTCCTCTTTACCTCTTCAATAAAAGATGTTAAGCTCTGCACACTGTTTACACAACAACGTAGAGGCTTTATCACCTTATCTGAAACATACGTTTTCCTTAAATGAAATGTAGCATGCTGCCATTAAGCAGTAAGGTCACTAAGTACGAATTAGTGATATTTGCAAACGGTTTGGAACCAGATTAGACGCCGAGTTATTCGGCATCTCATCTAGATTCAAACCGTTTCTAAACTAATCACACAGTCCTAGTACAGTGAATTAAGTGCTGTTCACTCTTATCCCGTTAAACGCGACCAGACTCACATTTACAAACAACTTGGATCCAGATGAGACGCCGAGTAACTCGGCGTCTCATCAGGATCCAAGCTGTTTGACACTCAGTCAATAGTTTATCAACAGCTTGATCGAATCTGACATAGTCAGAATTGCACGAGGTCCATATTTGAACAGACATTGTTTTGTTACAATTTTGTAAGCGTTAAGCACGACAGTAATTGTGTTCGATCAATTGAAGGCTGATTTCTATACATAATTTGACAGTTTTGATGGCTTTTAAATTCAAATGGGCGAAAAAACTAGACGAGGTTAAAGTTAAGTCATTTTCTTTTCACACAGAACACGTCGGAAACCCCCCGTATAACGTCCTCCCATTGACAAAGAGCGAGACAGAGAAGTTGTGATTTGGGTTTATTTGATTTAGGTTTTGTTCACCCTGTCAACGCTAAATTTTCGGAATGGACAAGCCCATCAGTGTTTAACTATAGAGTCCATTCAGTATGAAAGGCTTAAACTTGCTAGAGGATTTTGAATGACAAACAGTACAGACCTTGATCAGAGGGCTCCTCCAGGAGCCCTCTGATCTAGGTATTCTCTGTTTGCTACTGACAGTGCACGTGTGTCACGCATTCAAAGGGCAAGATAAGATAGTGTGTATGTTTTACATACATAGTGACGGTAGAAAACGTGTGTGTTATATAAACAAACTTCATAAGAAAAACTGGGGTGAATACTTCTATTCAGGCTTTCACTGATAATCAGCGTGTCTAGATTTTTAATTAGTCGTTACTGTGGTCACCAAACAGACAAACAAAAACATCTCTGCGTCGTTTTAATAATATTTAATACGGGTTTTATTTTTATCTTGCCTACAATGCAATAAGTGCCTCAAACATCTGATTTAGATCTCCAGTATTTACAAACGTTATCTCTGATTCGCCCCTTTACATTCGTAACCCTTCGTCCCATGAATATTCATGTAAGAAATAATTACACCATGACTATAGTAGTTAGCTGAACTTTTATAATGGTATTACTATATGAACACGGGGTTGGTCGCTATGTCAGAAACTGTAGAATTAGATCTACATAATTACATAAGCAAACAGAGCAGACCCTGATCAGACGGTTACTACAGCAACATTCTAGTCTAGATCTACTCTGTAAATGCACTAAAAGGTGTATTTATGGGTTACTGTAGGAAATGGGTTTTAAGATACCATGCTCATACAATCCAATATGACTCAATCAGTCTAAATGCACTGACAGATACCATACTGGTATAATTTAAGTTATATGTCTCAAATGGACTAAATGCACTAATTCGCATAAATTAACATATATGACTCAAGCAGACTACACGTACTTGTCAAAATCAGCATTTAAAATTAATCCAATTTTCATTACTAGGATAAATTCTATTAGATTCGTTTTGCATAAAAACTATGAATCAAACAGAGTAGACCCTGGTTCGGGTATATACCGTTTACCCATGTTCGCTGCTATGAATGAACATTGAATATATTGTTCAGTAGAACCCCTCTAATGCGACCATTGATTGAATAAACATGGCTGTCTTTATAAGCAGGTGGCTGCTTAATGCAGGACGAAAGTATGCAGAAAGCTCCTATTGGAGCTTTCTGCATAACTTTCGTCCTGCATTAAGCTACCACCTGCCTCTGCCACCCAGAAGTATGCCCCTTTTTGGTGGTCGCATTAGAGGGGTTTTACTGTGATGTGACGCCGCATAGCTTTGGGACTTATTAAGATCATAACTGCTTGACACTGGTCATTTTTAACTCTTACCCCGCTGTAGAAAGATAATGTCTGCTCTAATTTGGATGTGGTGAAATTTTAACTACTTCCGATTCGATCAAGTTTTTGAGAAATTGTTGACCGGGTGTCAAACAGCTTGGATCCTGATGAGACGACGAGTTATTCGGGGTCTCATCTGGATCCAAGCTGTTTGTAAACGTGAGTCTGGTCGCAAATAGCGGGATATTGGTGAATAGAATTCTAAGTCCACTCTGGTAATTCGCGACATTTTTGACAGGAGTAAATTACTTAGTGTGCAAGAATTCAGATCAATGTATATATACCGTGGCGTACAGGTTTGTGTAAATCAAGACATTAAAGATAATAGCATCCACTAAGCAACGAGTGGCTTTCGCTCTTGCGATCAATAGAATTATTAAAGAGGTTTTTTCTCCACATATTGATTCCTATACACTATAGATCAATATATGGCCAAGAAAAATACTGATTTAGTGTTTTAGCCTTACCGCCATATGCGAATATGTGGCCATATTTGCTAGCATGTTTAAGTTAGATGAGACGGTGTGCAAATCGGTGTCTTATCCTAGAGGAGCTTTCTGCACGACTTTCACCCTGTGTTACGTCGCCACCTGTCTCCAAGACCGATATTTATACCAAGTTTAACGTTCGGTTTAAAGGGGTTTTACTGTACAAAAATACAGATTAGAGTGCCGAATACCGTAGTTTGCATTCTGTTGACACTCCAAATTACCCGCCGTGTCATCTAGATCAATACTGTGAGCAAGATCACAGAGACTTCGATTTACTTTGCCCTCGTTCATTATAGTTGCACATTTGCAAACAGAGAAGATCCAGATCAGACAGTTTTCTGTAAGGACGGTCTGATCCAAATATGTTTTGTTTGCTTCTGTGTTACAGATATGATGGTCTACTGTTTGCCATGGACATGTGGTTTTTTTATTTAATTTTGATACGATAATTATATATTAATTAATAACCACAATGGGCAGAGTGTTGTATATATATTTATCAAGTAAACGAACAGTCAATTTTACGTCATATATTCGCCTTTAGACGCCTTTGTATACAGGGTAGATTCAGACCAGACGCCCCACGTAGGAGTCCTCTGATCAGGATCTGTTTGGATTGCTTATGGACAATATAGATCTGATTTATATAGATCTGACACTGTTTCTGTCAAGGCCAAAGTGTCTGAGTTCATATACCATTATAAAATGTATCTTATCAATATTCATGATCAATATTCTCACATGAATAGTCATGGTGTACAAGGTTGAAATCATGCTGAAGTGCTCGGAAATACGGCAAATCTGGTAAAGCTAGACAGAAGATGAAATCTATTTTCTAAGAGAAATGGGAGACAACCTTACTATAAATAAGAACCCTGTCACGGGAAATTATGTTTCAAAACCAATCACAATAGACCCTGTGTCGAAGAAACTATAATAATAAACGTTATTATATAGTATATATAAACTCCCATGAAGCGGTACAGACCCCTATGGTGACAAATAGAGTCCCTGATCGGGGTACTTTATAAAGTCCCTGATCGGGGGTACTTAAATAGTGACTTCGCTGATCGGGGTATTTTATATAGTCCTCATCGGGGTACTTTATATAGCCCTGATTGGAGTACTTTATATAGCCCTGATTGGAGTACTTTATATATCCCTGATTGGAGTACTTTATATAGCCCTGATTAGAGTACTTTATATAGCCCTGATTAGAGTACTTTATATAGCCATATATAGCCCTAATTGGAGTACTTTATATAGTCCTCATCGGGGTACTTTATATAGTCCTCATCGGAAAGTTTTCTTGTAAAGCAAGAGACAGAAGGTGAAATTTACTGCAATGGCTAAATCATTCCACAGTCAAATGAAGGAAGGAGTGTGTAGATATTTACGAGTTACCTCTGATAACTAATCAGGGTATATACTGCTTGCTAATTAATTTCAGCGCTGCAGGTGTCTGTGGTATCAGTGTAAACCTGATTAGATACTGTATATATGACACAGTAACTGGTCTGGGTCTACATGGGTCACAATGCAATGAAGAGATGCATGTCATTAACCCATTATTTCATAGATTCGCATTTTAACGCCTATGAAAAGAGAGTAGACCAAGGTCAGACTGTTTCTAAGAGTTTGCTCTGTTTGCTAGTGGAATAATATAGACATGATACTGCAGTTTCTGCAATAAAAATGCACGTGTTCATTTGCAATTATATATAAAAAAGTAATCTAATATATTTCTTACATGGATATTCATGAAGTAAGGTAAATTTTAGACAAACGCATACAAACCTTTTCGTCAGTTTTAATGTTTTTTCCTAGCCGAACCTTCGAGAACGATCCTTCTCCGATTGTTTTCCCCAAGATATAATCCCCTACTTTCTTCCGCGAGTCCAGTGGGGTAAACTGTTCTCTAAACAGATCATCAAACGTCATGTCTCGCACGCGCAGAGATACACTTCCGTCTGCATTGCACGTGCGCGACACTATCTCACTACGCTGCAGCGTTTTCTCATTGTCATCAGTTTTCGCGACTTTCAACATTTTGCATTATGTTCCATGCCGGAAGAGTCAATAACAATAACACTCTGGTCCAGCAGTTTTAAGTCATTAAACATTTATAGCTAAAGTCATACATCACAGCCGTTGTCGCATCTCATTCTACGATAAATATATATCCAGAACTTCTCTATGTCCCACTGTTAGGTCAATTTCTTATCAAAACAGTTTTCCATAGTACCTGTATCTCAACTGCATAGCCCATCTGCTACCGTTTAAGGGTGTTCAAATATTTGTATCGCAGTTTATTTTAGCTATTTACGCCGTAAACCTTTTATCACCAATGTACACATACCATTTGCCACTTAACGCGAAACACAAACTTGTAACTTTTCAACTGTCATTTCGGCTTTCAAAGACAGAGCGATAAAAACTCCCATAAATTGGATCTGATAAAGTGGCATATTTAATTTTACCTCCGTTTGTAAAACATGCAATACTTCAAGCACAATATATCAAATACAATGTTAAATTTTGGTGTAATCTGAACTGATCTAACTTATTGAATGCCATAATTGACGTCTGCTCCCATAGTCATATGGTAATGACAATGTCGCCGCATCGCTTCAAAACGAGTCTTCAAGATGCGTTTACCAATTACATAATAAATATTTAAGTTACACAGTTTATTAACTCGCACTGTATATTTATTTCCCTTGCGTCTGGTCTGGAGCTAGAATGTAATCATTACACATCCACTATCACGTGACAGCAGACTGCAGGTTAACCCTCATTCGACTGTGACAATTGTCGTCTATTCAAACGGTCGTCTCTTGCCTATGAAATATTTCTGATGTGTTTATTATTATTTTTTAAATATTTAAAACCAATAGTAGTAAGTGGTTTGGATCCTGATGGGATGCAGATCTATTTATACTTAAGCTGTTTGCAAATGGCGGGTACGGTTGTCGTTAATATAGTACGGGTTAACCCTTTCAACGCTTAATTTTCAAATGGTCTATTCCAAAATTCAAACAGGTCAACTTATGGTGAATATTTAGGGATTTTCCTAAAAAAGGGTGTGACATGACAAACAGATTCTGATGAAGTGGCTCCTCTAGGAGCCTCTCATCTTGGTCTACACTGTTTGCAAAGCACATTTGTGACTCGTGCCCCGCACTGCATGGGTTAAAGAAATAGATTTGTCAAGCCCGCTATTTTGTTTCATTGAAAATCACTGATCCGATCTTCCACGCGTCACGAAGCCACTACAGACCTTTCATATCTGCCGCTACTATTGGTGAGGTAAAAATCTGAATTGATTACTTATTTTGCGCTTAATACATCTCTACTATATCAGTAGATGCTTTGTCCAGCAGTTATACATGTACTTGGTACAATTAAAAAATCCTCTAGAATGGCCATTAAATAAATAAACTTGGACGTCTACAAGAGCAGGTGGTTACTAAACCCTTTACTCCATGAATATGTATGTTAGAAATAATCACATCATGAATATTAATTAGATTAATTGCTATGATAGTGCCTGGACACGGAAATGTTTGGCCATGGCAGAAACTGTAGATTCATATCTATATATTTACATTCGCCCTGCAACGTCCTTATATAACCTTATTCTAAAAAGAAAGTTGCATAACCTCATGAACACCGGAAGCACGTCATTCATTTCTTAAATCACATCATAAGGAAACGGAGCAGACCGTGATCATAAGGCTTCTATAGCGCTCCAATAGGAGTCGTCTGATCCGGGTCTACTCTGTTTGCAAAGGCACAGAAAGGCGTGTTTATGGAGTAAATACTTCACCCTTTACCACATACAGTCGCATTTTCACGCCTTTACGAACAGAGTAGACTCAGATGAGGATATCAGGATATGATCTGTTTGTTTATGGTAATTCCTATTGGCATATGCCATTATAGAAAATAAGCTTATAAATATGCATGATGTCATTATTCTTAAATGACTATTCATAGATTCAAGAGTCAGTGTAAAACAAGAGTAACGTAGACAACTTCCACAAGCTATCGTCCATAAGCTATCACGTGTCTGAACACCCCCACCCATTTTTTTTTTTTAAAAAAAAACCACCATCAAAAAACAAAACACAAACAACAAAAACAACAAGTAAAAACAATAAACAAACAGAAATAAGCATATGTGGTCGTTATAGAGAGAGAGAGAGAGCATGACGGCCAAAAAAGTTGCACACAAATGGTCCTTGCAAGATGTGTGAGCGCAACAACATTGCTAAATACTATAACATCTTGCTCATCTGAACACTCAAGTAAGTAGCACGACTGGTCTTCAAGACAAGTGTTAGTTCAAGGTGTTAGTTCAAGGTGATAGTCTCTATTAGCAATGCGTTTTAACCCTTTACTCCATGAATATGCATGTAAGAAATGATTGCATCATGAGCAGTAATTAGTATCTTAATAATGACATTTTGGGCCATGGCAGAAACTGTAGAATCATATCTGTATTATGTCATAAGCAAACAGACCAGACCCTGATCAGACGGCTTCTATAGGAGCCATCTTATCTGGGTATTCTCTGTTTGCAAAGGCGTAGAAATTCGTCTTTATGGAGTAAAGGGTTTAATGTACCTAAACATACGTAAAGCATTTATTTATGTGCTGAAAAGAAGTATATCGCAAGAAAATGCTTAAGAAGACAACTCTTTCATGTGTTTTATATTATTTACCAATGTATTAATATTTATTCAGGATGCCTGTTTTAGTTTTGTAACTGTTCGAAATAGGTCGATAATATTTTGTTCTACAACAAAAATATTCTAAGTATCCACGAGATCAGTTTCTTATATATTGAATAAAATATTATTGAAATCAAAACAGGTTGTTTTGTATCACAGTGACATTTCACTATATAATTTCAAATTGACAATCTTAACAAGAATAATTGAACATAATCAATGATTTTATTGAAAATATGCATTGGTTGTGGAGAGTGTTACTTTACTACAGGATGAAAGTCACAAAGAATACCCATAGGAGCTTTCTTCATGGATACTCCTCTAGGAGGTTTCTGCATGATGTTCATCCTGCATTAAACACACACTTGCCTAAAATGTCTCTATTCTCCTTTACTGCAAGGGTTTGCTATATTTTCTTATCTTTACCAAGAACAGGACCTCCGTTATTGTATTTTGTTCAGATACAGTGATTATTTTGGACATATAGTTAATAGAAAATCTATTAAACTTTTCATGTTTTGAATAACTTAACTTAAGCATTAACCTTTTGAATGCGAGAGACGAGTCACCAATGCATTTTGCAAAATATGTAGACCCAGATGAGAGGGTTCCTAGAGGAGCCCTATCATCAGGGTCTGCACTGGTTGCCGTGTTACTCTTTTCTTTAAAAACAACCCCTGAAAATTCGAGGTAAACTTGACTTGTTTGAATTTCGGAATAGTAAAACTGAAAATATAGCGTTGAAGTGTTAAATAATTTTATCTTAATGAGAGTCACCACATTGATAAACTACGTGCTGGCTTAATGCGAGTTTCAATATCATATGCAAAAGTTCAGATGCAAATAAGAGGTCTAGTAACACAGTGTTTCATCAGGATCTACACTGTTTGACACGCTGGTTGTATTTTTAGAAGAAAAAAAGAAGTAGCATTAACTATGAGAATTGTGCGGGTGATATCTATTTAGCCTCTAACGGGTTAAACCTTTACCCGAATGAGATTCCTTTTTAAACACAGTAGACCCACATCAGACGTCTTCCGTCGTCTAGTTAGAGTATGTACTGTTTGCTTATGGTGTTATATGGATATGATTCTACAACTATTGCCAATGCCAAAACATCACGTAAAAAAATCACATGCCGTAAAAATTCAGCTAATAAATATTCATAGTGTCATTATTACTTACATGAATATTCACCAGGTAAAGAATTGATAGGGTGAGGTCAGAGGGCGTAACCTTTGTGCTGATAAAGGTGAACAAAAAAACACAACATGGACCTCGAACACGAAATTGTCATTGTTCAAATCCTTCCCAAAGAAAACGGACTTGTCTGTGTCCGTATTTACAAGCTTCTTAATATGTTAACGATGAATATTAATGTAAGAAATAATGATAGCATAAATAATAATAAGCTGAAATTTTATACTTAAATCATAATTATGAGGCTATGACAGACAATGTAGGTTTAGATTCAATAATATGCCCTAAGTATAAGCAGAACAGACCTTGTTCAGATGGTTCCTACAGGAGATATGGGTCTACTTTGTTTGCACAAGGCATCAAAAGGCGCTTCAATCAAGACCATATTTTATTCAGATTAATGCGCATTTTACTATGTATAAGTGTTTTACCCTGATATTTACATCTGATGCTTTAACCCCCACCCTGTGGCTATTTAATAATATTCAAATCAAATTTAAGTTTAGTATTGTTAAGTTAGGAATATTTGGATACCACTGGGGTTCTTTTGGGGTTTTAAAACAAAACTCCACCGTATAAATTCTGAAAATAAAGGATTCTTCGAAAGCAAAATCAGCAATGCGAAAAGAGAAAATTGCATATTGAGTATGTTTAAAGTGCAATACTACTTACTCACGCCCACTAACATCGGCTTAAGCAGTACAGTAAAACCCCTCTAAACCGGACGTTAAATTGAATATAAATATCGGTCTTGGAGACAGGTGGCAGCTTAATGCAGGGTGAAAGTCATGCAGAAAGCTCCTCTAGGAGCTTTCTGCATGACTTTCACCCTGCATTAAGCAGCCACCTGACTAAAAGTATCTAAATTCTTCTCTACTACAATTCCGGTTTAGAGAGGTTTTACTGTATTGTATTTCATAACTTAAAGTATTGAAGCGTATGGACCTGAAGGACTAAACACTATAAGAACACTGGGAAATGAAGTACAGCGCAACTTTTTACGGTCGCCACACTTGCACTTAACACATGTTGTCGTGAAGTACATATATTCTGAAAAGCAAAATCAACAATGCGAAAGAAGAAATTTGAACATGTTTGAAGCTTGAATCAAGAATATCAATTTTACGATTGTGTGCATAAAACGTTTCGACTCAATGCATAAAATAGCGTACGTCCTCGTCTTGTTGCATGCTTTTATTTGACTTTCCGTATCCATTAAATTTACTTGATATACTGGAATCATAGATTTTTTTAATAAGAAAAAGGGGGAAAACTCCAGCTTACCTACTTGACTGTATCTATAAAATCTCGTCATGATTACTTCCCGTTACGTTTAGTGGTTAGACAACCCAGTATCGTAAAACCCTCTAATCCGGGCGTTTAGTAAGAAAAACTTAGATATTTAGTCAGATGGCTGCTAAGCATTTACTCCATGAATATTTATGTAAGTACTAATAACGTCATGAACAACAGCTACATTATCTTTTATAATGACACATGTACACGGGAAATTATGCCATGGCTAAAACTGTAGAATTCAATAAGCAAACATAGCAGAACCCGATTAGACGGCTCCTAAAGGAGTTGTATGATCTGGGTCTACTCAGTTTGCAAATCGTTAAAATGTGTATTTATGGAGGAAATGGTTAATGCAGGGTGAACGTCACATAGTAAGCTCCGAGCGGAGCTTTCTGCATGACTTCCATCCAGTAAATTATCACTTGTTATATATACTGCAGTAAAACCCCTCTAATGCGACCACCAAAAATGGGCATATTTTTGGATGGCAGATGCAGGTGGTAGCTTAATGCAGGACGAAAGTTATACAGAAAGCTCCTACAGGACCTGCTTTAAACGACACCAGTGGCTCTTTATTAGGTGGTCACATTAGCGAGAGTTCACTGTAATTTGAAGTTCCGTTTTAGAGAGGTTTTGCTATACAGTATACTCTGTCCTAAGCGGCCATCAAATTATTGAACATAGTAGTGTTAGAAAGCAGATGGTTGCTTAATGCACGGCCAAGTGAGGCAGAAAGCTCCTATAGGAGCGTTCTATACAACTTTTGACCTGCATTAAGCTAACACCTGCCTTACAGACCCTTAGGTAGACCTCTTATTGATGGCTGCTTAATATAGGTGCTACTGTATGTATGTTGTCTGTCGAGGGTTTTGTTAAATGTAATAATAATCCGTGGGTCTGTAACTCAGACCTCTCCACTTCTGATAGATCTGATAAACTATCGTTTTTCATCGCGATTAGTTGATCATTTATCACGCTCGTTACTTGTGTGAGAGTATTGTCTCAGCTTGGTCCCCCACCTATCGCAAACACAAGTAACCGTGGAACGAATGCCGTATCAAATATGCTTGAAAACAGACACAGACATATTATTCATAACAGTTCGTTGTTATATGTACCTAATATTGGACTTCCATGTCACCCAGTTTGATCGAAGTAGAAATGAAGTATTTACGCTGTTTCAATACGTGTTGTTTTCAACATTTTTTTTTCAGTAATAGAGAAATTTTGTTAAATCTTTTGCTGTCACATATTGTCGTCTGCTTCAGTTTTCTATTGTTTTATTTTCTTCCTTTTTCTTTTAACACCTTTCTTCATATAAACGTGTTTTCACGTATTTGCAAACAGGGTAGACACAGATCAGACGGCTCCTGTAGGAGCCGTCTGATCAGAGTCTACTCTGTTTGGTAATGGAATTTGATATATCTGTTTCTTTACTTCTCTAAAATGGCTGCAATTTTCCACCTTTCTTATTTCATTGTAACTATTTTGTGCATGAATATTCAGGAAGTATTGAAATTTGAAATAATCATAGAACAGGGAAAGGGTTAAACTATTACCACGTCAATAAATAGTCTGGATCCTGATACGATCACGAGTTACAGCTGGATCCACACTGTTTGTCTAGCGAGAGAGTTGAATGTTTAGTTGTGAAGAGTTTGTTGTTTAATATTGTTCTAAGCGATCATTCATCTATTGAACATAGGAGTCTTAAAAAGCAGTAGGTTGTTTAATACAGGGAAAATGCAACACAGAAAGCTACTATAGGAGTTTTTACATTACTTTTGACCTGTAGTAAGCTACCACCTGCCTTACAGGCCCATAATAAGACTTCTGATGACCGCATAACTCATTTTCTCATAGGCTATTTTTAGATCCAACCTTTTTGAATTAATCCACCGAAAAGGAGCATTAACTAGAGAAAAGGACTTTTTTAGAATTTTGTAATTTGAAACCATTGTGATAAATAGAGCATTTGCTCCTAGGAGCAAATGCTCTATTTATAACAATGGTTTCACAATGTGAATTTTATTGAGGCGCAAAAATGCGTCACTCAGGGGCAATGTGTTAAGACAGCTTATACTGTACATGCTGATTTTCTTTCAATAGCTACGGTAATGTGAACACAAGTAATTTTGGCCATAACGTAAACTGTATAATGTTATAATCAGATCTATTTCATATTATAAGCAAACAGAGCCTATAGGAGCCGTCTGATATGGGTCTACGCTGTTTGCAAAGTCGTAGACAGGCGTATTTATGGAGTAAAGGGTTAAACTCCTATTTGTTGCCGTTTTCACATTCTTTCGATCCATTCAAACTCTCGATAAACAATTGATAACGTCACAAACAGCGTGTATCCTGATGAGACGCTGAGCTAGTAGGTGTCTCATCTGGATCGAAACTGTCCTGTCACGCTTAGCAGGCAAATAGTAAAGCGTCTTTAGATTTGAGATATATACAGTGGGAACCCCGATATAGTGCGTACACTAAAGCAGGTATCATTATCGATCTTTAACCCTTTACACAATATCTACCCCCTTTGCAAACAGAGTAGACCCAGATCAGTCGGCTCCTAAAGGAGCCGTCTGATCATGGTCTGCTCTGTTTGCTTATGGAATAATATAGATGTAATTCTATAGTTTCTGCTTTTGTAAAATATTCATGACGTTATTATTTCTTACATAAATATTCATGGAGTAAAGGGTTAAGACAGGTGGCAGCTTAATGCAGGGAGAAAGTTATAAAGAAAGCTCCGAGAGCAGCCATCTGCCTACAAAGACATAAATTCTTCATTAATAAATTTTCGTAGTACATGTATCGGGTTTTTACAGTATCTTGTGCTATTGTATCTAGTGTATATTCGTGACATGCATGGAGTGCAGTTCAGATCTGTCGATAAATAATTAATCATTTCTAAGATAAGTGCGTTTATTGCATATACGTTTAAATCCAAATCTAAGTACATTGGGCAACGTGATAATCTAAGGACGTAGTGCACCGTTAGTCATTGCACGACAGGACATGCGCGATCGTATAGGTTCTGTATCACAGGAACGTGTTAGACATTATATCTAGAATATACAAAGAGATCAATGGATGATATCTTAATCCTTTCCTTCATATAAACACATTTTCACGTATTTGCAAACAGAGTAGACCGAGGGTCAGCTCTGTTTGCTTTTGAAACGAGACAGACCTGATTCTACGGTTTTATCAAAGCAAAAAGTTCCCTTGAAAAGTTTACGTTATACAAATTCTGCTAATAATTGTCATGATGTCATTTTTGTTACATGAATATTGAACAGGGAAAGGGTTAAATGAAGAATTCTAGTTTCAGACCTTATTACTTACGAGACAATGAAATGTATTGACTTTCGCTCATGAATATTCATGTGAGAAATAATAAATGTTTGAATATTAACTACATGTGCAGTAAACCCCCTCTAAACCGGAATTCTAGTAGAGAATAATTTAGATACATTTAGACAGGTGGCTGCTTAATGCAGGAAGAAAGTCATACAGAAAGCTCCTAGAGGAGCTTTCTGTATGACTTTCACCCTGCATTAAGCTGCCACCTGTATCCAAGACCGATATTTATGCTAAATTTAGCGTCCGGTTTAGAGGGGTTTCACTGTAGTCGAGATGTATCGTGGCACCACGATAATAGCATCAAGAGAATTATTGATCATGAGAAAAGCTGTAGAATCTACATCTGAACTTCGATATCTCGAACTTCAAGGGACCATGGGAATTACTTCGAGATAACAGAGCCTCGAGTCATCCGATTTTTAATATGGACAATTTCTTAAGCTGTCACATATGTTACTGGACTGCGTTGTAATACAAATTAGAATAGTTCTGTATTGTAAATTTTGGAAGGACCGAACTTTTAGTTCGAGCTTTCCAGAAGTTCGAGTTATCGTAGTTCGAGACAATGAAATTAAAGTATCCTTTGGCTCATGAATATTCATGTAAGAAATAATAAATGCTTGAATATTAACTAGTTGGGGTGTATAATGGCACCACGATTATGGCATCAAGAGAATTATTGATCATGACAAAAGCTGTAGAATCAGATATATACAATTTCATAAGCATACAGGGCATACCCTAATCGTCTGGTGTCTATTAAAACAGTAAAACCTCTCTATAACGACCACTAAAGTGTGTTAATTAGTTTGTATTTATTGCAGGTGGCTGCTTAAAGCAAGGTGAAAGTAAATCAGAACGCTCCTATAGGAGCGTTCTGTTTTATGTTCACCTTGCTTTAGGCAGCCACCTGCCTTTAACACAAAATACTTGATGTAATTTAGTGACCGTTATAGAGAGGTTTTACTGTACAAGAATCGGACTTATCTATCAAACTCTATTACCTATATCGATGTATCTCATTAGAATATCTTCGGAGAGAAAAACTTCGAATGAGTTGCTGCAAGATAGGGCATGGCGGTGAAATATATAAAACATATTTAAATCCGACTTCTATACAATGTATACGTTTGTTTTCTACATATCTATACTGACGATTTCCCTGTTGAATATTTATGCCAAAAATAATGGCCAGACAATTATGAATATAACAAGCTGCAATTTTAACAGTATTTTAATAAGACATTTTTTACCGTGGCAAAAACTTTGATCTGATCTGTATAATATCATAAGCAAACAGAGCAGACCCTGAGCAGACGGCTCCTATAGGAGCCGTCTGATCTGGGTCTACTCTGTTTGCAAAGGCGTGAAAAAGCATTTATATATTAGGGGTTTATCAAACAGTTAACGGTTCATAACAGATGTAAGCAGGTTTATTTTTCATAATAGAAATTCCCGATATAAATACCTTTTATAAATTGTCTTTGATGTGATGACTGTTTCGTGTTATACTGTAAAAAATTGTCCATTGATCTATACTAGTAAATGTTTCGTGTTTTCGTACTGTAAATAAAAAAACTGTGGAAATCACACTGCCGTGAATACCACACTGTGAGAAAAGTTGAAGTGGATTTCTACTGATTTGTATAGATAATCCTAGATAGATAAAGGCTCATCTGGATCTTTACTGTTTGTTTAGTGTGTCATGCATTCTCCTTATGGGGTATATAGGTTCAATTGTTTTCCGCTAAGTTCTCGGTGTTCTGTCTCGTCTTTGGCGACCTCCACTTGTGGCACGCAATATCAACAATGATGGATCACAAACCAGCATGTCTCAAGAACTAACTGATCGCTTAACTAGTCTGTGTGGTAGTTGTTAATTAAATATTTCCTGATAGACTTTTAGGGTCAACCTATAGCAACACGTAGATGAAGTCATGGTGACCCCCAGCAAACGGGTGGGAGTCAGACGAGGCGCCGAGTTAGTCCATGCCTTATAAAGTGTCCCAGGTGTTGGGTCCTTATATATGGTCTTCATATAACATCCGTGCTTGTTTTGATTGTCTGATAAGCTAATAGATTACCAGCGTGTTAAAGGATACGCAGGCGAGAGCTGGCGGTCTGTACAAGTCTACAGGGTATAACAATGTCAATCAAACTCATCAATTTTTATGAGATGATTACTTGTTTACTTGGATACCATTCGTGACTGTCTGATTTGTTCACATGAAATAAAATACAGTAAATGTATCCCCTCTAATACAACCACCAAAAGATGTCTAATTCGGTGTCTCAAAAGCAAGTGGCAGCTTAATGCAGGACGAAAGTAATGCAGAAAGCTCCTACAGGAGCTTTCTGCATTACTTTCGCCATGCATTAAACAACCACTGACTTTTAAAAAACACATATTATTCCTATAGTGGTCGTTTTAGAGGGGGTTTACTGTGTTCATTTTACAGTAACAATATTAGGAACAGCATACCACCATTATCTCTTGTCCTGTTGTAACAACAAATAATGACTGCTCAAATTTGGACCTGGTGCAATTTTGGCTATTTCAGATTCGATCAAGCTTTTGAGGAACTATTGATCGATTGTCAATCAGTTTGACCCTGATAAGATGCCGAGTTGCCGAGTTACTCATACGGACCTACGTTATTTGCAAACGCGCGTCAGGTCGCAATTATCGAGTTAAAGGTTGCATAACAGATTGTTCTAATGTCGACTGCAATTAAATCACCAATCGACTTATGACATCTTATATACATGCATTAAAGAAACCATCTGCAAATATAGAACGGTGGTGTGTTTGTGTTTACCCATAACAGAAACTAAAATTCATTATAGTGCTTAACATTTATAAGCATTACAAAGTACGGCATTTCAGATATACATGTATATAGCATAACAAATCCATGCAGTGGCGCAAGCGTGTTTCTTTCATCAACAAAAAACGTTATCTGAACCAGACCAAAAAATTATTGTACGTATTGGATATATTACGGAGTACAAAATGTATACCGAAATGTTTCGATGTTCGGATTTCGTATTATACATTGAGCACCAGATTTATACCGAAATCTTAGCTCTCGAGGCGAGTTTGTCCGCTCAATTTACAGTCCACTTTATTTTTACAACATTATCGTGAATGCCAAACAGGTATTGGCATATTTATCCAGAGTGTTTGAAAGGTTTAATAAAAAAGATCTAACTGCACATAAAATCTACTTTCGGGGTTATAATAGACTTTTCCTTTTCTATATTGGAACAAAAAATTCGATTTTATTTGGAGTACTATTAACCTTTATTCATATGACCTGCCTCTTGTATGACTTCTACTTCATGTTAAAATACAAAAACCGTCTCTTTCTCCACAAAAATAAAATGTGGGTGAAAACAGTCTATTTCTGGATCACACTGGTGCCTAAGCCCTTGTCACTTGTTAAGTCATCTGTTTTCAAATCATTTGGACATTTCACCAGCAAAACTTTTATCTAAATATCTAGGGTTTAAAAAGCAAATGGATTTTAATCTTTAAACGGGGTCAAAGTTTGATTTGTTTTGGGACTTTATAAAATGCCATATAATTAAAGTGAGCATTTCCAGCGTTTAATGAACATTTCGCATTGTTATGTTTTGACTTTTGACTATTTATTTGTGAGCTATTTGACTGTTTAATTGGCGCTCTATGTGGCTTCCATAAATGCCTCCACTCTTGTAGATTAATATATTATTGAATGAGTACCGACTCTTGATTAGCTCAGGACACGTATATCTGCGATGTGGATACTGACCGCGCTCTAACTATCTACGTATCTCTGGATGTGTTTTATGGTTTGGAAGACAGCTGAGAAAAATAAATCGAAGTGTTTTGATTTCATATCGGTTATCGTCGGAAATGTTACGATAAACTTTTTAACACGTGTAATCAGCTATTACAGATAGGTATCGGTTTGTAACTGTATTGAAATCTTGGTTTGGCATTAACATTGTTAAGTCGCCGCTATCAAGTGCAATGTGCGACAAATCCGCTCCGTGGCCGTCGGTATCGGATTTCGCGTTTTGATTCAGTTGAGGACACAATGAGTGCATTAAAAGGGAGAATCCGTCATAATGCATCATTTATTCATTCAGTTTCGCGGTAAAGGAAAGTTCTTTCACAGTCGCGTAGTTACTACATAGTATCAACACAGGAACTACTTGTGAACGGTGAGAAATAAAATACAGAGGAAAGTGTCACAGAACAAACATGATCACTGACAGGCACTGTGAAAGACTTTCAGAACTATAGAATCTGTTGTGATATCTTCGAGGAAAACTTAAAAGTGCCAATAGAGTCAATAACAAACCCGTGCAATAGATTTCCTATTGTCAACTTAATTAAGGATTAGCGAGAAGACATACGGAAGTAGTAGAGTACATTTGAATTTTGACAATCTGGAAAATTAAATTTGTTTTATTTTTTTTTCAAAATGACAGGTGGAGTAAAGGAGAAAGGGGACAAGGGGGAGATACCTATCTACGCCAGAATAAGAGGTGAGTACAGTTATAAAGACATCTTATACAGTCACCCCTTTCCCTCATATAAACGCCTTTTTGCGTATTTGCAAACAGAGCAGACCCAGATCAGACGGCTCATATAGGAGCCGTCTGATCAGGGTCTGCTCTATTTGCTTTTGACATGACAAAGATATAATTCTACACCTTTTTGTCATAGCAAAAACATCCTTTGGATAGTTTGCATTATAAAACTTCTGATATTTGTGATGTCATTATTTTTTACATGGTTACATGACCATTGAACAGGGAAAAGATTAACACGTTACTCCATGAATATTTATGTAAGAAATAATTAATCATGAATATTAATTGAATACATTTTCATAATGACACATGAACACAGGTAATTTTAGCCATTGCAAAAAATCTGTAGAATCATATCTATATTATATCATAAACCAACAGAGCAGACCCTGATCAGATGGCTCCTACAGGGACCTTCTGATCTGGGTCTTTTCTGTTTGCAAAGTTATAAAAAAAATGTATATATGGAGTAAAGGTTGGGTATTCATATAAGAATATATAATACAGTAAAACCTCTCTATAACGGCCACTAAACTGTGTTAATTAGATGGTATATAGGGCAGGTAGCTGCTTAAAGCAAGGTGAAAGTAAAACAGAACGCTCCTATAGGAGCGTTCTGTTTTACTTTCACCTTGCTTAGAGCAGCCACCTGTCTTTAACACAAATTACTTGATATAATTTAGTGTCCGTTATAGAGAGGTTTTACTGTACATGAACACACGAGTGTTTGGTTATGACAGAAGGTGTAAACTCAGACCTATATTACTTTATAAGCAAACAGGCCAGATCCTGATCGGACGGCTCCTACAGGATCTATGGCTACCCAGTATAGGGTCATCTGAGTGCAAAAAATACCTTCTAATTGCCTGTGCTCCAACAGAAAAACGTTATTAACATTCTCGAATATAAGTAACACTTCTTCACCAAGCCATTCTATATGGTGTTTTTTCTTCGTTCAGCAAAAGTAATAATATAATCTTTTGCAATACAGTAAGCCTCGCCAGTTCGACCATATAATCTGTTTATAAACGTAGGATTTTGTATTAGTTTGTGTTTGATTAATGGAGGGCAACAGTAATGCAAAAAAAACTCCTGAAGTAGGTTTCTGCATAACTTTTGCCATGTGTTTTAAAATTCCAGAATTTTGAGTTGTCGTATTAATGAGACTTTACTGTAGCACAGAATGCAAAGATAAAATGCAATTTTCTTCATCACGATCTTGTGATTAACCTTTACCTTGCTGAGGCTAAGTTTTGTAGGCAGAGTATCGCTTACGTCAATTATAGCGTGAAGTTTTTCTTCAATGCCTGATAAAATATAGACTAGAGTGTCCAATAGGTAGGATTCATCGACTTACTCGCCGTCTCATCTGGATATAAACTGTTTGCAAAAGTTATCACAAAGTTGCACACATCGTATTAACGGTTAAATCAAACCCTCTTTAAACCGTTTATTATTGATATCCGGTGGTCTTCAATCATAGTTTCCATTCATTCGACATTCATACTGAAGATTGCCCAATGTTTATTTAACGTTTCCATTACTTTAGGTTCATTTTCATACGTCCATACAGGTGTCATTGTCAGTACTCTGCACTTGCTAGTTTTCAGTTTTGAAATCAGAATTAACATGACAAATGTGCATGACACTTGAAAAAAAAGTAGGAACGAAAATTGTAAGTCCTAAGAAGGCATAACGACGGTAGTTGACGAAGACGGGCAAGGAGTTAGTTTATTATGTTGGAAATCCAATATGGTCCTTCCTTTTGACCGATTCGTGTTACATAAAATCCAAACATCTCGGGATATTATTTCACTGTTTGAAATATTTATTACAATGTTACTCGATCTTTCATCTGGATCCGACATTATGGTTAAGACCATTAGAACTATTTCTGAGTGCGTTTGTTTACCAGTGCAAACACATGAGATGACTGGTCTCATCAGGATATCACATTTGTGTAACTCTGATTTTACTTTTGTTATACAGTAAAACCGCTCTATAACGGTCATTAAATTGTGTTAATTAGTTGGTATTTAGGACAGATGGCTGCTTAAAGCAAGGTGAAAGTAAAACAGAACGCTCCTATAGGAGCGTTCTGTTTTACTTTCACATTACTTTAAGCGGCCACCTACCTTTAACACAAACCACTTGATGTAATTTAGTGGTCGTTATAGAGAGGTTTTACTGTATGAAATGGATATTGCAGCAAACTATATGTTCTTGACTTTGAATGTTAAATCTTCTACCTGATAGAGATCCCTTTTTACGTATTTGCGAACATAATAGACCCAGATCAGATGGCTCCTGTAGGAGCCGTCTGATTAGGGTCTGCTCGATTTGCTTATAGAATTAGACAGACTTGATTCCACAATTTCTGTCATGGCCAAAATTTCCTATTTTATGAGCCATCATGAATATTCATCTGATAATATTCGTGATGTCATTATTTCTTACATGAATAATAACTCGGTAATGGTCTAACATGCAGTCACCATGTTGTAACAGGTCCGTCACGAACCCTATATACCAGTGTACGGTACTGATACCGGAAATTGTCTCTCTCCCTGTCCTGCTTCAGTCCGATGCACACGCTGGTTTTCTGCAGTCATGTATACTCGAGGGTGGAGATTTCTTTGCAGTGGGGGTTGGTGGGGGTTTGCGCCTGTTGTCGGGTTCGGGTGGGGTTTGGCCTCGGGGTTCGTCTCCTGCCCTGGGGCTGTTCGCTATATTACCATGAGGGCTAATGTCCACCCACCACAAAAACACTAGTGGGCTAATGTCCGCCCACCACGAAAACACGGGTGGGCTAATGTTCGCCCTTATAGAAATCAAGGGGAAAGAGCGGGTGGGCTACTGCCCGGGTGGGCTAATGTCCGTTTACCGCACACGTTCTGTCTATCCAGAATTTTCTGTAACATTTCACTTCATTTAGTAGCCATATATCACCTAAACATTTCAGTAAACTTTTTCAAATATTAAAAAAACCTACTATTGCCATTTAAAGAAAAATAGCCCACTCGCCCCTGAGGGTCACGTTTTTAACAAATCAAATAGTTATAACAACGCTGGTAGAAGGTAGCCTAAAGATAATTTCCGTCAAATTATGGTAAAATCTGCCAAGCAAAAAGTTGTTTTCTTCTGGTTGCCAGGGCAAAGGAATTCTGCATTAATTTCTATGTTTTGATCAAAAGTGAAAGATACCTCACAATGACTGCTTCTGTGAACTTTTGTCATAGTTGACCAAGGTATTTTAGAAGAAATGTTATTTAAGTTTATTGTTGATGACGGAGAATGCATGTCAACGGATATATCTAAAGCACTATCAAAATAGTTCACAATGAGGACTTCGTGTCTATTTGAGCTAAAGCAATTGAAAGAAATGATATGCAACAGGTGTAGCTCTTTCGGCACTTTTCAGTGATTGACATTACGGAATAAATAGTTGTAGAAAGACACTTTGACGTATGTTTTAAAATTCGACGTTGACCAAGTTTTGATTAGGTTAAACTTTACACAAAGGCTAGGGATTAAAACAAAGTGTGTGTTCAAACCCTCATATATAACCATGCCAATACTGGTGTTACTTTGTTAGCCGTTCTCTACATACCAGTCGTTAGTGCAATGTACATGCCCTTATTTAAAGTCGTCGAGCTATACCTTGCATGCCCATATAGGGTCTACAAATTGGAGCTATAACAACGACATGCATTTAATTAAAATCCTAATGCATGCATGTATTGATTTCCTTCCATTCAATTAATTTCCCGCCTAATAAGGTTATTATGTTGATGTTAGATTAGTTGTAATCAAACTCCTGTCGGTCTGGGGATAGTGGACTTGCTGTTTTAATATGTATATATGCCTACATAAGCTAAACATACTGAAGTATTCAGTCCCAGGTTTCTGTCATGTTTTGTTGTCTCAATATTCTTCTCTTACTAACACAAACTTTGGACGTGGCAACCAGTTATGTACATTGTGCGTATCCAAGAATTAGGACCAGGCACGCCCCAGGTAAAAACTGTTTTAAATAATTAAAAGGCAATTTTCGTTTTATCAACTTTCAGATTTTACAGAAAAGGATATTAAGAATCAACTATAGACACGTTTTTCTATGAAATGGTTGCGGCCATAGTTAGGGAAGGCTAGGGACCGCCACAATGGTCTCATGACATAATTATGTAACATCCTGAGCAAAACTAAAGACAATTTAATTTTTGACTGTTAAACCTTGGTAATGCAACAACTGAAAGAATCACTAGGGTATAGTTATCTGTGGAACAATTTTAACCCTGCCTATAATTTTTTACCATCATTAATTCAGCGTTTGCATGATCACTATATTCAAACGTGGAATGATACCGTCAAGTCTCAATCAAAGTTAGAATATTATAGATCTTTTAAAACAGAGTTCGAATTTGAGCGATATCTCAACTTGTTAGATGATGATAAAGTCAGAACTACTTTCTCACGGTTCAGACTTTGTTCTCATGCTTTAGAAATTGAAGCCGGAAGATATAATGGTACAGACAGGGATAATTGTAAGTGTAAGATGTGCTGTTTAAATTTAGTTGAATCAGAATATCACATTCTACTTTGCTGTCCTATTTATTCAGATTTACGAAAGAAATACAAAATTCTTGGCCTTCACTGTCTAAATTTTATGTCCAGTAAAAAAGTAGGTATTATCAGAAATGTGTCGAAATATATTCACTATGCTATGTTAAAACGTACAGAATGCATAGAAAATGTTGCTTCTTAGGTTTCTTTATATATTTAAATTGCTATTTATATACCAGATTGTGTTTAAATCAGTATTTACTAGCTCAGTCTATGTTAATTATTTCATTACATTGATGTAGGTATTATTGTTATGCATTTGCCATCTTTATATTGTATTATTTACTTGATCAAAAGTATTGTATATGCTGATATTGCCAATAAAATTTGAATTGAAATGAATTGAATGAAACGAAAATCATTTTCTATGGAAAAAAGGTATACACGTTTTAAACTTTTACTTCATATATACGCAGTTTACTCCTTTGCAAAGAGAGTAGACCCTGACCAGATAACTTCTGTAGAAGCCGCCTGATCAGGGTCCGCCCTGTTTCATTATGAAATAGTATATATCCTATTAGATCGGATTCTACACTTTTTGTCATAACCAAACAATAATGTTTTCATATGCCATTATAAAAAACCATGGCCAACTCATTCATATTCATTATGTCATTATTTCTTTATCACATGAATACACATACAGTCTAGGATTATATATAAATCAACACGCATAAACAATTGTACTCTCAATTAAGTTCGTAACCCTTTCCACGCCAAATATTTTTTGTTTGATAAGACAACGTCTACTTTAGGTTTAAAAGCAGAGTTTCCATCAATTTCTTTATTAAAACATATCATCAGAATGTCAAACTGTTTGGATCCTGATCAGACGCATGGTTAATGATCAGGATCCAAGCGCTGCAAATGAGTATCACATATCCGCATATGGCAACCAAAGTGGTACACTGACCGATTTTATTAACCCTTTCAATGCTTAACTTTCTGATTGAAATAGCCCAACAGTGTTTAACTATGTTTGCAATTCAGTATGAAATACCCAAACTTGCTAGAGGAATTTAAATGACAAACAGTGTAGACCTTGACCAGAGGGCTCCCTTAGGAGCCCTCTGATCTAGGTCTACACTGTTTGCCAATCCCGTGTCCAATATGCAAATGGTTAAGACGAACTTGTAACAGTGAATCCAAGACCTAGCGAGGTGCGTATATAAGGCCAAACGATTCGGATTAAATGATCAAAAGTTAGTTTCACTAAGGATTAAATATGTGTGTTATAAGATTAAACGCACACATTTATAAATCTCGTTAAATATGTAGGATATTAGTTAAACACTTGTAAAAAACATAATCGATCCTTGAATAATGTAATAAATGGTTAACTCCCGAAATCGAAATCATTCAACGCTTTAGGTATACATGTGTGTACAGTAAACCCCTCTAAACCGGAATTCTAGTAGGAAAGTTGGATAATTTTTGTCAGGTGGCTGCTTAATGCAGGGTGAAAATCATGCAGAAAGTCTCTAGAGGAGCGTTCTTTATGATTTTCACACTCTATTAAGCTGTCACCTGTCTCCAAAACCGATATTTATACAGAATATATATTTAATGTCCAGTTTAGAGAGGTTTTACTGTATACATGTAACCAATCAATTTGATTTCAGATAAGTTCTGCAAGAATCTAATCAAGTGACGCTTTTTGCAAACAAGAGTTAATACTTTTGAAAGGTCTATAGGAGCTTGTTACATTGCTTTCGTCCTGCATTAAGCTACCACTTGCTCTTATGTATCCCATATTTATTTATTACAGTAGAACCCCTCTAATGCGACCACTTGATGAATAAACATGGATGTCTTCATAAGCAGGTGGTTGCTTAATGCAGGGCAAAAGTAATGCAGAAAGCTCCTAGAGGAGCTTTCTGCATTACTTTTGCCCTGCATTAAGCTACCACCTGCATCTAGCACCAGTAATTATACCTGTTTTAGGTGGTCGCATTAGCGGGGTTTTACTGTATATGCAAGTTCTGCTGTACAACAAACTAACTGCATTTGTATGTTTTATACAATACTGACAAAGAGTACTGCAAAACGTTTCATTCACCGACAAAGTAATTGTAGTTTGGTCTATATATTCCATAGATCTATGTTATTAAAGTTCATAATTAATGAGTGGATCCCGACCTCAAAATTAAATACGCCTACGTTATTTAATTCAACACCAACACCTACACCCCGCTATGTATGACTTGCATTTGCAGACAGTTTGGCTCCAGATGAGATGCCGGGTAACTCGTTTGCCCTGCATTGGACAACCACCTACTTTTCATGACTCATTTGTTAATAAATTATGTGGTCACTTTAGCTAGACTATACTGTAGTATAAATATCTATATAACATTATATATATAGGTGTGTGCATTCAATTTGTAAATCTTTAGAATGATTTGTGCAGAATTCATGATTCTTCTTCTTTCACAACAATGATATACAGTAAAACCTCTCTATAACGACCACTAAATTACATCAAGTATTTTGTGTTAAAGGTAGGTGGCTGCTTAAAGCAAGGTGAAAGTAAAATAGAACGCTCCTATAGGGGCGTTTTGTTTTACTTTCACCTTGCTTTAAGCAGTCACCTGTCCTAAATACCAACTAATGAACACAATTTAGTGGCCGTTATAGAGAGGTTTTACTGTATACTATTGTTGTGAAAGAAGAAGAAGAGGTCGGCTTGTGTATTGAGAATGAATCTAAAGAACATCAGAGCTACAGAGTCGGGGAGTATTTTAGGTGAAACACTCCAGGACCATTTCTTTTCAGTACTAAGAAACAAAACACATCAAGTTCTACAATTATGAAAATACATGTTTCTTTATTTTCTTTTTAAACGTGTTTTAGTGTATCAAAACGTTTGGATCTTGATGAGACGCCGAGTTACTCGGCGTCTCATCTGGATCCAAACTGTTTGCACAATGTGGCCATACATTAATCCATAGTGTGTTTAGGATGAATTCTCCACCAAACCCTATGCATTCTAATGAATGGTGAAATGTAAGAAACACAGTAAAACCCCTCTAAACATCTCTCAAATTAGTATTAATTTCTGTCTGTTAGACAGGTGATAGCTTAATATAGGGTAAAAAACATACAGAAATCTCCTCTAGGAGCTTTCTGCATGACTTTCACCCTGCATTAAGCAGTCGCCTGCCTAAAGTATATGAATTATTCTCTACTAGAATTCCAGTTTAGAGGTTTTTTACTGTACTGTTGCGAAACTTTATCCCAGCCCTTACATCTTGAGTCCTAGAAAATCTTGAGTCCTGAGCTGACTTTGGGATTGATGCATGGGCAAAGGTGTGGTGTGGTTGCTCCCTCGATGCCAATAATTGGTTTATTATCCGTGACAATAGCACCATGAATAATAGATACCCCATTTAGTTCTGGCCAATGGAGCCAATCACACATGGTCACGCTTATACATTTAAGCACGCTATAAACAGCAGACTCCTTCCAGATCAATGACTTTGATATGTCCAGCAAGAGATGTGACTGGTCCATTGTCTTAACATTTCCCCCATAGCAATGCCGTTTCATATCCAGACCACATTCAGATCCAGACCAGATATCTCCTGTAGTTTCTGCCATAATATTTTCTTTTTCATAATGCCATTATAAAAAAAATCAGCTAATTATTGCCCACCCGGCTATCGGACAAGTTAGGGTCAGCACTCCGTCCGTTCTTCCGATCGTCTTTCCGTTCGGACTTTTGTCCGGACGATATCTCCTCAACCGCTTGGGTGATGATTTCCAAAAGTCTTGTGCGGGTGTATCTTAGGAAGACGGGTATCGCATAATACTTTAATGTCTATGTGACCTTGGACCTTGGCTTAATTTTTAGTAAAAACAAAGTTTTAGAAATTTGTCTGAATGATAGATATATCATCAACCCCTCGAGTTAGGATTTATAGTACAAGTTGATGTCATATGTATTGTTTAAGGTCGTATGCACTAGATCAGGTCTTCTGTATTGTTTCATGCCATATGTACTTGTTCAAATGTTATGTACTATTTCAGGTCCTGGACCAGCTCACTACCTACTGCCCACCACTGTAGGTCGTAATAACGTAGACAACACAAAGCGGGCCTCGCCAGCCTTCTCGTTCGGACACAGATCATGGTGTAAGTATCCCACAGTCTACACCTACCGCTCGATACAAGTATAATTCTGGGTCTTGAGGACAGGTGATAGCTTAATGCAGGAAGAAAGTTATGACGAAAGCTCCCCTGGGATCTTTCTAACTAACCTTCATGCAGTATTAAGCAACATCATACTTGAAAGACCCACAGTATGTTTATTTAGTGACAGCTTAACCCATTCCCTCTTATTGACGCCCCTTTAAGAGTCACTTTTGCACGTTTGAAAACCATTGTGATACAGTAAAACCTCTCTTAACCGGCCGTTAAATTTAGTATGAATATCGGTCTTGGAGACAGGTGGCAGCTTAATGCAGGGTGAAAGTCATGCAGAAAGCTCCTCTAGGAGCTTTCTGCATGACTTTCACTCTGCATTAAGCAGTCACCTGCCTAAAAGTATCTAAATTCTTATCTACTAGAATTCCGGTTAAGAGAGGTTATACTGTAAATAAAGCATTTGCTCACATGTAGCAAATTCTCTATTCATCAGAATGGTTTCAAAACTGCACATATCTAAAAGTTTTCTTTTCTCTAGTCAACGCTCCTTTTCGGTATTCAAAGAGGATAGTTTGAATCGTTATCCGGCGTCTCATCTGGACCCAATCAATTTGCAAATGCAAACAAGATAATTAAGGGTTAAGGGACTGTGTCAAGTCAGTGCATTACAAAAACGAGGGTGTGTGCATTTCACAGTACAGTCACCCTCGTAGGACTTGTGGATGAATCGATGATATATTGACCATATAAATTCAGAATATTTAAAGTGGAAATTGCTACATCGGTATTTAACTACAGTCCATTCAATATTAAATCCATTTATTTTATGGAGAACTTTAAATGACAATAACTGCAGATCCTGATCAGAGAACTCTTCTAGGACCACCCCCGGTCTGGGTCTACATTGTTAACAAACGCAAGTACTCTTGTTTCCCGTATTCAAAGTACTAAAGACAATATGTAGTAAAACCTATCTAAAACGGAATTCTAGTAGATAAGAATTTAGATACATGTAGACAGGTGCTTAATGCAGAGTGAAATTAATGCAGAAAGCTCCTCTAGGAGCTTTCTGCATGACTGTCACCCAGCATTAAGCTGCCACCTGCCTCCAAGACCGATATTTATGCTAAATTTAACGCCCGATTTACAGAGGTTTTACTGTATGCGTAAGAACTAAAGTGCTGATCAAGGGTTTTTAATTATGACAAAGACATTACGTACAATGCTCATCAGATAATGAAATATAACAAGGTCACTGTGTGTAACATTTTCTGCCAACATGACAGATGTTTTGGTTTGATATCAGTGCATATTAATTTCAGTTTAATACTATAGATCAATAACAGATCATAGCAAGATCTCTAGAGTTCGAAAAACTCTTTCTCCATTTAACCCTGTTTAATATTCATATAATAACTAATGACATCATGGATATTTATTAGCTGGGTTTGTATAATGGCATAGGTAACTAATTATGGTGTTTTGTTCCAAGCAGAAAATGATGTTTTGTTCCAAGCGTAGGATTTTTTGCTGCAGGCAGAAACTGTGTAATCAAATATATATTATGCCATAAGCAAAGAGAGCAGACCCTAAGCAGATGGCTACTTTAGGAGCCGTCTGATCAGGGTCTACTCTGTGTCCTTTTGGTAGTTTTAATGAATATTTTGTAACCATAAAGGGAAACAAATGAAATACTCAGTTCAAATATCTTTATGTGAAATGATAGGTATTGACCATTTGCAATGCGGGAAATGTGTGAACTTTTACTTGCAAACAGACGAGCCCTCTGATCAGGATCTGCACTGTTTGTCACTCAGAAACCTCTCGCAAACGATACCCTTTCATACTGAATGGACTCGTTAAACAATGATGGACCATTCCACTTTGACAATGCCAACATCCAAAGAGAAAACTGTTTAAGCCTCCTTGTCTAAGTAGACTCACATCTTTTTTAATTATAAGCCAGTCTATCTTACATTTAAGGGGGTGCTTCCACATGATTTTTGTTTGTTTGCCGATGTGATCTTTGGAACGTGATTTGTGTTTGAAACAGTGTAGATTCCACCATGGACCGTCTGATCTGGGTATAACCTGTTTACCCATGCCTCTACTAAGGGATATTAGCCAGAGATGGGTTAATTTGGGCTGTAGATAACATGTACAGTAAAACCTCTCTAAACCGGAATTCTAGCAGATAAGAATTCAAATACTTTTAGGCAGGTGCATGCTGCATAATGCAGGGTGAAAGTCATGCAGAAAGCTCCTAGGGGAGCTTTCTGCATGACTTTCACCCCGCATTAAGCTGCCATCTGTCTCCAAGACCGATATTTGTACTAATTTTAACGTCCGGTCTGGAGTTTTTTTTACTGTTATTAGTTCGTTTTATCAAGGTATCAGGATAGGTCACAGAATACCCCGGGTGGCCAACTTACCTACGTGTCCGTTCATCCCCAGTAGAACTCCAGCACACTGACCATTCATGTACAATACAAACTCAAGGCCATTCAAATCAGAACTCTGATAAGCAATATTAGATTTAAATGATAATCTATACGATTAGCGCATCTTGGTACTTTGATAAGTAGTATTAGATTTAAATCAATCGTGACATGTACAGTGAAACATTACTGAACTGAACTTTTAGACAAGAAGACCTGAACATGTTTTAGACAAATGGATGCTTAATGCAGGGTTAGAGTCATGCAAAAAGCTCCTAGAGGGAGCTTTTTGCATGACTTTCAATCTGCAATAAGCTGCCACCTGTTTTAAAGACCGATAATGATGCTTATCATGCAACGTCACGAAATACAGTCACTTGTATAGTGCATGTGTACTGACCCCACTGGGATGCAAGTTTGGTTCAGCCAATAGGAGGAAAAACGGAAGGACGATAAAGGCATAATTAAACACAAACATCAAATTTAACACATTTGCTCACCTTTGTCTCAACTATTTGTCCAGATAAAATGATTAAATCAAGTCTGTTTATGTTGTAAAAGTCGATGACGTCACTGTACGCCCTCATGACGTCACATATATCGCACTTACATGTATTTTCATTCAGGGGACGAAACTGCTTTAGCAATCTTTCTTTTTCTTCATTTTCTCCATTTTTCTGGGTGTTGCATGATAAAAGAATTACTATGCTAGATAGTTTGGAAGTTCAGCTGTATTTTGGCTCGTCAGAAAAGTAGTTAAATGCTCGCCAAGGCTCGCATTTAACAACTTTTCAAACTCACCAAAATACAGCTGAACTTCCAAACTACTAGCATAGTAATTCTTATATATATTTGAATGTTCGCATTAGCGGGTTATAGTAAAACCACTCTAGTATAAATATCGGTCATGGAGACAGGTTGCAGTTTAATGCAGTATGACATTCATAGAGCTGTCTGCATGACCTTCACCCTGCATTAAGCAACCACCTGTCTATATGTATCTAATATTATTCTCTACTAAGATTCTGGTTTAGAGGGGTTTTACTGTGTATCGAATTACTAAAACATACCACAGCCACAGTATCTACTATACTCGTAGTATGGGGTATCGGCCTTGTAACCAATCCAGACATGAACGCCTCTGAGGTATTTACCGAATCAGAACAATTTTATTGTGTCCTATTTGTAATTTGGCCTGCTATTCGTCACATCATTAACTTCGATCTGGACACAGTTGTGATTTAGATGGTGTGTACTTTTAAAGGTACAAAACAAAACAAGTTTACAAACAAACAAGAACAATAGCGGACATTTAAAGACATTTATTGACAATTAAGATCGGTGCTTTATTCCTTCAAAGGGGAATAATGGCCCAACATCTCTTTCAGGATAGAGTTAATTAAATATGAATGGATATAATTTGTGAGAGATTCTGAATGAATGACACACTTCAGATTCTGATCAGAAGGCTGCTCTAGGTGTCCACTTATCTGGGTCTATGCTACAGTTGAACCCCTCTAATGCGACCACTTAATGAAAAACATGTGTGTCTTTAAAAGCAGGTGGTTGCTTAATGCAGGACAAAAGTAATGCAGAAAGCTCCTCTAGGAGCTTTCTGCATTACTTTTATCCTGCATTAAGCTACCACCTGCATCTAGCACCCATAATTATACCTCTTTTAGGTGGTCGCATTATCTGGGTCTATACTATTTGTAAATGCCAGTATCCTAGTTGGTTTCCCACTCAAAGGGCTAACTCTTTCGCTGCCAATGCCGCATCTGTGATTACTTTTGCTATCAGTTTGGATCCAGATGAGACGCCAAATAACTCGACGTCTCATCAGGATCCAAACTGTTTGTTACTGTGGTAATATTTTTGAAAGAAAAAGAAGAAAATAAACTAACGAAAACTGTAGCAGACGACCACACACCGTACACGTCTTTCTCTCTCTCTCTCTCTCTCTTCTCTCCCTCTCCTCTCTCTATTTTTCTCTCCCATACTCTCTCTCTCTCTCTCTCTCTCTCTCTCTCTTTCTCTCTCTCTCTCTCACACACACACATTTTCTCTAGAATCGATAATACTGAGTTTCTAGTTTTGTTTAGAGGAGCCTTCTGATTAGATTGTGCGCGAATTCACTTGAAGCTTATTTTATAACTATTGTCGAACCTTTGTTTCGGAACAGATTGTTCTTCCGTAGCTTGTCAAAATTGCAGTCCGAATGAATTGTGTTGAATTAGATTGAATTGCATTATTATCCGAGTGAATAGAGTTGAATAGATTTGAATTGAATTGAATTACAGCTGAGTGACAGTTTTGATATTGGTCAGACGCCGAGTCCGACCTGAATCAAAACTGTTTGTATTAATGCTCATGAATGTGTGTTCGTGGGGTTAATTAGGGGAAAGAAACATCAAGTACATGTATGTTTCATTTATCGTCTGCTCCATTTCTCAAAACATAATCTCCTTTCCGTTTATGTTTATGTTCTTAAACAGAGCCAGGGTGCCAAACAGTTTCAAACCTCATAAGACGTCGGATTACTTGGCGTCTCATTGGGATCGAAATTGTTTACTGTGTACGTCATAACAGATACACTATGGTATTGACCCCTTACTGCGTGGATATTTATGTAAGAGGTGAGGACTGTGTAGATAAAGATTAGGCGACAGAAACTGTATAATCAAATCTATATCATTAAATAAGCAAATAGAGCTGCTAAGGGAGTTGTCCGATCTGTGTCTACTATGTTTGCAAATGCATTAACCCATTCCCTCCTACTGAAGCCTTTTTGTGCCTCTGTAAAACTCACTTTTTGAAACCATTGTGATATATAGAGCATTTGCTCCATAGGAGCAAATGCTCTATTTATCACAATGGTTTTAAAACTACACAGTTCTAAAATTCTCCTTTTCTATAGTTAATGCTCCTTTTCGGCAGATTAAGTCAAAGAGGTTGGGTCTAAAATTAGTCTAGTAGGGACCGAGTTAAAAGCGAATCTATGGGATTATCAAGCATACCATCAAGATCCAAGCTGCTTCACACTCGGTCAGCAAGTCTTTCAAGTAAAATAAATTGCAACAGGTCAGAGTTTTTGCCATACATCATTTTTCAGCACGATAATGGTTGCATTAAGAGAATTGTGAGATAGCATTGTCATGGATGTCGGTCGTAATTGCTCGGTTCACTCAGGCAAACTCGGAAAAGGAATATATCTGAGGTTTTCCGATTGCCGAGGTGCGCGAGCTGTGTTGAGGAATGGCTGATACAGCAGTTCTGCTCGGGTGGAATGCCTGATCGCATTACGTGTATGAATTATCAATATACCTGTAATTTGAAAAGCGATTGTAATATTGTACGATAACAAGGTTATCACCAGGCCCACGGCGCCCGCTGATCACATGAAACATCCTGACTATGGTAATAAGTCCATTGATGAAAGTAAATGGTCCAGTGACTCTGAGAGAAATAGTAGAAGTGATTAGCAATTATTCATAACCATTAAAACCTCGTTTATAAGAACTTTTAATTAAGCAAAGTTGATAATTTTTAGGCAGATGACTATTTCATATAGGATGAAAGTTATGCAGAAAGCTCAATAGGAGCTTTCTGTGTAACGTTCATCCTGTATTAAGCTGCCACCTGTCAGAAAGGCCTAGTATAATGATATTTATTTGATTGTACGGATTAGCGAGGGTGTTCTGTATCACTATTCTCTGTGACAAGAAGTTTTTAAAAGTCATGCATTGACTTTTATCCTTACAGTGCGGGACACGAGTCACTAATGTCAATTGCAAACAGTGTAGACCAAGATGAGAGGGCTCCTAGAGGAGCCCTCTCATCTGGGTCTGCACTGTTTGTCATTTTACACTTTTCTTTAAAATGAATCCCTAGATATTCACCATGCGCTTGACCTGTTAGAATATTGGAATAGTCCATTTGAAAATTCTGCATTGTAAGGGTTAACACTGTTCCTATTGTAGAAATTCTGCCCATATTCTGTGTTTGCTGCGTTTTCATATACATGTATTGTTTCAAAGCATTTGTAAATCATTGACCTTGTAATTGTTATCACCATCAGCTTGGCTCTTGAAAAGACGCATGGGTAGTCAAGATCTGATCTGCGTCCAAACTGTTTGCCATGGTAACCACCAGGCATTACTTGGTTGCTTACTAAAGTTACACCGGATTGCCTTGGTTCACTGGAATTCTAATAACACGCGTAGAATAGAAGTCATATGTAATTATAGAACCTCTCTATAGCGGCAACCATTTATCTCTTGAACCCACTACCTGACAGAGACAACTATTGACATATTTTAACCCTTTCGCTGCCAGTACCGGATATGTGATTACCTATGCAAACAGTTTGGATCCAGATGAGACGCCGAGTAACTCGGCGTCTCATCAGTATCCAAACTTTTTGTTACTGTTACTATGTTTTTGAAACAAAAATGAAGAAAATCAAAAATTGAAAATGTGTAGCAGACGACAAAGTTAGCAGACGACAGAGTTTGGCAGCGAAAGGGTTAAAACAGAGCAGCAGATCCAGATCAGACCGCTCCTTACCGTCTTATCAGGGTCTGCTCTGGTTGTTTATGAAATGGTATACATTGTAGATATGATTCTACATCTTCAGTCTGATAAAAAATTGTTCATGACGCCATTTTAATTAAATAAGGTAATTAATATTCATTATTTAATTATTCCTTAGATAAATATTCATAAATATTCATCAGGTAAAGGGTTATGACCAGGCATCTGGTCCATGTAGAACGAGAATAGTAAATAATGATGAAAAGTGTCACTAATGATGAAAACTGTCACTATACCCCAGAGTTAGACCCCTTTTAACCCTTTTCATCGTATGAATAGTAAATACATTGTATTTATGTAAGAAATATTTATATCACGCTTATTAATTAGCCGGACTCTTATAGTGACATATAATAATAAAAAAATAATGTCGGCAGAAAATGTAGAATCAGATGTATATATACAGTAGAACCTGTCTTAAGCGACCATCCCTTAATTAAACATATATGTCATGAGTCTTAAAAAGCAGGTGGTTGCTTAATGCAGGGCAAAAGTAATACGAAAAGCTCCTATAGGAGCTGTCTGTAGTACTTTTTACCTGTATTAAGCTACCACCTGCCTTATAGAATAATAATTATACCTATTTTAGATGGTCGCTTAAGACAGGTTTTATTTAAATACCATCAGTATTTTCTCAAAAAGCTTAATTGGATTGAAAATAATTTGCATATCTAAATTTTAGCAGATGTCACGTTTTAACATCGGGGTAATAGAGACACAAACCGATGCTGTTTACAGTTGCCTATTTCTGTAAACACATTTACTTTCTGTAAACTGTGAAGGAAGGATACTCCGCTTGTATGGTCTAAAGTTTCATACAAATAAAACCATAGTGCACTCCACTTCAGATATTTAGTATTCAAATGATAAAATATTGTAACAATCTTGATGTTTACGTTGTCTTTGTTCTTGTGTTTCAGCGTTTAAGAATGACAGTCCAGGTCCCGCCTACTGTGTAGACCCGCTTTTAGGACCAAGGGGGAGAGAAACGAAACCGTCCTTCTCATTCGGTGGCCGCCCGAAAACACCAGGTACTTGCATATAGATAGTATCAAAGTCGATATATAGATACATAGAGAAAGTTATTACCGCGTGACGTAATGATATTGAATTTTATTTAGTGTTGAAACCTTTTTAATATTTATCGTGCAAAATCCGACGTGGCTTAGATTCAGATGAAACGCCGAGTGTGTCGGCCTTCTTATGATCTAAACTGATTAACACTTTCCCTGTTCAGAAATAATGACAACATGACTATTTATCAGCGCAATTTTTATAAATGTAAACTTTCAAGGGGATATTTTACTTTGACAAAAATTGTAGAATCATATCTATATACTGACAAAAGCAAACAGAGCAGACCCTGATCAGACCACTCCTACAGGAGCCGTCTGATCTAGGTCTACTCTGTTTGCCAATACGTGGAAAGGAGTTTATATGAGGGGAAGGTGGGTTTGTAGTTTCTCAAAAACTTGAACAAATCAGCGGCAACTACAAATTAATATAGACCGAAACTTAAACAGACATTGTTTTTTTTACAGTCGGACGACAGTTAAGAAACTGCAACTGATAAACAAGATACTTGATGTTCAAATCATACGCATTTTTGACTGTAGATGTTTTATTTGTGTTATTTGTTTGTTATGTCGATAGATTGGCGGATACAGAAGATCGCGAATTATTGATCCATTTAACTGCAGGACTGACTTACTTATGGCCCGTCGCTCCTCCAGGGGCATAGGCCATCAACAACGCTCTCCATCTGTGTCTCTCCCGTGCTGTCCTCTCGAGCTGACTCCAGCTAAATCTAGTCTGGACCTTAGTCAATAATGTTCTTTCCGAACAGTGTAGACCCAAATTATAGGGCTCCTAGAAGAGTCCTCTCATCAGGGTCTGCTCTGTTTGACATGTCACACTTTTCTTTAGAAAAATCCCTAAATATTGGCTATTATCTTGACCTTGATTCTAAAGAAATAGGGTTTGGTGGAGAAATAAAGAAGTTATTCTTGAAAATGTTTTAATTTATGCATCTTATCTGGAGCTCCGATCTTATAAATAAGCATGGGCGTTCCAAAAAAGCTCAATAAAGAGAGAAATAATACAGAAAGTGTGGTTGTTTTGGTGGTCATTGTAGGGAAATGTTTATTGTATCACTCTGATAGAACATTCCAAACTGATATAGTGGCTGAAGATTGTGATCAATGAAGAGAGCTGACAATCGCAGAGCGAATCAAGGACAGTCGTTCATCATTAATAGGATTCTTTGATATCCCAGCCGGGGATAGGTGGACTATGAAATATTTATAAGAGCTGTTTGCGATCTCTTTCACTGGTGTTATTGATATACATGTATCTTTTGTGCTTGCTCTGGAATATGGTTCTAGCTGTACAGAATTTAAGTGTCCTGATTTACTGATCTAGACACAGATCTACTAGTTTCTGATGTATTCCTCCAAGAGCTGAACATCTAATTTTAGAATTACTATTAAATTCAATTTGCTTACATACTTATTAAAGGTAAATGACATAATTAATTTCTTTTGAAGACAATACTTACATTCTTCAAACAGAATGTATATCTTTCAACATCAATGCGACCAAAATGCACAACGTTCGTCTCAATCTCTAGGTCTCTGTATGTAGTATATTCCATTGAAATGTGGCATTTACAGTAAAATCTCGATTATTGGAAATTTGAATATAGAATAATTTAGACACGTTTAGACAGATGGCTGTTTAATGCAGGGTGAAAGTCATGCAGAAAGCCTCCATGCAGAGAATTGATAACGATACTGATTTAGTGTTCGAATACTCGATATTTTACTGTATTTATCTCAAGTCTTCATTTTACCGAATGTTTAACAAACCTGGGTTGCTGATGACACTGAGTTTCAACCAGGTATACCCAACCTTTATAATCCAACTACAGTGAAACCCCGCTAATGCGACCACTTAATAAACAGCAACTGATGTTGTCTAAAGCAGGTGGTTGCTTAATGCAAGACGAAAGTTATGCAGAAAGCTCCTATAGGAGCTTTCTGCATAACTTTCGTCCTGCATTAAGCTGCCACCTGCCTCTGCCATCAAGAATTATGCCCCTTTTTGGTGGTCGCATTAGAGGGGTTTTACTGTAGTTACCTGTATACCTTTTATAATTCATCGCTGTAGGGTGATAGTGATATTTCTTTATTTGAATTACTTGCATAGTGGAAGTTCAACCTAAAGGTTAGCCATTTGTTTTCATATTGTACAAAGAACATCATACGGCTCACCACGCATTACAATAACTCATGTTTCCAACGGCTTTCACAGATATTGCCTTTGTCTCAGTCACTTCCTCATCCCTATGATGGTAATTTGTTAACTAAAACACCCTGTCATTCAAGTGAAAATATTAACATAGTACATGCAGTACATGTACTTGTAAGCACATGTAATTGTTTTTATTAGTATTACATGTGCATATTGTACAAATCAGGATCAGATATTCAATTATTTTAGCACACGACACAGAGGGTTTGTTTTATGTCACCATTTCAATCATCATCTTAGTTTAACAAACCCATTCTATATTCACCATATCTACCTCTTGATTATTCGTGTAAGAAATACACGTATACTCAACAAAACTATTTAAGGGTCAGCGGTACTTTTCCAATAGGGTTTATACAATGACCCTACAACTTTGGCATCCTGTATTTTCCATATACATAAATAAATTTCGACAAAATTTACAGAAAGTATTGTCAAAATATCAAACTACAGATTCCGAAAATTGGGAATTTGTGAAATTCTCCAAAAAATCGACTTCATTTTATTCTTATCTGGAATACCAATAAACATGTCTTTGGTACGTCAAACATTTTGGTAAACCAATATTTCCAACATTGATATGATTTTCGATTTCCAAAGCAAGGAAAAGTCCTGTTGAAAATTATGCATTGTTTGTGTGAAAACATTGTTTTTCATTTATTTTCCACAGAGATGCATAAGACTCCCGCAGCTATAATTTTCATCTGTATCCTTTAATTGAAACTCTTACAATAATTCCTGCAAATTTCGTCGGGATTAAGTGACATTGGCGAAAGATATGAAGTACCAAAGTTGTGTAGTGAATACATTGAGCCCTATGGGAAACTGACCAATGACCCTTAAATTATTTTGTTGAGTATAATTACATCATGGATATTAATTAGACGATTTTTAGAATGGCATATGAACACAAGAACGAAACTGAAGAATCAGATCTATTTTGTTCCTTAAGCAAACAGCTCAGAGCTTGATCAGACGGCTCCTACAGGAGCCATCTGATTTGGGTCTACTCTGTTTGCAACGGGGTAAAAGTAAGACGTTCTCTGTGAAGTAAGGGGTAAATAAAGCTCGTTTTAAGTTGTGTCAAGACAGCAATAACTGTTAACAAGGGAGGTAATCACATGCAACAATTCAAGCAATAGTGTGAAAGTCACCTCCCTTATATATCAACTATTGATGACATGCTTAAATGTATGCTGTAAATGTATTTTGTCATATGTTGTTTTCCGTCACGCGTCTTGCAGCCTGTTTCAATATTTGTCAAAACATATTAATCTAGTTAACCCTTTCCCTGTTGAATATTCATGTAAGACATGAACGACATCATGAATTATTAGCTGAATATTCATTATGTAAACTTTTCAATGGAATGTTTTGCTTTGATAAAAGCTGTAGAACCATATCTTTTTCATTTCAAAAGCAAACAGAGCAGACCCTAATCCGACGGCTCCTATAGGAGCGGTCTGACATGGGTCTTCTTTGTTTGCTAATGCGTGAAAATAAGTTTATATGAATTAAAGGGTTTAAAAGATTCTAATTGCATCCCAACAACGGAGTTGGGGGTATTGGAATCACTCTGCTTCAAAAGGTGATCACCGACTCGCCATTTTCAACGAAAGTCTTAGTGCTTGTCCCGCTGTAAAAATGAAATTTGGGTCTGTAGTAATGGAGAACGAGATTGTCAGAACTTCATATTTAAAAAAAATCTACCAAACAACTGTAACACACACTTTCGTGTAAAGGGTTAGTCAGCCGTTTTCTTGAATCTTTTACGAACATTCAACTAATATTATCATCATTTACCACTGTGCTGCTGCTGCTGTTTTGTTACAGTCACGTCACACGGGTGTTTATGGAATTGACGTAAAGTTGTTTTGTAGGAAACATGTCGATAGGCGGGGTAATCAGTCACCTGAACCCGTTGCTCCATAAATACCCCTTTCTACGCATTTGCAAACTGAGAAGACACAGATCAGACGGCTCCCATAGGAACCGTCTCATCAGGGTTTGCTCTGTTTGCTTAAGACGTAATATAAATTGTGACTATACAGTTTCTTCCTTTGTAAAACATGTCTGAGTTCATATGACATTATGAAAAATAAACTATAGTTAATATTCATGATGTCGTTATTTCTTACATTAATATTCATGGAGTAAAGGTTTAATGATTGCTCTAGTACTCGGAATCATTACTATTTTATCCTTCACATGCACGCTAATTGGTTTGATAATGTGCGCATGTCTATTTGTAAACAAACAGAAAAGTGTAAACCTTCAACATTTTGGCTTTTACACCGAAACTTGTTCTGTTGATTTTAAGCCACTCAGTTACAAAATGACACAATACTGTTTCAGTGAGGAAGAATGATACGCCAGGACCCGGGGCGTATAACACCGATGTTGGTCCGCTTTGGGAAAAGAGGGCGCCAATATATTCCATGTCAACGCGAAACAAACAGAGATCTATAGACCAGACGCCTTCTCCAAACATATACAAGCTCCCTCCAATGTTAGGGGACAAAGTTCCACACATGAAAGGGGGATTAGCAACTTCATTGTCTCCTAGAAGGGAGAAGCATGGATTCGCCGAGGATCTCGCCAGGACACCGGGGCCAGCTGCCTATGGTATGTTCTCGCCGTCTTTAACTAAGCCTCGACCCCCGGAGTACACCGTGAAAGGCCGGAGTGTTAATCACCCTCCTAGGAACAATTTCCCTGGCCCCGGAACCTACAGTCCCCAAAATGTCAACAGCCATCTAGAGCAATCACCGCGTCATGTGATAGGTGTCCGTCATTCCGAATTTAAAATGCCTACAATAACTCCAGCAGATATAAGTAACTAACCACTATCTACTACTCACTGGCATTATGATCTACAGAGGTCCTTCCTGATAAGATGCGTAAATTTAAACATTTTCAAGAATAACTTCTTTGTTTCTCCACCAAACCATATGCTGTGACCACTCTTTAGAATCGTCTCGAAGAGACGATTCTAAAGAGTGGTCACAGCAGAGGGCTTGGTGGAGAAATGATGATTTTATTTTTTGAGTACGCACCTTTATCTGTTGCTCTAGACCAGTAAACCTTTACTTCATGAATATTCATGTAAGAACTTATGACTTTATGATTATTAGCCGAACAATTATGGTGACATATCGTCAGCGGACGGATATTGTTTCATAAGCAAAAAAAGAGAGCAAACATTAACCAGACAATTCCTACCGGGGCTGTCTGATAATGGTCTGCTCTGTTTGCAAAGGTTTAAAATTGCGTATACATGTATATGACGTATATATGAAGTAAAGGAATACTGTTCATTGCAAGTTGTTTTTAACAATCCAATACGAAAATAACTAAAGAATAGATGATTGATAATCAAAGTCTGCATATTGATAGCTTCTGCGGGCTATGTAGCTCTTAGTGTCAACAAATGGGACTATATGGGATTATATGAAGATTGATAAAATGATAAAGGACTTCTCAAACAGTGCACAACAGCTGAACAGACAGTGGCCATTTTGATTTTCTCCACCATTGTAACTTACAACCAGCATGCGGTTTTTTTTACTTTCTCGCCGACAGGCTTTTAAAGATCTTTATCCAGCTATCCGCCACCAGACTCGCATTTAGAAACAGTTTGGATCCAGATGAGACACCGAGTCACTCGGCATCTGATCTGGATCCAAACTATTCGACAAGTTATTTGACACTCGGTTATCATAATTTGGTCCATCGTATAGAAAGAGTTAATAACACAACCATCTGCGTATTACTGCCCTAGATAAAACATGGATTTTCATGGCCCTATAAAACATGGGATTTTCATGTTCATAAATAAGTGATTGTTCAATGTTCAGGTTGTTATGGGTCACCATATTCATTTATGACTGAATGTATGAGCAAATCTAACAGGAAATTGCGTGTGATTTTGCAAACAGTATAGACCATATTCAGCCAGTCGTAACGGAGACGCTGTGTGACATCATCATAATCTGAAGTATATCATGTATGTAGATTCCGGGGTTAAAGTTCCGCGAATGATCTTGGTCTACATTGTTCGGTATACACTTGACTGGTGTACACTGTCTAGTATGTACTGGACTGGTCTACAATCTCCAGTATACACTTATCGTGGTCTACACTGTCCAGTGTTTACTGAACTGGTCTACACTGCCCAGTTTACACTTGACTGGTATGCACAGTCCAGTTTACACTGGAGTGGTCTACATTGAGTCTACTTTCTCTAACGACCACTAACTGAAACATAGTGTCTATAACTTCAGGAAGCTGGTTGTTGCAGAATGAAACTAATGCAGAAAATTCCGATGGGGGGACTTTCCGCATAGCTTCCGCGCTGCGTTAAGCTTCCACCCGCCTTAACCGTTTCTCCCATGAATATTAATTTAATACATGTAATTCATTACTGTATGACTATTCATGAAATGAAGTTTTATAATAACACATTAACAATGATTTTTGACTGTGACAGAAACCTCAGAATCATATCTATAATTCTATATTATTCAATAAGCAAACCATAAGCAAACAGAGCAGACCCTGATCAGATAGTTCCTATAGGAGCTGTCTGATCTTGATCTACTCTGTTAGCGATGGTACCAAAAAGTCGACTATTTGAGGGAAAATATTAAAACACCAGAACTTGGTGTCTCCTACAGGAGCCGTCTGATCTGGATCTACCATGTTTGCCTAGGCTTATTATGGGGTAAAGGGTTAAAGCAATGGCGGGATTGTTGAGTCAGACAATAATTGTTGTGTGTTGGAAGGGTTATTTATTTTCCTCTGCTGTAGACAGGGGGTTGTATTCACTGTGATATTTTGTGGCATTTAACCCTTTAACCCATACAGCCATCTTTAACGTCTTTGCAAACACAGTAGATTCAGATCAGATGGCTATATACTATGGGAGGTGTCTGATCAGGATCTGCTCTGTTTGGTTTTTAAATTATATAAATCTGATGCTACAATGTCTGCCATGGCCAAAAATCCTATGTTCATATACAATTGTGGACAACTTAATTAATATTCATACAGTCATTATTTCTCACATGAATATTCATGAGGTAAAGGGTTAAACGTTTGTTCGGTAGTACGGTGTGTATACTATTGTTTTGTATTTTTTTTTATTTATATTGTCATTTAACTCTCTTTGCGCGCTAAGTAAAGGTCGTCTGCAAAATGTGTCGTCTGCTGCGTTTATGAAAATAATTTTTCTTCCAAATATGGAGTTAGACTTTCAAATAGTATTGGTCAATTTGAGACGCCGAGTTACTCGATGTCCTCATCTGGATCCAAACTATTTATGTAGGTAATCACGAATTCGCCAATGGGTACACAGGGGTCAGTTTTTTCCTCACTTGTTTCTCGTATTATCATGTTGCAATACACAAAGCTCATGTTAAATTGTTAAATATTTGAATATTTTTTTTCTTTTTATAGATATTTCAGAATAAAATATATATCTTCAATGCTTTGGTCTACTCTATCATTTATTATTCAATCCAAACTAATTTCCATGGAACTAAGTTAATTGGATTACAGTAGAACATGTCTTAAGCGGTCACCAAAATAGGTCTAAATATGGTTCTGTAAGACAGGAGGTAGCTTAATGCAGGCCAAAAGAAATGAAGAAAGCTCCTATAGGAGCTTTTTGCATTACTTTTGCCTTGCATTAAGCAACCACCTGCTTTTTAAGACACATATGTTCAATAAATGAATGTCCGCTTAGGACAGGTTCTACTGTAGTTCTTAGCCTGCCAGCAGTGAAGCCGTCATAACGAGTGCAAACTAGTTGGACCCACATGAGATTGTGAATGAATCCTAAGGATTCTTATTGTTCTGATACTCTTAACCATTTCCTTAATATAAACGCGTTTTCACACATTAGCAAACAATGTAGACCCAGATCAGACGGCTCCTATAGGAGCCGTCTGATCACGGTATGTTCTGTTTGCTAATATAATTAGAAAGATCAGTTTTTTACTTTTTAAAATGGCTACAATTTTCCACCTTCTATATTTCATTATAACCATTTTGTAATGAGTATTCGGCAGCTTTTAAATTTGGAATAAACATAGAACAGGGAAAGGGTTTAACGTGTCTTTGAACAACTACTGTATTCTAAGCCTGCCAGCAGTGATACCGCCATAACGACTGCGAACAAGTTGGGCCCCAGATGAGATAGCGAATAAATGCTAACGCTTCCTATTGTTCTGGCACTCTTAACGTGGCTTTGAAAAACTGCTGTAGTTCCAAGCCTGTCAGCAGTGAAGCCATCATAAAGAGTACAAAACGGTTGGATCCAGATGAGATGGCGAATGAATTCAAAGGCTTCCTGTACTGGCACTCTGAATGTGTCTGTGAAAAATGTACAAGTGATACTTATTGATGATTTTTGACACTGTATCCATGCTTATAAAGCGTTTTAGTTGAGTCTGAGTTGGTTCTCAAGATTTTGATTGGTCAGATTTGGGCCTTTGGCTCAAATCGGACCAATCGAAAGCTTGAGAACAAACTCAGCATCATTGGCTCAAATCTGACCAATCAAAAACTTGAGAACGAACTCAGACTCAACTAAAAAGCTTTATAAGCATGGACCACGATCCTTCTCAGATCCTCTTTGTCAGACGCTTTCTCTTCTACCATATCGCGACCTGTTTGACTCCCGGTTCTACACACTATCGTGCTTTTATAGTTGTATAAAACCTCCTGGTTTGTCCAGAAGTCAACTAGCCTGTTTTTGAATGTGACCATAGTTTTGGCACCGAATACAACCGCCTCTCTTAACCCTCTACCAAATAGAGACGACCTTTTACAACGCCGAATTTTCAAATGGACTATTCCAAAAGTGAAACAGGCCAAGCTTACGATGAATATTTAGGGACTTTTCTAAACAAGAGTGTTCGGAGGAACACATGTGTCACATGCTCGCAACTGACACAAAAACTGTTAATATGCTGGAGTGCGAAAATCCGAACAAAGGGGAATAACTAAAAAAAGTATTGCATTCGGAGTGATGGACCTTAGTTACATCAATAGTCCTCAATGAGAGGAAGACACATGTAGATGTAAAATTTGAAAGCTGTATAATTATTAGATTAGAAATGACAGCCAAAAAAGAAAGTGTGACGAAAATCCGAATAAAGGGGAATAATTCCAAAAGTATTGCATGCAGAGTGATGGACCTTAGTTGCAACAATGGTCATCAATGAAAGGAAGACACATGTGAAATTTGAAAGCTCTACAATGATTAGTTTAGAAATGACAGCCAAAAAAGAAAGTGTGACGAAAATCCAAATAAAGGGTAATAACTCAAACAGTTTTGCATGCAGAGTGATGGACCTTATTTACATCCATGGTGCTCAATAAGAGGAAGACACATGTGAAATTTGAAAGCTCTGTAACGATTAGTTTAGAAGTGACAGCCAAAAAAAGAAAGTGTGACGGACAGACAGACGGACATACATACATACATACAGACAGACGACGGAAAAGTGATCCCTAAGTGACACACTGCCTCTCGGCAGGTGACACAAAAAGGGTGTAACATGACAAACAGTGCATACCCTGATGAGAGGGCTCCTTTAGGAGCCATGTCATCTGGGTATACGCTGTTTGCAAAGGGCATTAGTAGATCCAGATGTAATGGTGCAATGGACCTTCTGACCAGGGGTTGTTTGTGTATGGAATAACATGAATTCTACAGTTTCTGCAATGGCCAAACATTTCTGTGTTTTTATGAAATAATACTATTTATCACATAATCGGCCGTGTGGGTGTGCCGAAACAGAGTGTCATAAATCGCGGAAATGCACTAGTACATTTATTATGCAAATAAGCAGTTAGAATCCGACTGTACTACGCTGTAAACAATGGCCAAAACAGCCGACAGATATAGTCCGTTGCACTTTATATGGCCATTTAAGGGTTATGTGATAAAATGAATCTTACATTCGTGTTCATTACAATTGTTTTCATGAAACTCGTTTACTATAATGAATATTAAACTCGCTAAAGCTCGTGTCATATGGTTATAGTAAACTCGTTTCATAAAAATCAATTTGCATTGAACTCTCATGTAAGATCCTCTATGTCATAAACATGAATACATTATTTCTTACATGAATATCTATGCAGTAAAGGATGAAATGAAATGTTTTATTCTACTTAAACATGCACCATAACCTACATCCTATAAGTTAAACACAACCTATAAATACGACTTAATAGGATGTAAATAATGGTATATTTAACCCTTCCATGTTGCATATTCATGTTACAAATAATGACATCATTTATAAGCAATCGTTTTATCATGACATATACACAGGATGGTTTGGTATTGGAAGAAAGTATGGGGCCAGATATAATATAATTTCATAAGCAAACAGATCATACCCTGTTCTTCTCTATTTGCAAATGCGTGACATGCGTGTATGTGAGGAGAAGAATTACGGAAAGTAGAGTAAAACATTTTATATATAATAAGGACAATGAGGATTTTGATAGAGGGTTAATACACGTTTTTTCGGGCAATAACATCTGCAGTGTCCCGAGGGACTGTTGTTGGCCCGAGCCCGAAGGGCGAGGGCAACAACATTCCCGAGGGGCACTGCAGATGTCATTGCCCGAAAACAAACGTGTATTAACGCTATTCTTGCATAAAACCAAATTTCTGCTTTCCTGCATCAATTTAATCCTTCAAAATACAACCAAAACTACGGCAGCAAAACTATAAACTTCTTTGACACTTCGTCGATTTATGCTGTTTCCGGGCCAGTTTTCTTTTCGACGTCAATTCACGATTGTATCAAATATCGTTTATCGTTTCATTCAATATACATGTCTATCACTAAAAACAGTTTATTGTCGGTGCTTCTGGAAATACTCACACCCCGGCTTTCACCTAGTTTAGACCAAAACGTTATAGCATTCGCGTCCATTGTTTACCTTAGGCCCCGAATAGGTATAATTAAAACCGGTCAACAACAGCGCGTGAGCACGAGAATCGCCTTGTTAATACATGGTCTAGCGGGACTACAACAGCACGTTTTGTGCAAGAATGCTTAATATTGACTGTGATGCACAGACTCGAACAATAAAAGCAGCGACTTTATCCATTGGATATCATTTTATAGCCCTTTTCCTAAAAGAGGCGCCTTATCACACATTTGCAATCAGGGTTGAGCCTAATCAGGCGGCTCCTATAGGAGCTGTGATCATGGTCTGCCCTGTTTGCTCAGTGAAGTATATATGATTCTAATCTATGGTTTCTGCCACGAGCAAAACTTCAGAGGTCCAGATAAGATGCGTAGATATAAACATTTTCAAGAATAGTTCCTTTATTTCTCCACCAAATAATAATAATAATAATCAATATTCATGAAGTAAAGGATTAAGTAGCCGTTGTTGAGGAATTCTACATTATTGACGATGTTACATCACATGTCCATGAGTATGTCGAAACGCAGAGAGAAAAAATGAATGAAATCATTTTCAGTTAAATGTACATGTATTTTTATTATAAACATATAATTATCCACTATTTGCATAGTACATAACTGCAATAGTGAAACAAGCTGAATTGTTATAGATATAATATGAACACATGAGTTTGTTTTGCTATAGCAGAAACTGTACAATCGGATCTATATTGTTTCATAAGCAAACAGAACGGGCCCTTGTCAGACGACTCCTACAAGGGGCCATGATCTGGGTCTACCCTGTTCGCAAAGGCGTTATTAAGGCGCCTCTATCAGGTAAAGGGTTGATTTTTTACTCAATATCAGTGGATTTATTTGCACCTTTGAAAACATTTGGAATCAACTGAGACGTCGAGTACAGTAGAACCCCTCTAAATTTAGTATAAATATCGGTCTTGGAGATAGGTGGCAGCTTAATGCAAGGTGAAGGCTCTTTCTGCACGACTTTCACCCTGCATACTAAGCAGCAACCTGCCTAAAAGTATCTAAATTCTCATCTACCTGAATTCCGGTTTAGAGGGTTGTTACTGTAATTGCGTTTTACAGGATGATTATAATCAAAACCAGTTGATAAACTCGCAGTTGTTTTTGAAAACAACAGATGGGACAAGCGTCACGATTTATTTTGCAGATGAAAGCAATCAGATGGCTTTCCGTTTATCTTTTTCTCCGTCATCGGCAAATCCGTGATAACATTAACCCTTCTCTTGCTGAATTTTAAAATACATTTTCCCTTCTTTACCCATGCCCTGTTGTATAATTACATATATCTTCACTGAATACAAGTATATCGCTGTGCAACCACTGCTGTGGAATGCATTGGTTGCACAATCAACTTGAAAATAGTGCAGACCCTGATGAGACAGCTCCTGCAGGAGCTGTCTCATCTGGGTCTTCACTATTTACAGTTAGGTATATTGACGTGAATAGCAAGCGAAGGGTTAAATTTTGCAAACAGTGGGCGCCAGATGGCGTTACATCTGGATGCAACCTGTTTGGTGCTAATTATGTTTTTGGAAAGTATTTGAAGCAGAATAAAACACAATGGAATCCGAAACTGACGATAATATTGGCAGGCGATATTGTTTGGCGGCAAAGGGGTACTATTGCTATATGCCTTGAGCATGTCCGTCAGATGGTGGCATAACTGGCAATAAAACGATGCCGTTTGTTGTTCATGCCTTGTTGAACTGAGTAGTTCTGATAGGCTGAGATGAATCGTGAATTCTAGTCTCCTACACACACTTTTTTCTGTCGTAGGACTTGAGGTCTCGGTTGTAGACACTGTCACTGAGGCACTGAGCTAATTTGACGTCACACTCACACACAGCCCGAGAACAGCCACCCCTCTCTGAAACCAAAACAAAGCAACTAGAATCTCCCTTTGTTTGCCAACAATAGGACTAAAACATAATCAGTAGATCGCGGAATACTATCTCAGTAAACATGTATACTTCACGTTGTATGTTTCACGTTGTATGTTTGTATATTTCACGGTGTGTGTTTCTATGTTTCACGTCGTTTGTTGCACATTGTATGTTTGTATATTCCACGTTGTATGTTTCAAGTTCTATGTTTCACGTTGTATGATTCAGGTTATATGTTTCACGTTGTATAGTATTAGTTATACATATCATTGGCGGGGTATCTGACTTTTTATTCCCTGCAAAAATACATGATTTTCCTCAGCGGGGAATAAAAAGTCAGACACCCCGCCAGTGATATTTATAACGATTTTATTATACTGCAAAGTATAATATGTGTTGCAGTTAATTAGCGCTGTTAATGTATGCGTCGCCCTGCTTCCCCTCAGGAACCTCATGTTGATATAGAGTAACGGCTCTCTGTGACGACCAATGTAGAAACTATAGAATCAGATCTACAACATTCCATCAGCAAACAGAGCAGACCCAGACCCTGGGTCTACTCTGTTTGCAAATGCGCAGAAAGGAGTATTTATGGAGGAAAGGGTTAAGCAGTCACATGCCTAAATGTGCTCAATATTTCTTTACTAATACTAAACGTTCGGATTCGCGAGGTTTGCTTGGATCCAGATGAGGTGCGGAGTAATTTTTTCAAAAGTTTGATCGAATCGGAAGTAGTTAAGTTTGCACAAGATCCAACGTTGAGCTGATATTAATTTTTACAACAGAATAGGGGTTAAACCTTTACTCCATGAATGTTCATGTAGGAAATAATGACATCAGGAATATCAATTGCATTAGTTGCTATAATAGCACATGGGCACATGAATGTTTCGCGGTGGCAGAAACTGTATACTCATATCTATATTATATCATAAGCAAACAGAGCAGAACCTGGTCAGACTGTTCCTGTAGGAGCCGTCTGATCTGAGTCTACTCTATTTGTAGAGGCATGAAAAGCGTATTTTTGGAGTAAAGGGTTAAACCAGAGTTTTTGTATACATGTATATTGTTCTATATTTATTCCCAATTTCAGTACCTACTGAATATTCATGGAGAAAACAGTTATGATGAAATATGGAAGGAGTGACATTGTATAAACTAAAGAAACTATCAAATTAGATTAGCAAACAGAGCAGACCCTGATCAGACGACTCCTATAGGAGTCGTCTGATATAGGTCTTCTCTGTTTGCAAATGCGTGAAAAGGCGTTTAAATATGAGGGACAGTGATAAACGAATGGTGTCATTTTATGTTTTCCTTGGCATGTGATAAAAACAATGTCAAGTTCTTGTTTTATCATTTTCATCAAACTTGTCTACATACCTGGGTCATCCGTACACGTGCACTCTTTCCCATAGCATTCATATTTATAGCCAACAATTTGACTCCAGAACGAGCAGCGATTCCTGTCCGTCACCTCCCCATAACAGTCGTCGTGCTTTTTGCAACAACTGAAAATATAAAGCATAAACCTTTATCTCAAAGAGATATATTTAGCACCTTTGCAAAAAAGAATAGATCCAGATCAAACGGCTCCTGTAGGAGCATTCTGGTCAGGCTCCGTTATGTTTGCTTAAGAAAAAAATATAATTCTGAGTGTGCCATGGAAAACGAGAGTACCGTGTATGGTACATAATACGCCCACTTGCAAACTTTCTCTGATTCATTATGCCTTATAAGTTTTGACATTTTCTATTTTGTGTTTCAGATCTTGATCTCGATATTAAGGTGATATTATATAAAAAAGTGAATATCTTATTAAATAAAAAAGTAATGGCCATCTTCATATTTGCGTAAAGTGCATGAGCCATAACTCTGTAACGACATATTGAATGAACCTCAAAATCAGCTCAGCTTCAGATTTTGTTGCATAAAACATTTGTGTGCAGTTTCATTAATATCCTTTTAATAGTTTTCCCCGAAAACAACAGACAAACTAAAAGTTGACCGACAAACAAAGCAACGAAGACACAAAGTTCAAGGGCCATAACTTTTAAAAGGACATATAAAAACCCGCAATTTATGTGAATATCCACATTAAGGTTATATCATATAAAATATTTGAAGTAAATATCATTTAAAATGAAAAAGTTATGGCCATCCTCATAATAGCATATATTTGCATCAACTTTTAAGTGCATGGGCCATAACTCTGAAACGACAAATCAAATGAAACTTAGAATCGACTCAGCTTCAGATCTTGATGCATTAAACATTTGTGTGAAGTTTCATTAGTATCTGTCAAATGGTTTTCCCAGAAAACAGCGGACAAATTTTTTGCATGTATTTGCATTATTTTTAAGTGCAAGGGCCATAACTCCGAAACGACAAATCAAATGAACATCAAAATCGACTCAGCTTCAGATCTTGATGCATTAAACATGTGTGTGAAGTTTCATTAGTATCTGTCAAATAGTTTTCCCAGAAAACAGCGGACAAACAAAATGTTGACGGACGAACGAACGGACCGACGGACGGACAGGGCCACGCCAATATACGACCACCTTTATTAGGTTGGCGTATAAAAAGTAATTGCAATCTTTGGCTAGTCATTATTTCTAACCTGGATATTCATGAGGCAAAGGGTTGACATTCCTCCATAGGCTATTTTTAGATCAAATCGCTTTGAATAAATCTATCCAAAAGGAGCATTAACTAGAGAAAAGGAAAATTTTAGAATTTTGTAGTTTGAAACCATTTTGATAAATAGAGCATTTGCTCCTATGGGAGCAAATGCTCTATTTATCCCAATGGTTTCATAAAATAACTTTTATAGATGTGTAGAAAGGCGTATTTATGGAGGAAAGGGTTAAATAGACTGGTTTGAAGCAATATTCCGAATGATGATAATTCTTACATAAGGCAATGTAAGTCGTCAGTAAACACCTAATGATACCTAACAGACAATACAGCAGAACATGTCTTAATAAGCCACCAAAAAGAAATCTAATTATGGGTCTGTAAGGCAGGTGGTAGCTTAATACAGATCAAAGGTAATGCAGAAAATGACATGTGTTACTTTGGCCCTGCATTAAGTAACTACCTGCTTTTGAACATTCCTGTGCTCAAAATGAACGACCACTGAACCCTTTCCTTCATATAAATGCCTTTTCGCGCATTTGCAAACAGAGTAGACACAGATCAGACGACTCCTGTAGGAGCCGTCTGATCAGGGTATGCTCTGTTTGTTAATGGAAATGGATAGATCAATTTCTTCAGTTTCTAAAATGGCTACAATATTCCACTTTCCATATTTCATTATAACTATTTTATCTATGAATATTCAGTAGGTATTGAAAATTTAAAAAATGTAGAACAGGGAAAGGGTTAAGACAAGCTCTACTTATTATTTGACTATAGAAACAGACAATCATTATAACCACTATTTTACGGATTTTAACGTCTTTTGTAGTTAGAATTGTAGTCATCCTTTTCCTAGGTAGAATAATGACCCAGAACGTCTTTGTATTGTTCAGTTTAAGAGACTTGAACCGTGCCAGTTCCACCTATCCCTCCCCAAACTTGTAATCAAAGCGTATTAGCTGTCAGTTTTGTAAATTCAACTAACCTGTCGGCTCTGTCTATAGGTTGTGTACCGGCCTGACCGAAGCCACAAAAGCAACCGTATGGGCTGTAGCTGATGCACGACCTGCCCGTGTACAGGTGCATAAGATTACACAACTGCCATGCATTACGCTTTACAATACTGTGGCATTCAATGTCTGCAACTGGAAACAACAGTTATACAATAATAATAACCAATCTCTGTTCTCGTCACATCAATATACATTGGTAGTTTAACATTTATCATGTTTAGGCTCTGGTTAAAGCACATAATCATGCCTATCAGAGCAGACCCTATCCTCCTACAAGAGGTATCTGATCTGGCTCTACTCTGTTTACAAATGTGATAAAAAGCGTATCTGTATCTATGGAGTTAAATTTTAGCAAATGCGGCTGGTGCGGGGCGAGCGGATGTTTTGGCATTTTGGTTTGTTTTTACCCCAGGGGCCAGATAGAGTTACCGTGTACCCCCGTCTGACATTTTTCAAAGTCATTCCTGCTGTGAGTTTTTCTACCGTTTCCATGGCAACCATTGGTCTGGACAACGGCGGTGAGTAAAGGATATAATGTAGTATATCTAAAGATGCTATTTGGAGAACTAAGAGTTTGAAACAAGTGCCAAATTGAAGGTAAGACATTGGTCCTTAATTAAAAATATGGTTTTGTTAATTACCTCATTTGCATAATCATGAATATTAATGAGAAAACTGAAAAATGGAGGAAAAAAGACTAGAATATGGTAAAAACTAGATCTGAAATTACCCGTGATGCTACAAATACACCAAAATATGTTCTTATACATAAAACATCCTCAAGAAAGTATTATATAAAACAAAAGCGTGTCTCTATGGCTTATTTGCATTTTATAGAGTTTTTGAGTACCCATAGCAGACGTATGTCCGGACAGCGTCAGCGCATAGGGAAGATAAAATTATATCTAAAGATCTTCGAGAGCTGGTAGCTAACAGTATCAACTTGTTACCAAACATAAAATAAATAAAATGGTCTTTGATTTAGAATATCATGTTGTTAATAAGTTAATTTCATATTCATGAATATTAATGAGAAAACCAAAATTCAACAGAAAAGACAGGAAAATGGTGAACAGTAGATCTGTGGTTCTCTAAATGCATAGATATGTGTTCTTATACATAAAACCACCTCAAGAAGAGTAATCTAGCTGATACTATGTAAACAAGGCGCCTTTATATTATATCTACATTTTATTGAGTTTTAGAGTTTCCATAGCAAATGTACGTCCGGACAGCATCAACGCATACAGAAGCTAATAACGTTATATCACAGGGCATTTGGCAACTGGGAGCTAATCGTATCAATCTGTTACCAAACACAAAATGAATGAAATATTTTCTATTCTGTTCTGTCAAGTAGTAATAAGCCATTATTAGAAACCATAAATCAATAAATAGTAGCTAAGATATACTCACCAAGATTTAGAAAACATGAGATAAGTCCCAACAAATAGAGATTTTTGCTACTGAACTCCATGGTCGATATCCTCACAATCGACGTGTCTTGTTTTTGCTGTCCCTATGAACCTTGTTTATAAACGTTTGTATGTAAAACTTTCACGAGTTATAAACAGTTAACGATGAGTGACAACTATTAGCATAATACGTCATTCATATAATAACACAAGAAGCTGGGTCCTCAATACAACGGTTATATCACAGAAAGAAGTATGTTTAATGTCAAAGCATATTATGTATACAAATACCTACTGTATAATGTCCCTAGACATACAATACATAAATGACCTGAATCTGTAGAGCGTTCACATGCCTTGAACATAACATAGACATCTCACAGTGCAGAGGTTGATTGGTTATCGCGGTAGAGACCGTCTGTCCGTCTGAGTGTTTCACCTGTATGACTCCTGGCTGATAACAACCTCGCCGATAACACTGGGTCGTTATCCAGACATCCTAGAGGGCAATCATCGAGGCGTTTACTTAACCCCTTTCCCCTATGAATATTTACGTAATAATCTCTTCATAAATACAGATACTCATTAAGAGATTTTTGTAATGTCACCTTAACCAGGAAAAAATTCACCATGAAAGAAAGTGAAAAATTAGTTCTTTAAAATTCTATTTGCAAATTCATGCAGAGCAGACACCGAACAGACGCCTCCTACATGAACCGTCTGATCTGGATCTACTCTGTTTGCAAATGCTTTAAAAGATGTCTCCGTCAGGTAAAAGGTTGACTTATTATGATAAGAATGACGTAAGCGACCCTGATACGAGACAAGATCCAGATCTACTGATAGAAATATTATGTGTATACTTTGAATGTCAATAAAACATCTTATGCAGTTGTCCACGTAATTATGAAAATTATGAAGTTTGAATTTAGCTATGTTTTTTTCATTAACTGTATGCATCAGTAAGATTAATGTTAACTTTATGCACTAATATTATTCTTATCAAAATTATGTTTGACATCAAAATTTAGAGCAAATTTATGCACAATTTCAATGTTGCTGATTTTATATTCATTCAATATCAAATAGTACATTTAGGTATTGTCCGAAATGCAAGAACAATATATATAACCCTTTTCTCCACGAATACACCTTTCTACATCTTTGCAAATAGAGTAGGCATGAATATTCATGGAGTCAAGGGTTAATATTTCAAACAAGGAAGATCGGATCAGGCTGTTCCTATGGGAACCGTGTGATCAGGGTCAGCTCTACTTGCTTAACTATCACAGATTCTCCACTATTTGCGATAGAAACAGAACTACATGTATTCCTTTTTGTAATTATTTTTAAACAAGAATCAAGTTCAATTATTTAAAATGGGTGGAGTGTTACCTGAATATTCATCAGGCAGAGGATTAAACACAAAATATCACATTTGCAATACAGTAGAACCTATTCTAAGCGGCCATTTATTTATTTGACAAATAAGTCTTAAAATGCGTGGTGGTTGCTTAATACAGGTAAAAAATAATGCAAACAACTCATTTTTGCATTACATTTGACCTTAATCAAGCTACTACCTGCCTTACTGACCCATAATTACACATCTTCTAATGGCCGCTTAACCCATTACCTCATAAGCTATTTTTAGATACAATCTATTTAAATAAATCTACCGAAAAGGAGCATTAACTAGAGAAAAGGATTTTTTTTAGAAATTTGCAGTTTGAACCATTGTGATAAATAGAGCATTTGCTCCCATAGGAGCAAATGCTCTATTTATCACAATGGTTTCACAAAGTGACTTTTACAGAGTCGTCAAAAGTCGTCAATATGAGGGAATGAGTTACGGTAAGTCTTACTGTACCTGGTTGGCAGTCATAAACGAGTCTGTTTACCTATACAAAAAGCTTCGAATGGCTAGCGGACCATATTATCCCAGTCCTAGTTTCAAGACCTACCCTGAGGAATACGAATCATATCATCTCTCCTTCAGAGTCATGACAAGGTCGGTCATTGCAAACCTAGTACATGTACTTCTCTACTAATGAACTCAAGGGGAGCTTGAAATGATTGGGTATTGCTGAAACTGGATGGTACCCCAAGCCATTTCCGGAGTTGTCTATTGATGACTCTCTGCAGACCTTCCACGGCTGTTGTTGCTACTTCATACTTCATCATTGGCCACGTCAGTCGTGGGAGAAGTCCGTTTTGAAATAGGTGTCTGTAATTATGAGTCTGTAAGCCAGGTCCGTCCTGAGGAGCCGTATGTCCAGGTTCTGCTCTGTTTGCTAAACGAAATGATATCAATCTGACTCTATAGTTCTAGTTAAGGCAAAAACTTCCTTGACAAATTTACATTATACAATTTAGATAATAAATATTCATGATGGCATTAATTCTTACATGAATATTGAACAGGTAAAGGGTTATTAGTAAAATATTAAAGCAGGTGATGGCACAAACATTCCAATGAGGACGCACACCTATAGTATTGCCTTAGAAACATTAATGTTTGTATAAACTAAATCCATACTCGGCAACCCATATAATATATACATGAATGCGAAGGTGGCTGCTAATTTCATAGTGGATGTCATGCTGAAAGCTCATAGAGGAGCTTTCTGCATAATTTTCCTCGCGCATTAATTAACTCATTCCACCCTAGACTATATTTAGATCCAACCTCTTTGAATTAACCTATCGAAAAGGAGCATTTACTATATATAGAAAAGGAAAACTTCAGAATGGTATAGTTTTGAAACCATTGGGATAAATTTGCTCCTATGGAGTAAATGCTCTATTTATCACAATGGTTTCTAAATGTGACTTTTACAGAGACGCCAAAATGCGTCACTAGGAGGGAATGTGTTAAGCTGCCATCTGTCTTAAAACGTGTTAATGATACTTATTTAAGTGTTGAAATTGGCGAGGATTTACAGTAGTTTTTTTATCTTGTTTCTTTTCCGATTAAGAATCAGAATGTCAAGTAAAATGGAATTCGGTGTCTGATCTGGATCCAAACTCTTCGCATAATAATGGTGGCTGTCGGCATTACTGATATTTGTCTTTACTTGTATGACCCAACCTTCAGTATGTTTAGCGAATTGTCATCGATATGACACCTTTATACGCCCGTTGATGAGCGGGACGGGCGTATTATGTCGTGGCGTTGTCCGTCCGTCTGTATGTCTGTCCGCGCTAACAGTTAAGTACTGTTTATGTGACTATGAGAACAAACGATATTTTGTTCTCATATGTTTTATGTGGCTAATTTTCATTTTATGTGGATATTTTTAACAAAAGAATAGCCACATACACTCAATCCGTAAGAACGTCGGTCCGTGAACATTTGCTTATCCGTACTCTAACTCAAAACATGTAATCCAATCCTTTTCCGATTTGGTCAGCATGTATATTACCACAATGTCTCAATCAAGTTCGATAACCAGCAAGATTGCTCCTGACACTCCAGAATTGTCTCCCCTTACTTTATGAATTTCCGTGAGATTTTGCTTGTCCAATCTCTAACTCGTACAAATGTAATCAAATCCTTTTCAGATTTGGTAAGGATGTATTTTACTATAATGTCGCAGTCAAGTTCGATAACCAGCAAGATTGTCAATGACACTCCAGAATTATTTCCCCTTACTTTATGAATTTTCATGAACGTTTGCTTGTCCGCTCTCTAACTCAAATAAACGTAATCCAATCCTTTTTCAAAGTTAGTCAGCATGAATATTACCATGCTTAAGTCAAGTTCGATAACTGGCAAGATTGTTTCCTGACACTCCAGAATTATCTCCCCTTACTTTATAAATTTGTGCCACCTGCATGATATGGATTAATGGCCTTTCAACTTCCAGACATATGACGAGCGTATTTTGTGACATTTTGGCACTCTTGTTACCTTGTCCCTCACATCGGTGCCTTTTGATGCCTCTGTAAAAGTCTCTTTATAAAACCATTGTGACTATATCTTAGTATATGTTCTAAGCAAACATAGTAGACCCTGATTAAGCAACTCCGTCAGGAGCTATCTGTTCAGGGTCTACTCTGCAAAGGCGTAGAAAGTTAAAATCTTGATTCATGACATTTTCTAAGGAAACATAATAGACCCTGATCTGGTAGCTCCTATAGGAACTGTCTGATGCGGGTCTACTTTGTTTGCAAAGGTGGTGATAAAATGTGTATATATCGAGGAAAGGGATAACTCTTATCACGCAGCAAAAATAATTCACCTCCGCTTAAATTCTAAACATCATCTGATTCGTTTACTTTGGGAAAATTATGTTGCCCGAGTATCAAACAGCTTAGATCCTGATCAGACGCTTGTTACTTGTTTCTGATCTAGGTCCAAAGTGTTTGCAATTATATCGAGCCTCGCTTAGCGGGAAATGAGAAACCCCATAGAGTAACAATTGACTCTGACGGAGAGTTCTGATTGGCTTATTAGGTCGTGCGCACGACTTAAAAATTATCTCAGGAAAACGATTTTCGTTTTCTCGAGATAATGAAAAAAATTATCTCGTAAAAAAGAACTAATTCGTTTTCTCGAGTTAATGAAAAAACTTATCGCGTAAAAATTAACTACTTCGTTTTCTTAAGATAATAAAAAAAATTATCTCAGGAAAACGAACTTTTTTTCGTTTTCTCGAGATAATAAAAAAATTATCTCGTCAAAACGAACTACTTCGTTTTCTTGAGATAATAAGAAAAATCTCAGGAAAACGAACTTATTTTCGTATTCTCGAGATAATAAAAAAAATTATCTCGGGAAAACAAATTTGAAAATAAAATATTGCATATGTCACCTCAGTGTCACCGTAATGTGCTCCTATTAAGCAAATACTCTGTTTATCACAATGGTTTCAAAGCTGCACAAGCGTCTTTCCGTTTTCATTGTAAATGCTCCTTTTCAGTAGATTTACTCAAAGAGGCTGGGTCTAAATATAGCCTATGAGGGAATGATCTAAAATAGCATATGATGGAATGGTCTAAAATAGCATATGAGGGAATAGGTTAAAGTGTGGACGAGTTAACCCTTTACCTGATGAATATCCATGAAAGAAAAAATGACTGTATGATTAATAATTAGCTTTTTTAACCGTTATGAGTAATGAGCCGTTTTAAAGATATATATATTTCCAGAAGCAAATAGAGCAGACTCAGATCAGACATGCAGCTCCTACAGAAGTTGTCTGATTTGGGTCTACTCTGCAATACGTAAAAAATGTGTCTCTGTTAATTAAAGGGTTAAATGTCAGGTCAATATATGCATAGATCTGTGATTATCTAATATTACAATGTTGATGTCCATTCTTGTCGATTATTTGTTACAACTAGATTATTTGTAGGACATATAGGGCATATTTGCACTTTGTAAGGCAGACAAATGTACAAATGTAAAATTCGGTCGAAGTTAAAATATCGGTCAAATCCACTAGTGCGGACATTCGGGCGTATTTTACGTTGTTATCCATCTATCACTGTCTCTCTCTCTCTCTCTCTGTCTCTCTGTTTATGTCTCTCTGTTTCATCTATCTATCTATCTGTCTATCTATCTATCTATCTATCTATCTATCTCTTTCTCTGTTTATGTGGCTCTGTCTATATATGTTTGTCTCTCTCCGTGTCTTTCTCTCTATCTGTCTGTGGTGTTTATCTGTGTCTGTTTCTTCAATGTGTGTGTCCCACCTCTCCCTCTCTTTCTCCTCAGGAGCCTCTGATTTTGGGTCTACTCTGTTAACAAATACGTGTAAAAGCATCTCTACCAGGTAAAAGGTTAGGCACCGAAACGTACATCCTATATGCGTTATACAGCTTCCGTCCCCTCTCCGTTATAAGGATGTCTTCGTGGATATCCAGATAGAAAGGGTTTAGACCAGCGTCACGTCAGAGGTTTGCAAACATGTGTAGACACTGATAATACAATGTGTCTTTGTCAACACGTATATACACCGATGAGACGATACATCTTAACACGTACAGACACAGATACGACGACGAATATTTGCCAACACGCGTAGACACCAGTTAGAATGTACGTCCTTACCAACACGCGTAGACACCGAATAAGACGACACATTCGACACGTTTAGACACTCACTAGACGACACGTCTTCAATCATATAGGCACTGAACAAGATGACACGACTTTGCCAACACATGTAGACATTGAACAAGACGACGCGTCTTTGCCAACACGTGTAGACATTGAACAAGACGGCGCGTCTTTGCCAACACATGTAGACATTTAACGAGACGACGCGTCTTAAAACACATGTAGACAGCTGAACAAGACGACGCGTCTTTGTCAACATGTGTCGACACAGATAAGGCAGCACATCTTTGGGGCAGCATTTTGTCTTATTTCTTTGCCTAACAAATATTCATATACGAAATTATGACAGAATTAATATTCACTGGGTGCATTTTGTAATGACATTTTGTACTGGTGTCACTAAGAGTATATGCTATATGTTGAATATTCATTAACTCATTCCCTCATATGGACGCCTTTTGAAGCCTTCTGTAAAAATCGCTTTTTGAAACCATTGTGATAATTAGGAGCATTTGCTCCATAGGAGCAAATGCTATATTTATCACAATGGTTTCAAAACTACACAGTTCTAAAAATTTCCTTTTATAAAGTGAATGCAATGGTATTAGATCTACATATATATGAACAAAGGATTTCCTTTACCATGTGGAGTCAGATCTATATTTTTTCATAAACAAACACAATCCCTTCAAGAGTCTGGGTATTTTGTTGTCCATCTTAATTATGTAAACCATAAATTCTAGTCTTGATGTGCAGGGCAAAATGGAACTAGATGCAACAGCGTTATATACATATCGACTATCTGAACTGTTGTGCTTCAACATATTTTATTTTCCTTGCTCACTTGCACTGTATTATTTTGTTACCATGCTTTTAAGATCACATCTGGCCTCTCTATCCGACTATCCGAAAATTTGTTCTTTTTCAGATCAAGACTTCATACTCTAAATGTTTACTCGTCATATGAAATAGCAACTTTTGAGTGAGTTCTTGTCATTGTCAGTGTTGTTCTTTGGGGGGGGGGGGGGGGGGGGGTTCAATGAAGTGGCTATTATTCCTTGATTAGCATTTGTTTAGACCATGTTGTTTCACGTATCTTGTTTATTTTTCTGTTTATTTTCTATTCAGTCCATACTCTGCAATCGCTCATGAATAATAGTTTTGTACAGATACATACGTGTATTTTCAGAAGTGTGTATGTGCGTGCGTGCGTGCGTGCGTGCGTGTGTGCGTGCGTGTGTGCGTGTTTGTTTGTGTGTGTCGCACACGTGCTTGCGTAATAATTTTGGATTAGTTTAAAAATGTATATCACGTGACTCTTTATATATTGGTGAACTGTATTGATGGGGAAGAGTCGTAATTAATGGTGAGACTCAACCCGATTCCAGTAGGCTATACTTATTATTGAAATAAAATGTTCAAACAAAACTTACAATAAGCAGGATATGGGTTGATTGAATATATACATATTTTATTATATTACATATGAATTAAGGTATCGAACTTTTTTTGTTAATTGGTGATACAAAAAATGTCTATGTAAGCATATATATTTTTTCAATGGTGTATATTATTTATACCTCACTTTAGTTTCATGAAATGTAAATAAAACCAACTTAAACCGTTGAAATCAATATCAATTTATTAATATAATATGTGAATTTGTACAAGACGTTGCCTGGTATGACACATAACAATAACTAATTTTAACTATTTTACAGCTAACCGTGACCTCATTGTTATTTGCAAACAGTTTGCATCCAGATCAGAGGTCGGGGTCTCATCGGTATCCAAATTATTTGACACTTGATCAATAGTTTCTGAATCATTTCCTTTATTTAAACTCCTTTTCACGCATTTGCAGAGTAGACCCAGAGCAGACGGCTCCTACAGGACACCACTTTCAGACACCACCTAACCACCAACATACTTCTCCTCTTCATAATCATCGTTTCCGTCATAGAAAAACATCAGTATTTGCTAACTCTGTCCGCAATAAAACAGGGACCTTCGTATCACTGTACACCTGTATTTCTGCTGGGTCGAATCAGTTTTGTTACGACTTTTCTATGGCCGAATCTGTTTTCCAAGGGAGGCTATTCTAAGGGAAGCCACTCTGGTGGGACATTTCAGACGAAGAGCAGCTGGTACGTCGTAAGTAATCTTTTTTTCTCTGCAAAACTGTTTACAAACTCGTCTTGTAAACGCTTGCATGAGACGAACTGACTTATATGATTATATCGCAATAAAGTGGTGTAGAATGTTCACAAGCTACGTTACACCGTAGCTGTTTGCTTTGTTATTGGGGCAAATTGATTCGACCTTTATTAGAATGGGACCGTTAGAATGGGTTAGAATTCCTATAGGGCAGGCCTACATGTGTAGTTCTCTGACTGTTTTAACATGGGTTTAGTGCATCTTGTTGTATGAGCCAAGTCATGAGAGTAAGTGTCTAAAGAGATTTGCAAATAATTGCAGCCCGGTGCACAAATGCCCCTGTACTTATTCAGAATCAGAGTTTGTTTCAGATTTAATCAAATTAATTGCCCTTATATAGACATGAGTATTTTGCCGCATATCATGTAGGTAGTTGCCATATAAACAGACTCTACACTAGTTAAGTAGTTTCCCTATTTTAATGTGTCTAGTATAAAATACTCATACTGATACAGTAACACAGTTGAATTTTAAATAACACTGGTCAATCATTTAGTTCACATATGTGTACTCTAAATGGTGATATCGAGCTACTTTTGATTTTAACGATATCCCGGCAGACGGCAACAGTCACAAAATTAGCATGCTGTCTTACAGGTCATTAATGAGACTAACCAATCATTATATCAAGACATGGGGTAAAGCAGACTTGAAGACCAGGTGCACAGGCGAAACATGGTGTCAGCGTCTTCTCATACACAGTGTGACATTATGGCTCCTGTATTAGAGGATATAGTGGAGTAAGTTGACACCACCGAAATGGCCACATTAACCATGGCTCAAACAGATCCCGTGCCTGAGTCACAAGACCGTCACTCTCAGCCTGCCAATGGCTGACACTAGTGCTATTCCCCAGGACTGCAGCACGTTATTGCTTCTGCTGGCAGTGATGGCTCAATTTCCCTTGCCGATCCACAGGATTATACGTATTTAATTCCCCCCCCCCCCCCCCCCCCCTCCCCAAATTTCAAAGGAAAAGGGAAAATCCCCCTCTTTTTAAAACCCTGGCTGCAACACTGCTGGAACCTTGTCAGCTGCAATAGGATCAGAAGTATCAGAAGTTGGCCAAGTACATGTATTCAGTTTGCCAAGTGCCATTAACACTGACAAGAAAGTCTACGTTAAGAAACTTATAGCGTCGGATGAAGTGATCGAAAAAAAAGAGGAAAGAACAAGAAGACAAGAACAAACTGGTTAGAATTAAAGAAGAATGCAAACTATTAAGAATTTGAAAGCCAAACAGAGACGAGAGAAGAAGGCAAAAAGAAAAGTGAATTAACGTATTTGCTCCCAATAATTTCAAATAAAAGTCAGTTTGGCACACATAGATCATTTGATGTTGGAATTGGGTTTCTGCACAAATTAGTAAATTTATCCAAGGTACGGTAAACAGTTTCATATTTGTATGGTAAAGTGTGTAACTAGTACCTGATCAGATCGAGGTCTCAAACAGGAGCCCTTTGATTTCATTCTACACTCTCAAATGTATGCTCAAACTTATGCGTAATATTTATGTCACATTTATTGGATTGAGGAGCAAATTCATTAAGATTGTTACAAACTGGTGTTGTTTAAAACTAGTCAAAGACAGCGTTAGTGTTAAACTCTTACACTTTCATGACAAAACTGTAAATTTAAACTGCAACAAAATCTATTACACTTAGTATATACAAATGTGGACTCAAAGCAGAGCTACTAGATCTGTTACACTGTTTCTGTTTCATCGGCATCTATCGATTTATGTCTTCAACAATTTATATATATGTTTAACACATTTGCTGACACATAGTTGTAACCGGGTGTTCTTATAAAGAAATATACCCTCTCAGACCCAAGATTGAACCCAGGTCACCAGGTTCACAGTCATACACTGTACCACATTACCATAAAAGGGCGCTTGTACAGTAAGACCGTACAAGTGATGATAAACCTACACACTGTGACATACTTCCCCAGCAAATTGAAATTCGTCACAAATTTCTATGGGTATGAGAACGACTGGGGGTCGAACTCGGAGCACATACACTGACAGTCTCACGTTGGGTGCCAAATGTAACATGGTGAAAAAGTTGTGACTCGACTGGGACTCGAACCCATGCCAACACTCTACCAACTGAGCTACCAAGCCACACAGTAAAGCTTACCAACTGTTTCACCACAATCTCTACCCAGCTACATAGTGTCACTGTGTAGATCTGGATCAAATTGCTTCTTGGATCAGGATCTAAACTGTTTCCCTAAGTTTGTCTGTCTAAATTTCTAGGATAAGTACGACATATTTTCCACATATTATTACATGTATGCTTATTTTATAAAAGGGACTTTAACTGTTTATTGAAATTAAAATTTATTAGCATAAAAACTGAAATGAGGATCAGTTTCTTTTGTAACTCTCAAGAATAGGACAGGGAAGTATTAACTGGGCCTGTGTCAAACATGCATGGAATATTGAATGTATAAATGATCATTTGTGTTATGTGTGTTTGTTCAACCATTTACTCAATAGTGATGCCTTTTAACCGTTTACTCCGTACTCAATACTACATGTATCTAGATGCATTTTAACCCTTTCCCTGTTCTATGTTTATTTAAAATTTCAATACCTACTGAATATTCATGAACAAATAGGTATAATGAAATAAGGAAGATGGAACATTGTAGCCATTTTGGAAAGCAAAGAAACAGATCTATCAAATTCTATTAGCAAACAGAGTAGACCCTGATCAGACGGCTCCTCTAGGAGCCGCCTGATCTGGGTCTACTCTGTTTGCAAATGCGTGAAAACACGTTTATATGAGGGAAAGGGTTAATGCATTTGCAAACAGAGTAGACCAAGAAAGGACTTCTGGAGTTGTCTGATCTGGGTCTTCTCTGTTTGCAAAGGCATAGAAAAGCTTATTTATGGAGGAAAAGGTTAAAAAACAGTATCTGAGTATCAAAATATGTGTCATTATCTGGATCTGCTGATCCAGTACTTGCAAAGGTCATAAAAAATATTAATGCAGAAAGAGTTAACCCTTTGGATGAGGGAAAGGAGTGGACTGGCATTTGCAAACAGTGTAGGCCCAGCTGAAAGGGCTCCTAGAGGAGCTATCTGATCAGGGTCAAAACTTTTTGTCATTCAAAATCCTCTTGCTAATTGTTTACCTATATCATATAGTCAATGGACATGTCTTTGGAAAAAAACATTATCAGCATTCAAAGAGTTAAAAACATTTAACCCTTTCCCTGTTCTATATTTATTTCAATATCTACTAAATATTCATAGACAAAATATTTATAATGAAATATGGAAGGTGGAACATTGTAGCCATTTTAGAAAGTAAAGAAACATCTTTCAAATTCCAATTAGCAAACAGAGCAGACCCTGATCAGATGGCTCCTTAGAGTCCTATATTAACCCATTCACTCATATAAACGCATTTTCATGCATTAACTTAATGCTCTCTTTTCTAATTCTGTAGCAATTAACCTGTACATTCTGATAAAAACAGCAACTGCCCATATACTAGTTGCAGATTGAGTTGTTAATTATTAAGAACCCCTCTGTCTGATTGTAATAACTCTCCTAGAACTCAAGGCAGCTTAATCAATACCTATTTAAGCCTTAATTTAGTGTGGAATTGCTATTGCATGACAATCCTTTATCAGGTATACTCTTATTGACCCTCTAAAGCCTGTAATTCTGAATATATTGGCACAAATATGTACAGTAAATTTTAGCTCTCTAAACTCATATAATTACTCATGTCAGTCTTAACCTTTTACATTGTACTTTTGATGGGAACAGGAGTATTGTCACAGTAGGGCCAGTCTGCTCTGTTTGCTTATGGATTTATTCTACAGTATCTGCCATGACCAAAATTTCATAAGACCATTGTAAAACTAATAAATATTCATTATGTTTTAAATTCTTATATTAATATTTGTGGAGTAAAGAGTTGAGAAGACAGGTGGTAGCTTAATGTAGGGTTAAATTCGTGCATAACTTTCACCTTGCATTAACCCTTTCCCTCCTATAAACATATTTTCACGCATTTGCAAACAGATTAGACTCAGATCAGACGGCTCTTAGAGGAGCCGTCTGATCAGGGTCTGCTCTGTTTGCTAATGGAATTTGACAGATCTGTTTCTTTAGTTTCTAAACTGGCTATAATGTTCCACCTTCCATATTTCATTATAACTATTTTGTCCATAAATATTCAGGTATAGAAATTTGGAATAAACATAGAACAGGGAAAGGGTTAAGCAGCCATCTGGCTAAAAAGATCTAAATTCATGTTTTCTTAAAAAAAGGTTCTGTTTGGCAGGTATTTTCATCCAATCCAATCTAATTTTCATGTGGAAAGTGGTATTTTTGCTGTTTTTCGTCATTGAAAGAATTTGTAAAGCAAATGGGATGGATCCTAAAGAAGCCCTCTGTTCTTTGACTACACTGTTTATTTAGGAGCACCTTGTTTGCCTTAAATATTAGGTCGACCAGTCTTTCCCCTCTCACCACCACCACCAGACCTGTTTGTTATGCAGCATAAATCAATTTGGTATCATTTTCATATCTTTTGAATTAACCCTTTCTTTCGTATTATATAAACATGTGTCCATGCCTTTGCAAACAGAGAATACCCACATCAGATGGCACCTATCAGGGTCTACTCTGTTTGCTTTTGACATGATATAGATCTGATTCTACAGTTTTTGTCAAAGAAAAATAAATCCTTGAATTTAACATTATAAACATACACCTAATAAATATTCATGATGTCATTTTTTTCTTTTTCTTTCATGAATATTGAACAGGGAAATGGTTAACCCTTTCCCTCATATAAACGTGTTTTGCAAACAGAGAATACCCAAATCAGATGGCTCCTATAGGAGCTGTCTGATCAGGGTCTGCTCTGTTTGCTATTGGAATCTGTTAGATCTGTTTCTTTACTTTCTAAAATGGCTTCAATATTCCACCTTCCATACTTCATTATAACTATTTTGTCCATGAATATCCAGTAGGTATTGAAATTTGGAATAAACATTGAACAGGGAAAGAGTTAAACTGGCAAATGGAGAAGACACTGTTTGTTCTGGGCCGGGTCTACACTATGTAACTTATGTTCAGATATTTAGGATAACTAAGAGAAATGGTTTAATAATTTACAAACAGTATGATCTTCATAGTGTAGGATTTCTTATATCCCTTTACTTCATTGATATGCCTTTATTGCCTGTGCTAACAAAGAAGAAACTCTCGTAGGAGCTGTCTGATCAGAGTCTACTCTGTTTGCTTATGGAATAATAAAGATCTGGGTCCATGCTTATAAAGCTTTTTAGTTGAGTCTGAGTTTGTTCTCAAGCTTTTGATTGGTCAGATTTGAGCCAAAGGCTCAAATCTGACCAATCAAAAACTTGAGAACAAGTTTTATAAGCATGGATACGGATTCTAAAGGAAATGTCAAAAAAGTTCCATTTTTCATTATAAAAAAATCAGCTAATGAATAATCATAATTCAAGAAGTCACAGTTTAGATCCAGATGAAATTTCGTGTAACTTGGTCTCTTATCAGGATCTAAACTGTATAATAGTTTGTTCATAGTTTGGTTATAGACTTATAGCCTTTGAAATAAATGGAGAAAATCTACTTGAAGAATTTTTAGTAGATGATAATTTTTATAGACAATTGTGTAGCATGTAGAGACTTTTTCAGCTGGCTTGCATTGGTCAGTTGGTGTTGGTTAGTTGGTCACCTCGGTGTTCTTCTGTGAACAATGAAATTTGTTCTGTGCACGGAAAAACGTCCGAGGTCTTCCCCTACCTGTAATTAATTAGCTGGACATCACGTTATGGCTGAAATACTGTCAAAGTGACATAAAACCCCAATACAAACCAAACCAAAGTAAAGATTGGAATAGCCCATCAGTGTTTAACTATATAGAGTCCACTCAGTATGAAAGGCTTACATTTGTTTGAGATTTTGAATGACTGTCAGTGCAGACCTTGATTTCTGGATCTACAGACTCTACACTGTTTGTAATTGCCTCTGCATGCATAATTGCATATAATATCCAGCATTCAGAGAGTTAATTTATTAATTATTAGTAAGAATCCTGCTCAGAAAATAATCATACTCCCCCAATAAAATAAATAACATAAAACAAATAAACCCAACAACAACAATGACGACCTGCACCACCATAAAAAAAAAAAGAAAAAAAAGAATAAAATAAAAAATGAATAAAAAATAAAATAAAAATAAGAATAGAATTAATAAAATTAAAAATGAAAAAAAAATTAATGAAAAATAATAAATCATTAAATTATGATAATAATAAGAAATACATCTAACAAAATAATAAATAAATACATAATAAAAACAACAACAACAAAAATACCTAACAAAAAACAGACTTTTAGGGCAATTTTTTTAAAAAGTTAGCAGGGTTGGTATTAAAAAATATTAGACATCAAACAGCAATGTGTGTGCATACAATTATAATTATGGATTTGGAGTTGGATTACACTAATCTCTGAACAGGGATTATAAATCAAAACATTTAACTCTTAACCCATTCCCTCATATTGACACCTTTTGGCACCTCTGCAAAAGTCACCTGATGAAACCATTGTGATAAATAGAGCATTTGCTCCTATGAAACAAAATTAATGCTCAATTTATCAGAATAGTTTCAAACAGTGACTTTTACAGAGGTGTTAATATGAGGAAATGTATTAATAGTTCAGAAATCAAGCACAGGAAATAATAATTGTATATATACCATGCTGATGGGTACATAAATTTGGGCAACACTTCAAATGTGCAGCAGGAAATTACTCTTGATACTATGTACATCACAACTATAATCTATTAACCCTTTACTCCATAAATACGCCTTTCTATGCCTTTGCAAACAGAGTAGACCCATATCAGATGGCTCATAAGATGCTCTGTTTGCTTATGAATGTTTCTGCCAAGGCCTAAAATTCATGTGTCCATGATTGTGCTGTTGTCAGATTAGTCTAGTTAATATTCATGTTGTCATTATTTCTTACATAAAGGTTAAACAGCTGCAATAAGATAGATCTGACAAAAGTTTAGTGTTGGTATGCAGAACAGTAGTTCAATGCTATAAACAAGTGAATGTAGTACCGCAAGCAATATCATTAAGTACCATACTGGCAGTTACACAAAATACCGGAATACCCCATGTATATAATAATAATAATATATATCTTAACCCATTACCTCATAAAGCTATTTTTAGATCATACTTATAGGAGTCATATGATATGGGTCTCCTCTGGTTGCAAGTGCTTAGAAAGGTGTATGTATGGAGTAAAGGGTTAAAACTTAAAAGGTTTAAATAATACTGCTGATCTCAGGATTGCATAATATTCTAATAGTTTGACAGTATTTGAGACACAGCAGAAGCTTTAAAAATTGACTTGGTTTACACTGACCTTATATTAAACAGCTCAACAGCCAGCATGCTAGTAAAGTAACCCATGTCTGCACAAATTGTCATCTGCTTTAATTTACAACTTACAGTAAAACCCCTCTAATGCGACCACCAAAAAGGGGCATAATTCTGGGTGGCAGAGGCAGGTGGTAGCTTAATGCAGGACAAAAGTAATGCAGAAAGCTCTTACAGGAGCTTTCTGCATTACTTTCATCCTGCATTAAGCAACCACCTGCTTTAAACGACGCCAGTGGCTGTTTATTAAGTGGTCGCATTAGCAGGATTTTACTGTATATATGCTTTGTTGGACATTTTTTCTTCCAGTTTTTTTTTTTTCAAAAACAAATTACCAGATCGACAAAACAGAAATGCCAAGTTTCATCGTGTCTGAACTAGGTCTGAGCTCATATGAAAGAGCTATCACAAGTTTCATGATTTAGCAAGTTGCTGTTAACCCTTTGCCTGATCAGTATTCATGTAAGAAATAATGATCGACATCATGAATATTTATTAGCTCAAGTTTTATAATGTTAACTTTTCAAGAGAATTGTTTGCTTTGACAAAAACTGTAGAATCATATGTACAAATTTATATCATGTCAAAAGCAAACAGAGCAAACCCTGATCAGACGGCTCCTATTGGAGCCATCTGATCTGGGTCTACTCTGTTTGTAAATGCGTGAAAAGGCGTTTATATGAGGGGAAGTTAGGGTTAAAATGTTTAACCCTTTACCTGAATTAAATATACATGTATGAGTTATGATGTAAGAAATAATGACATATTTTGTATATATTAGCTGACTACTTACAATGACATATGAATACAGGCCTTTTTTACTTTTATGAACATGGGACTTTTTTACTTTTTATCCATTATATAAGCATTAGCAGATCTGTAGAATCGGATCTAAATTATTCCGTAAGCAAATGTGGTAGACCCTGACCAGACGCCTCCTACAGGAGCCATATGATCTGGGTCAACTCTGTTTCTACGGGTGTAAGAAGATGTATGAAAGATTTGGGAAAGGATTAATCCTTTTGAACGGCGGGAACGGTGGGGGCACACATGCACTGACATTTGCAAACAGTGTTGACCCAGGGTCTGCACTGTTTGTCATTCAAAATCTTCCACCAAGTTTAAGCCTCTCATACTGAGTGGAGGACTCCATAGTTAACCCTTGGCATTCCCTTCATATAAACACCTTTTCATATATTTGCAAACAGAGTAGACCCAGATCAGACGGCTCCTAGAAGAGCCATCTGATCAGGGTCTGCTCTGTTTGCCAATGGAATTTGATAGATCTGTTTCTTTACTTTCTAAATTGGCTACAATGTTTGACCTTCCATTTTGCATTATAACTACAGTAAAACCCCGTTAATGCGACCACCAAAAAGGGGCATAATTCTGGGTAGCAGAGGCAGGTGGTAGCTTAATGCAGGACGAAAGTTATGCAGAAAGCTCCTATAGGAGCTTTCTGCATAATTTTCGTCCTGCATTAAGCAACCACCTGCTTTAGACGACATCAGTGGCTGTTTATTAAGTGGTCGCATTAGCGGGGTTTCACTGTATTTTGTCCATGAATATTCAGTAGGTAGGTATTTTGTCCATGAATATTCAGTAGGTATGGAAATTTGAAATAAACATATAACAGGGAAAGGGTTACTCTGCTCTAAATATTCAGTGTAGAATTTAGGGTCAACTTTACCTTTTTACTCAGGTATCCTGAACAGTGTTTGTATATTTACAGGTGCTGTACTAATTCAGTCTCCAGTAACACCCACAGCATAGACCAGTTACCCCAGCAGAGTAAACAGTGAACTATTAATGGATACTAAATTTAAGTGAGTACTCTTGAAATGTTTGAAACTTTGTTAACCTTAACCCCATTCCATCATAGGCTTTTTTTTTTATTATTATTTTTAAATCCAAACCGTTTGAATAAATCTACTGAAAAGTCACATTTTGCTACAAAGAAGGAATATTTAAAAAGTTTGTAGATTTAAAACTATTGTGATGAAAAGAGAATTTGATGAATTTGATAAAAGAGAATTTGATTTATCAAAATGGTTTCAGAAAGTGACATTTACAGAGGGGTCAGAAAGTGACATTTACAGAGGGGTCAGAAAGTGACATTTACAGAGGGGTCAGAAAGTGACATTTACAGAGGGGTCAGAAAGTGACATTTACAGAGGGGTCAGAAGGTGACATTTACAGAGGGGTCAGAAAGTGACATTTACAGAGGGGTCAGAAAGTGACATTTACAGAGGGGTCAGAAGGTGACATTTACAGAGGGGTCAGAAGGTGTCAATATGATGGAATGGGTTAACTCTTTACTTCATGAATATTCATGAAAGAAATAATGACTTTATGAATATCATTTTACAGTATTTTTATGGTTGCAAATTAAATGATAACAGGTATTTTTGAACATAGAAGAAACTCTAGAATCATATTTATATTATGTCATAAGCAAACAGAACAGACTCTGGGAGATGTCTGGTCCCAGTCTATTATTGTAGCAAAAGCTCAAAATGTATACAGTAAAACCCCTCTAAACTGAAATTAGTAGAGAAGAATTTAGATACTTTTAGGCAGATGGCAACTTAATGCAGGGTTAAAGTCTTGCATAAAGCTCCTAGACGAGCTTTCTGCGTGACTTTCTGCCTGCATTAAACTGAATGTCCGGTTTAGAGGCGTTTTACTGTATATGTCAAGTAAAGGGTTAACATGCTGCGGTGAATTTGTAATAACCTTTTCAAACAGATCTAAGATGCTGAGTAACTACATGAAATGGAGATAAGACCTACATAATTTTAGAATACACCATAAATTCACAATGAAGCTGGGTATAAGATGAGTTTGGGTGCACTTACAGACTCACAATGAAGCAGCTCAATGCTGGGTATAAGATGAGATGCAGTGCACTTACAGACTCACAATGAAGCATCTCAAGGCTGGGTATAGGGTGAGTTTTGGTGCACTACATACTTATAATGAAACAGCTCAATGCTAAATATAGGGTGAGTTTGGGTGCACTACGTACTGACTCAAAATGAAGCAGCTCAATGCTGGGTATAAGGTGAGTTGCTTACAATGAAGCAGCTCAATGCTAGATATAGGGTGAGTTTGAGTGCACTACTGACACAAAATGAAGCAGCTCAATGCTGGGATAAGGTGAGTTTTTGTGCACTACATACTTACAGTGAAGTAGCTCAATGCTGGGTGTACATGCATGTAAGGTGAATTTGGGTGCACTGTAGTATTTGGGGTATAAGGTTAGTTTGTATAAACTTTTTTAGACTTGCAAGGAAGCAGCTCAATGCTATAAGGTGAATCTGGGTCCATTATAGACTCAGAAGAAATCGGCTCATTGATAAGCCTGGAGGTCCTAAAATGCTTGATGCAGTGGTTGATGTCTTGATTTCGGGAATTAGCTTATTTTGGATTTAACCCTTTACTCCATAAATATGCCTTTCTATGTCTTTGATAACAGAGAAGACCCCATATCAGACTACTCCTGTAGGACCCATCTAATCAGGGTCTGCTCTGTTTGCTCATAAATGAAATAAAAAAGATATGATTCTACAGTTACTGCTATGGCGAAAAATTCCTTTGTCCATCTGCCATTATAAAAAACAATCTGATTAATATTCATGATGTCATTATTTCTTTCAGGAATATTCATGGAGTAAAGGGTTAATAATCATAAGATTGTATGATTGAAAACTTAACTGATTGCAAAGTCAAAAATGTCCCAATTACCGAAAAACTTTGGAACACAAAATCTCACATCTTCTCTCAGGTTAGTAAAGCTGAATTTTTCAATTTTCAATTTGGCACCATAATAGACTGACATAGTTAACCCTTCGCTTGCTATTCACGTCAATATACCTACCTGTAAATAGTGAAGATCCAGATGAGACAGCTCCTGCAGGAGCTGTCTCATCAGGGTCTGCACTATTTACAAGTTGATTGTGCAACCAGTGCACTCCACAGCAGTGAATGCACAGCGAAATACTTGTACACAGTGAAGATATATGTAATTATATAGCAGGGCATGGGTAAAGAAGGAGAAATGTATTTTAAAATTCAGCAAGCAAAGGGTTAAATAGAGTCTGATCAAACTACCAGTCTATGTCAGTCTGATTTAAAGTTATCAAAATGATGCCAAATATTATTATTCAGCTTTACAATTTAATAGAGAGAGGAGATATGGTGTTGAATTCTTAAAGTATACAGTACATGTATCTCCTTCCAGTCAGCAATAAGATCCTAACAGATACATGTAGGTGTCCATCAAGTAGGCCAGCAGACTATTGTACTCTGTTAACCCTTTTAAATGCTGACTTTTCAAAATGGAATGGCCCATCTGTGTACAATTACACAGTCTTTTCAGTATGAAAGGGTTAAACTTGCTAGAGGATTTTAACTGACAAACAATGCAGAATCTAATCTCAGAGATTACCTGGTAGAGCCCTCTGATTAGGGTCTACAATGTTTACCATTTACCAGCATTCAAAGTGTTAATTCATACATGTACAAAGTGTATTAATGTGTCATAGTGTTTGCTACTGTATAAACTATTTACTTTTAGCATGCTTGAGCTTTCATCTACCGATTTTATGGGATTTGTTTTCGGTTTTCAGTCTTTATTTCTGTCCGTTGACCGTCCAAAATATGTCTATTGAGTTATCTTAACCCTTTCCCTGTTCTATATTTTGTCCAAATTTCAATACCTACTGAATATTCATGGACAAAATAGTTATAATGAAATATGGAAGGTGGATTATTGTAGCCACTTCAGAAACTAAAGAATCAGATCTATCAAATTCCATTAGCAAACAGAGCAGACCCTGATCAGATGGCTCCTATAGGAGCCATCTGATCTGGGTCTACTCTATTTGCACATTCATTAAAAGGCATTGATATGATGGAAAGGGTTAAAATGTAAAATTTGAATGTCATCAGTATGGATCCAGATGGAATGTTGCATTTCTTTGTATCTAATCTGGATCAAAACTATTGGCATTGGTTATCTGTAGCATATTAAAGGTAGACAGCTGATAACATCATATGAACCAGATAACAATCAATGTTAAGCTTTGGGTTGTTGGTTTTTTGTCTAAGAGGTGAATGCTTTAGTCTCGTTCAAATCTGTTTTGACTGACAATAAAAGAATGTGTAGCAGTACTAGTGTGACTTAACAGCTGGTATAGTGTAGCAGCGTGACTTTGTTCATCTAGACAGGTGGTAGCTTAATGCAGAACGAAAGCTCCTACTCGGCTACCGGACCTTTCTGCATGCCTTTTTTCTGCATTAACCCTGTCACAGTTGCATAATTATTCATGTAAGAAATAATGACATCACATTTATTAGCTGATTTTTTAAAATGGTACGTGAACACAAGGTTGTTTGACATTTGTAGAAAATGTAGAGTCAGATCTATCATAATTTCTTAAGCAAACAGAGCAGACCCAGATCAGACGGCTCCTCTGTTTGCAAAGACATGAAAAAGCATTTATATCTGTAGGGAAAGGGTTTAAGGGTTAAGCAGCCACTTGCTACAAAAGACACCAGTGTTTATTCGTAAAGTGGTTACTTGTAAACTGTATTATGGTCAAGGGTCAAACGTATGTCATGTGACAGAGATTGTCTGTTTATGGTTCAGCGAACCTACTGTAGTTTGTTGTTATTTGTGTATATGTTGACCCAAAGTTTGGACTTCCTAGTAAATATAAATACTTTTCTGTTAAGGTATACTTATGGAGTTATAGTCCACAGTTTATTTACTGAGAAAATAAAAAAACAGTCTCAAGTTCATTTACTGAGAAAATAAACAAAACAAACCCATGGTCAAGAGTGTTAGTCAAGAGTGTTGGTCATTACAAGTGTTGCTGACTGGACTAAATCTTTCCTAAATAAATGCTTTTTTATGCCTTTGCAAACAAAGTAGACCCAGACCAGATAGCTTCTGTAGGAGTCATCTGATCAGGGTCTGCTCTGTTTGTTTATGACATGATACAGATCTGATTCTGCAATTTGTATCAACCCTTTCCCTCATATAAACATGTTTTCATGCATTAGCAAACAGAATAGAGCAAGATCCTATAGGAGCCGTCTGATCAGGGTATGCTCTGTTTGCTAATTCAGAATTCGAAATATCTGTTTTTTTACTTTCTAAAATGGCCACAATGTTCCGCCTTCCATATTGTATTATAACTATTTTGTCAATGAATATTCAGTAGGTATTGAAATTTGGAATAAACATAGAACAGGGAAAGGGTTAAGTGTGTCATATGACTGTATATGGTATATTGTGACTCAGACAATTACATCTATATAGTCATTATCTCTATCTCATCTTTGCATGACAGGTAAATGTAGTCTATAAAAGTTATTATCTTATTATCATCTTTTTATGCTCAAGTAGTAAAGAGCTTATTTAGAACTAGGCTGACTCAGCATCTAGCCTAGGTATGTACTAACTGCAAAGTTGATCATGAAGTAACATGTTGCTAATGGGCAATGTGTATTTAGCTCTACAAAATTGTTGTCTGCTCAAACTCCCCTGCTTCATTTTTAGTTTTGAAGAAAAGTCAAGCTATTGTGATCACTGCAAAAACTTTAATATAGCTCCTTACTCAAAATGTATAAGAGGTATCAACATGAAACTAAATAGGTGGGTAGATCTCATTGAATAGAGGCCCCATTAATTACATAAGAACCATAACTCTTGATGTCAAGGTTTTTTGAGTTAAGGCCCTTTATTTTTTTCATTTTTTTTTAAAATTTAGCTGGACAAGCACCAAATCAGACGAGCATTGGTGCAACACGCGGCTCTTGTTAACCCTTTACTCCATAGACATGCCTTTTTACACTTTTGCAAACAGAGTAGACCAAGATGATATCTGTAGCAGGGTCTGCTCTGTTTGTGTATGGAGTATCTTGGATCTCTTTCTATACTGTTTCGCAAAGCTATGTATTCACTCGTTTTGTATAACAGTATGAAATAGTTAAAAGGATGATACTATGATTACTTTAACCCTTTCCTTCACATAAACAGGTTTTCACATATTTGCAAACAGAGTAGACCCAGATCAGATGGCTCCTATAGGAGCCATCTGATCAGGGTCTGTCCTGTTTGCTAATGGAATTTGAAAAATCTGTGTCTTTATTTTCTAAAATGGCAACAATGTTCCACTTTCCATATTTCATTATAACTGTTAATGTGTCCATAAATATTTAGTAGGTACAGAAATTTGCAGTAAAGGAAGAAAATGGAAAGGGTTAACTGATAAATAAATATTGGTATTAAAAAGTAGTGAATTTATTACATTGCAATATCAATTACATGTAGCTGAAATCAAAACATAATGGCATCCATGTATTAATCCTTTACTCCGTGAATATTTATGAAAGAAAAAATGATGTCATAAATAGTAATTAGATTCATTTTTATGCCCCCCAAAGGTGGGCATATAGTGATCGCATTGTCCGTCCTTCCGTCCGTCCGTCCGTCCGTCCGTCCGTCCGTCCGCACTCACCAAAGGGTAGTTGTGTGACTTTTTCTAACTAGTCCCACAAGTAAAATCATTAACCTGGCCATCTCTTGTGACATTAACCTGGCCATTTCTTGTGACATTAACCTGGCCAGTTGTGGGACATAGGGTTAGGGTTAGGGTTAGCTTCCAGATCATTCTTTTCCAAAGTTAGAGCCAAAAATAGTTTTTCTTGTGGGACTAGTCACACAAGAAAAGATCAAAGGAAAAAGTCACACAACTACCCATTTGTTAGTATGTCCGTCCGCACTCACCAAAGGGTAGTTGTGTGACTTTTTCTAACTAGTCGCACAAGTAAAATCATTAACCTGGCCATCTCTTGTGACATTAACCTGGCCATTTCTTGTGACATTAACCTGGCCAGTTGTGGGACATAGGGTTAGGGTTAGGGTTAGCTTCCAGATCATTCTTTTCCAAAGTTAGAGCCAAAAATAGTTTTTCTTGTGGGACTAGTCCCACAAGAAAAGATCAAAGGAAAAAGTCACACAACTACCCATTTGTTAGCATGTCCGCCTGTCCGTCCGTCCGTCTGTCCTTCTGTCCCAAATTCGTGTCCGGTCTGTAACTTCTTCATCTATCGATGGATTTCAATATAACTTGCCACAAATGTTCACCAGACAGAGACGATGTGTCGCGTTCAACTCCCTGGTCCATGGGTCAAAGGTCAAGGTCACAGGGTACAATTACTTTGTCACAAATTTCGTGTCCGGTCTGTAACTTCTTCATCTATCAATGGATTTCAATATAACTTGCCACAAATGTTCACCACACAAAGACAATGTGTCGCGTTCAACTCCCAGGTCCATGGGTCAAAGGTCAAGGTCACAGGGTACAATTACTTTGTCACAAATTTCATGGCCGGTCTGTAACTTCTTCATCTATCAATGGATTTCAATATAACTTGGCACAAATGTTCACCACACAAAGACAATGTGTCGCATTCAACTCCCAGGTCCATGGGTCAAAGGTCAAGGTCACAGGGTACAATTACTTCGTAACAAATTTCGTGTCCGGCCTGTAACTTCTTTATCTTTCAATGGATTTCAATATAACTTGGCACAAATGTTCACCACGCAAAGACGATGTGTCGCTTTCAACTCCCAGGTCCATAGGTCAAAGGTCAAGGTCACAGGGGGGCATTTGTCACGTGACTGTGACATCTCTTGTTATATTGGCATATGAACACAGGATAGTTTGGCCATGGCAGAAACTGTAGAATCAGATCTATATCGGGTTATAAGCAGTTTTAACAGAGCAGACCCTGATCAGACGGCTCCTATAGGAGCCGTCTGATCTGGGTCTACTCTGTTTGCAAAGGCTTATTTATGGAGTAAAGGGACTTAACAACCGAATTTTTGACCATATTAAAAACTGAAGTATCAGAGATCTATATTATCCTTTAACTCTATCCCTCATATCAATGTTTTTCTCCTCATGCCATTGCAGACAGAGTAGACCCCGATCAGGGTCTGATCTGTCTGTTTATGGAATTATAATAGATCTGACTCTACAGTTTCTGCCAATACCAAAACATCATGTGTACATATGCCATTATAAAACTGCAGCTAAGTATTCATCATGTCATTATTTCTTACATGAATATTAAAGAGGGAAAGGGTTTAAGAAACAGAGCAGACCCTAGTCAGATAGCTTATATATAGGAGCTATCTGATCTAGGTCTACTCTGTTCGCAAATGTGTAAAAATGTGTGTTCAGCAGCTGCTGTCTCAGTGACCTGACCTAAAACATACATGTAGTACATTAATGAGATAACGTAGTCCAGTGAACTATTTTCATAGATATTAACCCTTTACTCCACAATCCAAACTTTTTACTCCTTTGCAAGCAGAGTAGACCCAGATCAGACAGTTCCTTCAGAGCCATCTGATCAATGTCTGCTGTGTATGCGTATTGAGAGATTTAGATTTGTTTCTTCCATTTATGTTGATTAATTTATTTAGTACATAAAGTAAAGGGTTAAAGTTTCACCATGTATTTTGCTTTTAACTTTGCACATTAATTCTTTACATGTAATTGAAAACTATGTTATTAGATCAGGTCCCATGCTTATAAAACTTTTTATTTGAGTCTGAGTTCGTTCTCAAGTTTTTGATTGGTCAGATTTGAGCCTTTGGCGAGAACAGCCTTTGGCTCAAATCTGGCCAATCAAAAGCTTGAGAACGAACTCAGACTCAACTAAAAAGCTTTATAAGCATGAATACTGCTCTATTAACCCTTTGAATGTGGAACACACATGCAATGTCATTTGTAAATGGTGTAGACCCAGATCAGAGGGCTCTTAGAGGAGTCATTTGATCAGGGTCTGCACTGTTTTTCATTCAAAACCATTGCATCTAGCAAGTTTAAACCCTTGATACTGTGTGGACTTAACCTCTGTAAAAGTCAAATTTTGAAACCATTGTGATCAATTAGAGCATTTGCTCCTATGGAGCAAAATTAATGTTCTATAAATCACAGTGGTTTCAAAATGACACAATTCTAAAAATGTCCTTTTGTCTTGTAAATGTCATCTTTTTCTTTAGAATTAATCAAAGAGGCTCCAGGGTCTTAAAATTGGCAATGAGGGAATGGGTAAAAATTAAACACTCACTGGCTCTTCCAATTTGAAAATTCGGCATTGAAAAGGTTGAATAGTCGAAGATCTTTATTGAATGGAAAACATCACTTGCAGCAGGTACATGTGACTAGATTACATCACCGAAGCCTTAAGGACTGTACAAGTGGTAGTTCATAGGAGCAGGGCATGTTTTGTACTATATTGATTTTACATGGCTGCAGAAGACCACTGTATGTCAAAACAGACAACTTTATGTTTCTCTTGAGAGCTAAAACAATTATAACTTAACCAGCATATTTTGTAAAATGCTTTTACCAAAATCAAAATTTGTAAAGAGAATTCATGTATGGTTCATTTGTATGCTTTCCCTGTATTGAGCGAAGTATGGAGAAACCCTAAGTATAGAGCTACAGATAAAGATGCATACCCAGATACTAAAATCGTCATTTCTCCAACGAACCCTACATGTAAACTATACTGTGTCACCATTCTTGAGAATCACCTTGAGGAGACGATTCTAAAGAGTGGTCACAGTATAGGGTTTGGTGGAGAAATAAAGTTATTCTTGAAAACGTTTAAATTTATGCATCTAATCATTCTGGACCTCTGCCCAATAGATTTAAATATTCACACACCAGTCTCCCCTCCCCCATCAGTTTGTAAATCTGAATAATTCAATGTAGCACCATTTAAAATGTTAACTCTACATTAGACTGATATAGTTATAATAGTAACAAATAGTGTTCACCTTGATCAAACAGCTCCTCCTGTAGGCATTTGATCTCAGTCTGCGCTATTTGCCTAAGTTTGTCCAAATACTTAGGATTATTAGAGTAACTACAATGAGTGACCAGGTACAAAAAATGTATTATTAGAATAGGTCTGGTGGTACAGACACATTTTATATATGTATCATGTATCATGGCTCATATATTATTGTTATAGTACATGTAATGGATTTGTTGTAATGTTTGTAAAATTTGTTTGCACTGTCATTGCTTGAATCTGGTCAGAAAATATCAAAACTATCAGTTCCAATCTTAACCCTTCGCTTGCTGTTCACGTCAATATACCTACCTGTAAATAGTGAAGACCCAGATGAGACAGCTCCTGCAGGAGCTGTCTCATCAAAGTCTGCACTATTTACAATTTGATTGAGCTGTCTCATCAAGGTCTGCACTATTTACAAGTTGATTGTGCAACCAATGCACTCTAGAGCAGTGATTGCACAGCGATATACTTGTACACAGTGAAGATATATGTAATTATACAACAGGGCTTGGGTAAAGAAGGAGAAATGTGTTTTAAAATTCAGCAAGAGAAGGGTTAATGCAATTTATTTCACTATCATGACAGCAAAGGGCAAGAAAAGGACTGTATTTGTAGGTGCATGCATGCATGCATTATGTACGCATTTCGTGTACGTTCCATATCTCCTAAATCCTGTAGGTGATTTTCATGAAATTTTGCTTACCAGTAAATCTTTGTCACAGCCACAAGGTGTGTGGAATCCAGGTTTAGGTTATTGTTTACCTACTAAATGGACACTATATTGTTAAACACTCAGGTGGGCTATTCCACTCTGAAAAATCAACGCTACAAGGGTGAACCCTTAGTCTGTTCTATGTTTATTATAAATTTCAATACCTGCTGAATATTCATGGACACAATAGTTTTAATGAAATATGGAAAGTGGAATATTGTAACCATTGTAGAAAGTAAAGAACCAGATCTTTCAAATTTCATAAGCAAACAAAGCAGACCCTGATCAGATGGCTCCTATAGGAGCCATCTGATCTGGGTCTACTCTGTTTGCAAATGCATAAAACTGCATTTATATGTCAAGGAAAGGGTTAAGATCTCCCATACTGTGTGATGCATGAGTACCACCTTGAAGTTTGGAGAATTTGATTCCCAGTAATAGATTGTATTTTCTAGTAAGCTCACTGCATTCCGAATGGCTCATTCAGTAAATGCAGCTGGCTGCATTGTGTTAGGCACTACAGAATAACCCTTTCAGGACTAGAACCGAGTCACTAATGTCCTTTGCAAACAGTGTAGACCCAGATGAGAGGGCTCCTTTAGGAGCCCACTCATCAGGCTCTGCATTGTTTTGTCATGTTAAATTTTTCTTTAAAAAAATCCCAGAATGTTCACGGTAAGCCTGATCTGTTTAAACTTTGGAATAGTCCATTTGAAACTTCAGCGTTGGAAGAGTTAATATTACATTATGATTGCATGTGGTTAGGAGGCTGCATTCTGTTAGGCATTATATGATTACAGGTATTGATGATGCCAGTAATGAAGACCAGACATGTCACACCTGACAGCTACAGCTATTATAGGCACAGGGCCATTAGTTAATTAATGTCATAGTCAGTTTCCTGTCAGCATGTTAGCATGACATTGTTGTTGAAGAAACAGAAGGGTTTTGATATTTGTGCACCTTATGATCATATCTGTCATGTCATTTACTCATAATACAATTAAATATTATTTAACATTTTCCCAGTTCAGCATTCATGTACGAAATAATGATATAATGAATACTAATTAACTGAAATTTTAAACGCCCACCTAATGAAGGTGGTCATATATTGGCGGGCCCTGTCTGTCTGTCTGTCTGTCCGTTCATTCATCAACATTTTGTTTGTCCACTATTTTCTCGGAAAAATATTTGATGGATATTAATGAAACTTCACACAAATGTTTAATGCATCAAGATCTGAAGCTGAGTCGATTCTGAGGTTCATTTATGGCCCTTGCACTTAAAAAGTAATGCAAATATGAGGATGGTCGTAAATTTTTCATTTTAAATGATATTTACGTTTTATATGATATGTAACCTTCATTAGGATTTTCACATATATTTTTTTGATATGTCGTTTTATTTTAAAGTTATGGTCCTTGAACTTTGTGTATTCTTTTATTTGTTTGTCATCAACTTTTAGTTTGTCTGTTGTTTTCTGGGAAAACTATTACAAGGATATTAATTAAACTTCACACAGATATTTTATGCAACGAAATCTGAAGATCAGTTGATTTTGAGGTTCATTCAATATGTCGTTACAGAGTTACGGCCCATGCACTTTACGAAAATCTGCAAATATGAGGATGGCCATAACTTTTTAATTTAACAAGATATTCACTTCAAGTGTTTTTTTTTTTTTTATATAATATCACCTTAATATGGAGATCAAGATCTGAAGCACAAATTAGAAAATGTCAAAGCTTATAAGGCATATTGAATCAGAGAAAGTTTAATGCAAGTGTGCGTATCATGTACCATACGTGGTACTCTTGTTATAATGGCATATAATAATATTATGTACACAGTATGATTTGGTATAGGTAGGAAATATAAGATAATGTCATAGGCAAACAAAGCAGACCCTTATCAGATGGCTCCTACAAGAGCTGTCTGGTCCGAATGACCGCTCAGCCGACTGTACATTTACTCCCCTGGTCATTGAGTCATTGGCCTACAATATTGAGCACTGCTAACATATGGCGCAATCATACAGCCGCAGTACCGGCGAGTGACCCTCACAGGTACCCATTTTAACCCCTGGCTGGAGAGGAGGTGTGGATGGGAGACACGGAAAAGCGTCTCTGAAATTTCCGAGAGGGACCAGGATTTGAACCCCGGACCTCCGGACTGATAGTCAAGCACTTTACCACTAGACCATCGCACACCACAAGTAAAAAACAACAACAAACAAACAAAACAACAACAGAAAAACAACAAATAACAAACAACAGCAAAAAAAAATCCAACCCAACAACAACACCCCCCCCCCCCCCCCAAAAAAAAAAAAATAAAATAAAAAAATAAAAAATAAATAAAAATAAAATAAAATAAATAAAAATGAATAAATAAAAATATGAACCCCCCCCCCCCAACCACAACACCCCCCACCCCCAACCACAACACCTCCCCCCAAAAAAACCCCCAACAAAACAACAACAACAACAAAAAAACAAAAACAAAAAAACCCCAAACAAACAAACAAAACAAAACAAACAGAAACCCCCCCCCCCAACCCCCCAAAAAACTCCAACCCACAACAACAACAAAAAAAAGACCACCCCCGGCAAAAAAAACAACCAAAAAACAACAACCACAAAAAACTACCAAAAAAACCCAACAAAAAACAAAAGGAAACAACAACAAAGAATTTAAGCCCAAAAACTTTCCAACATACCAACAACAACAAACATTTGAACAGGAAGCTGGCTAAGGTCTGCCAACTCAACATTCTAAAATATGTACATTATTAGTTATACAGTTCTTTCCCAGGGTACATGACGATTTATTCCCGGCTGAGGAAAATCATGTTGCCCGAGCCGTTAGGCGAGGGTTACATGATTTTACCAGCCGGGAATAAATCGTCATGTACCCTGGGAAAAAACTGTATAACGAATTTATTATACTGCAAAGTTTTACGGTTCGGATAATTTATATAAATCCATGTTGGCATGTTGAATCACTAAACGCGCTAATTCCCCTAAAAGCACCCCAATACATTTATTTCTACCCGAAGGTATCCGAAGTGGTGTGTATTGTATTTCATCGGCGTTCGTGTTATTATAGATGGCTGGACGATATAATAACTCCTCTAAAAACTGTTTTATTGGTCATTTCAAACAATGATGTTTTTTAATTCATTCCTGCATTGTTTTCTTTACGTATCAATAGTTGTCTATTATGAATTTTGCCATTGTTTAGCCGAGTCGAGAAGTCGGTCTTTTGGTTTCTGACCATAATATGTGGGGCCTGCCATGGGGAATTTCTATGTACCCTGTCAGCTCACAGGGTACATGGACTCATGTACACGGCTAGTTAACCAATCAGAAGTGAGGATTTTACTTTGCAGTATAATAAGTACATATATACCATTTCTGCCAGTGGCCTTATCATCTGACTGCCACATTTAGCAGGTCCAACCACTTTATTAAGCATTAAATAGCCCTTTTGCTCATACAAACATATCAAATGCTTTTCACGTCTTTGCAACCAGAGTAAAACCAGATCTGATAGCTCCTGTAGGAAATGATACATTGTAGATCTGTACAGTTTCTACTAATATCAAACAATCAAATGTACACATGCCATTATAAAAATTCAGATAAGAAATATTTATTGTCATTTCTTCTAACATGAAAAAGTTACTCCATACATGCACCTTTCTACGACTTTGCAGAGTAGACCCAGATCAGAAGGCTGCTGTATGAGCTGTCTGATCAGGGTCTGCTCTGTTCGCTTATGATATAATATAGATATGATTCTACAGTTTCTGCTATGGCCAAAATTTCATGTGTCAATGTGCTATTATAAGAAATTAATCTAATTGATATTAATGACATTATTTCTACATGAGTATTCATGGTAGAAAGTGTAAAATGCCTGAAGAGCTCCTGATATTGTTATTTATTTGTTAACCCTTTCCTTTATATAAACGCCTTTTCACACATTTGTAAACAGAGTAGACCCTGATCAGACGGCCTGTAGGAGCTGTCTGATCAGGGTCTGCTTTGTTTGCTTATGGTGTAATATAAATCATATTCTATAGTTTCTGCCTGAGCAAAAACGTCCTGTGTACATGTGACATTATAAGAAATAAGGAAATTCATATTCCTGGTATCATTATTTCTTACATGAACATTGAACAGGTAAAGGGTTAAAAAACAACAACACACTTTAACTGTCAGTCACAGTAATTTGTTGAAACTGACAAGCATGTTAAAGCAGTTATATAAGATTACTGTCTTTGTAACATTAATTCTCAGCTCACAAAAAACTTAATCCAGTATTGCCAATTATCCCTTAACCCTTCTCTTGCTGAATTTTAAAATACATTTCTCCCTCTTTACCCATGCCCTGTTGTATAATTACATATATCTTCACTGTGTACACGTATTTCGCTGTGCAATCACTGCTGTGGAGTGCACTGGTTGCACAATCAACTTGTAAATAGTGCAGACCCTGATGAGACAGCTCCTGCAGGAGCTGTCTCATCTGTGTCTTCACTATTTACAGGTGGGTATATTGACGTGAATAGCAAGCGAAGGGTTAAAAAGGACAATATAAGGCACTTAGTGTAGACCCAGGGTCTGCAGTGACTCTTCACTGTTTTCTTAACCCCATCAGTATCACTGGCTTATACCAACAAATATTGTTTTCTTTGCCCTCTCAACATGAAAAATGGATGGGTTCCAAAATAAGATCTGGACGGGTTTTCTATGAAAAGTAAAGAAACAATAACAACAGTGTTATAGTATTTTATTTGTCTGTTACAACATTAACCCTTTCCCTGTTATTTCCAAATTTCAATACCTACTGAATATTCATGGGAAAATAATTATATCAAAATAATGAAGGTAGAAGGTAGCCGTTTTTGAAAGAAAAAAGGCATATCTTTCAAATTCCATTAGCAAACAGAGCAAACCCTGATCAGACGGCTCCTATAAGAGCCGTCTGATCTGGGTCTACTCTGTTTGCATATGGGTGAAAACACGTTTATACGAGGGAAAGGGTTAAACATTAAGCAGATACTTGTAGAGTTGTTGCTGACAGATTTGTTTTCATGTACTTGGCCACTTTATGTCCGCTAGTCCTGACCTGACTCACATGTACAAACAGCTTGGATCTAGGGGAGACTTGGAGTATGTTGGCATCTCATCTAGATCCAAGGTGTGTGCTGCATAGTCAATAGTTTTTCAAAAGCATGATTGGATTGGAAGTAATCAAAATCGCACAGATACAAATTTTGATAGACACTGTTTTTTTACAGCCTAGTATGGGTGAATTGTTTCAATTTGGCAAACAGTGTAGACCAAGATCAGAGGTCTCCTAGAGGATCCATCTGATCAGGGTCTACACTGTTTGTCCTTCAAAATCCTCTAGCACATTATGCCCTTTCTAAATGAATGAACATAATTATTTCCTTTAGCAGCAGAGTAGATTTCTTAATAGTCATCTGATCTGGGTCTACTCTGTTTGCAAATGCAAGAAAAGGCTTTTACATGTACATGTATATGAAGCAAAGGGTTAAATGGTACTAGACTGTTTTGTCGACTCTGTTATGTCAGTTTTATGGTCTCTTATAATATAATACAGAAAGCCTTACTATTATCTGAGGTATTTGCAGCGAGTCATGTATGTACCATTGCAATTTCCTTATGTAAATAATTCACTGCATTTTGTTATATCATTTATCATAGGATCATTTGGAAAGGTAATAGGGGAACAGAATGAACACTGTAACACCCATTCATATTTATTTTGCAAAGTCGGACACGTTTTGTCGAGGAGCCAAATTTGCTGAACAAATTATGCTTGAAAGAAACTTTACTTTAGCAGAAACTATCAAGTCGTTGGAAATTTAACTCACCTGAGGTATTGATCTATCGCTCAAGGTGAGCTATTGTGACTATTCGTATGTAACACTGTCTGGTTTTAATATGCAAGAGCTACAGATAAAGGTGTGTACTCAAATACTAAAATCGTCATTTCTCCACCAAACCCTATACTTTGACCACTCTTTAGAATCGTCTCTAAGAGACGATTCTAAAGAGTGGTCAAAGTATAGGGTTTGATGGAGAAATAAATGGGTTATTCCTGAAAATGTTTAAATTTACTTATTTACTTTATTGGGCCTCTGTGTCATTACTTCTTACATGAATATTCATAGAGTAAAGGGATATGGAGTAAAAGGTTTTACAATAGGAGAAATATTCATTTGAACACAATAAATCACATGAGCTGTTGACTTAGGTGAGCAAAATAGAGCCATTATGGTCCTCATGTTAAACTCTGTTATGCTATGTTATTGTTGTCTGCAATAGTTGCTGTCTGATGCAATTCTCAAAGTTTAGTTTTCTTCTCTTCCTTGTCAGAAATCCAATCAGATTGACAGTTTGGATCTTTTATGAGATGCTGCTCTACTCGGCAGCTCATCTGGATCCAGACTGTTTACATAGGTTGCATGTTATTCATTGTAGATGATTTGCCTAGACTGTTTACTTTTATCCTAATTAATACATGTACACATTCAGACAGACAAACTTTGGAAAACAGTGGGGACCTAGATCAAATTGCTCCAAAAGGATCAGTTTGATCTAGGTCTACGCTACAGTAAAACCTCTCTATAACGGCCACTAAATTACATCAAGTATTTTTTGTGTAAGGCAGGTGGGTGCTTAAAGCAAGGTGAAAGTAAAACAGAACGCTCCTATAGGAGCGTTCTGTTTTACTTTCACCTTGCTTTAAGCAGCCACCTGCCCTAAATATCAACTAATTAACACAAGTTAGTGGCCGTTATAGAGAGGTTTTTACTGTAGATGCTACTATTTCAGTCTTATTCAAAGTTTTCATTACCATACAGGTGCTAAGTTGACTTTTTCAGTTTTACAGAATAATACTCAGAATAATTAAGGTATGTCCAATTTTTCTGGTATCTTTCAGAACCATTCCACGAGTCATAAATGGTGGTATAGCTGGAATAGTTGGTGTCACCTGCGTCTTCCCGATAGATCTCGTCAAAACTCGCCTCCAGAACCAGCAGGTGGACCCCAAAGGAAAGCCTCTGTATTCTGGCTTGTAAGTATCGGCGTGTACAGGGAACCTCTCTAAAGCGAACACTTTATGTAAGCATCGTTAGCAATTTCACTGCCCATGTCGCATCTGTGATTACCTATTATTATTTATCTCATTTGGATCCAAACTGAATGCGTTATACTATAATGCATGCAGTTTAGGTACAGATGAGACGCAAAGTAACTCGGTGTCTCATCAGGATTCAAATTGTTTGTTACTATTTTTTTTAAACAAAAATGAAGAAAAACAAAAGATGAAAATTGTAGCAGACTACAAAATTTGCAGATGTTAAAATTTTACAGTGAAAGAATTCATGCAAGCAGGTAGCTACTTATAATGCAGAAAGAAAAGCAGGTGCCTACTTAATGCAGATTGAAAGTAATACAGAGAGCTCAAATGGAAATTTCTGCATACCTTTTATTGTTCATTAACCCATTCCCTCATAGGCAATTTTTAGATCCAACCACTTTGAATAAATCTACCGAAAAGGAGCATTAACTAGGAAAAAGGAAAATTTTAAAAGTTTGTAGTTTGAAACCATTGTGATAAATAGAGCATTTTCTCCTATAGGAGCAAATGCTCTATTTATCACAATGATGTCAACAGCCTGACTTTTACAGAGGCGTAGAAAGGCGTATTTATGGAGGAAAAGGTTTAAGCTACTGTCTGCCCCATAATTAGACTCGAGTGGTCATTGAAGAGATGTATTTCGATATTTCGCTTTTGAAATCATATAAATCTGATTACAGATCACTTTTGTATCAGATTAACCCTTTTCCTGTTCAAAGTTTATTCCAAATTTGAATATTTATGGCAAAATAGTTATAATGAAATATGGAAGGTGGAACATTATAGCCATTTTGGAAAGTAACAGATCATTCAAATGCCATAAACAAACAGAGCTGACCGAGATCAGTTGAATCCTTTATCTGGGTTTACTCTGTTTGCAAATGTGTGACAATTAACACATGTAGTTGCATGGAAAGTAGTTTATGACAATGTGTATTCTAGATGTGACAATCAGATGATGCACTTTATTGCATGTCATCGTTTTTAAATACCAAGTTGATGTTTTATTCTGTTGTTGACTGATAAACCTTTAACTGCATGATCATGTAACAAATAATTATATCCCGAATATCTATTAATTGAATTTTTATAATGGCATATGGTATAATATGAACATATAACATTTTGGCCATAGCAGAAACTGTAAAATCAGATCTTTATTACATAAGCAAACAGAACAGACCCTGATCTACAATTGGTAGAGGCATCAAAAAGTGTCTCTATCAGGTAAAGGGTTAAAATAGCACATGTTTTAACCCTTTCCCTGTTCTACGTTTATTTCAAATTTCAATACCCACTGAATATTCATGGACAAAATAGTTATAATGAAATATGGATGGTGGAATTCTGTAGCCATTTTAGAAAGTAAAGAAACAGACCTATCAAATTCCATAAGCAAACAGAGCAGACCCTGATCAGACGGCTCCTATGGGAGCCATCTGATCTGGGTCTACTCTGTTTGCAAATGTGTGAAAACACGTTAATAGGAGGGAAAGGGTTAAATCTTTAATCTACATGTATATTAATATTTTGTGACATTAGTTTTGAATAGACATCCTTTTCTGATATATCAGCTGTTAGAATAGTAAAACCCCTCTAAACTGGATTTCTAGTAGAGAAGAATTTAGATACTTTTAGGTAGGTGGCTGCTTAATGCAGGGTGAAAATCATGCAGAAAGCTCCTAGAGGAGCTTTCTGCAAGACTTTCACCCTGCATTAAGCTGCCACCTGTCACCAAGACTGATATTTGAATTGAGTTTAACGTCCAGTTTAGAAGGGTTTTACTGTACTTTTAATAATGATACACGTATCTCATTCTGTTCGTTTCAGTGTTGACTGTTTTAGTAAAACGATCAGAAATGAAGGGTTCTTTGGAATGTACAGAGGTAGGTGCCACTAATCAGTTGCCTGGCAACTCACAGCACTTAAACTAATAGTCTGCAAAAACATAGAATTTTCTGCAACATAATTTCAGTACTTGTGTGTCACTCTTGTCATAATAGTGACTGACTTTTCATACCCTTGGCAAACAGGTTGGATCCAGATGAAAAGATGAATGACTGTATTTGTTTAACCCTTTACTCCATAAATATGCCTTTCTATGCCTTTGTAAACAGAGAAGACCCAGATCAGATGCCTCCTATAGGAGCTGTCTGATCAAAGTATGCTCTGTAATGCTTATGAAATTATCATACACTTGGTATAATTTGCTTAACCTTTCCATGTTGAATATTCATGTAAGAAATAATGGCATCATCAGCTTATGCCTAAATGGTATTTGTACATACATGTAGGATGTTTTGATATAAGCAGAAACTGTAGAGTCAGATTTATGATAATTTCATAAAAGAAATGGAGCAGATCCTGATCAGTATAACTCATATTGGATCACTCTGATCTGAGTCTACTCTGTTTGCAAAAGCACAAAAAGCATTTATATGAAGAAAAGGGCTATGGATTTTTAATGACAAACAGTGCAGACCCTGATTTGAGAGTGCCTTCAGGAGCATGCTGATCTGGGACTACATTATTTGCAAATGTCAGTTGACTGGTTCCCTTCATTAATTCTTTGAATGATGAATTTTCAAAGTAGACTGGTCCATTATCTTTTAACAATAATGACCATTCAGTATGAAAGAATATACTTTCAAGAGGATTTGGAATGACAAACAACACAATCTCTGATCAGAGGGCTCCTCTAGGAGTCCTCTGAGTTGGGCCAACACTGTTAACAAGTGTCAGTACACGTTGCTTCCCACATTATGATTCAAAAGGATTGATATGCTAATCAGAATTTGTACCTATTCCTGATTAGATTACAACCAGAATGTAAAACAGAACTGTCAGGTTTTCATGGGAATAGATACATAGAGTCTGGCTAATGTGACCACATACTTTATGAACATAGGAGTCTGTAAGAGCAGGTGGTTGCTGAATGCAGGGCAAAAGTAATGCAGAAAGCTCCTTTTGTCCTGCATTAAGGTACCACCTGTTTTAAAAATCCAGAATTATACTTCTTTTCAGTGGCCGTATTAGCGAGACTTTACTGTGTACACAAAGCAGAAAATCTGTATTCCACTTGATTATTAGTTGTGCATAGAGATAAGATTTGTATAAACAAATGTTAAGCCCTCTACAGAAAGGAATGCTTGTGCATAGTGAAGTTTTATAGGTTATTATGCATCTGCACCAGTTATGTGATATATTGGTGCTGTAGATTACAGTAATGCGAAGAAAATCTAGGTAAAATATGTTCTTTATTTCTTGTTCAACCTCTATTTTGTTGGTACTCACTAGAGACATCTCAGACATGACTTTAATGAGTACAAACAAGATAAGGTTTCGTAGAGAAATAAGAGTTTCTAATGAGTACCCACAAGATAGGAATTACTGAAAAGAGATTTGGATAGATGTGTATGAAGCATATCTAGACTCATATCTACAGCTCTCGGCTAGCGTAAGTGTGGAGTTAACTACCAAGAAATTGCAGAATGGTAGATGTACTCTAGAACCTCTCTTAAGAAGCAGTCATCAAAAATAAGTCTAATTATGGGTCTGTAAGGCAGGTTGTAGCTTAATGCAGAGCTTTCTGCATCACTTTTGCCCTGCATTAAGCAAACAGCTGCTTTTTAAGACTCATTTGTTCAAAAGATGAATGGTCGCTTAAGACAGGTTCTACTGTATAGTCTGGTTTCAGTAAGAGATGTAGCTGCCTGAGCAAACACTTAACCCTTTACGTGAGGAATATTCTTGTAAGAAATAATGATACCATGAAATATTTATTAACCCTTTCCCTGTTCACTAGTAGCTCCCTTGTCTAAGCTTGGCATTAAAGGGGTAGTTCTAGGACTGGTCGACCCAGTGTCAGGATAATGTGACTGGGTGGGGTGCCCTTGCCGTGTGCCCACAGCAGGGGCATTCCATTTAGGCAGCACTATAACTTGTGTCATGCAGGTGTCATCTGCAAATAACTTAAATACATGTACTGTCGGCCAGACGTAAAACCCAACTCACTCACTCACTCACTTTCCCTGTTCAATATTTATGTAAGAAAAGATGACATCATGAACATTTATTAGCTGAATTTTTATAATGTAAACTTTTCAAGGAAACTTTTTCTGTGACAAAAACTATAGAATCAGGTCTATATCAAGTCAAAAGCAAACAGACCAGACCCGATCAGACTCTGTCAGCTCCTTTACTCTGTTTACAAATACGTGAAAACCGAAAAGGGGTTTATATCAGGGAAAGTGTCAACTCGTTTTTTATAATGGCATGATGAACAAGGAAATTGTTTACAGGTGCAGAAACTTTTGAATCAGATCTATATTATTCCATAAGCAAACAGAGCAGACCCAGATCAGTTGGCTTCCATAAGAGCCATTTGATCTGGTTTTACTGTTTGCAATAGCATTTTATATCTGACGGGTAAAACTTTAAAGTTTTGCAAACAATGAAGATACAGACCGCTGACTGGCTGGTGTCAACTGTCTAGTTCATTTGCCTTCTTGCCTCTGTTATTTCAGGTTCAGCTGTGAATCTGCTGTTGATTACACCGGAGAAGATCATCAAGCTAGTCGGCAATGATGCATTCCGCTATATGCTTAGTGATGCAAAGTAAGTTCAGTTTCCAAGGTTATAAAACTTCTGAGTTTCTCAAGTATCTGATTGGTCAGATATTGAGTTTACTAAGAATCTGATCAGATGCTTGAGAATGAACTCGGACTCAAGCAAAAGTTGTTTTTACCTCAGGCCAGGTGTATACCTTTGAAGTCTACTCCATTTTAACTCTCTTAGCCCCTTACCTGATGAATATTCATTCAAGAAATAATATCTGTATACATGTGATTAACTGAATTTTTATTATGGCATTGTTCCGTCATGGCAGAAACTGTGGAGTCTGATCTACACGGTATGTAATATCATAAGCAAACAGAACATACCCTGCTCACACAACTCCTACAGGAGCCAATGCAAAAATGTGTAAAACACCAAGGCTTGATTTGGGCCATAACTTCAATCCCTTCCTCTCTCCTTGTCCAGCAACTTTAACATTGGCTATTACTTCTTCACTATTTATGCAAATTTCACTAAACGTTACGGTCACATTCACAGTCACAAGGGCTACATTCAAACAGATGAGCTTTGGCACCTGCATGCAGTGCCCTTGTTTCTATAAAAATAAAAATAAAAATAAAACAATTGTCAATAGCATAAATTTCGAAGATGTTTTTAAGTATGTTGGTAAGCCTTTGAAGAATTTTGTTTTGTCATAAATTCTGTTCTTCCCATTCTATCGCAAAATGAAAATGCGTTGTTATTTTGTTGCTAGATATTCTTCACTTACGTTTATAGATATGGTATCATCTACTGACATTAGGTTTAAACCAATATTGGAAATTAATCCGTTAGTGCTGAATATTCAAAGTGGAATGTTCCATCATAGTAACAATAAAGTCCATTCAGTACAGAAGGGGAAATTTGAAAGGATTTCTAAATAACAAACAGTACATACCCTGATCAGAGGGCTCCGCTAGGGTCTACACTGTTTGCAAATGGCTGTATATGCATGTCCCTTGAGAGAGGACTTTAAATGACAAAGAAAGCAGACCCTGATCAGAGGGCTCCTCTAGGAGTCTACACTGTTTGCAAATGACTGTATATGCACATCCTTTGAGAGAGGATTTTGATTGACAAACAGTGAGCTGATCAGGCTCCATACTGCATGTTTTTATTAATGCCATTGCAATGGTTTCCCTGCATTCAAAGGGTTAAAGATAATATGTTGTTTTGAGCATATTTATTCTCTGTCAGACAGAATACAAGAGGTATGAATCACTACTGTTGATAGCTGCTAGGGTTTTCATCACTTGAGTTTATGTAGCTGTTGACATTTCACCATTGTAATGATTGTACCCTGTGTTACAGCATATACTAAAATCTGATCATGTTTATAGTAACAAGCTTACCTTGCCCCGGGAGGTGTTGTCAGGAGCAGGAGCGGGTATGTGCCAGATTCTTGTGACGACGCCCATGGAACTGCTTAAGATTCAGCTGCAGGATGCTGGCAGGAGTGGTGGGTATACTGTTTAACCCTATACTCCATAAGTACGCCTTTCTGTGCATTTGAAAATAGAGTAGACCCACTTCAGATGGCTCCTATAAGAGCCATCTGATCAGGGTCTGCTCTGTTTGCTTATGGTATAATATAAATCAGGCTTGATGTCTATAAACTATCTAAGTCTGAGTACGCTTTCGGTCTCAAGCATTTTCTATGTCACATTTTGACTAGAGCTAATATAATTTAGAGTGTATATAGCCTGGGAATCATACTCAAGCATCAGATGGGTCTAGCTGGAGCTCGAGTATGTTTTCTTACTCAGACTCAGAAGGGTTTTATAGGCACAATGCTTGATTCTACAGTTTTGTCACAGCAAAAAAGATTCCGGTGTTCATGTGGCATAAAAATTAATCTAATTAGTATTCCTGATGTCAATATTTCTTACATGAATATTCATGGAGTAAAGGGTTAAGTGACAGTTGTTATTTTCAGTAGCATTGAACCATCAGGCCTTCTAAAGGGGCCCTCTGATCAGAGTCTGCACTGTTTGTTCATACTGCTTGGTCTCTTTTGTTAAATAATAATGGATCATTCCATTTGAAAAAAAGCATTGAAAGAGTTTATCACATCACAAGGCTTATCAAATCATAAAGCTTTTAGTATCAGTTTTGATTCTTGTTATTAATAATCAGGTCTACTACTATTCTGTTTTAATCAGTCATAAAATATGTTTTTTATTTTAGCACGAGTTGATGTCTCCACTGAAGCTGGTGCTGGTGCTGCCGCAGTAGGGAGTAAGACGGTCAAACGTCTGACTGCCACCCAGATAACCAAGGAACTAGTAAAGAAACATGGCATCTTTGGGCTGTATCGTGGTTGCCAGGCAACCCTGCTGAGGGATGTGACTTTCTCAGCAATATACTTTCCTCTGTTTGCACACCTAAACTCCATGGTTAGTACTTCTGTATAAAATCACACGAGGGTTGACGAAAGGAACCAGGAATAAAAGGATATGCTTAATAATACGGATATATAACATAATCACATGTTTACTTTTTATGCCCCTGGGGAGCATATATTCTTTTTGCTCTGTCTGCCTGTTGGTTGGTGGGATGATTTGTCCCAAAACATTTGTTTGTTAACATTGGCAATAAATTTGTTGCCATTGCACATACATACTTCAAACTTGGCATGCATATGCAACTTATGGAGGAGAACATTTTTAGGGACAACTTATTCAGTTCAAGGTCATACATCAAGGTCATAGGTCATATTGGGAGCATAGTGTTTTACAAACACATCTTGTTGATACTGGTGTCACTCAGTTCTGCAGTTTCTGCTATGGCCTAAAAATAGTTCTGTGTTCACACGCTATTATAAAAATTCATTTATCTAATATTCATTTCATTATTTCTTATACTCATCAATCAAAGGATTAACCCTTTCCCTCATATAAACGTGTTTTCACACATTTGCAAACAGAGTAGACCCAGATCAGACGGCTCCTAGAGGAGCCGTCTGATCAGGGTCTACTCTGTTTGCTAATATAATTTGAAAGATCTGTGTCTTTAGTTTCTAAAATGGCTACAATGCCCAGCCTTCCATATTTCATTATAACTATTTTGTGCATGACTATTCAGTAGGTATTGGAATTTGGAATAAACATAGAACAGGGAAAGGGTTAAGACAGGTGGCAGCTTAATGCAGGAGCTTCCTGTATGACTGTCCCTCTGAAATACGCAGCCACCTGCCTAAAGCAATCTAAATTCATTCTTTTCTCAGAGTTGGGTTAAGAAGGGGTTTACCTGTATTGAAAAGTTTTAGTGAGACTTGAAAAGGTCTTTCAGTATTTAACCAAAATGGACAAATGTTGTGATATGTTTCTATGATCTCTCTTAGACTATAACTTTTAAAAACATAATAGTGTAACTTAGTTTATTGACATGGTGCTCATAATTGGAGAACCCCATGTTGATGTGCTGACCATTCTTGTTTCAGGGTAAGAAGAGAGAGGGCAGCAACCAGACGGTATTTTATCATAGTTTTATCGCAGGCTGTATCGCTGGAGGTATTGCCTCAGTCTCTGTTAACCCATTTGACGGTATGTTCCTTATTGCAGTTTCCATGGAGATGAACAATAACCTGTTGTAAAACTTTCACAATACTAATACAAATGAGTTACTGTCTACCTGAGAAAACACGTTTATATGAAGGAAAGAGTTTTAGCCTAAAAAGATTCTTCTTTATTAAAATTCTGGTTTAGAGGTTTTTTCTGTATTTCAGAACGAAATTTCAATAGGAGAGTTCAAGACTATAAATTGGAGGAGAAATTACATATAGAATTTTTTTTACTCACCAGAGCACAAAGTGCTCAATGTGAGCTGTTGTGATTGTCTGATGTCCGTCATCTGTTGACGTGCGTCGTGTGTCATCAACAATTTTGAACCTTTAAAAATCTTCTCCTCTGAACCTACAGGGTTCTCAGCTTTCATCTTTGGCACATAGCATCACTTCATAAATATTCATTAATCTACTCCATGAATATTTATGTAAGAATTGATGTCATTATGAATATTAATTAGATTAATTGTTATAATAGTACATGGAAATAAGAAGTTTTGGCCCAGGCAGAAGCTGTAAACTCATACCTGTACTACATTATAAGCAAACAGAGCAGACCCTGATCAGATGGCTCCTACAGGAGCTGTCTGATCTGGGTCTACTCTGTTTGCAAAGGCATAGAAAGGAGTATTTATGGAGTAAAGGTTTAACTTAGTTTTTATAATGTAAAAAGTTGATTGGGAATTGTTTGCTTAGTCAAAAACTGTAGGATCTTATCTATTTTATTTAGTGAACAAACAGAGCAGACCCTGATTAGATGGCTCCTACAGGAGCCTTTTGATCTTGTTCTACTCTATTTGCAAAGGCTTGAAAAGGAGTTTATATAATAGAATGAGTAAACCCATTCCCGCATATTGATGCCATTTGACGCCTCTGTAAAAGTCACCTTTTGAATCCATTTTGATAAAAAGAGCATGTGCTCTATAGAAGCAAATGCTCTCTTTATCACCATGTTTCAAAATTACACAATTCTAAGATTTTCCTTTTTCTGCAGTAAATACTCCTTTTCAGTAGATTTATTCAGAGAGGTTGTGTCTAAAAATAGCCTGTGAGGGAATGGGTCTAAAAATAGTTTATTCAGGTATAGGTTAAAGAGGTATTACTGTATTTGTTTTCAGTTGTGAAGACTCGCCTGCAAACCATAACCAAAGGTAAAGGGGAGCAAACCTACACTGGCATTCCAGACTGTTTCAGGTATGGTGTTATGAGAAAGGGTGGGTGGAGATATGTAAACAATGTATACCAGGTCACCTGCTGTGTCTAGAAGGATGTGCAAACAGTGAATACCCAGATAATCTTTTGTGCCTATGTAGATATGTAAACAGTGTATATCTAGATCACCTGTTGTATCTATGGGGATATGTAAATGTTATATACCTAGATCACCTGTTGGGGTTATGGGGATATGTAAACGTTATATACCTAGATCACCTGTTGTGGCTATGGGGATATGTAAACATTATATACCTAGATCATCTGTTGTGTCTATGGGGATATACAAACAGTGTATACCTAGATCACCTGTTGTGTCTATGGGGATATGTAAATGTTATATACCTAGATCACCTGTTGTGGCTATGGGGATATGTAAACAGTATAAACCTAGTGGATTTGGGGATATGTAAACAGTATATACCTAGATCACCTGTTGTATCTGTAGGGATATACAAACAGTGTATACCTAGATCTCCTATTGTGTCTATGGGGATATGTAAACAGTATATACCTAGATCACCTGTTGTGTCTATGGGGATATGTAAACAGTATATTATCTAGATCACCTGTTGTGTCTATGGGGATATGTAAACAGTATATACATAGATCACCTGTTGTGTCTATGGGGATATGTAAACAGTATATACCTAGATCACCTGTTGTGTCTATGGGGATATGTAAACAGTATATACCTACGTCCTAGTGGCTATGGGGATATGTAAACAGTATATACATAGATCACCTGTTGTATCTGTAGGGATATACAAACAGTGTATACCTAGATCACCTGTTGTGTCTATGGGGATATGTAAACAGTATATACCTAGATCACCTGTTGTGTCTGGGGATATACAAACAGTGTATACCTAGATCACCTGTTGTGGCTATGGGGATATGTAAACAGTATATACCTAGATCACCTGTTGTGGCTATGGGGATATGTAAACAGGACTTTCGGTTACTTTTCCTGTAATTTAGTTACGTGAATCCAAAAGAATCCAAGTTGCTATTTGAGATAGAATTGTATTGAACTTGGCCAGATAACCCTTTACCTCATATAGAGGCATTTTACACCTTTGTAAACACAGAGAAGACCCAGATCAGACAGCTTCTGTGGGAGCAGTTTGATCAGGGTCAGCTCTGTTTGCTTATTATATGATCTAGTTCTGATTATAGACTTTTTTTATCAAAGCAAAACATTTAAAAAATTTACAGTAGTAAAATTTAAATATTAACCTTTTTCTGTTCTTGCGCAATACTGTTATATCTCATATAACGGCTTGTGTGAGAGCCTGTATGTAGCCACTTGGCCTAGCTAAAAATAGATATACATGTAGCTTGATATCATTGAAAATTCTCTGTACTGTTATTGTGTGCATAAATACTTGAACTGCTCTGATCTAATATTTCGACCACAGCAGTTCAAGTATTTATGTATTATATTAATTCCCTATTTTGGAATATTTTCTTCATTGTGTTATGGTGTGCTACATGAAATTTTTACCCAGTTGTTTCTTTTGTATCTTACAGAAAAGTTTACACAATAGAGGGACCAAAAGCTTTCTTCAAGGGTGCATTTTGCCGGATACTTGTGATAGCACCTTTGTTTGGTATAGCACAGACTGTGTATTACTTTGGTATAGCGGAGTGGCTGTTAGGATACCCCCGACCCTAAATGTACAAGGTTCTCCCCGGTATATGAGCTGTACCATGACATAAGGTATCATAGGACTTGGCAAACAATGCAAACCTGGTCCAACCTGGAATGACAGAGATGTGGTGTATGGTAGTGGTGTAACAATACATCAAACTATCGAACTATCGTGATAGTTCTCTATCCCAGTTACACTATCGATAGTTATTTCCAATTGACGATAGACTATTGCTATAGTTGCTCTGACTATCGATAGTTTTGATAGTTCTTTCATATAATTGGCATTGTGTTTTCAAGATGGCGTCGAAAATCTCGGAGGTCGAGTTTGTTAAAAACAAAAGCTGTAAAACACAAGTGGCAAAGCCCAATTCATTTTAAATAATTTCCACAAACATTTTTAAGTAAGTATTTACAGCAAGTTATATCTTACACTGTGCAAATTTGCATTTAAAAGTTTTCAAATCTAGGCAGTAACTATTGCAATAGTATTGCAATAGTTTCCAGCAATAGCAATAGTATCGCAATAGTACTTTCAGCAATAGCAATAGTATTGCAATAGTCAGAACTGGCGCCAGTAGTCAGCCCTAGTGTATGGTATAGGCTTGGTGCAAAATTATTATAAGCATTGTCCTCTTATATTCTCATTTCTTTCCAAAATTACAATCAGAGTGTCAAGCAGTTAGGATCCTGATGAGATGTCAAGTTATTTGGTGTCTCATCTGGATTCAAAAAGTTTGCAAAGGAAATTGGCCCTATACTATAGATTGGAGTTACAACAGTTTTGCTCTCTATGTCCTTCACTGGTTTGCATTGTCTAGTATTAGTGTTGGGTTTCATAACTGATAAACAGTGTAGACCATAACCTTGTCTTACTAAAGATCAAATCCTAGTTTACGACAATTGCCTCTACTCAGATGCCAAATTTATCACACATTTTGAAGTTGTCGTAAGTCCAACATATGACATTCACAACTGGAAGTTGCCATTGTTGTATGTTAGAACTCAAGATGATTTAAGTCTTACGATGTTTAGTAAGACAGACCCGATCAATTGTTGTATAAGAGACACATAGATGGTCTTGGTTGACACTGTTTCCCCTATCGATACCTTTTCTTGTGGTACAGCTCAAATGTTCTGATGAATGAAACAGTATAGGTTATTTACATTCATAAATCTTGTTTACACTCTGTCCACTTTTAACCCTTAACCTGGTGAACATTCTAGGAAGAAATATTTACGTCATGAATATTTATAAGCAGAAATTTTATGAATGATAGTATGAATATAAACACAGGATGTTTTGGCCATGGCAGATGCTGTAGAATAAGAATAAGATCTATATAATTCCATAAGCAAACAAGGACCGTGATCAGGCAGCTCCTAAACAAACCGTCTAATCTGGGTCTTTTCCATTTGCAAAGGAAACTTAAAAGTGACTTTGTGGGGGAAAGGGTTAAAGTAAGTTTTGTTTGCAAAAATTATCTCCTGCTTGATTTTCAAAATTCAGAATTGCATTTGTTATAAGTAGGATGATAAATTTGTCTAATGCTTTATATCCTACTGAGATACCAGTGCGTTCTGGAAAGGGAAGAATCAATTCATGTAGAACGGAGTAAAAAAGTACATTTGAAAGACAATTAACCCTTTACTCCATAAATATGCCTTTCTACATCTTTGAAAACAGAGTAAACCCAGATCAGCCGTCTGATCAATTGACCGGGTCTGCTGTGTTTGCTTATGAAGTAGTTTAGATATGATTTTACCGTTTCTGCCATAGTAAAAAATTCATGATTGTGTTCATGTATCATTATAAATGATTTTCTAACTGATATTTATGATGTCATTATTTCTTACATTAATATTCATGGAGTAAAGGGTTAATTTTGCATCTCATCAGGATCAAAACTGTTGGACACATTGGAATATGAAGCAGATGATAATCTTAGCAGACAAAATCTATTTGGTGACAAAAATGTTCAACAGATGGCTTGCATATGTTGTGTTAGTCGTCTTCACTCACTGTTGTAACCATGCAGGACTTGGGTCATGCAACATAGAATTTTAAGATTATTTCAGTAAGATAATTTGCACTATTAGGCCATTACTTTTTTATGCCCCCTCCCCCAATCAGATCTGGGGGGCATATTGTTTTTGCCCTGTCTGTTTGTCCATTTGTCTGTTTGAGCACAAATTTAACATCGGTCATAACATTTGAGCCAGTACAGATATAGACCTGATATTTGGCATGCATATGTATCCTATTAAGCCGCATATTTTGAGGGGTGACATGTCAAGGTCATCCTTCAAGGTCAGATGTCAAATATATAGGTCAAATCACTGACTTGTATCTCATGAAGCTGCACATTTTGAGGGGTGACATGTCAAGGTCATCCTTCAGGGTCAAAGGTCAAATTTGGCGGGGGCATAGTGTTTCACAAACACATCTTGTTTTTTATTAAATTGTTGCATGTACATATATATATTTGTAAATAAGTTGGTGTACATAGGTTTTATTATGTCTTTACGTATAAGGAAATGTCAGATTCCATTCTTATTATTATGTACAATGCATTTGATGCTTTAACCATGTTATAAATGAAGGTGCTTTCAGTGAATTGCAAATAGTGTAGACATAGGCCAGCCACAGCATCTGATCAGGATCTAAACTGCATGTCAGTTTGGATGTCTAAGCAGCATCCAATAAGATGCTGATAAGAGAGGTGGGGTAAACATTTCACAACAATCACTTCTTCACTTCTCACAAACCCATACTTGTAACAACTCATTGGAATTGTCTCAAAGAAGCCACTCTAATGAGGAGTTACAACTGTGGCTTTCTTGGAAAAATAGGAACTTTTGCATATAAAATCCCATTATCTTGAGATTTGATTACATATTGTGTATGTGTTAACCTTTTCCCTGTTATAACTTTATTTCAAATTTCAATACCTACTGAATATTCATGGACAGAATAGTTAGAATGAAATAAGGAATATGGAACTGTAGGAGCTGTCTGATCTGGATCTACTCTGTTTGCAGATGCGAGAAAACACGTTTATATGAAGGAAAGGGTTAACCCCTTTCCTCTTGTGAACGCTTTTTCATGCCTTTGCAAACAGAGAAGACCCAGATCAGATGGCTCCTATAAGAGCCTTCTGATCAGGGTCTGCTCTGTTTGCTTATGATATGATGTAGATCTGATTCTACATTTTTTCAAAGCAAAATGTTCCCCTGAATTTGGCTGATAAATATTCATGATGTCGTTATTTTTTACATGAATATTGAACAGGGAAAGGGTTAATCAGACCTGGGCCTAGCTATTTGTATAATTCTCAAAGGCACCTGTACCCATATTGTACCGTGGCATTTGCAGTATTAGTTTGTAACGCTGTCTGTATCCCATTTTTTTTCTAGTCACAGCTTTGACTATGCTAGCTATAGAGTGTTTTACTACTTTATAACTCTTCCAGCTTTAGTATTTTGTAGCTTGAGAAGGCACTTCAGAACTACCTTACAATTTGTTAGGCATTACTTCTTTGCTAGTCACAACTTTAACTATGCTAGCTATAGAGTGTTTCACAACTATACAACTCTGGCAGCTTCAGTATTTTGTAGCTTGAGAAGGCACTTCAGAACCACCTAACAAGGCATTACTTCTTTGCTAGTCACAACTTTGACCATGCTAGCTATAGAGTGTTTCACTAATATACAACTCTGGCAGCTTCAGTATTTTGTAGCTTGAGACGGCACTTCAGAACCACCTTACAAGGCATTACTTCTTTGCTAGTCACAACTTTAACCATGCTAGCTATAGAGTGTTTCACTACTATACAACTCTGGCAGCTTCAGTATTATGTAGTTTGAAAAAGCCACTTCAGAACCACGATACAGTTTGTTAGGCTTTAACTCTTTGCATGCTAAGTACTTATCGTTTGCAAAATTTTCATCTGCTGCAATTTTGAATTTAATGTTTTCTTAGATGTAATCAAAGTATCAAACATATTGGAACCTGATGAGAGGTTGAATTACTTGGTGTCTCATCAGGATCCAAACTATTTGCATAGTCTATCATGAATTTGTCGCTACATGTAGTATGCAAAGAAACTCTGGATGATAACACAGTCTACTTGAATCACACCGTATTTATACTTGCATGCTTTATTGTATATTACAGTTGCTATGGGTAAATTGTTTACAAGCATTTCTCTAGCTTTAACCTTTTACCTAAAGGGGTTGTCTTTGTATGTCTTGGCAAACAGTAGACCCAGATCAGATGGCTCCTGGAGGAGCCATCTGATCAGGGTCTGCTCTGTTTGCTAGTGGGATTATATCGATCTGATTCTCTGGTTTCTGCCATGATGAAAACTTCCTGTGTTCATAATTATGCCCATTATAAAAAATCAGGTCATAAATATTCATGATGTGGTTATATGAATATTCATGAGATAAAGGGTTAACCCTTTACTCCATGAATATTTATACAACAAATAATGACATCATGAGTATTAATTAACTGATTTTAATAATGGCAGTATGAGCAAGGGATTTTTATCATGACAGAATCGGTAATATTATATCCATATTGTTTCATAAGCCAACAGATCAGATCCTGATCAGACAGCTCCTACAGGAGCAGTCTGATCTGGGCCTACTCTGTTTGCAAAGGTGTAGAAAGGCGTATTTATGGAGTAAAGGGTTAAACAGATTTTTTCTTCCTCCATCAGTATTGTTATGATGTAGCTGCACAAACATTTTTCCATTTATTTGTCACATGGGATCAGTATCTTAAATGATCTCATGTTCTGAATTGTTATATTGATACCTTAATCAATTGACCAGTACAAGTTAAACCTTTGCACATTGATTTTTTCACAGTGGAATAGTCTGTCATCATTGTATAACAGCAATGTAGATTCAATATGAAAGGGTAGACCCAGATTGTAGAGGTGTCCTCTGATCTGCATCTACACTATTTGCTTATGCTAGTACACATATTTCCCAGATTCAAAAGGCATGAAAAGGAGTTTGTGTCAGATAAAGGGTTATACAAAAACAGGCCTTTAGAACACTGAGAATAATTAGGGTGTCTGTTCTGTAAAATCAGATACAAATAAACAAACAAAATGTTCTGTTTTACTAACTAGCGTGACAGTGAAGAACCTGACCAATAACTTGTGGCAGCTGATCGGGATCTGTGCTGTTTTCAAAGCAAAAGGTTTTTTGTATAGGTGTGTTCATAGGTAGACAGAGTTTTATTTGGCAGTTATGTAATGCTAAGTTTTTCTTCATAAATACTAAAATTCATAGGAGCGTTCTTTCACCTTGCTTTAAGCAGCCACCTGCCTTTATAAGAAAATACTTGATGTAATTTAGTGGTCATTATAGAGAGGTTTTACTGTATCTAAGTATTTGGACAGACAAACTTAATCAAATAGTGCAGACCCAGATCAAACTGCTCTTGGTGAATTCTACAATGTCCGTCTCATTTAAAGTTATGAAAATGGCGACTTTTTGGCTTATTCACAGAACAACAGATAATTGTGTGTACTCAGATACTAAAATCGTCATTTCTCAACCAAACCCTATGCTGTGACCACTCTTTAGAATTGTCTTAAAGAGACTATTCTAAGAGTGGTCACAATATAGGGTTTGGTGGAGATAAAAAGGAGATTTTCTTGTAAATGTTTTAATTTATGCATCTTATCTGGACCTCTGTATTGAGTTTTACTAACAGGAGGAGAGGGGAGATTGTGTGTCAGAATACTTAGGCTAATTAGATAAGTATCAGTTGCAGTGTGTGTTTTCCTAAGTGTGTTAATGTACATGTGGGCAAGTGGTCATTGTATGAAATGTGTGTGCTGGTGAATGTCTGTGTTGCATAATGAGGTCTTTATGTGTATATTTGATTTTATACAGTACAACCTGACTTAAGCGGACATAAAAATAATGATTATGGGTCTGTAAGGCAGGTTGTAGCTTAACCCTTTCCCTCATATTGACGACTTTTGACGACTCTGTAAAAGTCACTTTGTGAAACCACAATGGTTTCAAACTACAAAATTCTAAAAAAAAATCCTTTTCTATAATTAATGCTCCTTTTCGGTAGATTAATTCAAAGAGATTGTATCTAAAAATAGCCTTTGAGGGAATGGCTTAACCCTTCACCTCATGAATATACATGTACAATGTACATAGAATTCATGACTTCATGTTAAGCAGAATGATTTTTATTCTGGCATATGAACACAAGAATGTTTGGACATGATAGAAATAAGATCAGCAAAACAGCTGACCTTGACCTTTAGCGTGCTGCGGGTGAATGAGTGATTACCTTTGCAAACAGTTTGGATCCAGATGAGACGCCAAATAACTTGGTGTCTCATCAGGATCCAAACTGTTTGATACTCTGACTATGCTGTTGAAAAGAAATGCAAGATAAATGAGCAGTAACATCTGAAATTGATGACATTTTCTACAAACAAAATTTTGCTCAGCAAGCTAAAGGTTAATCAGACCTTGATCAGACGGCTTTTGCAAAGGCGTGAAAAGGTGTCTCTGTCAGGTAAAGGGTTAACCAGCCAAATGCTTTTAACACTTTGAATGTGGGAAGTGATTATACCAGCATTTTCAAGCAGTGTAAACTCAGATCAGAGGGCTGTTAGAAGAGCCCTTTGATCAGGGTCTGCGCTGTTTATTGTCCAAAAATCATCTAGTAAATCAAAGCCTACTGATTGGACACAGTGAACAGTGCTGGGTCATTCCACTTTGAAACCCCAGTATTCAAATGGTTAAACCATATCATTTAACCCTTTACTCCATAAGTATGCATTTCTATGCCTTTGCAAACAGAGTAGGCCCAGATCAGATGGCTCCTATAGGAGCCGTCTGATCTGGGTCTACTCTGTTTGCTTATGGTATTGTAGGAGCCGTCTTATCAGGGTCAGCTTTGTTTGCTTCAGAAATAATATAGATATGACTACAGTTTCTGCCATGTTCAAAAATACCTGTATTCATATGCCCTTACTTACATGAATATTCATGGAGTAACTGGTTCAAACCATCCTTGTTTATTCATAAAGTGGTTGGTCGAGTAAGGTACAACTGTACTTGTAACTGATAATTAACCCATTACCTCATAGGCTTTTTTTTAGATACAACCTCTTTGAATAAATCTACAGAAAAGGAGCATTAACTAGAGAAAAGGAAACTTTTAGAATTTTTTAGTTTGAAACAATAGTGATAAATCGAGCATTTGCTCCTATAGGAGCAAATGTGACTTGAACAGAGTCGTCAAAAGTCGTCAGTATCAGGGAATGGGTTAAGGGTGAAACAGCTGAGCTTATTTTGTTTTCTTTCTGTACTATGTTCAGGGTTTTTTATTATGACCAATTGTTTTAATCTGCCTTTTATTGTTTATAATTTAACAATATCTATAGTAAAACTCTCCTAAACTGGAATTCTAGTAGAGAATAATTAAGATACATTTAGGCAGGCGGCTGCTTAATGCAGGGTGTAAGTAATGCAGAAAGCTCCTAGAGGAGCTCCTAGAGGAGCTTTCTGCATTACTTTCACTCTGCATTAATCTGCCACCTGTCTCCACGACCAGTATTTATACTAAATTGAACATCTAGTTTAGAGGGGTTTTACTGTAATTATTGTATTGCATTTTATTGTTTATAATTTAAAAAAAAAATACTTACATTGGGATCAGGTAACTGTTAATTTTTGCATTTGATATTTGCTTAAGTTGGGTCTTGTTTTACTTTTTTAAGGTTTTCTGTATATGCATATATAATAATCATGTATATATACTGATTGTGTCCCTTGCTTGACAAGACTTATGGGAACATCATGTACACATGAAGTTTTGGTATCAATAGAAACTGTAGAGTCACATCTACTACAGTGTCATAGGCAAACAGAGCAGACCCTGATCAGACAGCTCCTATAGGAGCCGTCTGATCTGGGTCTCCTCTGTATGCAAGGTGTGAAGGGGATTTTATATGAAGGAAAGGGTTAAAGGCAGAGACTTGTTTCCAATGGGGTCCTCGGATGCTTTATACACTTATCGAGTACGCAAAACGTTGATGAAATTCTTGTGAGGAGATACAATACCTTTGTTATGAACTTTATTTGCTGTAAAATGAATTATTGATTTCTGTCTATGATCTATATATAACTCTTATATGTTGTAGGTAAGAGAGAAGATTTCTGGTGTTTAAGATAACATACATATCAAAAAGTTTTTTGTCGACGTAGATGTATAGTTAAACAGAATTATTTAAATATCAAGCATTTGGTGCAAAACAATTGTTTGTTCTCACCCTTTTACTTAATAAATATGGCTTATCTTACCTTTGCAACCAGAGTAGACCCAGATTGGATGGCTCCTGTAAGAGCCAACTGATCAGGGTCTGCTATGTTTGCTTGCTTATGGAATAATATATAGATGTAATTCTATAGCTTCTGTCATGGCCAAAATTTGCTGTATTCACATGCCATTATAATTTATACCCCCCTTTTGAAAAAATGGGGGTATATTGCTTTGCACATGTCGGTCGGTCGGTCGGTCGGTCGGTCTGTCGGTCGGTCGGTCGGTCGGTCGGTCGGTAGATCGATGGTTTCCGAATGATAACTAATAAACGCCTTGGCCTAGAATCTTCAAACTTGCTGTGGTGGTTGGTCATGACAAGTAGATGACCCCTATTGTTTTTGAGGTCACTAGGTCAAAGGTCAAGGTCACCATGACCTAAAATGGTGAAATAGTTTCCGATCAATAACTGCTCAAGGGTTTGGCTTGGGATCTTCAAACTTGCTGTGGTGGTTGGTCATGACCACTAGATGACCCCTATTGATTTTGAGGTCACTAGGTCAAAGGTCAAGGTCACCATGACCGTAACTGGTTAAATGGTTTCCGATCAATAACTGCTCAAGGGTTTAGCTTAGAATCTTCAAACTTGCTGTGGTAGTTGGTCATGACCACTGGATGACCCCTATTGATTTTGAGGTCACTAGGTCAAAGGTCAAGGTCACCATGACCTTAACTGGTTAAATGGTTTCCAATCAATAACTGCTCAAGGGTTTAGCTTAGAATCTTCAAACTTGATGTGGTAGTTGGTCATGACCACTGGATGACCCCTATTGTTTTTGAGGTCACTAGGTCAAAGGTCAAGGTCACCATGACCTTAACTGGTAAAATGGTTTCTGATCAATAACTGCTCAAGGGTTTGGCTTAGGATCTTCAAATTTGCTTAGATAGTTGGTAATGACAACTAGATGAGTCTAATTGTTTTTTAGGTCACTAGGTCAAAGGTCAAAGTCACCATGACCTCAACTGGTGAAATGGTTAGCGATCAATAACTGCTCTAGGGTTTGGCTTAGGATCTTCAAATTTGCTGTGGTGGTTGGTAATGACCACTAGATGACCCCTATCGATTTTTAGGTCACTAGGTCAAAGGTCAAGGTCAGCATGCTCTTAACTGGTTAAATGGTTTCCGATCAATAACTGCTCAAGGGTTTGGCTTAGAATCTATCTTCAAACTTGCTGCGGTGGTTGGTCATGACCACTAGATGACCCCTATCGTTTTTGAGGTCACTAGGTCAAAGGTCAAGGTCACCATGACCTTAACTGGTAAAATGGTTTCTGATCAATAACTGCTCAAGGGTTTGGCCTAGGATCTTCAAATTTGCTTAGATGGTTGGTCATGACAACGAGATGAGCCCTGTTATTTTTTAGGTCACTAGGTCAAAGGTCAAGGTCACCATGACCTTAACTGGTGAAATGGTTTCCAATCAATAACTGCTGAAGGGTTTGGCTTAGGATCTTGCTGTGGTGGTTGGTCATGACAACTAGATGACCCCTATTGATTTTGAGGTCACTAGGTCAAAGGTCAAGGTCATCATGACCGTAACTGATGAAATGGTTTCCAATTAATAACTGCTCAATGGTTTGGTTCGGGATCTTCAAACTTGCTGTGGTAGTTGGTCCTGACCACTAGATGACCCCTATAGTTGTTGAGGTCACTAGGTCAAAGGTCAAGGTCACCATGACCTTAACTTGTGAAATGTTTTCAGATCAATAAATGATCAGTGGTTTGGCTTAGGATCTTCAAAGTTGCTGTGGTGATTAGTCATGACCACTGGATGACCTCTATAGTTGAGGTCACTAGATCAAAGGTCAGGGGGTCGGGGGGGTATACATGTTTTACAAACATCTCTTGTTTATACATTAGTATTCATGGAGTAAAGAGTTAAATCCTTATAGCAAGTGCAAATTTGTCTTCTACCTATATTTTTTTTCCGAAAGATTTCTCTCGTGTTCATTAGAAAATGATCAGATTGTCAAGCATTTTTATCCTGATGACCAAGTTATTTGATGTCTAGTCTGAATCAAAACTGTTCGCAACAGTAAGCACACATTTTCTTATGGCGTGCAGCAATAGTAGTTTTGCACTAAACCGTTGGTGATATTTAACCTTTTCAAAGCAGGGAACTAATGTCCTTTTCAAACAGTTTAGATCCAGATGAGAGGGCTCCCAGAGGAGCCCTTTCATCAGGGCCTGCAGTTTGTCATGTTACACTTTTCTTTAGAAAAATACCTGAATATTCATGGTGAGCTTGACCTGTTTAAATTTTGAATTAGTCCATTTGAAAATTCAGCATTGAGAGGGTTAATATTGTTGTATGTTTCACATTGAACAGAATCTCAGTTGTTTCAGTATTAAATGACATATGTACTCTGTATAAATGCTTATGCAATAAAAACCCGATACTTCGAACACGAAAACAAATGTCATTATTGGTCTTTAAGACAGGTGGCAGCTTAATGCAGGGTGAAAGTCATGTAGAAAGCTCCTTTAAAAAGGCATTAATTCTCCATTTCTAATACATGTATTTCGAAGTATCGAGTTTTTACTGTAGATTGATTCCAAGACTGTAGTCTGTTCTATAGGATTGATTCCTTAGTGTATACTTTTTACCATAGGCCTGTAAGGAACTAATACACCACTACATAATATTATATAGGCTTTTTACCACAGGCCTGTGACATCTGCAAGGGCACCTAGCATAAGTCCGAACCATAGGTCTGTAAGACTCTGTGTAGAACTATAATACACCAGCAGATTATACGGCTTTGCAAACAGAATAGACCCAGATCAGATGCCCCTGTAGGAGCCATGTAATCAGGGTCAACACTATTTGCTTTTGAAGTGATATAGATCTGGGTCAATGCTTATAAAGCTTTTTAGTTGAGTCTGAGTTTGTTCTCAAGCTTTTGATTGGTCTTTGGCCTTTGGCTCAAATCTGACCAATCAAAAATTTGAGAACAAACTCGGACTCAACTACAAAGCTTTATAAACATGGATACTGATTCTACAGTTTCTATCATAAACATAATTGCCTGTGTTCATGTACTGTGATAAAAATAATCTAATTAATATTCATGATGCCATTATTTCTCACATGAATATTCATGGAATAAAGGAATATCAACACTAACATTATGAGCAGCAGAGTTGACCACCATGATAACTTTTCTGCACCAATGAATTAAGGATACCTGTTGACTGGATGTAGACTGTGATACAACAGATAGTATTTCGTTAACATTTTGATTGATATTAAAACATTCACCAATAGTGATAAAAACCAAACTGTTTATATTATACTCATGGTATTTAACCTATTCCCTCATATTAATGCCTTTTAACGCCTCTGTAAAAGTCACTTTTTGAAACCATTGTGATAAATAGAGCATTTGCTACATAGGAGCAAATGCTCTATTTATCACAATGGTTTCAAAACTACCTAATTTTAAACTTTTCCTTTTTTCTAGTAACTGCTCCTTTTTGGCAGATTTATTCAAAGATCTAAAAAATAGCGTATAAGGGAATGGGTTAAAACATGCACCAAGAGTGATAAAAACAGAAACTGTTAAGTATTATACTCATAGTATTTAAATAGAGAATAATAGGTTAGTGCCGTAGATGGGACGCTTTATCCGACGAGGGGAGAAAACGTTGAGGCGAGGCTTGCCGAGCCTCAACTGTTTTCTCTCCGAGTCGGATAAAGGCGTCCCATCTACGGCACTAACCTATTATTCGATTTATCCAGTCAATATAGTTAAATGTCTTTTTTATAGACTCATAACACTCTTGAAATAATTTACATTGAAAATGCAGTTTTTCGATCAACGGATCCCTCCCTTTTCACTTCCATTTAGACGTAAATAGATCTAATGAGCTACCGCAGAGGAATATAGTTTCGATACTTGTATTACTAGAAGGGAAACGTGGTTGAATTTGAAAAATAAGATGATTTGAATCGAGGGTCGATAAGTTATTTCAAACAGACATGATCTATATTCTTTGGTCAAATTCGAGTTACGTAGTCTCGGTTTCTATTTTTAGATTCTACCTAACGTCACTCAGAAATCGATGGAACTGAACAGGCTATATTTAGGTTTATGACTATCACCGCCCCTGTAAGAGTTTATCAATCAAATAATCATGAGAGTGAAAAGAAAACATTTACTATTTATCTGTCAATCTTTACTTCCAGGTTTGATTTTATCAAAAACGGGTTTTGCCAGCGGTGGATTAAATTAATAAAAGTGATAAATCAACGTCATTTTGTATGTGGCCTCAGTGGTGTAATCGGTAAAGGCGACGTCTCTAGAGAGATTAGAATTAGTATTTGTAGGATCAGGCACGGGTTCGAATCCAGCTGTAGCCAATTATTTTTATTTTTTCTCATTTAAATAATTCTTCTGGTGACCAAATAGATCTGTTAGATCTATTCCATCAACATGTTTATGAATATTTACAGAAAACTAAAATAGTTCCATGGTTATAGAATCATTACGCCTATCTACTAACCTAATAAACCTTCCACTACCGGAAGTAACCTAATAAACCTAAGTTTATTTGCACCCCCTTTATTATGTCACTAGAGAAGCCTGGTGACTGGATAAAACATATTTTTTGGCAAATTTGTGAGGAGATACCAAGTATCAGGATGTAAACTGTTTGACATGCTAACTGGCTGACTGCATTTTTAGGAAGAAAAAATTATAGCAGACAGCATTTACACATGCAATGGAATACTTACATAGAAGTTTAAAGTGTAGTGTTAAGCATTTAGCCATGCATTTTTTGTTTATACTGCATTTATTGCTTATTTATAAGCTTTGTTTGCAAGTGCATATTTAAACTTACTTAAGTAGGGCACCCGAATTTGCATACACTGTACACATGTAGTTGTGTTGTTTTTATTAAAAACTGAATGAAATCTTACAATAAATGTATTACAATGACGAATGTACTAGGTATTATTGGTTGGAAACAAAATGGAAAGCTTGCATTGATTTATCATCAATATTAATGGGATTAATTATTGTAAAAGCACATGGATACAGGGGTGTGCGGTAAAAATGCCACAGGTAAAAATGCCTTAGGTAAATATGCCATAGGTAAAAATGCCTTAGGTAAAAATGCCACAGGTAAAATGGTAAAAATGCCTTAGGTAATAATGCCTTAGGTAAATATGCCATAGGTAAAAATGTTAATAAATATAAATAAAAAATAATAATAATAACACATATTTATAAATCTAAATATGTTGTAATATCATTTTATTATCAATCTTGGTCTATTTTTATTTAAATAATTGTATGAAAAATCTTTTTTTTCATTTTGGACTCAGACAAAATTTCCAAATATTTGTTACTAAATAATGTTTTTATATACCTCTGAAAAAAAAAAAATTTAAAAAAAGAAAGAAGAAAATAATTATGTTGTACTATCATTTCATAATCAATTTTGGTGTTGTCTCGGTCTATTTTTTTTGCAAATAATCGTAAAGAGTAGATCCAGATTAGAAGACTCCTATCGGAAATGTCTGATCTGGGTCTACTCTGTTTGTTAATCGAATTTGATAGATCTGTTTCTGTGTTTCATTATTGTTTCAAAAGATAGTATTATGTATTGTAACATACTAAAGATAAAAAACAAATCACAAGTAATGCAAAAACAGAGCAGATCCAGATTATAAGACTACTATAGGAACTGTCTGATCTGGGTCTACTCTGTTTGTTACTGGAATTTTATAGATCTGTTTCATTATTGTTTCAAAAGATAGTATCATGTATTGTAACATACTTAACAAATATTTTGAAAATTGGTCTGAATCCAAAATAAACAAAAAGATTTTTCATACAATTATTTAAACAGAGTAGACCCTGCCACCAAAATTGATTATAAAATGATATTATAACATATTATTTCAAAATATAGTTTTCCTTTTATATATTCAAAAATATATGTTATTATTTTCTTTTTATAACTGTGGCATTTTTAAACAGAGTTGACCCAGACACAACCCGTCAAATGCCAGAAAATAATAATAAATATTTTTAATCTTAAATATATTTAGATGGTTTTATATACTAAAATTGATTATGAAATGATATTATAACATATTTTTTCAAATTATTCAGTTTTCCTTTATAAATTTAAAAATATTTGTTAGTATTTTTTTTTTTTAACTGTGGCATTTTTACCTATGGCATTTTTACCTAAGGCATTATTACCTAAGGCATTTTTACCACTTTACCTGTGGCATTTTTACCTAAGGCATTTTTACCTATGGCATATTTACCTAAGGCATTTTTACCTGTGGCATTTTTACCTACATTCGGATACAGGAATGTTTGGCCATGATAGAGACTGTTGAATCATATCTATATTTCATCATATTAAAGGTCAAGTAAACAGGTGGGACGCTTTTTCGTAAATATTTGACAAATGGGTACCTTGTACGACGTAGTTTCGAAAACACAAAAAAATACAGTCATATCGCACATAGCAGCTGTCATATATCACCGATAAGTAAGCACTGGCTGATTTTGGTCGCTCGCTTATCTCCCTTGTGATGACGTCACTGGTGAACATTCGCTATAAATGTCGAACTAGATATCGTATAGAAAAGAGTCGCACGTAATGTACTTCTGCTTCGTTTTGAGTGCTAAAATGGTAATTTGTGCTGCATATGTGTGTATCCCTGCCTATGGGTGTAGCTCCTAGTCCGACAGAGATTAAATAGGATTATTTAAATTACCAAAAGACGAGAAGTTCAAGAAAACGTGATGTGATTTATATTGGGTCAGCTTACATTTTGTCTCGATGGCTGTTTTCATTGAAATATATACTAGAGAAAATAGTGCATTCGATGACTTGGGTTTGCAATTATAAAAAGGATATGCTACATTCTGTTATAAATCTGACTTAGGTCTAGCACTGTAGCTTAATGGTTTTTTTCTTCGTGGAAAATTATTCTATACAAACGTTTTGTTAACAGCGTTAACCCAAATCACGCAGGAACTGTCTGATCAGGGTCTGCTCTAATTGCTTAATCCGTAGACTTATTTCTTTAGATTCGATCAGGGTTGTCTAGCGTCACTCTAATCCCTGTAATGAATATTCATGAGGTCATGAAATCTTTAATAAATATTCTTTAGTGAAAAATGATTATTGATTAATAATCACGATTTAGCACTGTTGGCAGGGGGGCAGGAGACACCTAATTTGCTTTTAATCAATTTCCCAATCATTCTCTTCTTATATAAACGGCTTCACGCGCGTTTGCAAATAGAGTAGATCCAGATCGGACAGTTCCTGTAAGAGCTGTCTGATCAGGTTCTGCTATGTTTGCTTATGAAATTGTGTTGATCTAATCCTAATTGATCTGTCAGAGCCAATGATCCATTTGAAAAGTTTAAGTTAACATTGTGAAGAAAAAGCCTTTAGATCTTCTTTATGAATATTTGTGTAAGAAATAATTATTTCATGGAGAGTTTATGATATGTGAGCACAGACTATGGCAGTAATTGTACAACCAGACCTACCGGTATATTATTTCATAAGCAAATCGACAAGAACCTGATCAGGGAGCTACAAGAGAAGCTCTCTGATCTGGATCTACAATGTTTGTAAATTTGTTTCAATACGTTTGATCTGGGTCTACTATGTTTGCATTGGCATAAACTGGCACGTGGAATGAAGAGTTTATATTCGTGAAGTAATTTACTCAAGCATAATTTTTCATCAGGGGAATAGTTTATCATAAATATGATCCTTTTTGCAATTTTGGAACTTGGACAATTTTGACCATAAATCCATAGGAAAAAAGTCATTCTGGATTACTGTAATTTACGGAATTGTTCATTGGGTGCGTTTTATAGTGTTACTGATTATTACCTACATAATGCCCAACTAACTTTGAGGCACCATGACCGCAATGATTGATTCTTTTGATTATTTACCGCAGCTACATAAAAGAATGCAACAATACGTAATATACAGGATGCGGGTTTTATGGCCATGTACTAATCATTGTCCCCTGGTGGATCGTAAACAAACGGCCACTATGATGACTGACATCTGGAGGCAATTGACCCTGCATGGGGCATTCGTGTGTAATATGGCTTAGTACAATATACTACAATATGGCCTAAGGCCATTTAACACATTCATTCATAGAGAAATTCTAATGGCTATGTTTACTGTTGTTTGCCTACAAAACATAATTAAATTGCACATACGAGTATACTGTAACATTATGATAAAAAAAATGTAGTAACAGTTTTAATGTGTTGACCTTATTTTTATAGACAATTTTATTTGTAGTGGGTCAAGTCATTTAAACATAATTCACAAGCTATAGAAACATGAACATATTAATAAAAAAAATAGTAATTCTTCAAGACTGACAACCATTTGTTATCAAGATCCACCTTTTCTCATTTTCCCAACAAAATACATATTTTGGTATTTCAACCTTTACTCGATTTTGTGAAAGTAATGCATCATTTTGGTATTGCAAATATTAAAGTAAAATAAATAAATAAATCATTTCCTATTTTTCAATATTTTGGTGAAATTTCTTTCTTTTTCGAAAATACGTACATTTATACATACATGTAGTAATGAGAACGTCCCATTTCATCTGAACCCCACTTTGCCTAAATACGAAATTCATCTAAAGTTGTCCGGTTCTGTCTAAAAGTTGTTTGGACCCAACTCATGGGCGGGACCCAAATGGTCCCTCTGATCTGAATCTACACTATTTGCTAATGGTCTTGGTCCTAACCTCATCCTATTTTAAAATTTATGAATAGTGTTAATTCACTGACAGGTAAAGTAAGTTATAACTCTTCGCTTGCTATTCACGTCAATATACCTACCTGCAAATAGTGAAAACCCAGATGAGACAGCTCCTGTAGGAGCTGTCTCATCAGGGTCTGCACTATTTACAAGTTGATTGTGCAACAAGTGCATTCCATAGCAGTGATTGCACAGCGAAATACGTGTACACAGTGAAGGTTTATGTAATTTTACAACAGGGCATGGGTAAAGAAGGAGAAATGTATTTTAAAATTCAGCAAGAGAAGGGTTAAAATTAACAAAATTAAAACACATGTGTTTAATATTAAGTATCATTGTATTTCACACCTAAAATAAACATCACACCCCATAAATAGTTTCCCCTACTCGATAAAGTGTCACTTTCTATGGTTAATCCATGGACGTAATGTCTGGAAGAGTGTGAAAATAATTTGGGTATTTATAGAAACTGTGGAGTTGGATTTTATCTAATTTTGTAAGCAAACAGAACAAACCCTAATTAGACGGTCCCTGTATGCTCTGATCTGGATCTACTTTGTTTGCAGAGGCGTTAATTTAAAGGAAAAGGTTAAGTTTCTGTGTACATTCCTCCCTGTCAATGGGATCCCTGACTGGGATGTACACAAGTGACGTCACGACGCAAGGGAGATAATCATGTATCTATTTTCAAAATGCACGGTTAGCGGTACAATAAAAACTCGATTTAAATCAAAACAAGATAAAAACGGTAAGAATTTTCTACAGCTTGGTGTTTAACTAACTGTATACTATCAGAATTTGTCGAAAACCCAATCTGTTTACTTGACCTTTAAGCAACAGAGCAGACCCTGACCAGACAGCTCCTACATGAGTCATCTGATCTGGGTCTACTGTGTTTGGAAAGGCATACATGTAGAAAGGCGTATTAATGGTGTAGCTGATAGAACATCCATGAATGTTAAATATAGCTGGACAGCCCTTACATTTCTTCTGCATTGAGCAGTCACATGCTTTTAACCCTTTACTGCATATAGTGTCTGCAAACAGAGTATACCCAGATCAGACAACTCCTGTAGGAGCCATCAGATCAGGGTCTGCGTATGTTTGCTAATAGAATACCTGATTCTATACTATATGTCATTACAATGTATTCACTTGTTTTATATGATAATATAAGATAATTTCTTGAAATAACATTAAAAATAGGTGGAGTCTGCCAAAAATAGTAATCTTTTACTCCATGCATATTCAAGTAAGGAGTTATGACATCACGATTTTTTGTGGATTAGAAAGTTAACCCTTTACTGCATGAATATTCATGTAAAAAACAGATTTTTGTGGACTAAACGGTTAAGCCTTTACCCCATGAATATTCATGTAAGAAATAATGACATCATGAATATTAATTAGATTAATTGTTAATTTGTTATAATAGTACAGGGACACATGGACTTTTGGCCATGGTAGAAACCATATAATTATATCCATATTATATCATAAGCAAACAGAGCAGACCTTGATCAGAGCTGTCTGATCTGGGTCTACTATGTTTGTAAATGCACAGAAAACCATATTTATGCAGTAAAGAGTTAACCAAGGGTTCTCATGCCGATTTACTAAGTGGCAGCTTTAATTATTACAACACTATGAACCAGTTTGTGATGACTTTGGATTCAGGGTCCAAAATGATTGACACTGTGGCACTTAACCCTTTACGCCATGAATATTCATGCATCAAATAATAACAATGAATATAAATGAACTGATTTATGTAACGGCTCTATGAACAAGGGTATGTTTTAACATGATAGAAACTAAAATCAGATCTGTATCATTGCATAAGCCATCCTGCAGGAGCCATCTGATCTGAGTCTACTCTATTTGCAAAGGTGTAAACAGGGGTATATATGGATAAATAACAGGTTAAATGGATAAACAAATTTTGCAGATGAAAGTCTTAAACTGCTGAAAGGGTACTAACATTTGCAAACAGTGTAGACCTAGATTTGAGGGCTCCTAGAGGAGCCATCTTATCAGGTTCTACACTGTTTGTCATTAAAAATCTTCTCTCGAATTTACTCTGAATGGACTGTATTGATGCGTCTGTAAACCATTGTGATAAATAGAGCATTTGCTTCATAGGAATGTCGTGAATATTAATTAGATTACATGTAATTGTTATAATAGCACATGGACACAGGGATATTTTGCCTTGGCACAACCTGTACAATCATATCTATATTATATCATCAACAAACAGAGTAGACCCTGATCAGATGGCTCCGATAGGAGCCATCTGATCTGGGTCTACTCTGTTTGCAAAGGCATAGAAAGGCATATTTATAGAGTAAAGGGTTAAAGTGCTCTCTAGGGTTAGACCCATGTAACTGCTAATCCCTGTTCCTTAACAGAAGGAACATGTTTGAAGAAAAGTTTTAGCATATTTTCACAGTAATTGCCTTTTGAAAAATGTTAATTTATTTTTAATCGGATCAGAATTTGCTTAAGCAATCATTACTTTTTTTCAGTAACGTTATTGTATAGAATTATATTGCATTAGTTTTGGCAAGAAATGCATGAGATGAACCATTTGGGTGTTTTATATTTTTATTTTAAAGTCACATAGATGTGAATATATATATTAAATATTGTTTAAAACCCAAAATATGTTGATTGTATAGTCACAAATTGTGTGGAGTTATGTGATGGTTGTTGTAACTAGAAATGAAATAAAGATAAAAGAATAAAATTCAGTTGTGTTATCAAAAGCCATATATACCCGAGAGAGAAGAGAGAGAGAGAGAGAGAGAGGAGAGAGAGAGAGAGAGGAGAGGAGAGAGAGAGAGAGAGAGAGACAGAGACTGTGTGGAGTATTAGCATGGTAAGCCAAAGGCCCTGGGTTTGAGTCCCAGTCAAATCACAACTTTTTATATGTTATACACCCGCAGGTAACTTCAGTCGTATTATGGTATGGTGCTTGTCCGTCCGTTAGCCACATCTTTGTTGGCTCAATAACTTAACAACTATTAAGTATACATTCCTCATACATAATAGGGAGGTAGGTCATGGCCAGTAGATGACCCCTATTGATTTTGAGGTCAGTCAGTCAAAGGTCAAGGTCACAGTGACCTACAATTCAAAAATCTTGTCTGCTCAACAACATGATAAGTATTAGGTGCCCTGTCTTCATACTTAATAGGAAGGTTGGTCCTGGCTAGTAGATGATCCCTATTGATTTTGAGGTCAGTCAAAAGTCAAGGTCACAGTGACCTTCAACTCAAAAGTTGTTTCAGCTCAGTAACTTGATAAGTATTAGGTGTGCTGTCTTCATACTTAATAGGAAGGTTAGGAAGGCTAGTAGATGACCCCTATAGATTTTGAGTTCAGTAGGTCAAATGTAAAGGTCACAGTGACCTTCAACTCAAAAATATTGGCTGCTCAATAACTTGATAAGTATTAGGTGTGCTGTCTTCATCCTTAATAGGAAAGTTGTACCTGTGTAGCAGGAATCATTTTTAGCAGTTATTTTACCCTTACTTTACCTTTAACCCGTTAACCCATAGTGTCACATACACAGGTGCTAAGCGTGTGGCCATTTCACAAATACTGCTTATAAATACCTTCAAATACGTTTAGACATCATAACTTGACATTATAAAAAAAAAAAAAATGATTTTTTTTTCTTTTTTTCGTATAGTATATTACTATATATAGTAATATACTATACGAATTTTTTTTTTTTATAATGTCAAGTTATGATGTCTAAACGTATTTGAAGGTATTTATAAGCAGTATTTGTGAAATGGCCACACGCCTAGCACCTGTGGTCACATATACACATCTTTATATTATACCTGTCTAGATTACATTAGTTCAATGCAAGCAGTGTAAATCCAGATCAGAGAGCTTGCACTGGGTCCCTCTGATCAGGTTCTGCCCTGTTTGTCAATCTGTAAACTGGAATAGTCCATTTGAAGTTTCAGGGGTCAATGGCTCTAAGCCTTTCAGTACTTGTATACACATCGTGTTGGAAACCTTGACAAATCCTTGTGCTGCATGAGATTCCTCATGTCTTGTGTACTTTATAGCTATATAAGGACTAACTTTTTCTAGATTCATTACTTTTACTCTGGACAGCCAAAGGTAGCTCTTGCCTAAATGTCACTTCTTACTTCTTCCTTGCAACTCTCGTCGTAAAACTCTCTGTTAGCTAGATAGTCATAAATAAAAGATGAAACCCTAGACTATACTTAGTTTTCATTTACTACTTAAAAGAACCTGGATAACAGCTAGCCTGTTATACCTGGCTAGTAAATGGCCCCTATTAATTTTGAGGTTAGTCGCTCAAAGGTCAAGGTCACAGTGACCCTCAATAAAAAAAATGTCAGCTTAATAATAATTTTTAGGTGTGCTGTCATCATACTAGGGAAATTGTCATGGCCAGTAGATGACCCCTATTGATAATGAGGTCAGTCGGTCAAAGATCAAGGTCACAGTGACCTTCAACTAAAAAAATCTTGTTTACTCAATAACTTGACTACTATCAAATGTGCTGTCTTCGTACGCTCTTGAAAGGTTGGTCATGGTCAGTAGATGACCCGTATTGATTTTGAGGTAAGTTGGTCAAAGGTCAAGGTCACAGTGACTTTCAAGTCAAAAATATTGTCCGCTTAATAACTTGGTAACTATTGGGTGTGCGGTCTTCATACGTAGGGAGGTTGGTTAAAGCAAGAAGATGACCCCTATTGATTTTGAGGTCAGTCGGTCAAAGATCAAGGTCACATTGACCTTCAACTAAAAATTCTTGTTTACTCAATAACTTGACTACTATCAAATGTGCTGTCTTCATACTTAGTAGGGAGGTTGGTCATGGTCAGTAAATAATCCCTTTTGATTATGAGGTCAGTTGATCAAAGGTCAAGGTCACCGTGACCTTCACTAAAAATAACACCATGTCCGCCCAATAACTTGATAACTATTAGTTGTGCTGTCTTCATATATTGTTGAAAGGTTGGTCATGGTAAGTAGATGACCGGTATTGATTTTGAGGTAAGGACAGTCTAAGGTCAAGGTCACAGTGACTTCCAAGTCAAAAATCTTTATCGCTTAATAAATTGGTAACTATTGGGTGTGCTGTCTTCATACGTAGGGAGTTTGGTCAAAGCAAGTAGATGGGCCCCTATTGATTTTGAGGTCAGTTGGTAAAATGTCAAGGTCACAGTGCTCATTAACTAAAAAAACACTTCCACTTGATAACATCAGCCCCCTCCCATATTAACATTGTGCATGTTACGGCAGCACATACTTCGGGCGTATATAGAATGCTTCGACACATGGAGCTCTTGTTCATTAGCCGTGCACGACAAACAAGACATATTTCGCTGCTGCTGAACACGGCTCTCGAGAAGCGAGTGGCGGACTAAATATGGGGGTCTTCTCAAAACGTATGATAAGGTATTAAATGTGTACCTGTATAACAAGGGCGGATAATGTGCCTTTTAAGAAGGGATTCATTTGATATTGTTTTGCTGTATTTTAATGACAACATGACCAAAAGAACATTAATGATATGCCATGAAGCAGGCTTTGGATACCAAAGTCGGCGCTATGTGACCTATTTTGTGTGGCAGTGTGGTAAAACCCAGCTCATCCATCTAAAAATATTGAATATTTTCATGCAATTTAAGTCACTGAACAAAATAAGTTTAGTCATACATTAAAGATGCAAACCTCGCTTGCTTAGTACATTTTATCACTCAAAATGCATACTGGCATAAACAATAAAACGTCCGAAAACAGAAAGAGATGTCGACCGTGCTTCAACCAGTTGCATAAAGGGAAGTAACTCCTATTTTATTGTAACTGCTTAACAAGTCATAAACGAGATAGAATCATGTTTTTCTTATGAAAGTTAGCAGTAATGTTGAAAAGTAGCCAGTGACAAAAAACTGGAATTTCGGAGAATAATTCTTAAGCAGTTTGTGTGCAATCGTCCTTTGACAAAGACGATATGTTTCAAATTATCCCCCTTTACAGAATTAAATGTGTAAGCTGAAAGAAATATCCTAACACATATCCGCTTCTGACTGCTTACATCTCTGCACAGCTGGCCAGAAAGTTTAATAGGGTTCATTCAGCATATCCAGTGAGTGTCGAGCATGCCATTGCCAAGCTCAAGTCTTACATAGCAGTGAACTATGTGTGGAGACATTCAATGTCCCTTTTAGGACGAATTGTGAAAATATGTACCAGTCGTATCTGCAGACGGAAGCATGTTGGATTAAATGATTAACATAATACTTAATTTTGTTTTGAACTTATTCATTCTTTTTAGTTACCGATTTGGAGACCCATACATCTTGGATCCAGAATCGGGTACCTATTCACCAAACGTCGTAGGCATACAATTATTGTGTTGCCTTGCGAAGTTTGGATAACCTTCTACTTGGTATGCAGTTGTCGTCTGCAACAATTTTCTGCATTTTTGTACTGAACAATATCAGCAGTGTGTCAAACAGTTTGGATCAAGATGAGACGCCGCGTCATGCGGCGTTTTGTTTGGATCCAAATCCACCCGTAGTAGGCGGAATGTTAAACAGTACATATCCCTCCAAACCAAAAGGGCTAATCTGAGGCCCAAGATGTTTGACAAAGCTTTTCATTATTGCAGAAGTAATGAAATCAAACTACAGTAAACCCCCTCTAATGCGACAACCAAAACTATGTATAATTCTGGGTCTTAAATACAGGTGGTATCTTAATGCAGGTCAAATGCATGATCTTTCTGCATAACTTTCGACCTGCATTAAGCAACCACCTAATTTTAAAGACATGTATTTTCATTCATAAAGTGGTTGCATTAGAAGGGTTTTACTGTATTTGTATTTGGAAAATAAGCAGACGACAAGAAAGCAGACGGTAATTAAATTTCAAACAGCATTGCGTCCGAATGGTTTGAGAAAGCCCCCTCGAATAAGTCGTGCACAGTCACCCGCTACTCGCAATCAGCAGCAGCGAAAAATGTCTACTTATACGCAGGAATAGTGACAGACAGACAAGCTGACAAACTTGTGAGTTGGGCAGCCCGTATCATTTAAATTACGTAGGCGAACATCTTTAGGTCCGATTCGCTATTTGAACTTATCAAGCGTTTTCGATACATCGATCCTCTCCTAGTCGTTAGACGCTTGTTTGTTTACAATTGACATGGCAGGGATAGAAAAAGTAAAAATTCTTGTAGTTGGCGACTCAGGTATAATTATTATTTAACCCGATTAAAACAAAACACCTGCTAATTTCCTTCACTCATAATTTGTATCGATATTTGACTTTTGTAAAACTGATTAGGATCTAGCAATGAAATTTAGGAGCTTGTTCGGGCAGAGGTGGGTCGGGTGCTGGTGAATTCGCCTAATGACCAACTCGCCTACAATTAGATATATAGTAACCCAAATGGTGAATTCGCCTATAAAGCAATTATATAGCGATTGTATTTCGCACTTTATATATACAGGTATATCACCTTTAAATATGTACGTGTTTGACAAACAACGTAAGAACGGTTCTCTTTAAAGCTAATTGATGCACTTAATGAATGCATCTTAACAGCCAATTTAATATGATTGAACTGACAGTGTTCTGGTTTATTCCAATTTTCAATACCTACTGAATATTCATGGACAAAATAGTCAAAATAAAATACAGAGGGAAGATGGAGTATTGTAGTCAGATTAGAAAGTAAAGAAACAGTTCTGTCAAAGTCCATAAGCAAACAGAGTAGATCCTTATCTGATGGCTCTCATTTAAGAAGCCATCTGATCTGGATCTACTCTATTTGCAGATGCATGAAAACAAATTTACAGGAAGGAAAGGGTTAATCTTAGGGGTTATTTACTTAATATTTGGTTAAGATTGAATACAGCATAGATCGATCTGCGTCTGTCATATCATTTCCAAACGCGATAGTTCCGCATACGAAACAATCTGGGTTTTTTTTGAGAATTACTCATAGCCCGATATGTATTTATAATATACAATATTTGGGGGTCAGTCATTTTTCCGGTTTACCTGTAAACTTTTATTTATTACTACAAGCTGCTTAGCATAACTAATGTCAAACAATGTGTAGACAGTACACAGATCATCTGACAAAAATCAATAATATTTTCGACAATTCATCCCAATATTTTTAAGATTTGCACAAATAACTATTAATGCCCCTCCCCTTACACGTAAAAACTCTTCCATAATGTGCTTTCAAACGCATATGATGATCAGGGGCTACACTCAAAGTTCAATCTTGATAATCACTACCTGGAAACAAGTTTGATACCCGATGATAGGTGCGAAATACAATCGCTATATAATTGCTTTCTAGGCGAATTCACCATTCGAGTTGCTATATATCTAATTGTAGGCGAGTTGGTCATTAGGCGAATTCACCATAAACCGGTGGGTCGACCCTAGAGCACAGTATTGTACATCATGCAAACTTGCCGTCCAAAGCTCTGCCTCATTTGAAAGGAGCAACAAATGCTTTGAAAATCCGGAGGAAATGTGGTCAATCAATCTCCAAGATGTCAAAGAAACCAACAAAAAGTTAAAATTTGGCAAATAGACAAACAAAAAGTTCTGAAGTATTTCTAAGGGGGGGGGAAAAATTACACTGTTATGAGCTGTGGGGCTTTATCTATCATCATCATCTCATCATCATCGTCATCTTTATCTGTATCTATATGTCATAGAATCCTATATACCTTCTTCTTCCAATAACGTACCAATCCCACTCTGGGGCAATGTCGTACAGCTGTGTATGTACAAGGTTGTGTGACTGTGAGCGGTGCATAATAAATATATACAGTGCAGAATAAAAAGGTTAAAAACTGTAGTCACCAGGCCGACTATGTAGGGACTAGCTAGGTTTTCTTGAAGACCTCAATGCCATCTGTCATTGTGGTCAGCTGGGGTAGCTGTTTCCACAGTCCGATGGCGGAGGGAAAGAAAGAGTGTAGCTTCACATCTGTGCGACAGAAAGGGAGCACATACCCAATGGTATGGCCTTGTTTGTTGATGGAAGCAGGATTAAGAAATTTCTCTGCTGGTAGGTCAATGAGGCCATGGATTATTCTAAAGACCACCACCAGCTTTGCAATGGAGCGGCGATTAACAAGGGGATGCCAACCAAGATCTGTTACCATCTGGCTGGTGCTGGATGTGGTTAGATACATGTAATTCCCCTTGACGAAGCGTGCTGCATGACGTTGAACGGCTTCCGGTTGACTGATGTTGGTCTTTCTGTGGGGGTCCCAGGCGCAACTAGCATATTCGAGGATTGGTCTGATGAGAGTCTGATAGCACTGTGCCTTGATGTTTTGTGGGCAACTTGACAGATTCCTCCTCAAGAATGCAAGGCTACTGTTGGCCTTCTTTGCAACTTGGGTGTTCATTGACAGCTTCTCATCAATGTAGACTCCCAGGTACTTCCCTTCCTTGACAACTTGGAGCTCCCTGTCATGGATGTAGTAGGGAGTTTTGGTAGGGTGTCTCTTCCTGGTAATACGCACAACCTCGCACTTAGATGGGATGAAAGACATCAACCAGTCACGTTCCCATTGCTGGAACCTGTCTAAGTCTTCTTGCAGGGATTTGCATCCTTAGTGGAGCGAATTTTCCTATACAGGAGACTATACAGAAGACTATCATCTGCGGAAATATGTGAAGTTGATGTCGCTTGGAGTAGGAGGTTGTTTATATAAAGTAGGAAGAGATGTGCCTATAACTGATCCTTGAGGCACTCCAAAAGTAACTGGTGCTGTGTTGGAGGACCTTCCCTCAACCAAGACCTGCTGGATATCGTCTGCAAGTAAGCTTCTGATCCACTTTAGCAATGTTCCCCTAATACCGTTGTAGCTAAGTTTGCTGGCAAATCTCTCATGGGGACCTTGTCAAAGGCCTTGCTGAAGTCAAGCAATACCACATTGATCTGCTCTCCCTCATCAAGGCCTCTGGCTAGATCGTTGAATGATCGGATAATTGTCTAGATGAGTCATAATCTGACTGTACAGAATGTGTTCAATTTGATACAAACAGAGGTGAGAGAAATTGGCCGATAGTTGGCAGGGTCACTGTGATCTCCTTTCTTATAGATGGTTGTGATGTTTGCATGTCTCCAATCAGATGGTACCTCACCTTGCAAAACTGATGCTGAGAAGATGAGAGTCAGGGACTTTTACACAACGGTAAACACTATGTCATCATCATTACAACCACTCTTAAAAGAGTGTGTTGGTAGGTTGTGGTTTGTGTTCTAAATCTAATGTGAGTAAGTTGTTGGTCATGACCCCATGTGTATTTTGCAGCAAAGAGGGGTGGGTCTGCTCAGACATCAATGATACCTGATTCTTTATTTTATACATCATTGTCACATGACTGATTTTACGCCTGTTTTCATGAGTATGTGTCTTATTCAAGAGACGTCATCATGTTTGTGACACTGCAGGTTTGTCCGTAATCTTTCAGTGCAAACCGGGCTGTCTTTTGCTGGACCATCTTTAACTGGATATTTATGGCTTGAAGAGCTAAGGCTTCACACTGACGAGGCATACTCAAGATCTTAAAGGCATTAGATCTGGTGTTTTGAGGGGGGTAACATGGATTTTTAAATGAATAAAGGTGTTTATATGAAGGAAAGGATTGAGTTTGCCTTTTTAGTTATGTTTCAATATACATGTACATGGATGGTTTCCAGGAGAGATGGTAAGACCCAGGTAAATTGTCTTGTCATCTGTCATACGGTCGGTTAATGGGTCTGTATTTCATGTAGGAAGGGTGTCTTTTGCCTGCCCTGCCCTGCTCCATCCTGTCCAGGTCTGTCCAGTCCTGGTCTGTTAATTAGATTAAGTTTTGTAAATGAATTTGTTCAAAAGAATTTTTGGCCATGGCAGAAACTGCAGAATCATTATCTATGTCATTTCATAAGAAAATAGACCAGGCTATGATCAGACAGCTCCTATCTGTAGGAGCATCTCATAATTATATGCATCAAAAGGTGGCAATATTAGGAAATGTGTTAATGATTTAAAATCATTCTAATACCTTAATTGAAATTAATTCTGAATTAGATCCATTTACATAAAGAGTTGGATGTACAATTAGATTGTAATGTTTTGTTGTTTTCTGAATTTGCAGGTGTTGGCAAAACTTCTCTTGTTCATTTGATATGTCACAGTGAACCAACAACAAACCCGAGCTGGACCATTGGCTGCTCTGTTGAAGTTAAGGTACATACATGTATACATGATGTATTATAGAAATGTTGGGAGAATACCACAATTATCCTTAGTATTCAGACATACAAACTTAGGCAAATAGTGCAGACCCAGATCAAATGATTCCTGAATGGGTCATAATCATTTGATCAGTGTCTACACTATTTGCTACTATGTCAGTCTAACGAAAAGTTATTAACCCATTCTTCCATAAGCTATTTTAAGACACAACCTCTTTGAATCAATCTACCAAAATGGAGCATTTACTAGAGAAAAGGAAAATTTTAGAATTTTGTAGTTTGAAACCATTGTGATAAATAGAGCATTTGATCCTATGCAGCAAATGCTCTATTTATCACAATGGTTTCATAAAGTGACTTTTACAGAGACGTAGAAAGGCGTATTTATGGAGGAAAGGGTTAAAATGATCCCAAATTGACTTATTCAGCTTTACAAACCAGTGGATGTCTGAATACTTAGGGCAATTTGGGAACTATCTTTGTGTTATTCCTCTCTAATAGGCAAGGATAGCTTGTAGAATCCTTTGTATTTCAAATTATTCTTGGTATATTTTTATTTCCTTTGTAACCCTTTAAATGTGAGAATGTACTTATATTATAAAACAGTATAGACCCAGATCAGAGGGCTAGTAGAGGAGCCCTCTGATCAGGCTCTGAAATGTTTGTCATTCAAAATTCTGTAGCAAATTTAAGTATGTGTAGATGTATTTCATACTGAATGTACTCTGTTGTTAAACACTAAAAGGCCATTCCACTTTGAATATTCAGTATCGGAGGACCAGATAAGATACGTAAATCAAAACATTTTCAAGAATAACTTCCTTATTTCTTCACCAAACCCTATGTTGTGACAACTCTTTACAATCATCTAGAAGACAATTCTAAAGAGTTCTCACAACATATGGTTTGGGAAGAAATGGTGATTTTAGTATTTGAGTACACACCTTTATCTGTTGCTCTGCAGTATTCAAAGGGTTCTTTCTGTTTTAAAAACTTGTTTTTCTTTGAGAGCTCTAGACTGAGCCTTGAATCTGTTAATTGTTTCAGTTACACGAGTACAAGGCTGGCACAGCTGCAGAGAAGACTTATTTTGTTGAGCTTTGGGACATTGGGGGCTGCACCAGTCACCAGAATAGTCGCTCTATCTTTTATCAACCAGTTAATGGTAAATTTTGCGTGTACGCTGTACTACCTTATGTAAAGAGCCTATTGGCTTTTCCTCTGCCTGTAAAATGATCTCAGGGGGATGTACAGTAGAACCTTTGTAAAGCAAATATTTAATTACCAATGAATAGCCGCTCTATCTTTTATCAACCAGTCAATGGTAATTTTTGTTTAACCCTTTCCTCCATAAATACGCCTTTCACTTCTTGAAACCATTGTGATAAATAGAGCATTTGCTGCATAGGAGCAAATGCTCTATTTGTCACAATGGTTTCAAACTACAAAATTCTAAAAATGTTCCTTTTCTCTAGTTAATGCTCCTTTTCAGTAGATTTATTCAATGAGGTTGGGTCTAAAAATAGCATATTTTTTTTATGAGGGAATGGGTTAAAGAGCAGATTGTTTTTTCTTCTGTAATAAGTGGACAGCAATCTCAGAAGAATGTACATTAACCCTTCTCTTGCTGAATTTTAAAATACATTACTCCTTCTTTTCCCATACCCTGTTGTATAATTACATATATTGTCACTGTGTACAAGTATTTCGCTGTGCAATCACTGTTTTGGAGTGGACTGGTTGCACAATCAGTTTGTAAATAGTGCAGACCCTGATGAGACAGCTCCTGCAGGAGCTGTCTCATCTGGGTCTTCACTATTTATAGGTATGTATATTGACGTGAATAGCAAGCGAAGGATTAAAACCTCTCTAAAGTGAATACTTAATTACCAAGGGAATCTTAACCCTTTACTTCATTAATATTCATGTAAGAAATAATGACATCATGAATATGAATTGGATGCTTTTTCATGATAGCATTTGAACACATAAATTTTGGCCATAATCGAAATTGTAGAATAAGATCTATATTATTTCATAATGGTAACTGAGCAGGCCCTATTAGTTGGCTCCAACAGGAGCAGTCTGATCTGGGTCTTCTCTGTTTGCAAAGGTGCATGAAGGCGTATCTATAGAGTAAAGGGTTAAAGTCTTAAAGAGCAGAAAACTGATTTACCCTGTCCTTCATATAAACATTTTTTCACGCATTTGCAAACAGAGAAGACCTAGATCAGATGGCTCCTATAGGAGCTGTCTGATCAGAGTAACTATTTTGTCCATGAATATTCAGTAGGTATTGAAATTTGGGCTAAATATAGAACAGAGAAAGGGTTAATACAGAACAAAAGTAATGCTGAAAGCTCCTAGAGGAGCTTTCTGCATTACTTTTGTTTTGTATTAGCAGTCATCTGTCTTAACCCCTTCCCTGTTCTATGTTTATTCCAAATTTCAATGCCTACTGAATATTCATTGACAAAATAATCATAAAGAAATATGGAAGGTGGAACATTGTAGCCATTCTAGAAAGCAAAGAAACAGATCTAGCAAACAGAGTAGACCCTGATCAGACGGCTCCAATAGGAACCGTCTGATCTGGGTCTACTCTGTTTGCAAATGTGTGAAAACACATTTATATGAGGGAAAGGGTTAAACATCCAGAATAAGACTTTTGTATGAAAAGTATTATGTAAAGAAGGGTTTACTTTATGTATGCAGATTGTTTTGTTACATGCTCATTGCTGTCTTAACCCTTTACTCCATAGATGTGCCTTGTACAGTAGAACCTTTGTATCGCAAACTATTTTCAATGCATTTGTGAGTAGAACAAGATCATATGGCTCCTATAGGACCTGTCTGATCAGGATCTGCTCTGTTTGCTTATGGAGTAATATAACTGATTTTGCAGTTCCTGCCATGAAGTCCTAACTATTATTGTGTCCACATGCTATTATAACAATTTATCTAATTAATATTCATGATGTTATTATTATCTACATGAATGTTTTTGGAGTAGAGGGTTAATCATATAACCCTTTCCTTTATATAAACACCTTTTCATGCATTTGCAAACAGAGTAGATCCAGATCAGATGGCTCCTATAGGAGCCATCTGATCAGGGTCTGCTCTGTTTGCTTATGATATAATATATATATGATCCTATAGTTTTTGCCATACCAAAAATTCCTGTGTCCTTATGCTATTATACCAATTAATCTAATGATTTCTTACATGAATATTCATGGAGTAAAGGACTAAAGGGTTAAGCGATTATTGTCTGCAGTTTGTGACATTTGTGATTTAACACTACAAATATTTATTTTTGACAGGAATAATACTGGTGCATGATCTCACAAACAGAAAGTCAGAACACAATCTGAGGGTATGGCTGTCAGAGGTGCTGAAAAGGGACAACAAAGCTTCAGGGAATGGGTAATGAAATTTGTTACACTTCCTCTTTAGCTCCAACATAATTCAAACAAATGATACAAATCACTCTTGCTATTTTTAATAGAGAAAAATGCTTCACGAGTTACTTACCTTGATTTATACTAGACTGATGGTACTGAAGAAATAATGGCATCATGATTATAAGTTAGTTGAATTATTATCAAAGCACATGGACACAGAATATTTTGGTTATGGAAAAAAACTGTAGAATCAGATCTTTATTATTCTATGAGCAAACAGAGAAGACAGTGATCAGACGGCTACAATAGGAGCCATCTGATCTGGGTCTACTCTGTTTGCAAAGGCTATAAAAGGACTATTTACTATTTATGGAGTAAAGGGTTAATACCATTGTAAGCAGTAGACCCATATCAGACATGTTTGTAATCAGCTTCATTTACCCAACCTATTGCCCACTTAGTAATTGTGTTGTAATTAAAGTCAGAACTCCAGATAAGATGTGTAAATTAAAATATTTTCAAGTATACTTTCTTTATTTCTTTGAGACGATTCTAAAGAGTGGTTACAACATAGGGTTTGGTGGAGAAATGACGATTTTAGTAATTGAGTACTCACCGTTATCAGTAGCTGTGTAGCGTGGTCTGCTTAACCTTTCACATCATGGATATTCTAGGTAGATTCTATCCATTATGAAAAATGAGCTTTTTCAGAGTGGAATAACCCAGCAAGGATTGACTATAGATTGCACACAGTATGAAATACTTAAATTTGCCAGAGGATTTAAATGACAAACCAATTATCTTTTATTGTTATATAATACAAGTGAATACATTGCTATGAAACTAGTATAGATTTGGATCTAAGATAGTCTATAAGCAAACCTGACAGATCCAGATCAGATGACTCCTGGAGGAGCCATCTGATCTGGGTCTACTCTGTTTGTACAGGTTTCAAAAATTGTCTCTATGAAGTAAAGGGTTAATTGTTCAGAGTTGTCTTTTTTCACTTTTTTGGGGTTTTTTTTCTGAGTGTCAGCTGAGTCTCAACAGTTCTGATCTGGATGAGGGGTAAATGAGCTGTAAAGGTCCTAACCCTTTACTCTAGAAATACTTCTTTCTACACCTTTGCAAACAGAGAAGAGTCAGATCAGACGGCTCCTATAGGGTCAGCTCTGTTTGCTTATGATATAATATACATATGATTCTACCGTTTCAACCATGACTAGAAAATCCTGTGTCCATGTGCCATTATAAAAAGTAAGCTAAGTAAGATTCATGATGTCATAATTTCTTATATAAATAATCACGGAGTAAAGGGTAAACAATTCCATGCTGAGCTTGTAAGACTTCTGTGCATGAATATTAGGTTCCATGGCTCAGCTCCTCTTCTACTTGGTCCATCATTATTGTTGGTGCGAAGGTAAATTTTTTTTCAAGTGAAGAGTCTTCAAGCTTGCAGTATATCGTTTTTTCTACCCTGATGTTTATGGAAAATTTTTGGTCTTTCTCAACCTGTAATGAACTTGATGTTGTGAAATGAATGAAACACTGTTGAAATGTCAATATACCTCAAAGCAACCAACAACCATATCTGTGATTATAGGTTGGATTATGACCCTGAGCAGTTTGCTGGTAATCAGCTCCCAATACTTGTGATTGGCACAAAACTGGACCAGGCCGAGGGTATGAGGAACAGTACAGTAATCAGATCCTCCTCTATAGCAGACGAGTTTGGTGCTGACCAATTTTGTCTGGTAAATATAACTGATTCACATGTACTTTAGTATAGAAGAGCCTCTTTAACCAATTCCCTCATATTTGAAACCATTGTGATAACTAGAGCATTTGATCCTTAGTAGTAAATGCTGTATTTATCATAATTATTTCAAAACTAGATAATTTAAAAAAAATCCTTTTCTCTTGTTAGTGCTCCTTTTCAGTAATTTTATTCAAAGAGGTTGGATCTAAAATTAGCCTGTGAGGTAATAAGTTAAAGCCACCGTCTAGTGAATAAACATGAAGGTTTAAAAAAGCAGATGAAAGCTTTATGCAGAATGAGAGAAAGTTAGTATTGGAAAGCTCTAAAGGGAGCTTTTTAGTTTGCTTTTTTCCTGCATGAAGCTGCCACCTGTCTGGAGGTAGACATTTCTTTTAACCATTTCCTCCATATAAATGCCTTTTCACACATTTGTAAACAGAGTAGACCCAGTAGGAGCCATCTGATCAGGGCCTGATCTGTTTACTTTTGAGATTATAATAGATCTAACTCTCTAATTTTTATCAATAACACAAAATCCTGTGTAATTTATGATGCCACTATTTCTTATATGAATATTCAAACAGAGAAATGGTGAAGAGGAACAGTATGATTTAATCCTTCATTCTAAATTATATTCATATATCTGTAACATAAAAATGACATCATGAATATTAATCAGATGAGTTTTAGCTCGTCGGTTTTCGAAGAAAAATGTAGAGCTATTGTCGTCGTCGTTGGCGTGCAAAAACTTTAATGTAGCTGATTGATAAAAAAAGTATAAGAGGTATCCACATGAAACTTTACAGGTTGGTAGATTTCTTTGAGGAGAAGTGTATGCAGTGGACAAGCATCAAATCCAATGAGCATTAGCACCACATGCAGCTCTTGTTCATAAGTGGTATTTGAACTGAAGAATGTTTTGCCATTGCAGAAACTGTAAAATTCAAATATATATTAGTTCATGAGAAAACGGAGCAGACCCTAATTTGATGGTTCCAACAAGAGCCATCTGATCTGGGTCTACTCTGTTTGCAATGGTTTTGAAGGGCGTTTATATGAGGGAGAGGGCCAAGTGGTTGCTTTGGAATATGAAACTGTGGATAAAAGTGGGTCTATCATTTCAACAATTATGAAAATACAGGGCAGTCCACTAGAAAGACTGAGGTGCAGATATGCATGACTGATGTGCATAACTGATGTGCATGATAGGTGTAAAACCAGCTGGCTGCAATAACATTACAACCAGTTAGCTGCAATAACAGTACAACCAGCTGGTTCAAATAACAATACAACTAGCTGCAATAACATTACAACCAGTTAGCTGCAATAACAGTACAACCAGCTGGTTCCAATAACAATACAACTAGCTGCAATAACACTACAACCAGCTGGTGCAATAACAGTACAACCAACTGGTTCCAATAACAGTAAGCTGGCTGCAATAACAGTACAACCAGCTGCTGCAAAACAGTACAACCAGCTGGCTGCAATAACAGTACAACCAGCTGGTTGCAATAACAGTAAACTGGCTGCAATAACACTACAACCAGCTGGTGCAATAACAGTACAACTAGCTGGTTCCAATAACGTAAGCTGGCTGCAATAACAGTACAACCAGCTGGTGCAATAACAGTACAACCAACTGGCTGCAATAACAGTACAACCAGCTGGCTAAAATAACAGTACAACCAGCTGGTTCCAATAACAGTACAACCAGCTGACTGCAATAACAGTACAACCAGCTGGCTGCAATAACAGTACAACCGGCTGGTGCAGTAACAGTACAACCAGCTGGTTCCAATAACAGTACAACCAGCTGCTGCAATAACAGTGCAACCAGCTGGCTGTAATAACAGTACAACCAGCTGGCTGCAATAACAGTACAGCCAGCTGGCTCCAATAACAGTAAGCTGGCTGCAATAATAGTACAACCAGCTGGTGCAATAACAGTACAACCAGCTGGCTGCAATAACACTACAACCAGCTGTCTGCAATAACAGTGCAACCAGCTGACTGCAATAACAGTACAACCAGCTGACTGCAATAACAGTACAACCAGCTGGTTCCAATAACAGTACTAACCAGCTGGCTGTAATATCAGTACAATTAGCTGGTTGTAATAGTGTTACGAAGTTACAAACAGCTGGGTGCAATAAAACTACAACCAGTTTGCTGCAATGGCAGTACTAGCCAGCTGGCTGCAATAACAGTGCATTCAGCTAGCTGCAATACAGTTTCTAATCTCATGACTTTCAGGATTGTCAACAAGTAAAGTTCCTCGCTCCAGGGTCCACAAATGCAGTTAAACTTTCCAGATTTTTTGACAAGGTAAGGAATGTTTAGTGTTGTCTTAAGTAAATACAGATACAGTGATAAGATATGAGATGAAAATGTTCACAAATGTACAGTAAAAAACCCTCTAAACCAGACTTTAGATATTTTAGGCAAATCCTCTGGCAAGTTTAACCCTTTCCCTGTTCTATACTTATATCAAGTTTCAATACTTACTGAATATTCATCAACAAAATAGTTAAAATGAAATATTGAAAGTAGAACATTGTAGCCATTTTAGAAAGTAAAGAAACGGAGCTGTTAAATTCCATTAGTCAACAGAGCAGAAGCTGATCAGATGGCTGCTTTAGGAGCCATCTGATCTAGGTCTACTCTGTTTGCAAATGCATTAAAAAGAGTTTATATGATGGAAAGGGTTAAGAGATGAATAAAAATTGTAACAGCTTAGAGTTTTAGCATACTTTTTCAGCATGAGAAGGGTTACAGTACATATGACACTGATTACAGTTAGGTCCAATTAACCCTTTCCTTTTTATAAACACATTTTCACATATTTACAAACAGAGTAGACCCAGATCAGATGGCTCCTATAGGAGCCGTCTGATCAGGGTCTGCTCTGTAGATCTTATATTACAGTTTTTGTTACAGCAAAAAAAGATTACAATATAAAACTTCAGTTAATAAATATTCTTTATGTCATAAGTTCTTACGCAAACATTGAACATGGAAAGGGTTAATCTACAGTAAAACCTCAATAATTTTGTACTTTAACAAAGATGAATTGAGATCTCATTATACAGGTGACTGCTTTATGCAGAGTGAAAGTCATGCAGAAATCTCCCCTGGGATGACCTCCATTCTACATAAAGCTACCACCTGTAATTTAGACAGATAATTACGCTTATTTGAGTTTCAATTAACGAGGTGTTTACTGTACTTTTAATAATAGGTGATTTCTTTTTCAATGTTTACCCCTAATACAGTACATCACTCTACTGATTATGTTATAATTCAGTATTTAGTTTGTTTGTTACAGGTTATTGAGAGAAGATATTATTCAAGAGATGTGAGTATTTACTGACTTAAATTATAGAAGTAGAGCAGTGCAGCCTTAAAAGCAACTATCATCATGTATAATTCTGATCATTTAACCATCAAGCATTGCATGCACAGCATACCAATTAATTGTAATGGGTAGCTCCATGTCACATTATGAATGCACCTGGGTCTAAACCTGCATTGATACTTATTTGAAAGCCTTATTGAGAAAGCCTTTAACCCAAAGCATGCCAGTCACTAGTATTGCCGCATTTGCACGCAGTGTAGACCCAGATGAGAGCGCTCCTGTAGGGGCTCTCTCATCTGGGTCTGCACTGTTTGCCATGGAATATCCGTGCCTGCATGCTCTTTGCTTTTTCCTAGGAGACTCATTTCAACATATCCTGTATATTTTTGTAAAGATTTGCCTAATTAATATTCAAAGAGGGAAGAGTGACAATAAAATATGTGGCCGGCTAAGGGTTAACTGTATTCCTTGTGGTGGGTCGATGGTACTACCTGGGTGTTCTACTGTGACCACAGAACAATGCAGTTTGCTCTGTACACGGACAAACTTCTGTGGTCTTACTCCACCTATAATTAGCAGGACGACTCAGTATGACTGAAATGCTGTTAAAGCGATGTCAAACCCTGGTACAAACAAATTTTAAACTGTATTCTATTATTGAATTGTCTCCCCTGGTTGTTCCTGTGATTATTTGAAGTATAAACAATGTTATCATTATGATGGTACCCATTTGAATGTTTCCATGGTAACACATTCTTTATCTCTGTAAACACAAGATTGTCGTAAACTTATATTTGATTGTGCCTTTATTGATCTGATGTTTATTTGTTTTCTTAATGGATCAAATGAGAAAAAATGGAAACAATCAACTTGATCAGCATTAAACAATTGAACTTCGATATCTTGAACTTCGATATCTCAAACTTCAAGGAACCATACAAATTAATTTGAAATAACAGAGATTCAAGTAATCCAGACAATTTCTCAAGTTCACAGCTTAATGCAGAGATAAAGTAACGCTGAAAGCTCCTGTAGGAGTGTTTCTAGATATGCATAGTGATACCTTTTAGAACAATTCTGTATTGTAAATTTTGGAAGATCAAACTTTTACTTTGAGTTATCCCGAAGTTTGAGTTGTCAGAATTCGAGATATTAAAGTTCAGCTCTACTAGCTGTCTGTAACAATTCGCGTTGATAAACGATTCTATTTAAACCCTTTACCTCATGAATATATCTATACAATAATTCACATCTTCTTGAATATTCATAAACTGAAATTAACTATGCTCTGTTTGCTTATGATATGATATAATATAGATTTGATTCTACAGTGTCTGCCATGGACATTAATTTCTGTGTCCATGTTCTATTATAACAATAAATCTAAGTATAATTACGATGGCATTAATATTTCTTACATGAATATTCATGGAGTAAAAGGTTGAATAAGGCGTCATTATATCTTACAAGAATATTCATGGAGGAAAGGGTTAATCTTTTACGTATTTAGTTATTAATGTAAGGGACTTAACCCTTTACCTCATATAAATGCCTTTTCACCTCTTTGCAAACAGTAGACCCAGATCAGACTCGGACTCAGAGTAGACTCAGAACAGCTCCTATAGGAGACACCTGATCAGGGTCTGCTGTTTGCTTATAGAATGATAAAGATATGATTCTGCATGGAATGATAAATTTGATTGTACAGTTTCTGAATTGCACCCCCAACTTTTCAAGTATTGTAGGCCTTGCAAAACTGTGAAACTATATATGGATAGAGAGTGATGAGAGGATGTGCAGTCAACAAAGGTTGTAACTTTGTAACTAAATTCATTTTTGAGGGAATTATTCCCCTTAGTTACTTTTCAGATGTAATCTTTTATCTGGAGCATAACTTCTCGAGTACTGTAGACACAACTGTGAAACTTTTTATATGGATAGAGGGTGATGGGAGAATGTGCAGTCAAGAAGGATTGTAACCATAAATTTATTTTTGAGGGAGTTATTCCCCTTATCTACTTTACAGAAGTATATTTTTGTCCGGAGCATAATAACTTCTCAAGTATTGTAGGCACAACTGTGACCCAATGAACCTCAAATTTTGCATTCATGCATTTATAATAATGTGTAGATGTGCAGGACATGATTTTCATGCGTGTCATTCCCTGATTGGACTTTAAAAATCTTCTTTTCACACAAGTGTGGATGAAAGGGTTATTGAGCTATTGGATCTTGTGACAAGATGGTGGGTAGGGGTATTGATCACCTTTAGTGATAGCTCTAGTTATAATGGCATATGAACACCGGACACTTTTTCAAGAGCAGAAACTGTAGAATCAGGTCTATATTATTTCATATGGAATAAGAGCAGACCCTGGTCATATGGCTCCTATAGGTGCCTTTTGATCTGGCTCCACTCATATAATTCTGAATGATGACCCACTCGTTACAACCTTAGATGGTAGTTAGTGATTTGAATTACAGCATGTTATAAATATGTCTTTTTTAACTGAATTGAAAGGGAAACAAATTTAATGTATGTACAATGTAATTGTATGTACAAATAAAAAATCATAGATTTATCAATGATGTTTATTGACTGATATCTCAATATTGGCAGAGAAATTGATAAAATATCTTTAGTTTTTAGCTCACCAGAGCACAAAGTGCTCAGGGTGAACTTTTGTGATCGCCTGATGTCCGTCGTCTGTTGGCGTGCGTCGTGTGTCATACGTCGTCATCCCGTGTCATCAATTAAGATTCAGAGGAGATGATTTTTAAAGGTTCAAATTCAATTTTAACCTTTAAAAATCTTCTCCCCTGATTCTACAGGGTTCTCAGCTTTCAACTTTGGAACATAGCATCACCTATAGGTCCTCTACAAAAGTTATATAAATTATGCCCCTGGAGTCAAAATCGGCCCCGCCCCTGGGGTGTGAAGTTTTCAATAGAAACATATAGTGAAAACTTTGAAGATCTTCTCTGAAACTGGAATGTTCTCAGCTTTCATATTTGGCAAATAGCTTCAACTTCAGGTCTTCTACAAAGGTTATATAAATTATGCCCCTAGGGTCAAAATTGGTCCCACCCCGGGGATGGGCAGTTTTCTGTAGCTGATTGCTTTAACAATCCTTGGGGTCACTAGTTATGCATAGGAAAACTTTAAAAATCTTCTTGTAAGAAACTACATGTTCCAGAGCTTAGATATTTGGTGTATAGATTTATTTAGCATATCTTTATGAGTTTTGTAAATATAATAGTTCTGAGGTTAAAATTGGCCCTGCCCTGTGTGTATAGACTTCTTTACATCGTAAACTATAGTTAAAAGATTTCCCCTTAATCGAATGAAACCAGTGCAATGAGACTAGCTAGCCTGTTATGTAATCACCCTTAATCTCAGAAGAGTAGAAAGTGTGTTTAGACAAATAACACACACTCATTTTAGATTGAGAAAACTATTTGAATAATTCTCAAAATGCAGAAAGCTCTTAAAGCTTTTTTACATATCTATGTCATGCATTAAGCAGCCAGCTATAAATAAAGAGCCTATCAGTTTTTCTATTGTGAAGTTCAGCTTAATACAATTGTAAGTGTCCTATGCTCTAGCATTCTTTAAGTACTGTAATGTTGTCTGCTTCAGAATTGTTGCCTGCCTGTTTAAGTTTGTTCACACTGTTTTTAATACATATCAATCTTACAATTAACTCTCTTTTACAAACCACATATGAAGTTATATATGCGATCAGAATCCAAACTGTGTGCTAATTTCAGTCAAGTCATGCTCAGCAGTGATAGGGTAAACACTAAGTTTCTGTCATCTGTTAGAAATGTTGTCTGCTGAAAAATTAACTCAATGGCCCTCTTGTTTTATATAGAAACATATTGTAAAACCATTAGAAATCTTCTCCTCTGAACCTGGAAGTATCTCAGCTTTCATATTTGGCAAATAGCATCATCATGCTAAACATGTGCGGCTCAAGTTGGAAAGAAATTGGGAAAAGTCCAGACTCACAATAGGCCATCAGCTGTACAGAGAACAGTGTGCCAACGTAAACAAGCTGTTGACAGAGTCAAGGGTTGATTTCTACTCTGAGAAAGTAGAAGAGCCAGGAAGACTAAAAGAGTCTTTTCAAAGTCACTAACCCACTGCTAGGTACTACTAGTGACACCACATTGCCTAAGACTTAGCCTCAAGATAACTTGCACAAGACTTCAGTGACTTTTTTTGTCGACAAAGTGGGCAAAATACAGACATACATTGTATATTGCACCAGGCACTGTATCGAGCGCGCCAGTTTTCACTGAAATGCAGCGTGCAACGAACGCTTTAGATAGGTTTGTTACAGCTACAGAAGAAGAAGTAGAACAGATCATTAAGGCATCCCTTGCAAGTCCTTTGAACTGGATCTGATACCTACATGCCTGTTCAAGTCATGCGTCGATGAACTTCTACCGATTCTGACAAAAATTGTAAACTCCTCTTTAGCCACTGCCTACGTTCCAAAAAGTTTCAAGATGCCACATGTCAGACATCTTTTGAAGAAACCGAATCTCGATTCAACTGAACTTAAGAATTATAGGCCTGTATCGAATTGCCATTTGTCTCCAAAGTATTAGAAAAAGTGGTCGACAAACACATTGAGTCCCACTTGACCTCAAACGAACTACATGAGCACCATCAGTCCGCATACCGAAAGTATCATTTATCAGACTGCTGTCCTGAAAGTTCAAAACGACATCCTTCAATCCCTAGATAAAAACGAAATTACAATTCTGGTCATGTTTGACTTATCGACTGCATTTGACACTATCGATCATGAAATTCTTCTAAAACGCCTGGAAAAAGACAACTCGCTGCGGAAAATTCAAAGAGTGCAAAACACAGCAGCCGGCATCATAACCAGAACTCCTCGATACAATCATACAATGCCAGTTTTGAAGGAACTTCACTGGCTTCCGGTTCAACATGGAATGAATTCAAAATTCTGACACTTACGTATAAAGTCATGCACAATGAATGTCCCAAATACATTGTCGACATGCTTGACGTGTACAGGCCGCGCAGAGAGTTAAGGTCAGCGAGTAGACCATTGTCGTTGATTAGGCCAAAAAGTTGTATGGTAAAATACAGTGAGAGAAGTTTCATGCATGCAGCTCAAAAACTTTGGAATGCTCTACCGTCAGGCATTAGAGAGGCAGGGTATATTTCAAAAGGTGTCTGAAAACGCATTTTTTCAACATTTATTACTAGGACAGTTTAGGAACCGATATGTTGCATATCTTTCATTTACCAGATGGACAAGCACATGGTTCCTCCCGGATAGTGATTTCATATCTACTGTATATCTAAGCCACGTCTTCAGTATAAGTACGGCACTCTGTATTGGTGGTTATTTTTGTGATATTTGTACCCGATTCAATCCAATCCAGGGTTGGGGCTTGCAATTCGTGAGAGTAACATGTCTCATGTTGGTGAGGGAGGATTTAATTCCCTATTCTCGACTATTGAGAGCAACATGTTTAATTTATTGTTAGAGTGAGACCCTGATCCCAAGTCTGGTTGTGAGTGGTCTTTCCGGCCAACTTTGGGTTATGACTTCGGTAGGCTGTATCATTTTCAGATATTGCCATTGTTTGCACTGAACTCCTATGGTCACTGTAGGGTGTTCAATTCACTTGGGTTACTGTATGCACCAGAATCCGTAATTATACTGTCTCTATTATGTGTATATAATGGCTTGAGTGGTATTGGGGTTGGTTCAGTTGGCTGCCCATTGCCATAGAGGGGGACCATGTGGTTCCCTCCAGCTAGTGATTACAGTTATATTGTATATCTATTGTATATCTTTCATTGCCTGGATAGATAATCATGCGGTTCGTTTCGGTTAGTGATTTCATCCATGTGAAGCGTTTTTGAACGCACATATCCTGTGTGAAAAGAGCGCTCTATATAAATGTGGTATAATAATAATAATAATGATAATAATGATAATAATCTTGAATTCCTCTACAAAATTATATGAATTATACCCCTGGTTTCAAATGAAGCCCTGCCACAGGGGTTGCCAGTTTTCTATAGAAACATAGTGAACACTTTGCAAATTGTCTGTCTGGTGAGCGATATCATGGCCCTCTTGTCTCAATGCCTAGTTTACATTAATTTTGCCTTGCGATGAGTTTACGGCGCCCGTAAACTCTTCGTAATATAATTTCCGCACGGTCTGTACGGAGGCATACGATCGCCGTACGATTTCCTTACGGATTCCCGGGCGCCGTAGCCTCTGCAATTTGTCATATTTTAAAAAATCGCAAGCCCGCAACCCGTTAACACGTGGTTACATGCATCGTGCGGAATCGGTGTCAGTGCAATATCCATGAAGTCCTACGTACATCGCATGGTCATTCTACCGCATCCTCGCAGGTACCGCACTGTGGCCGTGTGGCGATTTTGAGATTTCTGATGGATGCATATTTATTTGACATTTCCCGCACAGGCTCCGTACGGGCTCCGTACGATTGCCTTATCCAAGCGGAGACAGGGCGATGACTGCACGGAGATCGCACGATCTCTGTAGGTTGCCGCTCAGTCATCGTACGGATAAGCCCCGATCAGTATATACAAATAATCATACGATGATCGTAGAAAGTGTAAACAAAAACATCGTAGCCCGTAGATTTCAACGATGCAACAAAAAATATCGTAGGAAAATCGCGGAGAAAGAAATCGTACAGCCTCCGTGGCAAATGTAAACTAGGCAAGTAATCTTTGGTATATCTCATTGTTATTTCTGTTCCTAGAGTTAATCCAAAACTAATGAACTTCACGTATATTTCGTAATATATGTGAGTCTTGCTGTCATATTTAGCATGTGCACAAAGTAGCTAAGTGTCTACCTGTGTATAGTTTGTATACAGATTGGTCTTATAAATAATCTTAAAATGTGTGTTTAAATAAGTAGAACCTGCCTTATGCAGCCATCAAAAAGAGGTCTAATTATGGGTCTGTAATGCAGGTGGTAACCTAATGTAGATCAAAGTATTGCAGAAAGCTCCTATAGGATTTCTTTTGTTCTGCATTAAGGAACCACCTGCTTTTTAAGACTCCCCAGTTAATTAAATGAATGACCACTTAGGATAGTATCTACTGTAATAAAGGGTTCAAAATATACACAACAATTTTAATCCTACAGGAGCTGTCTGATCTGTGTCTACTCTGTTTGCAAAGACTTGAAAAAACGCGTTTGTATGAAGGAAAGGGTTAACATCAATACACGCGTGCCTCTCCTGTCTGCATGTAAACGCTATTTATATTTACAATGCACATGCCTGTTTCTAGCTCACCAGAGCACAAAGTGCTCAGGGTGAGCTTTTGTGGTCGCCTGATGTCCGTCGTCCGTCGTCGTGCGTCGTGCGGTGTGTCGTCCGTCGTCCCGCGTCAACAATTTGAACCTTTAAAAATCTTCTCCTCTGAATCTACAGGGTTTTCAGCTTTCATCTTTGGCACATAGCATCATCTGTAGGTCCTCTACAAAAGTTATATAAATTATGCCCCTGGGGTCAAAATTGGCCATGCCCCAGGGGTACCTTGTTTTCTATAGAAATATATGGTAAAAGTAACTGGAAGGTTCTCAGAGTTCATATTTGGCACATAGCATCATGTTCAGGTCCTTTACAAAAGTTATATAAATTATGCCCCTGGGATCAAAAGTGGCCCCGCCCCAGGGGTGGTCAGTTTCAATAGAAATATATAGTGAAAACTTTGAAAATCTTCTCTGGAAAGTTCTCAGCTGTCATATTTGGCACATAGCATCGTGTTCAGGTCCTCTACAAAAGTTATATAAATTATGCCCCTGGGGTCAAAATTGGCCCCGCCCCATGGATGCCTTGTTTTCTATAGAGATATATAGTAAAATTTGAATATCTTCTCCTCTGAAACTGGAAGGTTCTCAGCTTTCATATTTGGCACATAGCATCATGTTTAGGTCCTCTACAAAAGTTATATAAATTATGCCCCTGGGGTCAAAATTGGCCCCGCCCCAGGTTAGCCAGTTTTCAATAGAAACATATTGTGAAAACTTTGAAAATCTTCTCGTCTGAAACTAGAAGGTTCTCAGCTTCCATATTTGGCACATAGCATCATGTTCAGGCCCTCTTCAAAAGTTATATAAATTATATCCCTGGGGTCAAAATTGGCCCCGCCCCAGGGGTAGTCAGTTTTCAATATAAGCATATAGTGTAAACTTTGAAAATATTCTCCCCTGAATCTATAAGGTTCTCAGCTTTCATATTTGGCACATAGCATCATGTTTAGGTCCTCTACAAAAGTTATATAAATTGTGCAATTTGGGTCAAAATTGGCCCCGCCCCAGGGCCAAGTAATTTTCTATAGAAAGATATAGTGAAAACTTTGAAAATCTTCCTCTCTGATTGTCTGGTGAGCGCTTCAGGGCCATCCTGGCCCTCTTGTTATAAGACACATATAATTTATGCGACTCTCAAAGCCTTTTGTAGGTGAAAACATTTAGTGTCAGTGAACTTGGGAAGTTTCAGATACATGTCATGACAATTAAGCATTCCTAACGTGTTTGAGCTAAATATATCAACTTCATGACATAAGATATAAAAATAGCATAAAAGGAACCATTGTATATTTTACCTGTACATTTGTATATAGTTTACCTGTGTTTATTTTTTGGCAGTTATCCATACAGCGTAACTGTCCCCAAAATCATTGTAAACTCTTTCAACGCTGACTTACCAACGCTAAATTATCAGAGTGGAATAGCCCATCAGTGTTTAACTATGGAGTCCACTTAGTATAAAAGGGTAAACCTGAATGGCCGGTTTAACTGCATACCAACTGATAATTATATTGTAAACAGATTGGGTGTTGAGATTGATTGAATAACTCCCGGTTTCGTTCTGTTTGATAAACATTAAGTGTAGTCCTTCGAATATTTTTAAAACTTATCCTGCTAAGCACGACCTGGCTTGCATTTGCAAAACAGTTTGCATCTAGATGAGACGCCGAATAACTCGGCGTCTCATCAGGATCCAAACTGTTTGACATTCTGTCAGTAGTATCGGAAAAGGTTTGAACGAATCAGCAAACCATAGTGTGAGGAGATATTTAATTTTCAACATAAGAAGGGTTTATATAAGTGTGATGTTATCTCATTTGAATCTCGCATACCTGTCTCACCTGTAGCTTGCTGTTGATTTATACAGGTAATAATGACGACCGTGTCCCTTTGCCTGTCGTTATATACAGTCACAAGTGTTGATCGTACTAACAGATAGATCATTAACCATTTACTTATATGTTTATATTCATGTAATACAGAACAGACACTGGTCTATACTTTACAAATGCATAAACTGTGTCTGTATGTGGTAAATGGTTAATCTTTTACCTGTTCAATATTGTTGTAAGAAATAATGACATCATGAATACTAATTAGCTGAAGTGTTGTACACAGGACCCTTTGGCTCTGACAGAAACTGTAGAATCAGATCTATAGGCTCATATATGAGTAGTTTGATCTGGGTATACCCTGTTTGCAAATGCGTGAACATGTTTGTTTTCGTGAAGGAAATACGTAATTAAAAAAGTAGCGCGCATACCTTTAACCCGCGGAGTAAGATTTTGTCGGTTAAAGATTTCAACTACTTCAGTTTTATGTTTACCCCCCCCCCCCTTCTTTTTTTTTTTAAAAAAAAACCCCCAAAACAAACAAAACCCCAAACAAACAAAAACAACTACAACAAATACCCCCCCCCAAAAAACAACAACAAAAAACCCCCACAAAACTGTCAAAAACTTTGAATATGATGACCCGCCGATTCATCTGGATCCAAATTGTATTTAAAGGTAATCACGGCTTCGCCCTTATCAAGCTAATAATTGAATCATGTTAAAGCCTTCTGATCTGGGGTTTTCTTCTCGAACGTGTTGATTTTCATATCCAAAGCGCATAAGCTTTTGTGTTAGGTAACCTGCGTATGCTCAGGTGAACTTTTGTGGTTGCCCATCATTTTAGGCGTCCATCTTGTCTAGATTCGTGTTACATATTGCGTGTTACTATTTATAGCGATATTCACTGTCAACAATAGAGGGTTAATATATGTTTGTTCGGGCAATAACATCTGCTGTGTCCCGAGGAACTGTTGTTGGCCCGAGCCCGAAGGGCGAGGGCAACAACAGTCCCGAGGGACACTGCAGATGTTATTGCCCGAAAACAAGCGTGTATTAACGCTATTCTTGCATAAAACACATTTTCTGCTTTCCTGCGTCAATTTAATTCTTCTAAATACAAGCAAAACTACGGCAGCAAAACTATACACTTCTTTGACACTTCGTTCGATTTATGCTGTTTCTGGGCCACTGTTTTCTTTCTGACGTCAATTCATGATTGTATCAAATACCGTTTACACGGAACTTCATTCAATTTGTCTATCACAAAAACAGTTCATTGTCGGCGCCCCTGATATGCTCGGAATCGGCGTTCACCTAGCTTTGGCCAAAACGCTATATAGCATTCGCGTCCATTGTTTACCTTAGGCCCCGAATAGGTATAATTAAAACCGGTCAACAACAGCGCGTGAGCACGAGAATCGCCTTGTTAATACATGGTCTAGCGGGACTAAAACAGCACGTTTTGTGCAAGAATGTGCAGTAATGCAATGTCTAATATATTGCTTGTTGTTAACTTGAAATAATGTGAGTAATATTCATATATTTATATTTACTCTGTGTGTAGAGGGTGGGGGTTGGGGTAAGATGGACTTGCTTTCTTATGGGTTTAGCAAATAAATTAAGATAAACGATTATTTAAGCAGCGTACATACACTAAAAGAAGCCTGTGAATGCATGTTGTTCGATCTCTAGCAGCTAAGTCTCGTCAGGAAGGGATTCTTTATTCCCTACATATGCTTTTCGTCGTACCTCAGTTAAATAATTGTAATGGGGTTTATCATTCCGCCTGTGTCTTTATAGTTTAAACATATTTTATTTCATCTACAGTAAAACCCCTCTAATGCGACCACTCAATGAATAAACATGGATGTCTTTATAAGCAGGTGATTGCTTAATGCAGGACAAAAGTTATGCAGAAAGCTTTCTGCATAACTTTCGTCCTGCATTAAGCTACCACCTGCCTTTGCCACTGTGAATTATGCCCCCTTTTTGCTTGTCGCGTTAGAGGGGTTTTGCTGTATATCAATACATGAAAAAGAATCGATGCACAAGTTCGACCAAACATTAGTTACGATCTTCCCTTATACATGTGTAACATTTTATAGTAATTTTGTCACATGAAACAGAAATATACAATGTACAGTAGAACCTCTCTAAAGCGACCACTTTATGAATAAACATAGGTGTCTTAAATAGTAGGCGTTGACTTAATGCAGAACGAAATATATACGTCCGCCTTGCATTAAGCTACCACCTACCTTTAAGATCCAGGTTTAGACCTTTCTTTTGCAGGTCGCTTAAGATGAGTTTAGACCTCTCTTTTGCAGGTCTCTTAAGATGAGTTTAGACCTCCATTTTGCAGGTCTCTTAAGATGAGTTTTAATGTATGTACAGTATTACCTGTTTAAAGCAACCATTTATTGTTTAAACATGGTTATGGAAACCAGATGGTTGCTTAATGCAGGGTTAATTGATGTCAAAGTTTCTATAGGAGCTTTCTGCATTACTTTTGACCTGAATTAAGCTTACACCTACCTTAACCCTTTACTTCATAAAAATTCATAAAATAGATAATGACAATATGAATATTTATTACCCGAATCTTTATAAATGCATATATACACAGGACACTTTCGAATAGTAGAAACTACAGAAACAAGTTTATATTATTCCATAACCAAACAAACAGACCCTATTCAGCCTACTGGAGCCGTCTGATCTGAGTGTAGTCTGTTTGAAAAGGCGTAGATAGACGTATTTATGGAGTAAAATATTAACTACCTTTAATTAAACTTCTTGTTAATGGTCGCTTAAGATAGGTTTTACTGCATATACATTTTATGTCACATACATAAAGCATGACCATACACCTATTAAGTTACATTTGTGATAAATCAGGAACTATGTTTACGATACGCTTTTCATTTATGTTTACTAGATCTGATAATGTTAATAATATAACCGCGTTGCTCGTTGAGTACAGTGTGTAACTGCATCGCGTTTTGGCGGGAAAGTGTCGTATATATATAGACTACCATAAGCGGTATGTGGTCTATTTTTCGATACAAACAGGGCGACATGTATTACACCGGGCACATTACCTGTTTTGAAAGAAACTGCTTTGTGAAATGGGACAATCGTTTTCTGTGGAAGACATAATTAGTTCAGCTGGATTACTAAAATGTCGGACAACATAAGCCTAAAAGATATAGCGTGCATATTAAAAAGGCTGGACGAACGACTCACCAACATTGAGCATACTATCAGCCATGACTCCGAAGAAGGCCCGGATTTGTCTAGACCAAGACCGACTCGTACTAGACAGTCCCAGTCTCAGAATATTGTACAAGATGGTGACAGCGATAATGCTTTAAATAAAACATTGGAGGAGTTACACAGACTCGAACTGTCACCAGAGAAGCAGAGTGGATCGACCACGTCCTGTAAACCGAAATCGGCATCTTTCAGAGAAAATACAAAGAGAAGACATTACACTTACAACAAACGACACTCCTTATCAATACCGCCTGATAGAGGTAGGTTTGTTTTTAAGATATTTGTATCAAAAATATTGTAAAGACTTTTTTCTCTGTCTCTCTCTCTCACTCTCTCTTTCTGTTCGTGCGTTCGTCCGTGTGTATTCATGTGCACGCGCACGCGTGTGTGTAGTTACTTGGTTAGATATCTTTCCTTAAACCTTTTCCTCATATAGACGCCTTTTCTTGCTTTGCAAAGAGAGTAGACCCAGATCAGGCAGCTCCTGTAGGGCCCATCTGATCAGGGTCTGCTCTGTTGGCTCGTGCAGAGACTAGAATAGTATCTATACTACTATTCTAGTCTCTACATGAGCCAAAATGTCATGTGAACATAATTATGCCATTATATTAAAAACGATCTTATTAATACTCATGCTGTCATTATTTTTCACATGAATATGCAACTGGGAAAGGATTTAATTTAAGTGTGTGTTTGTAATATACAGTGTTGGAAACATCGTTTTGCCAAAAACGTTTTTGGGTGTACTCCTATATCATAACGTGTCTCTATTTCTATGTTTTCCCGGCACCAAAATGGCATGTCCTTCTGTGACACAAGTTTGCCGTGTCATCTATCAATTACCATAAGTCTTAAGAAAGTTTTCTCCCGGCACTAAAACTTTTCCCCGAACCCTGGTATCCATAAGGACATGAACTGGTCCTTGGGGATCATTAGTTTTGATAGTTTAAGTTTTGAAAATTGAATACTGCTTAAGCCGGTGCTAGGGTGTGTGAGTTGTGTTGCACTTTTAATTACTACTCATGAATAGACTCAATACAACCGAGTCTGCAATTTTCTCTTTTCACATTGCTACTTTTACTTTAGTCGGATCTCCCACTTTCAGGGTTTACTTACCCCACTGTGACAAAATAATGTCAGCTCAAATTTTTATCTTTTTTAATGAAAACTTTTCAAGCAATAAATGCTTTTTTTTGCTTTGAAAAACAGTAGAAGCAGATCTATATCGTGTCATTTGCAAACAGAGCAGAATCTGATCAGACGGCTCCTATAGGAATCGCCTGATCTGGGTCTACTCTGTTTGCAAATGCGTAAAACGCGTTTATATATCATTAATATTAATTAGCTGAAATTTTATAATGTAAAAATTTAAGGGAAATATGACAAATATTCGACAAATATTATTTGCAAAGGCGTGAAAAAGCTGAAATTTTATAATGTAAAAATTTAAGGGAAATATGACAAATATTCGACAAATATTATTTGCAAAGGCGTGAAAAAGCGTTTATATTAGGGAAAGGGTTAACATACATTTTATTTGATATATTAGTTTGGTTTGTTTTCGCCATAAAAAGGTTGGTTTGAAAAAAGTACTGAATCTGCTTTTCTATTACAGAGGAACATAAACGAAGGTCACAGTTTAGATGTGAATGTTTGGCCAGGGCCATTCAGTGGAACTTTGTTGACGTTGTGAAATCTTTGAATGGAAAGCCAGGATATTCAGTCCTCTACCACCTGCCTGTCTGGTTATCTGGTAAACACCTCATGGCTATACGGGAAGGCCAAAACGAGAAGAGTCGAATACGACAGTTCCTGCTTATTCTTGCTGAACAGGAATATGAGAGGATGAGGGAGTGGTTAGGCCAAGGGTTTCTTGAAGAACGAGTAGTTGAAATGATATGGAAAACATACGAAGAATTTAGTGACAAGCATACCAATACGATGAAAGTCAAGTGTTTTCTCTGTAGATTGATCATTCTTGTCCCTGCTGACTATGCCATTGATTACTTATATAGTGCTGGTATTGTTAGTAAAGACACTCTCTTAAAAGCTGACCAATCGTGTTTACCACCCGGGGCGGACCACTCCATATGGAAAATTATTATCAGTGAATGCAAATGTTACTGTTGTCCAAAGACAGTAGTGGATGCCTTCAAAATAGCATTGGACGATGCTTCACGCAAGGACGACTTTGATGAAGATGGGATTAAAGGATTGCTTGCAGATATCGCTAGTTACCAGCATGACAGTGAACTGTTGTTTAATTGTCAGTGTTCAGTTCTGTGCACACAGTCTCTACACCCTGTGAGTGTTATGGAGAGTATGTCACTGGTGCAGGCATACATGACACCACAAAGGCTAAAAGTTGAACGAGTTGGGACATCGTCACGTTTTAAACCCAACCAAGATATGCTACAATCACAAAGATATAAATCCGACCACGTGGAAGTACCGATACCTTCTCAAAGTCTTAAACTCACCAACGAGAAAACAGATTTGAGCAGCACCGACACACCTTCACCATCGTCGAGTATAGAATATATAGAAAAGTCATCAGATTGGGAATCAAGACTGAGCGACCAGGAACAGACATATCTGAAATCAGCAACATTCGAAAATCATACAACAGATGACCGCAGGTCGGTAGATACAACCGAACCACAAATGAGCCAGGCATCAGTGAGTGGCGATACTGGATCAAATGAAGCTGTGGAAATAGACACAAAAGTTCTGCCAGCTGGTTCGCCAAGTAAAGAAAGACAGAAGCGTAGACTGAGCATGAAATCAATAAGACGTCGGCAGGACAGAACTGTTGCTCGTGCTTCCTCTTCGGATTCTTCAGAATTAGAGCACACAAAGGTGGTTGACAAACAGAGAGGTTCTTCAGCAATGGCTTGTCCTAGATATGGAAAAGTTACCCATCAAAGGTCAACACAGGCAGTGCAGAATAATCCGCAAATAATTTATGGCAAGAATGTCTACATTAGTCATATTTAACACATTCTCTCCAAGACTATTTTAGACCCATTACGTCATAGGCTATTTTTAGACCCAAACAAATCTACTGAAAATGAGCATGCCTAGAGGGATTTTTGTTAGAATTATGTAGTTTTGAAACCATTGTGATAAATAAAGCAATTGCTCCTATGGAACAAATGTTTTATTTATCACAGTAGTGTTCAAACATGAATTTTAGGCGTCAAAAGGCGTTAATAGGGGGGAATGAGTTAAAACTGTTTCACTACCCATAGTCTGCAAAAAAGTTGTGAAAGGAATATCATCACCACTGTCTGTCTGTTGACACTCTGTAACCATATGGATTCATGCAGGAAACAAACCATAGCACACGTCAAACCTTGCTTGATCGTTCCACATGCAGGGCAATTGTATTGATTATGAAGGGTATAGGTCACAGGGCAATGGCAGCGTGACAGGTGGTGACTTTCGAAAATAGTTCGTGAACACGGTATGTTAAAGTCTATTGGTTTTCAGGGTCAGACCTTGCCAGCGCGATTCACAATCAACAATTTAACATAGCACCATCAGACCTTGCATGTTTTCATTGCAAGATAAGATGTTGCAGACATATCTTCTTAACACGTCTCAGGACAAACTACGACACATATGAATATTATCATACATCATGATACTTGATGGTGCACCTTATTGATTGATGAGATGGTACACTGTATTGATTTTCAAGGACAGAGGTCAAGATCACATATGGCAGCGTTTGAAAGTACTCTCAGAACACGATACAGAACATCATTGACTGTATGATCATTAGATTAAATGTTAATGAATAGTAAAACCCCATCTGAACTGGAATTTTAGTAGGGAAGAATTTTGATACGTTAGGAAGATGGCTGCTTAATGCAGAGTGAAAGTAATTCAGAAAGCTCCTAGAGGAGCTTTCTGTATGACTTTCACCCTGCATTAAGCTGCCACATGTCCCAAAGGCTGATATTTATACTGAATTGAAAATCCGGTTTAGAGAGGTTTTACTGTAACGGGAAGCATGCACATGTACATGCATTAAGAAGGAACTTTCAAAGACGATACAGTAAACCAAGATTATCGGGGATGCATAAATCTGTTTATTCATTGAATACTATTAAATTAGTAGCATGTACTTATGTTGTGACAATTATTAAATGGTGAAAGTTCTGACTTTAAAACAATTATTGTACTTAAGACATGCTGTAGCAAACCCCATTTAATATCAGCCCTTTGACCGGGGTGCTCTTTATCATATTAATTTTGATTTTGGTTGTTAAATAAATGACATATATATTCGCTTGACTTAGTCTGTTATTTTATTACACAGCAAACAATTAAAGTAAACTCTTTTCTGCATCGATTGCGAAATGGTTATTAACAATATACAAATGTACATGAATAATGAAACATGGAAGGCGGAAAACTGCAGACATTTAAGAAACAGATCTATCTACATGTAATTCCATAAGCAAACAGAGTAGACTCTGATTTTAGTCATTTTATAGAGTAAAGAAACAGGTCTATCAAATTCCATTATCAAAGAGAGCAGACCCTGATCAGACGGCTCCTATAGGAGCCGTCTGATCTGAGTCTACTCTGTTTGCTACTGCGTGAAAACGCGTTTATATGAGGGAAAGGGTTAATCCTTTTAACACCGAGTTTTCAGAGTACCCTAATACATCTGTATTTAACAATAGAGTCTACTCAGTATGAAAGGCTTGCTACAGAATGACAAACAGTGCAGAACCTGATCAGAGGGCTCCTCTAGGAGCCCTCTGATCTGGGTCTACACTGTTTGCAAATGCCATTGCATTCAAGAGTGTCCCGCATGGTTAAAACGGGTTTACTATACATGTATATACATGAAATCAGATCATTAGGTAGACACCCTTGTGGCTGATGCAATAACGTACATGTATGTATTTAGGAATATTACCATAAACAAAAGAAGAGTACTTTATTATTCTGTATTCAAATAAATGTAGTTTCGGTTATTTTGGTTTTATGCCAGTTGCCATTGTTCAAATTATATTTCGCAATTTGAACGTTTTGACAGCCGATATTTCAATTTTTCTTAAAACAAAGCATACTCAGCAGAGTGACCCGTGATCAGTTACATTCAAATTTTAAGTTTGCTAATGTTTATTATAAGTCTGAGTCATATGAAAAGTTTGCGGGACTAAACGTAGTTTGTATTACCTTCATGTGACCACATTCATGGGTTTGGCTCTTTGTCTGTCTTACCTACTAATGGAATAATATAGATATGATTTTACAGTTTCTACATTACCCAGAAAGTCCTGTGTTCGTTGGCTATTATTATCAATATGTCATGAATATTTATGAAGCTATGAATTATTCATAAATATTCATGAGGTAAAGGTCATTATATGTCTACGCCTGATTCTACTAATCAAATGTAGGCTACAGGGAATATGCTGGCTCCTGCTCATTATGAACCCGTTCCTATGTTGTTTTACCGTCAGCACTCTATACCAGCGACTTTGTGATAACATTTGCAAACAGCTCGGGTCCAAATGAGACGTTCTGTTTGTCAACCTGACACTATCTATTGAACACAAATGGAAGAAAAATATGCTTTAAGAATTGAAGCAGACGACAATACTGGTATATGCAGACGACTATATGCAGACGACAATTACATTATAGTTCAAAGTGCAGCAGGTTAATAGACAAAAATGCTTTCCTGAATAGTTTATATGTTTACATTTCTGATAAGAGATTTGAATAGTATATTTTTGCACTGTCTGTTGGTTGGTTTGTCGCCATTGTACATACATACTTCAAACTTGGCATGCATGTGCAACTCACGGAGGCGAACATGTTTAATGCTGTACTGCGTAAGAGGTGTATAAAATCGATGGAATCCAAGTGAAATATTTCTATATTTCTCCGCTAAATCCTACTGTGATGCTACTCACCAGAAGAAGAAATAAGGAATTAATTGAATTGAGTGATAACTCCCATTTTTCACCTACTGAGTAAAATCAATATCCAATGAGTATCCCTGTCTCATATATCAGATTATCAGACTCATTGGTGAACAATTAAATTTAGTTACTCTTGCCTTTTTTCAGTTTTGCTTTAACTGTAAATACATTAAACTGTAAACTTCATTTGAATTTTATTTACAAACTGAGGAAACTGATTTCCCCTAATACCTGATAAAGTATAATTACGAAATGTTGCACCAGTTTTTGCTCAAAGCAATTTCTTTACAACTAAAACAATTCCCCCAATCTTTTCACCCACTTATTTGGACATAATCGAGTAAAACTATTTCTTTTATCGTACCCAGTACTCGTTAAAATTATTTGAGTATCGACGTTTTTTATTTGGGTGAAATACCATAATACTTCCATTATCTATTCCTCTATACCCATGATATAGTTAAAACAATAATTCGATACTTCCAAATTTTAATAATGAAGAATTATTTCTTTGTAGGCAGGTGGCTGCTTAATGCAGGGTGAAAGTCATACATAAAGCTCCTCTAGGAGCTTTATGAATGACTTTCACCCTGCATTAAGCTGCCACCTGACTTGTATTAAAGATCAATAATGGCACGAATTAGAGGATTCGTAGTATCGAGGTTTTTTTTACTGTAATTGTGATTCTAATGAGTAACAGTAAGGTTTGGGTGAAAATAAGAGAAGACGCATCATATATACAGTCCCTGACATATTTCCGATTTTTCATACAAGATACATGCAGTAAATACCATTTTGGTCTCGGACATTCCCCATTCGCACCAGATAAATTAGTTCAACCATACCATGCGGTTTACTAAATTTGTGGTGTTTCAACATTTATCCTATTGAACTCGACCACTATTTTCTAATCGGTATCAACCGACCTCCGGACTATTTTAGACCATACCTCTTTGAATAAATCTACTGAAAAGTAGCACTTACTAGATAAAGGGATTGTTTTTATAACTGCATACTAGGTTAAGGGATTGTTTTTATAACTGCATACTTTTTAAACTTATGTGATAAATAGAGCATTTGCTCCTATGGAGCAAATGCTCTATTTATCACAATGGTTTCAAGAAATGACTTTTACAGAGGCGTCAGAATACATCAGTCGGAGGGAAAGGATATAAGTAAACATTACAACAAATTGCAGTATAAGCACACACCTTTTTAACAGCAGAATAAGGGTTAACCCTTTACTGCATGGATATGTATGTAAGAAATAAGATCAATATCGATAAGATCATTTTTATAATGCCACATCAACTCGGGAATGTCTACCATAGTACATTTTTTCATAAGCAAACAGGGCAGAACCTGGTCAGACGGCTCCTACAGGAGCTGTCTAATCTGGATCTACTCTGATTTAAAAGGTATTTATATGAAGGAAAGGGATAACAGCAGGATAAAGATTGAATAGACATAGAGGAACAATCCACCGTGAAAAACCGATGTAGATTACGATTTATAGGGAGCATACGCTTGAAGTCATTCGTGCATTTGATAGCTTTGGGGTTCATTGGTTTAACCTTGAAAAGTTTATAATACCGTTTTTTGGTGTCAGAAAGCGACCGTTCTCCCCTAGACTAGTTTAGGCCAAACCTCTGCGAATTAATCTACGGAAAAGGAGCATTAACTACAGAAAATGAGAATTTTAGAATTGTGTAGTTTTGAAACCATTGTGATAAATAGAGCATTTGCTCCTATGGAGCAAATGCTCTATTTATCACAATGGTTTCAAAATGTGACTTTTACCGAGGCGCCAAAATGCGTCACAAGGAGGGAATGTGTTACCCATAGTGCATTCCCTCAAATAGTGAAGACCCTGATCAAACGGCTCATGTAGGATTCGTTTGATCTGGGCCTGCACGATTTGCCTGAGCTTAATTAAGATAGCACTTATAGAAGATATGTGTACCCAGGACTAAAGAGGAGGACATTATAGATTATGTTGCTATGTTGAAAATACTTTTTAAAACTGCGACCACAGTTACATAACAAGGACAGAAAGAAACAAACAATATAAAAAGACTAAACATAGATCAGAATGCGGAATTAAATAACCTTATATGTACATATTTGGAATTCTTACTTCGTGAGAATTCTAAATATGCGCGTTGCTAATATTTTGATGAGGTCAGAATTGCCTTTTTAGATTTCAGAAACGGTAATCGACACGTTCGTGTATCTGAAACGCAAGCGATAATGCAGGCTAACTTATATATGCATATCAATTCAGACTTTTGACTTTTTCATTTATTTCACGTGTATACAATACATGTTATTTACAGCATTGGTACAGTTACATATTATTTACAACATTGTTACAGTTTGGATCCTGCTCAGACGCCGACTTATTTGACACCTTAATTTAACCGTTCACATACTGGGCGCAACTGACATGTATTTACAAATAGGATCCGACTGAGACACAGAGTAGTAACTTTATTTCTAATTAGGATCTAAACTGTTTGGTACTCACTCAGACATTTTGACGAATCGAAAATAAGAATTGTAGATTAGAATTCTAGTAGACAATATTTTTCAGCGAACGAAGGGTTAATCCAAACTCGTTTAGCCGTTTCCAACGTATAAATGCCCTTTAACGCTCTTGCAATCAGAGTAGACCCAGATCAGACGGCTCCTACACCCGGGTCTGCTCTGATTGCTTATGACATGATAAAGATCTAATTCTACAGTTTTTGTAATGATGAAGAAAATCCTTTGTTCATATGGTAATAGGCCATTGTAAAATGAATATTCATTAGGTCACGAATTGTTGAAAAATTCATGAGTGAATACATGTGTTAACTTTATCGCCGTACGAACAAATCTTTTATTATATTTTCAAACAGTTTGGATCCAGATCAGACAATGATCTACAGGAGTATTGAGTCTTAAAAAGCAGACAGTTGCTTAATGCAGGGTAAAAGTTATACAGAAAGCTCTCATAGGACCATAATTATACTCAGATGGCTCCTACAGGAGCCACCTGATTCTTAGTCTATCCTGATTGCAAAGTAAAAGCGTATCTAAGGAGTAAAGAAAGAATAAAGTTTGTAGATTATAAAGAATTGAAAACAAGACTTTATCGAAAATACCTTCATTTACAAAAGTAAACCCCTCTAAACCGGACTTTAATGTAAACAATGTAGGCTTTTTAGGCAGGTGATTACTTAATGCAGTGTGCAGGTCATGCAGAATGCTCCTAAAGGAACTGTCTGCATACCTGTCACCTGGCTCTAATCCGGTCCCTCATATTGGAGCCTTTTGACGCCTCTGTAAAAGTCACTTTTTAAACCATTGTGATAAATAGAGCGTATCATAAAGCTTTCAAAACTGTACATATCTATAAAAACCCTTCCTTTGGTAAATGCTATTTTTTGGTAGATTGTTTTCAAACAGGTTGGATCTAAGCGAGACTATGAGGAAATAGGTTAACCCATTACCTCATACTGACGCCTTTTGACGCCTCTGTAAGAGTTATCTTTGGAAACCATTGTGATAAATAGAGCATTTGCTCCTATGGAGCAAATGCTCTATTTCTCACAGTGGTTTCAAAACTACGCAATTCTAAAATTGTCCTTTTCTCTAGTAAATGCTACTTTTCAGTAGATTTATTCAAAGAGATCGGATCTAAACTAGCCTAGGAAAGGGTTAAGACTAGTATTGATACTTATTTATTTGTCCGGTTTAGAAGGGTGATTCTGTATCTAATTGTGAAGACTATTTTGACCCATGGACTATTATTTTATAGTTAAGAGGTTCTAGAAGACTGAGCGGTAAGTCTTATCGGATATCTCCAGGTCTTCTATCCGTTATATAATCTGCATTTCTTTGAACTCACTGAAACCTCTCTATAACGGCCATTCAAAATAAATATGATTCTGCTTTAAGACATGGAAACTTAATTCAGAACGGAAGTTATGCAAAATACTCCTACTGAAGCTTTTTGCATTACTTTCGTCCTGGATTGAGCAACCACCTAGTTTTTAATTCCATTATATTTTTTTTTCAGTTTTGTAGTGGCTGTTGAGAGGTTTCAATGTACATATATATCACCAACGCTTAAACTTTTCCTTAGCTTTGATGCGGGACATCGGCCCCGATTGTACAGTTAAAATTCCTTTCGTAACATGGACATTTTAATGCTTTCACCTTTTTGGTCTATCCGTTTAAACATTTGCATTTAACCCTTTCCCTGTCTGTGTTTATTCCAAATTTCAATACCTACTGAATATTCATTGAAAAAATAGTTATAACGAAATATGAAAGGTGGAACATTGTAGCCATTTTAGAAAGTAAAGAAACAGATCTATCAAATTCCATTAGCAAACAGAGCAGACCATGATCAGACTGCTCCTATAGGAACCATCTAATCTGGGTCTACTCTGTTTGCAAATGCGTGGAAACACGTTTATATGAAGGAAAGTGTTTATGTAGCAAACAGAGTATTTTCCCATCGTTTAGCTCTTTCAATTGTATCATATTCTAAGGAAAGCTACGTTTGTAATGTATACCCAAATGTGATACCGCTCCTTATTTATACTCTCCGCCTAATTATCATGGGATCTGCTTAAAGCGACCATATAATGAATAAAGTGAATGTCTTTAAGGACATGTGGTTGTTTAATGCAAGAAAAAATAATACAGAAAGCTCTTAGAGGAGCTTTTCTGCATAACTTTCGTCCTTAAGTTACCATCTGCCTTTAAAACCCAGAATTATACTTATTTGGGATGGCCCCTGCAGACAGGTTCTTGGGATCTGTAGCGAAGTAATTCTATTTTAATGTGTTTTTGGTAATTGTCAATGACATGTAGTTTCATTTACCTCTCTAAAATTGGATTATAGTAGAAGAATTTAGGTACGGAGGTGACTGCTTAATGCAGGATGAAAGTCATGCAGAAAGCTCCTCTAGAAGCTTTCTGCATGACATTCACCCTGCATTAATCTGCCACCTGTCTCCAAGGCAGAAATTTATACTTTATTGAATGTCCGGTTTAGAGAGGTTTTACTGTATATGTATTGCCCACCTGGCGTGTTACCCCCATTGCTGTCCAAAATTACGTATTTTTGCTATACAGCTCGGATGACTCTGATAGACGAATTGACAACAGCGCAAGTACAAGTGTACTTATGTATGTTTTGCTATTTTATTTTGGGTTTATTTTAAACCATGCATTATATCGTTCCAGGGACATTTTTCACCTACAATGGAAAGAAGGAGATTTAATAAAAGTTCCCACGTAGACTGACCAATGTGTACACTGAGACCAGAAGGACTGACCAATGTGTACACTGAGACCAGAAGGACTGACCAATGTGTACACTGAGACGAGAAGCTATAGATAGTGAAAGTAATTGGACCAGAAACAAGTGACCAAAACCTGCTTACAACGACCATAGAAAATAAAATCTACATCTGGGGTTTTAAGACAGGTGGTAGCTGAAATCATTCCCTCCAATACTTTTAGACCAAACCTCTTTGAATAAATCTATTGAAAAGGAACAATTTAATAGAGAAAAGGAATTTTTTAGAATTGGGTAGTTTTGAAACCATTGTGATATGGAGAAAATGCTCTATTTATCACAATGGTTTAATTTCTGCGTTACTTTCGACCTGGTTTAAGCAGCCATCTGCGCTTATGTGCCATCATGTTTATTCGTTATATGGTCACAATTTTTAACCCAGGGAGCTGAATGAAAGTGCTGAGGAGCTTTGTGCATAGCTTTTGTTTTAGATTAACCCTTACAATGTGGGAATGTCCTTTGCAAACAGTGCAGACCCAGATGAGAGGGCTCCTACAGGAGCCCTCTCATCAGGGTCTGCACTGTTTGTCAAGTTACACTTTTCTTTATAAAAAATCACCTAAATATTCACCATAAGCTTGGCCCATTTGAATTTTGGAATAGTCCAACTGAAAATCCAGCGTAGTAAGGATTAAACTACCACCTGCATATGGTACCCAGAATAAGACATATTTTTAGTGGTTGTTGAAGAGAGGTTTTACAGTATTTTCATTTATTTGAAGTTCGATTTTAACCCTTTATTCCATGAATACGCATTTCTACGCCTTTACAAACAGATTAGACCCAGATCAGACAGTTCTTGTAGGAGCCGTCCGATCAGGGTTGCCCTGATAATGAAATAACGTAGATGTAATTCTACAAGCTTTGTTATGGCCAAAACGTCATGTGTTCATGTTCCATTATAAAAATAAAACTATTTAATATTCATGATGTCATTAAATCATTGTTTATTGCATTAATGTTCTTGGAGTAAAGTGGTTAAGAATCTGAAGCAAGCACATAGTTGAGTATTTGTATATAAAATGGGGATTTTTGGTCACATGACGACTGCATATGCATTTGATTATGTTTTTTTTATCCATTTGAATGCTGAATTTTCAAAGTGGAATTGCCTATCATTGTTTAATGATAACAACCGTTTAGTATGAAAGTATGGTCTGGGGAACGATTTTGAATAACAGGCGGATGCCTTTGGGTTTCTCCCTAAAAGTATTTATTTCATGTACATGCATTTGTTTTTTGCACGTCGTAGCCCCCCCCCCCCCCCCCCCCCCCCCCCGCCAACACACACACACACACTCCAAAAATAAATAAATAAATGAAAAGAAAAGAAAAATTAAAACAGATTCAACAGCAAAGAGTAGACCTATATCAGACAACTCCAACTGTCTGACCAGGGTCTGCTCTGTTTGCTTATGTTACTACATGTATATACATGTAGATGGGGTTCTACAGTTTGTCCAAATGTAAAAAAAACTGTTCATGCACCACTATAAAAGTTAAATAATAAATATTCATGATATCATTATTTCTTACATGAATATTGAACAGGCAAAGGGTTAAGTGCAGTCTAGCCGTCAAAACGTGTGAATCCTGATGAGACATAGAGTTATCTGGATCCAAACTGCATCACAGGTGCCAGGCGCGTGACCACTCAATAAATTCAGAAAAACGGTTTTGACAATAAAAATTCGTAAAGTATAATACTACATGTATGTGTTCATATAGTATGATGTCTAAACGTATGTGAAGATAATTATGTATCAGTCGTATAAAAAGTATGAAATGGTCACGCGCTTGGCACGGGTTATCACGAGTTCACCTCGAGCGTGTCAAAGGTCACGTTAAACGGGTCAACATTAAAACACTCTGTGAATGTTGTTCATCATTAACCTCATAGATGCGTCTTTGCATACAGAGTCGACCATTATCAGACGGCTCCTATGGGAGCCGTCTCATCTGGGTCTACTCTGTTTGCTAATGGGTTAACATATCTGCTTATATCTACAGTATTTGTTATGGCATCCTGTGTTCATAAACTATACATACAAATTCAGCTAATACATATTCATGATGGCATTATCCATTTCATGAATATGCATCAAGTAAAGGGTTCATGCAGACATGTACAGTTGAATTTGGATATCTCGAACTCGGATTAATCGAACTTCGGGATAACTTGAACTAAACGTTCGGTCCTTCCAAAATTTACAATACAAACTTCCTGTCGGATCTTTCAGCATTACTTTAGACATGCATTAAGCTGTGGACTTGAGAAATGCTTCAGATTAGAAATTGGCTAACTTGAACTTTGGTTATCTCTGAGTAATTTGTAAGGTCCCTTGAAGTTCGAGATATCGAAGTTGAACTGTAATACTCGGTGTCTCTAGTTGGAAAGAACAGTAACATGTGTGTCTACTTCAGCAACAACTATTCTGTATGCTGTGTCCTCTACATGAAAAGTAGATTGGTTCCAATATAAGATTTGGACGAGTTTTCATTATATTACATGTATATGGGTATACATTTATTTGGGTGAATCATTTTTATTACTTTCTCATTGCCCTAAAAGATATGGATCTATACTATAAACGCAACAGACATGGCGACCCGATCACCTTGGAAACTCTGTGTGATTGGGGTCAACATATTTTCATTCAGACATGTATCTGTATTTCTGTTTTGTATACAGTAAAACCTCTCTAAACCGGACGTCCAATTGAGTATAAGTATCGGTCTGTGAGGCAGTAGGCAGCTTAATGCAGGGTGAACGTCACGCAGAAAGCTCCTCTAGGAGCTTTCTGCGTGACATACACCCTGCATTAAGCAGCCGTCTGCATTAAAGAATCTAAAATCTTCTCAACTAGAAGTCCGGTTTAAGGAGGTTTTACTGTATATTCAAATGATTTGGGTCGTATATATATAAACGTTCTCATAATGGACTTCTGATTCGGATTCAATCGGTCCTCACCGATTCGGTCTAATTATACTAAACTAAACAAACTAAAACAAAACTCAATGAGTAGAATATGCATATGAACAATTACTATGCGTTTAATCAGGGTTACACGAGTGTTATTCTTCATTGAAAGCATGATTGCAATGCGTTCGGTTAAGGATAACACTTGCAACCGATCAATTTAGATGGAAAACGTTTCGAGCTGTTGTGAGTGTTAGTAGCAAGAGTTCAATGAAATCTTTTCTTGAGTTCATATGAGTCGGTCATTGGAAAGAGAAAACACTTTGTAAAACATATAGATCTAGATCAGTGCCAGTGTTCTTATGCTTGGTTTCAATGTTATAAAAATGTCTGCTCGAGTCTGCCTTCATTCTCAGATAATTCAGAATGAACTCAGAAAATTTACAACCATAGAGCGAAACTTTTCACTAATTTCACTGAATCCAGTGCTGATTCTGATAGGCACGACTTATTTGAAAGTGGTAGTTTTGATCTGGGGTTGCGTCGTGTGTGCTATAGATAAACTAGTTTAGGTGAATCGGCATTTTGTATTAACTGGGTATATACCATAGAATGATATGATGTTGTGCTTTAGCTAAATATGATAAATTAAAAATGTTGAAACTGTCATTCTGTTCGTATTTTATTTTAACCCTTTCTGCAAATGCCGGATCTGTGATTACATATGCAAACCGTTTGGATCCAGATGATACGCCAAGTAACTGGGCGTTTCATCAGGATCCAAACTGTTTGTTACTGTTACTATGTTTTTGAAACAAAAATGAAGAAAATCAAAAGAATGAAAATTTGTATCAGACGACAAAGTTAGCAGACGACAGAATTTGGCAGCGAAAGGTTTTACTTATATATTCATGCGTGCGACTGATCTTGATCCATAGTGCTTGCAAATGTTACCTCAAATATAGCTCAGGAAAGTAGACTTTAGGTCTTTTATGTAGGTGGTTGAGTACAGAAAAATCCTTTTGGTGACTTTCACCATAAAAGCCATTTCTGAATCCATTGTGATAAATGGAGCCTGGCCAGTAGTTGCATATAACGGATCCTTGGCCAATTTTTACATATTACATATCCTTTACCAATAGTTACACATTACGGACCCTTGGTCAATAGTTACACATTACGGACGCTTTGCCAATAATTACGCATTACATATCCTTTACCAATAGTTACACATTACGGATATTTGGTCAATAGTTGCACATTACGGATCATTAGCCAATAGTTACACATTACGGACGCTTTGCCAATAATTACACATTACAAACCCTTGGCCAATAGTTACACATTACATACCATTGGCCAATAGTTACTCATTACTTGTAAACCCTTTGCCAATAGTTACACATTACAGACCCTTGGCCAATAGTTACACATTACAGATCCTTGGCCAATAGTTACACATTACGGACCCTTGGTCAATAGTTACACATTACGAATCCTTGGCCAATAGTTACACATTACGGACGCTTTGCAAATAGTTACACATTACAGACCCTTGGCCAATAGTTACACATTAAATACCCTTAGCCAATAGTTACACATTACAGACCCTTGGTCAATAGTTACACATTACGGATCATTTACCAATAGTTACACATTACTGATCCTTTACCAATAGTTAGACATTGCGGACCCTTTGCCAATAGTTAATATTACGGACCACTGACCAATAGTTACATATTACTGACCTTTTGCCAACGTTATACATTGCGGACCCTTGGCCAATAGTTACATATTATTACACATGATCTATGGTTACATGTAACGGATCCATGGCAATATTTACATATTACGGATTTATGGTCAATAATTACATATTACAGATTAACGTCCAATGGCTACATATTACGGATCCATTGTCAATGGTCACACATAACTGATTCATGACCAATGGTCTGCACATTACGGATTAATGGCCAATGGTTACATGTTGCGGATCCATGGCCAATGGTTACTTATTTTGGGGGCTTGGTTCGTTATAAATGTTAAAAACAAATAAACAATATTCCATCAGAACTCAGAATTTACGCGATATTTGACCGGATTTCAACGAAAACTCTTGATTGAATTCATTCAGTCTAAACTCATTTGATTAAATTTACAAGCAAATTTTGAGATGATGTTATGTTCTGGGAAATGTTTTTATGATTTTATATGAAAATGGAAGCTTAACTTGAGTTGAGTTTAAAATGGCACTTGAGCAAAACTCTCAAGTGAGGAGAAACTCAACGGTCATTAGTTTGAAACATAAAGACCTATGGGAAATAGTCACCGGCCAAATCAGGCACGGGTTTAGAGGGGCTGGGCAAGATAACCCCCCCCCCCCCCTAAAAAAGCCTAAGCAAACTGTTTTGAGTAATTTTATTAAATTAATAAAATCAATAGAACAATGATTTTATCTGAGTTTCTTATATCCCAGTTCGCTCCATTCGTACTGTTCGACTCCATTCGTACTTTTCTCTGGCTACTTTTCTCATGTACATACCAGGTATAAGCAATTTTAAAAGTCTACGGTAATCATAAATCCTGGACCCGCACCTGCAAACCTTACAGTAAGATTCAGTGCAAACTATGACAATCTGCTCAGTCGTTGGCAACGGTCTGACCAGGGTCTATGCTGTTTGTAAAGTTGGATAGTTTTACAATAAAGGTATTTAAGGTGACCCTTAACTATTCACCTCATGAATATTTATATAAGAAATAATGACGTCATGCATATCTTTTTATAATAACAGTGGTGAACAGGGACGTTTGCCGATGACATGTGTACACAGGAATAATTGCCAGTGAAAGAAACTGAGGAATCAGATCTATAGAAATTCATGAACGAACAGAGCAGACCCAGATGTTTTCTACATCAATCAGGGAAGTTCATTAAAACCAACGGTAGCTTAATAAGGGGGCAACAGTTATGCCCAATTTTCTGCATTTTCTTCACTAATTAATCGCCTGTTTTAATACACTAATGAATATGCACGAATATATCGCCATAGAGAGATTTTACTACATGCTGACATTTGCTGCGGGTGTTTAACCCTTCTCTTGCTGAATTTTAAAACACATTTCTCCTTCTTTACCCATGTCCTGTTGTATAATTACATATATCGTCACTGTGTACAAGTATTTCGCCTTGCAATCACTGCTGTGGGGTGCATTGGTTGCACAACCAACTTGTAAATAGTGCAGACCCTGATGAGACATCTCCTGCAGGAGCTGTCTCATCTGGGTTTCACTATTTACAGGTAGGTATATTGACGTGATTAGCAAGCGAAAGGTTAACAATGTAGACCCTGATCAGACGACGCGACTATGACATAGCAACTCGTTTTGTTATACAGAGCGTTATACACTTAACCGTTTACAGTATGGCTATTAATGTTAACATTAATATCATTAATGTTAATTTTCCTAACTTTTAATGACACATGCAGATATTTAGCCATTACAGAAACTGTAGAATCAGATCTATAGAAATTCATAAGAAAACCCGTCTAGTCCCTGATCAGACAGCCCTTACAGGATACGTCTGATGTGTTGGTCTTCTGTTTGCAAATGAAAGGCATGAACATGCGTCCGGTAAAGTGTTACATGCACCTTCAAATTGACATTTACATGGTGCAGTGGCATTTGAAGCGGTAGTTTACCTAACGTAGATACGATATGTGAATTATGATAATCTCCCTTGCTTTTGTTATTAATCACTCAACCGTTGAAAAAGATTACCTTCCATGCTATTGTTCTGTCGACAAACTTTTTTCGCAGTACTTCGTCCGACACGAGTAGTCTCCCTTCGTTCTTGTTCTAGTTGTCTCGCTTTGTACGAATTATTCTCACATGATAATGAATTTAACCCTTTACTCCATAAATACGCGTTTCTACGCCTTTTTAATTAGAGTAGATCCAGACCAGACGACTCCTATACGAGCCGTTTGTTCAGGGTCTGATCGTTTTGCTTGTGATATAATATAGATATGATGATATGTGCAGTTTCTGCCATGTTCAAACAAGCCTGTGTCCATGTGCTATCATAACATGAAAATACAATGACGTCAGTATTTCTTACATGAATATTCACGAAGTAAAGGGATAATCGAACTGGACACCACTAGGCGATTATTTGTCGCATGTATTTACAACGATTTCGATGTTATGCTTATAATATTAAGATGATAAAATTATTATTATCATTATTATTGTTATTACCATTATCACTATCAGCAGATTAATCCTTTACTCCATGAATATTCATTTAAGAGGTAATGACATGGTGAATTTTACTTAGATCAATTTTATAACGGCACATGGACACAGGAATGTTTGACCGATGCAGTCTAAACTGTAGAACCATATGCCTGTAGCACAGCTTGTATCTGTAGCACAGCTCGTATCTGTAGCACAGCTCGTATCTGTAGCACAGCTTGTATCTGTAGCACAGCTCGTATCTGTAGCACAGATTGTATCTGTAGCACAGCTCGTATCTGTAGCACAGCTCGTATCTGTAGCAAAGCTTGTATCTGCAGCACAGCTTGTATCTGTAGCACAGCTCGTAGTATCTGCAGCACAGCTCGTATCTGTAGCACAGCTTGTATCTGGTTACTGGTCTGTTGCTCAAATCATATAGCCTCTTACCTGACGAATATTTATGTAATACTTAGTGACTATTAAATAATTATATTCTCGTATCAAAACCAGAAAATATGTGACGGAACCTGTAGAATCATATCTTTATTATTCCAAGAGAAGCCAGGGCAGATCCTGATCAGATGGCGTCTACAGATGATTAACCCTTTCCCTCATATACACGTGTATTCACGTATTTGCAAACAGCGTAGACCCAGATCAGAAAGCTCATAGAGGAGCCGTCTGATCGGGGTCTGCTCTGTTTGCTAATAGAATTTTATAGATCTGTGTCAACAATGTTCCACCTTTCATAATTATTTTAATGAATATTCAGGTATTGAAAATTTGAATAAACTCAGGGAGAGGGTGAAGAGGTGACGGTTTTAATGTAGGTATTTAAAATTAGGTAAGGTGCTGGATCATCTACATTCAATTGTAAAAAAAAAGATATTAATCCTTTACTTCATGGATAGTCCTGTAACCCGTCTTTAAAATATTTTTCTTGTATTAAACAGATTACTTTATGTCCATGGTAAACAGTAGATATCTATGACAAGTCATTCTTCTGACATTTAGTGAAAATCCATTCCGTGATTAATGAGTATATGCTGTTTAAAGAATTTTTTTGTTAAATTATACTTAGCTTGTACGACCTAAATATGCAATGGTCTGAACTTTTTATAACGTTGTTGCGGGTCACCTTTCTGTAAAATGCTTGGTCGAAATCCATTCAGCAGTTTGGGAGGCTATTCATGTCGGACGAAAGACTGTAAAAAAAGTTTGTCGAGAGAACAATAGCATGAATGGTAATCTTTTTCAATAGCTGGGTGATTAATAACAAAAGCAAGGGAGGAAATAGTTTACTGCGTATTTCTACGTTAGGTAATCTACCACTTGTCATGCCATATCAATGTCAATTTGAAGATGCACGTAAAAGTTTCACCCCTACGTAAACAGAGAAGACCCAGACCAGACGGTCCCTGTATCAGCTGTCAGATCAGAATCAAGTTGTGTTTCCTCATGAAATAGTACAGATCTGATTCTTCAGTTTCTGCCATATTCATATTCCATTAAACGTTCAGAAGCAATACAACAGGACGCGTAATAATATTCATATTCTGAACACAGGAGTCTAAAAAAACAGTTGCTTAACTCATTCTCTCATAGACCCAATTTTTGAATTAATCTACCAAAAAGGAGTACTAACTATAGAAAAGGAGAATTTTAGAATTTAGTAGTTTTGAATTTGAAACCATTGTGATAAAAAGAGCATTTGCTCCTATGCAGCAAATGCTCTAATTATCACAATGGTTTTTACGAATGAGATTTACAGAGGCGCAAAAATGCCTCAGTAGAGGAGAATGGGTTAATGCAAAACAAAAGTAATACAGAACACTGCAAGAGGAAATTTCTGCATTACTTTCGACCTGCATTAAGCTACCACCTGACTTAAGGACCCATATGTAGACATATTTTAATGGTTGCTTAAGACAGTATTTACTGTTAAATTAATGGTACATTGTATAATTATTTTTAACATTAATGTTCATAGGATGAAACATTGAATATATAATACACTGTATAACAAAATGAGTTGCTACGTCATATGTGCGGCATCTGATCTGGGGCTACACTGTTAGATACTTTTAAGAATTATCAACATGTAGTAAAATGTCTCGAAGGCGATATCCTGATGCATAAACATGTACATTAACAGGCGGTTACTTCATGAAGAACGGAAGAAATGTAGAAAATATGCGTATAATTGTTGCCCTATATAAAGCTACAGTTGGTTTTAATGAAACAGATTTGGCTTACATGGCAGAAACGCATTTTCACGTCTTTGTAGATGTTTGATCTGGGTCTACACTGTTTGCTAGTAAATTTGATCTAGGTATGATCTGTTTCCTCATGGAATTATATAGATATGATTCTACAGTTTCTGTCACTGACTACATATGTACAGTAAAACCCCGCTAATGCGACCACCAAAAAAGGGCATAATTCTGGGTGTCATAGGCAGGTGGTTGCTTAATGCAGTACGAAAGTTATGCAGAAAGCTCCTATAGGAGCTTTCTGCATAACTTTCGTGCTGCATTAAGCAACCACCTGCTTTAAACGACACCAGTGGTCACATTAGCGGGGTTTCACTGTATATACATTTGTATAATACATGTACAGTGAAACCCCGCTAATGCGACCACTTAATAAACAGCCACTGGTGTCGTTTAAAGCAGGTGGTTGCTTAATGCAGCACGAAAGTTATGCAGAAAGCTCCTATAGGAGCTTTCTGCATAACTTTCGTACTGCATTAAGCAACCACCTGCCTATGACACCCAGAATTATGCCCTTTTTTGGTGGTCGCATTAGCGGGGTTTTACTGTATTATATTTGTTATAATTACTTCATTTTTTCTAACATAAACATTCATGAAGTAGGGGTTAAACAGTTTGAATCCGATTGTTGGAAGAATACTACTACTTTTTGATTGAATATCTAGGAGAAATCAATTAAAATCAAACCATTCTCAAGCATTGCTTCACGTTTAGTTACACAATAAATTAAGCTTATGGACATGCTTATATACAGAAAAAACAATTGAGACAGATTTCCTTGATGCGATGTGCATTAAAAACATAATTTTAACACAGCATAACCTCTCTATAACGACCACTAAATTGTGTTAATTAATTGGTATTTTGGGCAGGTGGTTGTTTAAAGCAAGGTGAAAGTAAAAGAGAAACCCTCCTATAGGAGCGTTTTGTTTTACTTTCACCTTTCTTTAAGCATCCACCTGCCTTTTACTTGATGTAAATTAGTGGTCGTTATAGAGAGGTTTTACTGTAATACTAATTTGTATACATGGGTGTCCTGATGGGTTTTGTCTTGTAACTGTGTCGTTTCTTGTTTGGCGGTGTTTGTTACGGTGTCCTTTCGTATGTGACTCTCCCTGTTTGACTGTTTTTCCCCGTAAGTAAGTAAATTATTTATTATAGTGACATGTGTTACAAGTCATAGGTTAAGCAATATTTACAATCATACAAAAACACCCGGCCCCCTGGGCCTATATGTCACCTTAAGATAAGCTACTGTAAGACTTATCAAACATATATAAAATACATATTAGGAATCAATATTATAGCAACTCACACTGAACTCTATCATTATCGAGCATAAACCAAACATAGCAATTAACTTCTGTTCTACCTAGTCACATACAGTCTATTTCGTCGCAATTGCATCGCTTTAACTAAAAACTTGGCTGTTTTGCGCGGGTATTGGTTTACGAAAATGCCAATTTTTTCATTAACATTTGATGCTGCAATTTCACTTAATATATTTCCAAACACTTCAGTTCGTAAATGTTGATACACTGAGCAGTCCATAAGTAAATGTACTTCCGATTCAATATGTCCATTGTTGCAAATCATGCAAAGCCGGTCATCTAGGTTCTCGTTTACATATCGACCTGTCTCGATGCGAATTGGTAATATTCCACATCGAAACTGGGCTAATGTAGAGCGTTCATATTTTGTCAGATTTGTGGTGATATACTTTTCAGTATCAAAGCATGTCTTGAAAGTTCTATAGGTTCTAAGTTTCGAGGATGACTGTACCGAGTGAGACCATTGTGTTTCTGTGTAACAGTGTATTTTTGACTTTATTAACTGTAAATCCACCACTGTGCGAGCATTATAATGCTCTAATAGTTCAAGCTCACTCATTACGGCTTTAAGTTCACTGCACCAGTTAGCGGCACTGGATCTATAGTCCGTTTCAAATGCGCGCTTGGTGATTCTGTTGTTATCCATATTTATCAGTCTATTCCAGTAACGGATCATGTTGAGCCAACGGCGGTATCTGCCTGGTATCCAACCAAAGTCACCTGCTAGTGCGGCTACAGGGGTAAATCGGTGTACTCCTAGAAAGTAACGCATCGCACGATTTTGCACATTGTCTAAAGCTTGGTATTTTCTATATCCCCATACTCCGGAGCAATAGTCTAATATCGGTGTGATGCAACCGTAGATCAACTTTTCGTATGATTTAAAACCAAAGTCTTTAAACTTACTGATTTTATATATAACATTTCCGAGAGCTCTGCTAGCACCTTTGCTGAGGGAGTCACAGTGTCCAACAAAACTGCCCCTGTCTGAGAATATAACACCGAGATATTTATATTCTGCCACAGTCTCTAACTGATTTTCACCAATGTGAAATGTAAATTTCGTCTGAGCAGTTCGTCCTTTTCGAAAGTGCATATACTTTGATTTTGTCGTATTAATCAAAACACGCCATTTCTTGCACCACTGATGAAGACAATCTAGCATAACCTGTAGATCGTTCTCAGATTTAGCTACCAATACAATGTCATCAGCATAGAGGAGTAATGATACACTAGTGTATTTACTATGCTTGAGATATAAGCACAATAAAACAATTAGGGACGTTTTATGTGAATTCGTTAAAATACAACAAAATCTCGTTAATGCGAACAGGTAGTAAAGACGAACTGGGGACTTTATGCAGTTGACTACTTAATCCTTTCAACGCTGAATATTCAAATAAACTATTCCAAACCAAAAGTCAAACAGAACTAACTTACCGTGAATATTCGTATTAAGGAAAATTGTAACATGACATACAATGCAGGACCTGGTGAGAGGCCTCTAGGAGTCCTCTCGTCTGGGTCTACACTGTTTGCAGATGACATTATTGACTTGTTTCCCGCACTGGTAGTTTAAATAAATAATTGCTGAAAGTAATGCAGGAAGATCACAGAGGAGCGTTCTGCATGACCTTGACCCCAGCATTAAGCTGTCAGCTGCCTTTAAGCCTAATAATGATACTCATTTGAGTGTTCGATTTAGGGAGGTTTTGCAGTATTTGCAAATGAGTTTGACACTGTCTATTCGTGTTTTCCTAGGATCCGCAAGAAAAATACACTGAACCCGTACTTCTTTCTCAGTGTTGTTATATTTTCTGCTCCTTCGGGATCACTAGTTTTGATGGTATAAGAGTTTTGAATACTGCTTAAGCCGGTGCTAGGGGCCGTGAGTAGTGTTGCACTTTTTAATTACTACTCATGAACAGACTCAATAAAACCGAGTCTGCAATTTTCTCTTTTGGCATTGCTACTTTAGCTTTCGAAGGATCACCCACTTTCAGAATATATTACACTCTGCATTAAAGAGGAAGTCTCAACATTCGACGCGTGGCAAAAATGCCCCAAAACCAGTTGTTTACACGCCAAAAATCTATTGAATAAACCTTGAAAATGACAAAACTTCCATGTGTTGACATCAAGACCTCGATGTGTTATTCCCCGGTATTTCAGTTTTATTCTGGTTTGGTTTTAGTTTCGTATTATAACAGCAAAAACAACAACACTAATAAAATTAAAATAATAATAACGACAATAGCAAGTACAATTTTGGTGCAGAGCATCAAAGTCGCCGCCAAAAATTATTTACATTCATACTTTACTTAAAGGGATGTTCTGTTTTTAACTCTTCACCTCATAGATACACATCTACCTTAGCAACAGTGTAGACCCAGATCAGACTGATCCCGTATGAGTCACCAGAACAGGCTCTGCTCTGTTTGCTTATGAAATATTATAGATAATCATATGTCATATGATTCTAGTTTATGCCATGGTAAATTATTTTCTTGCTAAAAATGTCATATTAATAAAATACCGGCTAAATAGTAATTTGTTACTAATAACTATCTTTGAGGTAAAAAGATAACATGCGGTAGCCAAATGCCGTGTGAAAGATTTGCAGAAAGCTCTCATACATTTTTTTTTATTTACTTTTGCCCTGCATTCCTTCCTTCCTTCCTAAACTATATTTAGACCCAACCTCTTTCAATCCACTGAAAAGCAGCAATTACTTGGGGAAAATTATTTTTAGAATTGAGTAGTTTTGAAACCATTGTGATAAATAGAGCATTTGCTCCTATGGAGCAAATGCTCTATTTATCACAATAGTTTCAAAAATGACTTTTACAGAGTCGTCAAAAGGTGTCATTAGGCAGAAATGGGTTAACCCTTTATCTGATAGGGATGCATATTATGTGTGTTTGAAAACAGTAGATCCAGATCAGAAGACATTTTAGGAGCTGTCTGATCAAGGTCTGCTCTGTTTGCGGACAGAATAACATTGATCTGATCCTAGTCTTTGTCATTCCAAACCATAATTGTGCTAATAGGTAACATGTAAAAATGTGTCCATGTCAGATGCACCCACCTTCAACTTTGCCAGATGTAATCAAAAACATGAAGATTTTTCTGATTTGTATTAAATGTGCATACACATGTGGTAATGTGCTAAAAATTCACTTACATTTTACAAGATTTCCTATGCAGCTTCATTCTAGCAACAATGGCTTCAGACTTGTATTCTACATAAACTTAAAAATCGCAACTTTCCACAACATCAAGCGCATCACGCAATTAAATTATTCATCTCCATTCAGCTTTGATGAAAATACCCAGGTAAACAATTTTATATAGCTGTGAATACAGAGGCTTCATAATTGTAGCGCTAATAACTCCAGTGTAATATGCGACACTAACTTAATACCTGCCCGTACATCAATGTTCATTGTCGTTGGATCACAAGTTTCCATGCTGATTGAAACATTGTTAAGGTTTTATCTGTCTAACAGCAATGGTTTCAAAGATACATATGACACAAACTTCAAATCACATATTTTCACACATCAAGGCCTATAACTCCAATACTCTTCACGATGTTTGGATGAAAATACCCATGTATACGCTTTTACATGCTGATGAAAATTTGTCATCATTCTAGCAATTCAGAGTTACATGTGACACAAACCTGAAATTGCTAATTGTCACAAAATTGACCTTTCTTCTATAACTATGCTTTTCTACGCCTTTGTAAAAGCTCCTAGGGAGCAAAGGCTCTATTTATCACAATGGTTTCAGAACTACACAATTCTAAAATTTTCCTTTTCTCTAGTTAATGTTCCTTTTCTGTAGATTTATTTAAAGGAAGTTGGATCTAAAAATGGCCTATGAGGGAATGCAATAACTCCATCAATGTTCATTGTGGTTTGATTAAGATACGCAGGTGACAGGCTTACATGTGGATTAATTAATTTCCAAGGCTTCATCATTGTAGCACTAATAGTTTCAAAGTTACATGCGACATAAACTTAAAATTCCACATTTAACATTATCAAGGCCCATGTGCACAAGTTCACACCTGGATAACATAATTATGAAATGTCATGTCTGTAGGACAAAATCTTTTAGAGTTATGCATGACACAAAATTAAAATTCCTTCTTTTCACAAAATCAAGGCCCATAACTCAGTAAGAAAACCCAGAATAATACAGTCATGAAGTTTCATGTCTATGAGCAAATCGAGGACTTGGTGCAAAACTATTCTAACTCTGTCACTTTGTGAAGGAGTTAGAATAGTTTTGCACCAAGCCCTCGAAATACTTATGCAGGATACAAAAAATCATGATGGACGTATGTACAGACAAATCTCATCCCCTTTTAACCCTTTCCTCCATGAATATTCATGTAAGAAATAATGATGTCATGAATTTTTATTAATTAATTTGTTATAATAACACATGAACACGGGACTTTTTGGCAGTGGCAGAAACTGTAGAATCATATCTATATTATATCATAAGCAAATAGAGTAGACCCAGATCAGACAGCTCCTATAGGAGCTGTCTGATCTGGGTCTACTCTATTTGCAAAGGCATAGAAAGACGTATTATGGAGCAATGCGTTAAATGTTTGGGGTATAAAAATCCTGAATTCATGGACTCTTATAAAACGTTAGCTAATATATTCATTTCTTATATGAGTATCCATAAGGTAAAGGGTTAAAGCATTTACAAATGAAAAAGAGCTACATATGTACATGTATATCAGACGGCTCTTACAGAATCATGGGTCTGCTCTTTGAACCCTTTCCCTCATAGTGACGACTGTAAAAGTCACTTTGTGAAACCATTGTAATAAATAGAGCATTTGCTCCTATAGGAGCAAATGCTCTATTTATCACAATGGTTTCAAACTACAAAATTCTAACATTTTCCATTTCTCTAGTTAATGATCCTTTTCGGTAGATTTATTTAAAGATGTAGGATCTAAAAATAGCCTATGAGGTAATGGGTTAAGTTATGAAAACATATAGAACAGACATTACAGTTTTTGACATGGCCAAAAAACACCATCAGCTTTTAACTCTTTCACTGCCAAAAATTGTCATCTGCAAAAAAATTCGTTTGCTACAATTTTTATTTTGTTTTTATTCATCGTTGTTTAAAAAGCAGGTTTAGATCCTGATGAGATGCTGAGCAATTCGGCGTCTCATCTGGATCCAAACTGTTTGCATAGGTTATCACAGATGCGACATTGGCAGTGAAAGAGTGGAAGACATCCATGCTGAACCATTAATTATTTACCACATCAATATGCCTTTGCAAACAGGGTAGACCCAGGAGGCATCTGATGTAGGTCTGCTCTGTTTGCTTATGTAATGATATTGATCTGATTCTACAGTTTCTGCTTTAACCCATTATTCCATGCAACATTCTTGTAAGAAATAATGACATCATGAATATTAATTAGATTAATTGTTATAATAACACATCGACATTGGAATGTTTGGCTATGGCAGAAACTGCACAATCATAGCTATATTATATCATAAGCAAACAGAGCAGACACTGATCGGATGGCTCCTGTAGGTCTGGGTCTACTCTATTTGCAAAGGCGCAGAAAGGCGTATTTATGGGGTAAAGGGTTAATATGCCATTTTAAAAAATAATCTAATTAATATTCATATAGTCATCATTTTTTCATGAATAATTATGGTGTAATGGGTTAAGTGGTGGCTGTATAGAGGGTGTATTGTATTCTAACAGATGTTCACATATAATCATACTGTAGACTATGTTGATGCACCCACCAGGATTCAAACCTGGATCCTCTGTCACATATGTGACAGGCGTGTTGTCATTTACACCATGGGAGCACAACTGTACAACATAGCCCACTGGTATGGTTAGTATGCGTTATTCACTTACACTAAATTAAAATTAATCCTTTCTCTGTTGAATATTCATGTGAGAAATAATGACATTATGAATATTTGTCAGCTGAATTTTTATAATGTCATACAGGAAACCCTCTCTATAACGGTCACTAAATTGAGTTAATAAACTGGTATCTAGAGCAGGTGGCTGCTTAAAGCAAGGTCAAAGTAAAACAGAACGCTCCTATAGTTTTACTTTCACCTTGCTTTAAGCAGCCACCTGCATTTAACACAAGATACTTGATGTAATTTAGTGGCCGTTGTAGAGAGGTTTTACTGTATATACCCAGGATTTGTTTGTATTGGCAGAAACTGCAGTCAGATCCATAGGATTTCATAGCAAACAGAGCAGACCCTGGTCATGAAAAGGCATTTGTATGAGGGAGAAGATTAAACCTCTCTATAGCGACCACACAGAAAGGTCTAGATACTGAGATACTGAACAAACTCTTATAGGGACTGTTTTAACAAGATTGACCACAACACCCCATACCTGGCAACATCATGACACTCCATACCTGGCAACATGTTTTGAATCTTATGCCCAAGTAATAAATATTATAAGATATTCAGTTATGCTGTCATTGTTATAGTATACATACAATCCATGTACCAAGAGTAATAATTTATTGTAAATAAACCATGGTTCTATATATGAAAATGGCTCCTATACCTGGATAAGGCTCCATAGATGAATATGGCTCAATTGCTGGATAAGGCTGCAGAGGTGGATATGGCACCTAAAGCTAGATGTGGCTCCATATGTGGATATGGCTCCATTGCTGGATATGGCACCTATATGTGGATATGGTTCCATAAGTAGAATTCACTCCATTGTTGGAAATCATTCCATAGGCGACTAGGGTTCCATTGTTGGATATGGCACCTATAGCTAGATCCTGCTAATCATGAGATGACTTGCAAACAATTACGTTCCAGATCAGACATTGAGTATCTTGGAGTCTGATCAGGATCCTAGCTGTTTGACACATGGTCCAGATGTTCTAAAAAGCTTGAAAGAAGCAGAAGTAAGACAAACTGCTGATCAGAGTTGAGCTAAGTGTTGAGTTTTACACACAAGGGTAACATGTATCAATATCAGTACCTGATTACAGTTAACCCATTCCCTCATAGGCTAATTTTAGACCCATTCCCTCATAGGCTAATTTTAGACCCATTCCCTCATAAGCCAATATAAATCCAGTCCCTTTGGATAAATCTACCGAAAATGAGCATTCACTAGAGAAAAGGAAAATTTGAGAATTATGTAGGTTTGAAACCATTGTGATAAATAGAGCATTATTTTTTTGCTCCTACGGAGCAAATGCTATATTCATCACAACGGTTTCAAAAAGTGACTTTTACATCAATAGGCATCAATATTTATAAGGGAATGGGCTAAGAAAAACAGCAGAACAAAAAAGTTGGAAAATTACATTCTAACACATTTACGCGTATTGCGTTACTTAAGAATTAATTCTTCACCTTCAATCCAACCTGGCTCGCATTTGCCAACTATTTGGATTCCGATGAAATGCCGAGTAACTCAGCAAACCATTAGGTTCTAAGCTTTTTAACCCTTTCCTCCATATATAAGCCTTTCTACGCCTCTGTAATAATCACTTCATGAAACCATTGTGATCAATAGAGCATTTGCTCCTATAGGAGCAAATGCTCTGTTTATCACAATGGTTTCAAACTACAAAATTCTAAAATTTCACTTTTCTCTAGTAAATTCTCCTTTTGGGTAGATTCATTCAAAGAGGTTGGGTCTAAAAATAGCTTATGGAGGAAAGGGTTTAAGTCAGTCAACAGTTTCTCAAAAACTGATCAAATCTGAACTAGTCAATATTGCATCAAATCCAAGTTTGAACACACATGAATTAGCTGAAGTTGTTTTAACCCATTCCCTCATAGGCTATTTTTAGATCCAACCTCTTTGAATAAATCTACCGAAAAGGAGCATTAACTAGAGAAAAGAATTTTTATTTTTATCTAATTTTGTAGTTTGAAACCATGTGATAAATATATATATATGTGATATATATTGTGATAAATAGAGCATTTGATCCTATGGGAACAAATGCTCTATTTATCACAATGGTTTCAATAGGTTATTTTTACAGAGGTGTATTTATGGAGGAAAGGGTTAAACCTTTCCCCTCAAATAAACACTTTTTCACTCATTTCTAAACAGAGAAGACCCAGATCAGATGGCCCCTGCAGGAGCTGTCTGATCTGGGTCTACTCTGTTTGCAAATGAATTGAAAGGTGCATTTATAGAGTAAAGTTGAATGGTCAAAACCTTTCCCTGTTGAATATCTATATAAGAATTAATGGCACCCTGAATATTACATGTCTGATCTGGGTCTGCCCGGTTTGCTTACGGTATTATATAGATCCGATTCTATAATTTCTGTCTGAGCCAAAATATACTGTGTTCATATGTCATTATAAAAATAATCTAATTAGTATTCATGCTGTCATTCTTTCTTACATAAATATTGAACAGGGAAAGGGTTAAAAACATCTTTAGCTAATTAATATCCATAATGTCATTAAAACATCTGATAAATGTCAAACAGTGTTTACGCTGATCATGTACCATGATTCCACTTGATGGATTATAATGGTCTGCACTGCTTGCAAACTGTCCCTTGTTCTCTGTGATTCCAATCCACATAAGCATTGGTCACTGCATATCATTCTGAGCCCTGAAACACAATCCAGAATTTATATATGAGTTATCTCCCTTCCTCCAGTCACCCTACATTTGAGGCTATATTGGCCTTATAATGGTTATATGTCTATCAATATAAATTTGACTTTTAATCCTGTGAGTTTGAGGTCCAGATATTATATGTAGTAAAATATTTTCAAGAATTACTTCTTTATTTACCAAATCAAATTACTCAGATAAGAGGAGTTTGAGTCAGCCTATTCAAGGATTATTTTAGACCCGATGGTAAGTGAGATTTTTCTCCCATTTGTATGTCAGATTTCAACAGGATAATGAGGAACATATTAATGAACAAGTTGTTTTTAAGTTTCTTAAACCAGTTATAGCACCTAAAAGATAATTCTATAAGTACATAGAATGTTAAAGGAAATTATAGTTTAATTAAGAATCCTTGTCAGAAAGCATGTTTTCAGAAAATTGCTAGTGAGATTTCTACTCCCAATTCAGATATTCACGAAATTTCACCGAACAAAATTGGGAGTCCCCACATCTCAGGGTAAAATGATCCCTACTTTTTCTAATTTTGAAACTTTCTAGATGTGACGGCATTAATGCAGGTCGAAGGTTATGCGGATTCAAGCTTCAGTAGGAGCTTTCAGCATTACTTGCCAACAGCGTCAAGCTGTCGCATGTCTTTATACTATTTATAGATAATGTACAATGGTGAATTTCTAGAACAATTCTGTATTACTGATTTAGAGCAAATGTCCCTTTGTCATGAACCAGCTTTTCCAACCTTGAAAATGGACATTGGCATGATGTTCGGACTGGCTCTCTTGACATGTAGGTATGCAATGTCCAGATTGGCACTCTGTCATGGATGTATGCAATGTCCAGACTGGCTCTCTGTCATGGATGTATGCAATGTCCAGACTGGCTCTCTGTCATGGATGTATGCAATGTCCAGACTGGCTCTGTCAAGGAGGCATGCAATGTCTGGACTGGATGGCTTTCCTCTGCACTCGCCAGTTCCAACATATTTTCATTGCTGTCAATGAGTACATGAATCTATTGTGACCATGATTTGCATGTTATATAAATATCTAGTAAAGAAAGGCCTGTGTGTAAGCAAGGCGAGTCAGTTAGCAGAGAAAACAGGAGAGAGAAACAGATGATGAGACGAGTCAAGGCCAGTCTAGTTCAACTCGGTCCATTGTTTCTGCCCCACACAAGCTATTGATAAAATAGAAACCTTTAAACCCGATCACATGTATCTCTAAACACAGGCTCTGTAGGGGCCGTCTCATAAGTGTCTGTTCTACATCAATTTATGGGAATGATACATATCCGATTCTACAGTCTGCCTAGCACAAGCAAATCATATGCAGCTACATGCACATGTATAACAATTCAGGTAATTAATATTCATCAGGTGTTTTTTTTTCTTACAAAAGTATTCATGAAGTAAAGGGATATAACAGGGCTGTATTGGTTTTTCTTTAACCCTTTCCTCCATGAATATAAGAAATAATGACATCTTGAATATTACATTTTTAGATTGATTTTATGATGGCATATTTGCACAAGGTTTTGGCCATGGTAGAAACTGTAGAATTATGTCTTCAACATTTCATAAGCAAACAGAGAAGACCCTGACCAGACGGCCATCTGATCTGGGTCTTCTCTGTTTGCAAATGTGTAGAGAGGAAAGGGATAAGGCTTTACTTCATACATACATATTTCTACACCTTTGCTAACAGAGTATACCATGCATCTGCAAACAGAGTAGACCCAGATCAGACGGCTCCTATAGGAGCCATCCGATCAGGATCTGCTCTATTTGCTTATGACACAGTATAAATTTGACTCCAAGGCTTTCTCCCTTGGTTAAGTATACCTGCATATAGCCAGTATTATTGCACCTAAGGGTTAATGCGACAGAAATTAACTGTTCTAACATACGACAATGGCATCTGGAAGTTGGGACTGTTGTATGTTAGAACTGACAATACTTTCAGCTGCATGCTCTCTTAAGTCTTTCCATGTTAAAATATTCGTGCAAAAAATTACAACATGAATATTTATTAGCTGGAGTTTTATAATATTAATACATGTAGTTCAAGAAAACTTTTTACTTTGACAAAAAATGTAGAATCTATATCATGTCAGAGTAGACCTGTTGCTCCTATAGGAGCCATCTGATCAGGGTCTGCTCTGTTTGCTATTGATATGATAAAGATCTCAGCTAAATATCCATACTGTTATTATTTCTTACATAAATATTGAACAGGGAAAGAGTTAAACATGGGAATATCGTTAATGATTTACATTACAATAGGTAAGGCCTTTTATATAAACAAACAATGAACACATTCAAAGTGGATTTGTAGGGTTATCTTTATTTTTATTGAGTAATTTTAGGGCGTTTTATTACAACAAACATGAAGTTATAAATGGCCCATCCAAATTGTATGTTGCTTTAACAGTATTTCAATGATATCACGACATCCAGCTGATTACAGGTGCAGGAAGACCAAGAGGTTTTTCTGTGCACGGAACAAATTGAATTGCTTCTTGCACAGAAGAACATCAAGGTAGAATCATGACCTAACACAGGCCAGCTGGATTGCTTCCTCACATCAAGTCAAAATGCCCAGGCTGGGATTTGAACAACAGCTGTGAGGGGTTTAGTGATTGTCTTTTGAAGACCATAATCACTCAACTACGGAGGCCCTGGGCCATCCAATCATTGAAGTACTTACCTGTCCTGAAACAAACCCATAGGCAATGAAAATATAAACAGTTAAGAGTAACAGATGTAACTACAACATATATTTCTGTGCATATTCACACAGTAGTCAAAAGTTAAAATTATTAATTCTTACTGAAGGAAAAAACACATCTTTAAATGATCACCACAGTCAGTCTATGTACATGAAGATACTGTGTTGCAATCCTCAAGACACCACCAATTCCTGGAAAAAAGTATGCTTCAAAAATTATTTCCAGAATTAAACTGATTTTAATACTTGAAATATAAAGTAAAACTGTTTCCCATAAACTTGTCTCAGAACTGTTATTTCCCTTTGACGCCAAAGTAGTATTAAGTTTTTATAAAATAAAAAATAAAAAGGATTTTAATATTAACAGTGGAATAGTCCACAGATATTTAATGATTGAGCCTACTCAGTTTGTGTCAGAGGGTTCTTTGAGAACCATCTGATCTGGGTCTAGAGTTTGCAAATCCCAGTGCACTTGCTTCCCGCTTTGAAAGGGTTAAAATATAACTGAACCCTTTACTTGATACAAGAAAATATAACATCATGGATATTAGATTATTTATATAATGGCATATGAACTAAAGAACTTTTGGCCAAGGCAGAAACTATAGAAACAGATCTATATGATATCAACCACAAGCAAACAGAACATACCCTGATCACATGGCTCCTAAAGGAGCTACCTGACAGTGATCTGGATCTAATCTGTTTGCAAAGGTGACATAAGACATCTCTATAGGGTAAAGAGCTAAAGTTTCTGAGTTACTTTTAGGTTAACAAAACTTATCTCTATCTTAGACATAAGTTTTAAACAAAATGTGTGTTATGTTTATATTTAATAACACATTAAATGCATTTTCTTCTGGTGAGAAATAGTATTCAGAGATCTTCGGTGTGTGAAAAGGGTATTGTATTGCACTGACCAATTAAGGATCATATAATATGTACAACATGCCTATTTTATATGGTTTTCCAATTGTTATTGCAAGGGAACAGAAAAAGGTAGATATAAACAACTCAGAATAGAATAATAGCAGCTCTTGTGTAAAATAATTTTTTATAAAATACATGTACCTCCAGTACAAGAGCACCACATAAGATACCTGTAAGTATGAACTCATCTGTTCCCATACACATAAGATACCTGTAAGTATGAACTCATCTGTTCCCATAATAATTAAACCCATTCCCGCAAAGACTATTCTTAGACCTAACATCTCTGAATAAATCTACCGAAAAGGCGCATTTACAAAAGAAAAAGATTTTTATTTTATTTATGTAGTTTTGAAACCATTATGATAAATATGGAGCAAATGCTGAATTTATCACAATGGTTTCAGAGAGTGACTTTTAAAGGGCCGTCAATATGAGGGAAAGGGTTGACGAAAACCCATCCAGATCCTACTTTGGAATCCATCCATTTTCATATGGAGGGGGCACAGCACATTTGCTGGAATTAGCCAATGACATTGACAGATTCAGTTAGCTGTTCTGACCCTAATCAGATTGCTCTTTTAGGAACCCTCTGATATGGGTCTACCTTGCTTGCCTATATCCTTTTTATGGGACACTAGCAAATGTTTCTTTTCAGTAGATTTATTCAAAGGAGGTTGGGTCTAAAAATAACCTACGAGGGAATTGGATGAAATACAACTTGTTTTCCTGTTCTTACAAACAAATCATCAAAATGTCAAAGAGTTTCGATCCTGATAAGAGAATGAGTGTATCCGACCAAATTGGTAGATGTGACCATTGCATGCTAAAGATGAGTTTACACTTCCTACAATACTAATTAAACAATGTTCTGACAATCTATCAAAGATATACTAATTCACTAGACATTGACAAAATGTTCTTTACATTACAAAGATATTACTTTGGATTATTGATGATATACCACTCAGGTTACTGACAATATGACAACTACGAGACTAAACAGTCAATTACAAATGATACATATCTATTGTAAAGATACAGTTGTAATACATGTATAATTATGTATATACAATGTATACAGAAAAGTCACTCTAATGCGACCACACAAAAAAAGTATAATTCTGGATTTGTAACACAGCTGGTAGCTTAACATGGGATAGAATTTAGGCAGAATGCTCCTATAGGTGCTTTCTGCATTACTTTTGCCCAGCATTACGCAGCCACCTACTTCAAAGTCTCCTGTGCTAGTCAAGTATGTGGTCGCATCATTGTAATCATTCTATGTATTTTAGCCTTGCATTGATCTAAATTGCACTGATCTAAAACAAAACAAACTTGCATTGATTTAGCCTTGCATTGATCTAACTTGCATCTTGGCATATAGAAACTTAAAAGAACATATAACATTATTAACAGTAGAAAAAATACATACAAACATACTGGCTTTTCAGATTATTCCAATGTTACAAGTAGAACTGATATATATTTTGGCGCTGTGGTATTTAGCAGTACATGTATAATAAATATGAAAATTATGCCTGCATATCCTACCTAGTTGCTGGTAGGAATTAGCAACATAAGCTTGCAGTCAAAACTAAAGGTCTGATAAGGACCTAAACAAGATCCCATAAATGAGTGAATCAGAAAATGTACATGCATAGGATGTGACTTCTTAATCCTTTCCCTGTTCAATATTCGTGTAAGAAATAATGACATCATGAATATTTATTACCGGTAGCATAATTTTTATAATGTCATAATTATGTACAACAGATATTTTAGAATTGGTAGAAACTGTAGAGTCGGAACTATTATCCTTTTATTAGCAAACAGAGCATACCCTGAGCCGTCTGATCTGGGTCTATTCTGTTTGCAAATGCCTGAAAAGGCATTGATAAGAGGGAAAGGATTAATAAATATTTTCTTATCTCTTATATGGCCAAGGTTTAAGATTTTGAAACACAACCATGGCATTTTATTTTTAAAAAGCAACACCATTTACATTTTAGTGAACAAACTACTATCAATATCCCATGACACTCATCATTCTTCCATTTTCATCTCAATAACCCTTTCCCTAATGAACATTTAAGCCTGAGTAGGTCTCTTTATAGATATTCATTTTTTAGCTTAATTTTATATACTTCCTTGCTTAAAACTTTTCAGGGGAATTTTTTGCTTTGATAACAAATGGAGGATGAGATCTGTATAATTCGATATTAAGCAAACTGAGCAGATCCTGATCAAATGACTCCTACTGGAGCAATCTGTTCTGATTCTACTCTGTTTGCAAACTTTGCCACTGGCGTGAAAAAGTGTTTTGTATATCATATATGACGGAAAGGGTTAATATTCTAACTGGTCACATATATCACCATGACTACTGAGATCATATAACATACACATAGACAACAAATCGACATCATATCACAGTTACAGTTGAGCAAGTCTTTGACTAGACAGTGTTTTTTATTCCCATTTTATTTGACCTCCGGCGAGCACATAGTTCTTGGCTCCTAGACTTTTGGTTTGCCACACGAGTCTAGCACAAATCGTAAGTCTATCTTCTGCTCACAGGCATGTCATATTAACGGTAGTATGGATGAACAGCTCTTTACAACTTAAATCTGAGAAAGGAATGGCTCAAAACACTACCCTAGGAGGAAAAGAAGTAAAAACTTCATCTGTCAGCAATTGTGGTCCTTGATCTTATAAATGCCAAGAATCCAAAACTGACACAAAGCAGATTCATATAAAGACGGGTCTAGCTGATCAAATCACTGACTGACTTGCCTATAAAAGGCTTCAACCATTTCAATGCTGAATTTTTAAAGTGGAGTATAGCCCATCAGTGTTCAACACCACAGTCCATTCCGCATGAAGGCTTAAACTTAACAAAGGATTTTGAAAGACAAACAGTGCAGACCTTGTTCCTCTGATCTGGGTCTACGCTGTTTATAAATGCCAGTGCATGCATCAAGGGTTAAAGCTTGCATAATATATATATACTTTTGTCTATTGAAGTTTTAACCGGCTATTGAGCTTCTTGTATTAAGCTTGTGCGGTGAACATACTAGTAAACGATTCTTTTAACTATTAAAGGACAATATCATGTCAACAGATACTGGATTGAGGTGAGGGGTTCTTCAGGATGTCCAACTGCCAATTATTCATTTCACACCAAACAGCCATTTAATAACTGTCAACGAAGTAACAGTCACAGTGACTGCCATTTATAAAACAAACCTTACTGTAACAATTTACCTCATAGAGACCCCTTTTGGCACCCACCCCCTCTCCCTGATTGCAATCATAGCAGAGGCTAAGAGCAAGATCAGATGGCTCCCATTGGAATCATCTAATCAGAATCTGCATGGTTTGCTTAGAGAGCAATATAAATCAGATTCTAAATTTTCCTGTGTTTATATACTATCGTTATTATTTATTTAAAAACATCCTGTGTAAATATACCATTATAAAATTTCAGCCAATAAATATTCATGATGTTAGTCGTAATTTCTTACATGAATATTCAACAGGGAAAGGGTTAACAGTTTTTACAGCAGAACTAGGGTTTAAATTTTAAACCATATACATGTAGTTACACAGCCTTAGATGATGAAATCACATATTTGCCAACTGTCAAGTTGAATCACAACAGTCGAGAGCCGTGAAATCATCATCATACCTTCAGTCAAACACTGCAACCATACTGCCACATCAACATCACCAACCAGAACAGACAGTAAAATCCTTTCCTCATTAATATTCATGAAAAGAAATGAATATTTAATCTTATTGCTGAAATTTTCAGAATGGTATATGACCACAGGCTTTCTTAGCAATGGCAGACACTGTTGGATCAGATACACACACATGGTAGACCCTAATTGGAGAGTTCCTACAGGAAAAGTATCAAACGGTGTCTCTCTATGAGGTAGTGTTACAGTAGAACCCTTTCTGTAAAAAGCAATTAGTATGGACTGGTCTTATCAACACATTGCTGATTCAGACAGTCAACATACAGTGAAGAACCTGATCAAAGAGATATTCAAAGTTGCAATGGATACAAGTTAGCACTCTTTGCACCCAATTTTGTCACCCTGAAGATGCTCAGCTCATGCCTGTACATTGTTGTCACCCCGAAGATGCTCTGTTTACACTGCACTGCTGCGAAAATGGCCATTAAACCCTGTACACCATGAATAATACAGATCAAATTTGTTTTTAACAAATAAAACATGGAGCACATGTATGACCTCGAAACGTTTTGTACCAAAATGCTATCAACTATCTGAGTACTTCTGTCTTACAAGAGCCATTCCTTTCAAAGTCAGTCTGAAAAGTTCCGAAAGTTGCAAACACTCACTTCTCATAAACAGCTATGACAGTAAAGACTTACAATTTGCCCTCTGACCTTTTTCTTTCCTTCATTCAGTCTGAACAATGGCCTCATCGACACACTGTTACTTGAAATTCATGTCTCTTCTGTACACTCCGTCTGTTCTCCAAAATCTCATCCTAGCATTGACCGTAAATCATGTCATTGTATTCCTCCCTCCTCTTCTTTTTCATGCATTCCTGCGTTTTCCCTGATAGGAAATTCTAAATCAGTTATTATTCTCCTCCTCCTTGTCTTGCTGTTACTGCTTACTGTCTTAACCCGAAACATTTGGCCCGACAAACTAGAGCGAATACTGTAGACCCAGATCAAACTATTCCTGAAGTAGCAGTTTGATCAGGATTTACATTAATCACTTTTACACTAGTTTCATTCAAGTTTACCTAAAACAGTATCAAATTAAACCTCATCAGCTGTAACCCTTTCCTTCACATAAACACCTTTTCACGTGTTTGCAAACAGAGTAGTCTCAGATCAAACGGCTCCTATATGAGCCATCTGATCAAGGTCTGCTCTGTTTGTTAACGGCTCTATACAACATGTACAGATGTGATTTTACATTTTCTGCCAATGTAAAAAAAAAATCTGTGTTCGTGAAACCATTGTAAAATGTCAGCAAATAAATTTTCATGATGTCATTATTTCTTCCATTAATATTGTACAGGTGAAGGGTTAAATAGCAGGGGACATGAGAGTTTTGGTGTCCAAATATTATGGGTAAACACAGTAATGATCATTATGGGTAAACACAGTAATGATCCTAAAGTTTCTTATCAATGAAAAGCAGAAATATTCTACAAATACTGTCTTGTCCCTGTCTGCCAGAGACATGTATATCTTCGCCTCCCATGGACAGATCTTGGCCTTCTACTACTATTGGACTCGTTCTTTGCATCCTATGACCAATGAAAGGTCGTATTAAAGTATACTTGCAGAAACAAAATCAGCATAACTACCGAGAAAATATTATTGCAAAGCAATGAAAATTTAATAAAAATTATGATTTATTTGGTTTTATGATTTATTTTATTTTTATTTAAAGCAAGTTGTCAGATGCTACTTAAAATTATAAATTCAGGATTTTGTTCATTTTTATGCTGATTCAGTTGGTGGCAAAGTATGCTTTAACAACACCTTTCACGCCTACTCGGCAGATGGGGCATTTGATAAGGGCTGGTGCGCACTGGGGGCAGCTGACCATGTGGCCACATGGCAGAAAGATCACACTGGCGGCATCATCAAGACAGATCTTACAAACCTTGTTCTCCTTCAGTCTTCGGTTTTCTTCATATAATTCTTCGACTGATTCTGAAATGAGAATTTAATAAGAAATGAATTTAGACTGTATACAAAATTGATGTGTACATCTTTTTTTCAATATTACCTTACAGGAAATGTCAAAAACAAGTATACTGTTATTACATTAACCCATTACATCATAGGTTATTTTTAGACCCAACCTCTTTTTAATAAATCTACCGATAAAGAGCATTTACAAGAGAAATCAAATATTTTCAGAGTTGTGTAGTTTTGAAACCATTGTGATGAATAGAGCATTTGCGCATATGGAGCAAATGTTTTATTTATCATAATAGTAAAACAAAACATGCAGACCCAGATCAAACTGCTCCTTCAGGAACAGGCTAAACTGGGTTTACACTATTTGCGACTCAGTCCATAAGAGCAAATGCTCTACTTATCACAATGGCTTCAAAACTTCACGATTCTAAACTTTTCCTTTTCACTAGTAAATGCTCCTTTTCAGCCGATTTATTCAAAGATACTGGATCTAAAAATAGCCTATGAGGGAATGGGTTGAAAAAGCTAAGTTTGAGAGTAAACCAGTTAGGATCCAGACAAGATGATGTCTTAATAAGCATCTTATTTGGATCCAAACTGTGTGCAAATCACAAAGTGGTAAATACTGTGAGTGTTAACACTAAATACCTGTTTAATATTCAGGTAAGAAATAATGACATTGATATTAACTGCGTTTTTATAATGGCGTATGTATATACAACTGTATAACGTTTTAATATTGGTACTGGTAGAAACTGTAGACTAAGATCTATTATAATTTCATAATCAAACAGATGAAACCTTGATCAGATGGTTATTACAGTAGCTGTCTGATCTGGGTCTACTCTGCAAATGTGTGAAAAAGTGTTTATTTCTAAACTTCACATAGTTTTATTGAAACTTTCGAGAAGCTATGGACAAAACATAAAAATACAGATTGAACCCTTTCCCCCATGAATATAAATGCCTTCTCACTCATTTTTATACAGCGTAGACCCAATTTCAGACAGTTACTATAGGAGCCATCTGATCAGGGTCTGCTCTGTTTGCTTATGGAATTTCATAGACCTGTTTCTTTACTTTCTAAAATGGCTACAATACTCCATCTTCCACATTTCATTATACATGTAACTAATTTGTTCATGAATATTCAGTACATATTAAAATCTGGAATAAATATAGAACAGGGAAGGGTTAAGTTGTATTGCAAAGCAGCATACAGCACACTTGAGCTGATACCAACCTGCAGAGCTAGTATCATCTTACCTGTGCATGCATGGCTAGGAGATTTTAATCTCTGTGCCAGCCAGGTATCTGTCTATCAATCTTTTGGCATAAATGAATTTTGAGCAGCCTTGGAGAACAATTCTACAGTCAGTAATAGCATTTTTACTTAGTGGGCATAGAATCAGACTCAATCAGTCCAACCTTTAACCCTTACAGTGCGGGACCCGAGTCACTAATGTCCTTTGCAAACAGTGTAGACCCAGATCCTCTCATCAGGGTCTGCACTGTTTGTCATGTTACACTTTTCTTTAGAAAACATCCCTAAATATTCACTATAAGCTTGACCTATTTGAATTTTGGAATATTCCATTTGACAATTCAGCGTTGTAAGGGTTAAAGAAAGACCACTGTATGCCTACACTTGTACAGGTCAACATCTTTGCAAATTCATGGACAAATGCCCGCTCAAATTCATATCATGACACACTGCCCGTCTTGCCATCAAGAAGCTTTAAAGCAAGTCTTTCTCCGTTCTTCTTCAAAACCTTCAAGAAACTCGCGTTGGCTGTTCTAAATGTTGCATTTACTTACCTACATACTAGCAAGCATGTTTCAACAACAGCAAGTACATATAGCATATGAGATAGCTTTTACAAATAACACATACCAGCAAACATGTAGCTAACCGGTGCAATCTATGCTTACAAGCTCAGAGGCCAGAACAGTACACATACTTGCTCACACATGTATCAACTGCATAATCTAAAAACTTACCACATCCCTCCTCTTCCATCTCTGTCTCATCTTCAGGAGTTTTCAAGTTGTCCAATTTAGAGTCTGTTACATTTTGGGCCTGTGCAGCTTCTTTCTTCATGGCTTCCTCTTCTTTCTCAAGATCAAAAAGAATTTCACACAAGTCGGAACCTTTGAAGTTTGTTTTACCGCCTGAAAGAAGATAAAGGACTATCTCTGTCATAACTTAACACAAATGTTAACATTGTACCTCATGAATAATCCAGAAGAATGAGATAATGAATATTTATTAACTGAATATCTATAATGGTATATAAACGCAAATGAAACTGTTAGTGTAGATTTAGGTTAATGTTTCTATGGTATAATCAAAAAGAGATATTATCTTGGAGAGCTTCTCTGGTTCTTTTAGATGCCCTGTGTAAAGCACTGATACATCAAACCTTGGTCTATAGTTTAGTCCCAAAGACTTGGTCGAACCTGGGACTCCGGGTATTGTAGTTGAGCGTGTTAACCCACATGACCACGTCCGCCGGTATCTGATGTTGTGGAATGTGGCATATATATCAGTAGTGTATGATATCAGGTATGATATCTATGGACAAAAACACAGTTGGTAAGAACACCCTATCTCCAGCACACCAATAAAAGACAAGGAATTAGCAGATTAAAACTTGCTTAATACCTGAATTTGTAAAGTAGACATCTATTGATTTCCTGACCATTTCTTCTTGGAATCCCATGTCCATACAGGCTTCAGCTGCAGCTGTCTTCATGAGATCATATTCAGGTGCTGGAGTTTCCATTGGCTAAAATTAGACAACTGTCCTTGAGGAGGGCTATGTTTGCCCTTTATCTTTCAAACAATATTCACAAACATAATGTTATGTTCCCGTCAAGGGAAAAGGGCACTGCGACTGCAAAGGGTGATGAAAAAGGGCTGACATGAATATTCATCAGATAAAACAATAAAACTAAAGGTTTAATTACATATAGTTAACCCTTTTTATGCCATTAATATTCATGAAAGAAATGATTACATCATGCACATATTAATTAGATTTTTTTTTAAATGACATAATAACACATGAAACTTTTGCTGAATCAGAAACTGTAGAATCATATCTTTTATTCTATATAATATTACATGTATATGCAAACAGAGCAGAACCAGAACAGTTGGCTCCTATAGGAGCCATCACATCTCAGTCTACTCTGTTTGCAAAAGCGTAGAAACTACTACAAAGGCTTGCATATTAATGGAGGAAAGGGTTAATTACAACATATTAACAATGGTCCTTCATGGAGCACCTCATTTATAATCAAATCAGTAAGCAGAACCATAGTTTTTCAGGCCTACCTAACTGAAAAGAAGTCAATACCATGAACACTGTACAGTAAAACCTCTCTAAAGCAACCACTGAAAACATGACTCATGCTGGGAATTAAAGGCAGATGGTAGCTTAATACCAGAAGAATGCTATGCAGGAAATTCGTCATGCATTAAGCAGTCATCTGCTTAAAAGATCCCCATACTCGTCCATCCATTTCCTCATATTAACACTAGTGACACCACTGTAAAAGTCACTTTCTGGTGGAGCAAATGCTGTATTTATCACAATGGTTTCAAAACAACACAATTCTAAACGTTTCCTTTTCTCTAGAAGATGCCCTTTTTCAGTAGCTTTATTCAAAGAGGTTTGGTCTTAAAAAAAACCCACTATGACGTAATGGGTTTAGTGGTTCCTTCAAAGGGGTTTTAAGGTAAATAATAAAAATTATCTCTGCGTCCTATAGCTTACCTCTGACTTGGGGCCATCCATGTCTGGCCTTTCTCCTTTCATGACCCTTTCAACATAATGTTGGCCCTTGACAAGCAGGACATGTGGACAGGATGGGTACCACTTGGCATGTTCCTCCCAAGGGTTGTCTTCTCGCTCCCAATTTCTCAAACCACCACCACAGTAGAAACATCGCACACTGTCCCCAACTCCTGATTATGATGATAAAGCAAAAAATGAGGTACATGTATAGCAAATTTTGAAGTATTTAACAACAACCGAGGAACATTAACCCACAAACAATATGTCCATACAAGACAGCTCTTGAAGGAGCTGTCTGACCAGGGTCTGCTCCATTTGCTTATGGAATAATATAAATTATTTGATTCTGCAATTTCTACTATGCACAAAAAAAAAAGTCCACTGTTCATATAATATATTTAAAAATTATGCTAACAAATATTCCTGCTATTATTTTTATCAAATGAGTATTTACTCCATAAATACGCCATTTTACGCCTTTGCATACAGAGTAGACCCAGATCAGATGGCTCCTGAAGTCACCGTCTGATCAGGGTCTGCTCTGTTTTCTTACATAATAAGATTCTATAGTTTATGCCATGGTCAAAATATCCTGTGTTCATAATTATGCCATTTACATTATAAAAATGAATGTATTATAATAAATATTCATAACATTATTTCTTACATGAATATTCATAAAGTAAAGGGTTAAGAAAGTTGCCTACGATAGATAGCCTATGAAATGTTAATATGTTATCAGCTGTCCAGGCAGAGTGCTGCGCACGAGATTGTTGTTCAATACTGAATTTTAGTCTTAAAATTCTTCATTACAAAATATGTGAACTAAATAACATGATATTGAGTTCAATTCAACGAGATCGTTTTACATGACATATCATTTTTTTTATTATTGAAGAAGCAAGAAGAAACTGAATGCTAAAGCTCTTACTTCTCTAAATTAATGATTATTATAAATTTATCATAAATTTACACCTTCCATGGTCTGATCTGCCCAGTCTGTGTCCTTTAGTAGCGAAGACCATAAGACACACTATTATAGGTAAACAACGAGCAGTGAGCCGTGAATGTAATTTACATTTTGGTACGTTCTACGATTTAGGGGAGGCGGCATTTCTGCAGTCCAGCTAACCAAGATATACTTTACATGCACCAGTCAATCACGATTTTCTCATGCAAGTTTTTATGCTGACTGAATGCAGATTCCCCCCAAAAGTGGACTGCGCTGATTTTTATGGCTCACTGCTCGTTGTTTACTTATACTATATGTATTTGTAACCCATTGTCATTGTGACAGTCAAGATGTTTTAACAAGGGGGGTTATCACTGTGATCACAAATGACAATTTGTCCTGGGCTTATCTCCCTTGGCTCATTTTAATATTCCTCAAAACCTGAATTTCTATAAATGAATATGAATATCAGATCTTACCTCTTTCAGCCTTTGTAGTTTGTACATTTATGTTAATATTGTTATTGGTTATTGTAATTAGTTGGTTGTAAAAGCTATCTCAAATAAGCTTACCGGTATATGTTGATTGTATTTAAAATGACTTGCAGACTCAAAATGACTTGCAGACTCAAAATGAAATTTATTGTATTGTAGTAAGCTTGACCTGTTTAAATTTCTAAATAGTCCATTCAGTGCTGAAAGGGTTAATAGCTAAAGCTACTAGATCTGAATTTAAAGAGGAAGTCCCTACAATGAACGCATATTTTCAACAATATCAAAAACTTGGTATTAGTTATGCTCAATCATTATAAATGAAGGTTGCCAATTTGAACTTATTTTGAAAAATGCCCCTGTGATACAAATAAACGGATTTCATCAATACTTATATATTTTTTTCTACAACATAATATTATCGGCCTTTTCCTTTAAAACTTTCAGTGTTTTGCCGATGATCACCTGATCCCTCCATTGTTTATATAATAGCTTTTCTCGGAAGTGGTCGGAGAAATGCGAATAGGACGAACAGTTAGGAAACTAAAACCCAACCCAAATAAAACTGAAACATCGGGGAGTAAAATTAGGATCTGCGATATCAAACACAGTGACACGGATGTTTTGTAATTATAAACGGTAACTGGATGGGTTTTCTTGTGATATACTACTTTTCAGCATATAAACAAATGAGTTTTGTACATTTTAGGTGTTTTTGAAACACGTCAAATGTAGGGACTTCCCCTTTGACCCTTTCCCTGTTCTATGCTTATTACAAAACTCAATACCTACAGTACTGAATATTCATGGACAAAAAAGTTATAATGAAATATGGAAGGTGGAACATTGTAGCCATTTTAGAAACTATAGAAACAGATCTTATCTAATTCCATTTATATATGCAAACAGAGCAGACCCTGATCAGACAGCTCCTACATGAGTCTACTCTGTTTGCAAATGTGTTTATATGAACTAAAGGGTTAAATCAAAATCTTCAATATGAATGTTTTCATATTTCAAGTCAATATCAATAAGGCAGATCTAAATGTTCACTTAACCCTTTCCTTCATAGAAATGCCTTTTTCACACCTTTGCAACACAGTAGACCATGATCAGGCAGGTCCAATAGAAACTGTCTGACCAGATTCTGCTGTTTGCTTATAATTATAGATATGATCCTACCTTTTGTCTAAGCAAATATTTCCGTAAAAAAATTACATCATAAAAACAAGAGCTGTCACAGTCACACTAAAGCCTGGGTCATGTGTATGCCTGGACGCTATCACATTTTGTAGAAGCCTTTTGTGCCAAGCTATTTCAAAATTGTTTTATGTAAAACAATATTTAAGACAAGTTTTTTTGTAAATGAAGCCCAAGGTCAAGTTGGTTTTTTTTGTAAATGAAGTCCAAGGTCAAGGTCACATTGACCTATAAATAGTACGTGACACCCCACCATCCCAAGATGTACTCATAAACTATATTTGGTGATCCTAGCTGAAGTAGTTTTGGAGATATACTCTGGACAAGGTGAAGCATATTTTTGCAAATGAAATCAAAGGTCAAGGTCGGATTGACCTTGACATATAGTATGCAACACACCGCAATCCCAAGAGGAACTCGCACACAATATTTGGCGATCCTAGCTAATTTAGTATTATAGGAGGTATACTCCGGACGTTTTTTTTTGTAAATGAAGTCCAAGGTCAAGGTCGCATTGACCTATAAATAGTTTGTGACACTCCGCCACTCCAAGATGTAGTCACACACCATATCTGGTGATCCTAGCTGATGTAGTGAAGGAAATATACTCCAGACAATATTATTTTTTAAATGAGGTCAAAGGTCAAGGTCAGATCAACCTTAAAATAGTTCACGAGTCGACACTCCGCCATCAAAAGATGAACTCAGACACCATATTTGGCGATCCTAGCTAATTCAGTATAGGAGGTATGCTCCAGACAAGTATTTTTTGTAAATGAAGCCCAAGATCAAGGTCACATTGACCTATAAATAGTATGTGACACTCCACCATTTCAAGATGTACTCACACACCAAATTTGGTGATCCTAGCTGAAGTAGTGTAAGAGATATACTCCGGACAAGCTTTTTTGTAAATGAAGTCAAATGTCAAGGTCAGATTGACCTTAAAATAGGTGACACTACACCATCCCAAGATGTACTCAAAAACCATATTTGGTGATCCTAGCCAAAGTAGTGTAGGAGATATTTTACGAACAAGCAAAATCTGCACGCACACACACGCACACACACAAACATGTACACATACAGACAGTTCAATCGCTATATGCACTAAAGCCTAATTTACTGAATATTCATGAAGTGATAAATGCTTGCAAAAATATTAAGTTTGACTGGCTCACTGTCATTTAATAATTGACTGCTAAATAACAATGTCATTTTAATTTATACTGATATGTCTGAAGAAAATTATTTGGTGCCAAAACAGTTCTAATACAAATTTGTGTCTCTAATTATCCATATGATATATGTTATATCTGATGGATATTATACCGGTTATAACCGGTATGTCTTTGCTATATTTATATGATTTTAATATATATGCATGTGCTGTTTTATAGGTAAGAAGGTTCTTCAAATAATTTATTTTTATTTAAAATGTTGTTACCTTATTTACCAAACTATTATAGAATCTCTAATTTTTATTTATTTTTTCAAGCCAGAATTTGATGTTTTCATAATTGGTCATGTTGGTCAATATAGAACTAGCTATTCATTGCTAATGTTATAAAAAAAATACCGCCTGAACATGTAAAAACTATGTCTGGTAGACCTATAGTTACAAGTTTGGAAATGTGCCAGTAGCCTATTGTGTTTATTAATAACCAAAATGGTTATCTCCTCATATACCTAGCCAATTATAAACTTATCATCCTTAGTGGTAAGATAAAAGTTGTAATGTCCAATCATATGCAAGGTTTCTGATTTCACATCCCACTAATATCTAAAAATAAATCCCAAGTAATCTATTTGATTGAATCAGTCACATGACATGGTTTATAGTTATTAGTCATCAACTGCACCAAGTAAACTTCCAAGAATTTGTCTTATTATTAAGTCAATTAGGTGATAATCCAACACAAACTTTTGTTGAATGTTCTCAAATTCCAAATCTGACGTTATTCAATTTGGTTTGTATCACGTATTTCTGTCATGAATGACCTTATTTTATCCCAAGGTCGCGTTTCTCTCTCTCCCCCCCCCCCCCCCCCCCCGAAAGTGTCGTACCTGTATAGACAAGGCCTGCTTCGACCAATACATCTGGCTGCAGAGGCAGATAGTCTGGCCAGGTCTTGTAAGATTCCGTCCTTTTCGTAACGACAGCATATTGTGGAAACTTTGGCTTTTGTTGTGTGATGCCCAAAACGTCGGTTTGGTTGTTGCTCAAAAAATGTTGGTTCACTTTTAAAACATCTGCCATGCTTACATATGGGTATGACAATTCTTACATTCGACTGAGACCTGAAATCCACAAAACCAACAACTAATATCCCGAATTCCTCTTATCCTCCGCCGGAAACCCTAATGAAAAACCAACATAAATGGTGTTGTGAAAGGCGTGTCTAACTATTTTTAGTACAGGATTTCCCCACTGAAAACCTTTATTTAGTAACATCTATTTATAAAGGCAGGTTATTCCAATTATTTGCTATTGGCCTCCTACGTCATAAGAAATAATCAAAGTTCTGACAGTACTGAAGGTTTCGGACATAATATATACTATATTGATTGTTTGCTGTGAATTTTTCTACATCTACATGTGTGGGATATTGTACGGTCTTATATGTCCGTCGCCATAGCGACGGACATGACCGTACAATATCACACTTGTCGCCAATTAACCTTACTAATAGGTAAATCCTTACAACTTTAGACCATTTAGATACTTTTCTCTAGAAAGGAGATAAAATGGCGGAGGTTTTAATTGCTGCTGACAAATGCAGATAAGAGACTCAACTGCAAAAAAATAAGCCCATTTAAAGAAAAATCTCTTTCTTCACAATAAACTGTTATGAACCAGAGCACTGATACTGTTCTCAGTGAGTGTTAATCAAGATATGCTCATACCAAAACTTTTATACAAATTTTTTAGTATACATGTATGTATCATCATATTGTGAATTTGTCACATTTTATACTCTCATGTTTTAGCAGACATCATGTAGCTGTAAGCACAATGCATTTTCTGTTTTCACTTGTAATATTGACTTGAAAAAATTAATTACCATGACCATGTGCCGTCTACATAATCTGACTCTTAATCCATTTTATCATTGTTTCCAATTAGAAGGTCAGGCATAAATGACAGATCTGGCACTAGATTTTTTTGTACAGGAATTTAGACCTAAAAGTTATATCAGTTGTTGTATATTGGCGACAACTACTGGGATACTCCCAACAATCAATTTCTGATTATGACGGGGAGGTTGGGGACAGTGTTAGCTTGTTAAAACAAAATCTACACAGATTTCCATTATATACAAAGTTATGGTTAAAAATAAAATGATATATGTTGTCTGAAAATCATGTCAGTAGTTTGGAATACATTTAAAGAATTGTTTTATGAACATGTCATACACAGTGCGATTCCAATAGTTCAACTTGCCACTTTGTGCCAATAGAGCCAAAATTGATAGTTTAATGTAGTAAAGAGCCATCACTCCATTATTTGAAAGTAAGGGTAATACTTCTGCTACAATCTTGTGGATCATAACAGTAATTAGCATGCATCATTCACTTATCCATATATACACTTCCACCAATTTTAGACATTCCTTCAGACCTTATGATTCTAAATACCTTACAAGCAATTGCCAAATATACTGTGGGGTGATATTAACAATATGACAAATTATAAAGTAACAAATATATTTCAACTTAGCATGGCAGGATACAACAGGGAAAATAAAATTAACTAGAAAATTGTTTCCAAGACACTGATGCACCCCTTCCCCTAACAATATTTTCTCTATATCAAGCACTTTTGACTATGTGTTATATAGTGAAGAAAATTTCAGAGTCCCATAACTCTGGTAAAAATGGTCAGAGCAATAATTACATTCTTTAAGAAACTCTTCACATCAAGGTTGACAGCTTATCACGGGTGAAAATTTGAAGTAAAACCTCCCATTGGTATATTGGTTGTTAGACACATAATATTTTAGTGAAGACGACTTCAGGGTTCCATAACGGGTACAATTGGTCTGAGCAAAAATAAGCTCATATAATAGTTTATCCAAGCCTATACTTTGTCCTTTTGTGTGATTGCATTGTATTTTCTTACTTTTTCCTGAGGAAACTGCGAGTGTGAGTCTGTTCATGGCCAATTTGTGAGTCTGTGCTGCAAACAATACAGACCCCGATCAGTTACCACAACTGGTCAGGGTCTTCGCTATTTGCAGCATCATACATGTAACAAGTATATCAATATATGATATAATTAAAAATAAATTATAGTCATACATGTAATTTACAGTTAGTGCTGTAAACACTACAGACCCTGATCAGTAACGGGCGTCATAGAAATAAATTATTTTAATTAGAAATAAATTACATACATTACTGTAAGATACTATAAGACACTATAAGATACTATAAGCCTGACACGTAAATCAATAAATGATGAAATGTATATAAATTAAAAGATAAGAAAGTGTTTTGTCTCATTTTGTTTGCCTTTCTTCTTTTTTCCTTTTAATGATTTTTTTTAATAATATAAAGGATACAAAAATACTACCATCCAAACTAATTAAACAACAGAGGTTGGCAAAGTGGGACACACTGTTTGGATTCAGATCTAATACCAAGTAACTGTCTGACCAAAATCTAAACTGTTTACAACTTGTGACAATTTTGCCTGAAGTCAAACTGCCTAAAACTGATCTTTTAGAAATTCAAATGATGACAAACCTGAAGCATGCGATATTACAGATCTCTACAGCTTGCTTAATCCTTGCAATGCTGAGTAATGTTTCGTCTGCAACAATTCATTCATTTGCATTGTCGTCTGCTTCAATTCTTAAATCAACTTTCTTTCATTTTTTTGCAAAAATATGATCAAGATGACAAACAGTTGGGATCCTGATGAGATGCTAAATTATGTGGCCTCTCATCTGGATCCAAACTGTTTGCATAGGTAATCACAGTTTCGCCGCTAGCGTGCAAAGGGTTAAGCGTATGACCTGGAGAGATTTTAGCATGATGTAACAGTTGCCCTGCACTAACTGACCACCAGTGCTGTAACCGTTATAGGTAGTTTCTGATGTGAAGAAGTCTATCTAACCCTTAATTTCCCTCATGTAAAATTGTTTCCATGCATCTGCAAACAAAAATAGACCCAGATAAGACAGCTCCTATAGGACCAGGGTCTGCTCTGTTTGCTAATGGATCCACCTTCCATATTTCATTATAGATATTTTGTAAGATTCCGGAACCGGATTGTAAGCCAAGCACTGCACATGCGCGTATTCTCTTTAGTAATTGCTAATCACATTGTACTGAATGGTTGAACTGGATAAGTCAATTTGGAAGACGAGATCAGTATCTTTTTCCAATATATATATACAGTACTATAATTTTTTTCTTCTTCGTGCGTAGAAACAGCATAAACTGATATCATAATATCTGTGCACCTCTCACTATGCAAAATGCGAAATGTGAAATGCTATATGCAAAATCCTAAATGCGATTTGCTAAATGCGATTTGCTAAATACAATTTGCTTAATGTCAAATGATTGAAACCATCAACATATCACGTTTCACACGAGACAGTGCTTTGATTTACATAAGTCGGGATAAAGATAGGTATACTTGTAGACACAATTTTGTTTGCATTTAAAGGATTGGGTTTTAATTAGATTTTAGTTTTTTCTAAAGCATAGGTATTTCGCATCTAGCTTTTCGCATTTAGCATGGCGCACCGGCCTTTCACAGTAGGCCTAAACACCGACTTTAAACACAATTTGCATTACGATATTGTAAAAATTCAAGTTTTATTTAACGCCAGTTGTCGCTAATTAATGTGCGATAAATGGTACATTTTAGGTCTAAATTGGCACACGGCTCTCCCTTGTCTGTTCCACGCAACATCAATTATAGGGCACTGCGACACTAAAATGATCACGTAGCAAAGGATGTAGAACAAAATAACTCTACATGCACAGATTCATAGCCGAACGAAGAGCACTCATACACATACACCAAACACATATCCCTCGCCAGACTAAGTCCTTCGGATGAGACTTTATAAATTGAGGTTCGATGTATCAGTTCTTTACACTGCATGTGCATCTAAAGAGAGTAGGGCACCACGCCCGGGTTTCTCTGTATCCACCCCTCTCTCTGGGACGTCCCATAGTTTATAATGACATATGGACACAGGATGGTTTGGTCATGGCAGAAACTGTAGAATCAGACACATCATATTTCATAAGCAAACAGAGCAGACTTAGATCAGACGGCTCCTTCAGGGTCCGTGTGATCTGGATCTAATCTGTTTGTAAAGGAGGAACATATATGAGGCAAGGTTTAATTGTTTATAACCCTCCTCCATTATATTTTTGTGAGAATTAATGATATTATGGCTATTAATCAGGTTAAACTTTATAATGGCATGTGATCACAGGGAACTTGCCCATGACAGAAACTGTATAGACAAATCTCTATTATTTTACAAGCAAGCAGGGTAGACTCTAATCATACATCTATGATATGGGTCTATTCCGATTGCAAGTGTGTCAAAAGGTGTCAGTATGATTGCTAGTGATAACTTACCGAAGCGGCTGGTCTAACAGGGTGTGGAATGTGCCGAATAGTAGATCATGACAGATTATTTATGTAGATCTACGTGTATCTATTTATATGGGGATTTAGCTTACGAATAGTTTATACATTTGTATATTGTTATAAGTACAATAAAACAAGTCACGGGTTATCCATGAACTATATGGTGGTTTTAAATTTTCTTATTATACAACTGGGAAACCTCGAGACGACCCGGAAGTGAAACTGATGAGTTATCCATGTTCTTCGTATAAATTGCATTTTACGCCTTTGCAAACAGAGTAGACCCAAATCATACGGTCCATGGAGGTGCCGTTTGTTCGGGGTCTGTTCGGTTTGTTTATAAAAAAAAACCCATAGATTTGATTCTACAGTTTCTGTCATGGTAGAAAAAATAAAGCTAATGAATATTCATGACGTCATCATTTCTTATAATGTTATAAGGGCTAATTGTGAAAGTAAAAAATACACAATGGAATGACTGCACTTTAATCCGGAATAAACATTACAGTATGTGTATTTATATAAATAAGAAATTAAATAAATAAATAAAAAAGATAGCTAACAAACAAGAAGTGTTTTATCACGACCGATACTCGAAATATAGAACGTTCTGATACTGAACTACTTAACCCGTTACTCCATAAATACGCTGTGGTATTATAGAGAAATGTGTGTCGCCAAAACACAAATGTTTTTGGTACTAAATAACTTTTTTTTAAATGTCCCAGGATTCCACAATTAAATGTGTATTTACATGTAATTACTTCACATGTACGAGTAATTACTAATGTTTCATTTCCGTACTTCACGTTGTGTCCAAATAAACAGAAACAAATCTTAAACCTAAGTAAAATGTTCTGTATTCACTAACTGTTTAACTAAAACCTAAATTAATTCGAAAACCAAAAGGCTCCATTTTGCCAGCAAGGGTCTGGACCTTGCAGTGGATGGTCCGCCAAGCAGTTTTTATACAGACCCATTAACTTATGACGTAGGTCCAACTGATTAACCACGCCCGGCTAGGCAGCCATATCATATAACCACGGTCAAACCTCTTAAAATCTCTAACCTTTAGTTTCCTAAGTAAAGTATATTTGATCGATGTTAACATTATACTTGCTGGACCCATCAAACTGTTAGTACATTTACAGTAAAACTTTTATCGATTGGACATAGGAATCTTAACCCTTCTCTTGCTGAATTTTAAAATACATTTCTCCTTCTTTACCCATGCCCTGTTGTATAATTACATATATCTTCACTGTGTACAAGTATTTCGCTGTGCAGTCACTGCTGTGGAGTGCACTGGTTGCACAATCAACTTGTAAATAGTGCAGACCCTGATGAGACAGCTCCTGCAGGAGCTGTCTCATCTGGGTCTTCACTATTTACAGGTAGGTATATTGACGTGAATAGCAAGCGAAGGGTTAAAAAGTAGGTGATTGCTTAATGCAGGACAAAAGTCCTATAGGAGTTTTCTGCATTACCTTTGACCTGCATTGAGCTACCATCTAACTTATAGAACAAAAAGTAGACCTTTCTTGATGGTCGCTTAAGACAGGTTCTACTGTAATTATAATAACATGAAGCTAGCTACACGTCTATGTCCATAACACCTTTGTTCATAAAACAACGCTTTTTAAAGCCTTTGCCAGCAGAGTAGATTCAGATCAGGCCATGATGATGCTATAAAACCATTTGTTTGAGTCTGAGATCATTCTCAAGCATCTAATTGGTCAGATTCTGAGATTGCTCAGAATATAACAAATCTGATACTAGAGAATGATCTCAGACTCAGACATTTTTAAACGATGGGACATGGCTCAGACGTCTGATCACGGGTCTGCTATGTTTATCCATGACTTTATACAGAGCTGACTATAGCCTTTATTATATGGTGCTTGACGCTTTTATAAATTTCAGCGACGTAATATTCAAACATTTATTATTTCTTAATCAATATTCATGTTGTAAAGGACATACGTGCAAACAGTCTGGATCCCGATGAGACACCGAGTAACTCAGCGTCTCATCATGATACAAAATGTCTGGCACTCAGACACTGTTATTTAAATTAAATTGAAGAAAAATATATTTTTAGAAGCAGACGACAATATTTGCAGACTACAATTGTTTAGAGATCAGAAGGTTAACACATGTTGCACATTTTGGCGAAGTGTCTGGATATATTGTCACTCAGTTTCTTCCGTATAAATGCACAGTAACTAAACAATGAACTGTAACATGCATACATACAACTTGTCTTTGTACATGCATGAGTTATTCTCATCTGCACTTTGATCGTTTATGTCACGTAAACTATAAAATACAGAGCAATCGTCGGCCGTTTACAATGTATTAGAGATGTTAACAATAGATTGGTCCATACACGTAAGACTCATATATAAATACTGATAAAGTAATCAAACATGCCGTGTGTGTGAGTGTAGGGTTTTCCTCGTGATAAATATAGCCATGACTCATCGCCAATTATGACACCAATGTAGTAGACCCAGCCTACCCAACATTAAGTCTAATCAATGTGTGTGATATATTTTGTTCAATTTTGGCAAACAGTGTAGAACCTGATAAGACGAGTCTAATCTGGATCTACATTGTTTGTGAAGTCAAAATTGTTGATTTTCTCGAGCTCGGGCCAATAAGGGTTATCGATACAGCCATAGTTTTATATACATGTAGCAAGAAGGTCGAAATACTTTATACAGGTGAACTTCGATATCTCGAACTCGGATAACTCGAAGTTCGGGTTTACTCGAACTAAACGTTCGGTCCTTCCAGAATTTACAATACAGAATTGTTATAGATTATATCACTACGTATATCTAGAAACAAATGTGATCGCCAGATGCAGGTCAAAAGTAATGCGATCTGCATTGTGCTGTGAAATTGAGAAATTGTTCAACTTAGAAATCGGGTAAATCGAACCTCTGTTATCTGTTATTGTATGGCCCCTTGAAGTTCGAGATATCGAAGTTTAAGTGTATTTGAGACAATGGTTTCATAAACACAACTAAGATAAAAAAATATATAGAATCGTTAACAATAAAATTATTTTAAAACCTTTCTAAACCCAGACGTTCAAAATAGTATCAATGACGGCCTGTAATACAGTTTGCATCTTAAACCATTACCCCATAGGCTATTTTTAGATACAACCTCTTTGAATAAATCTACCGAAAAGGAGCATTAACTACAGAGAAAAGGAGAATTTTAGATTTTTGTAGTTTGAAACCATTGTTATAAATAGAGCATTTGCTCATATAGGAGCAAATGCTCTATTTATCACAATGGTTTCACAAAGTGACTTTTACAGAATCGTCAAAAGTCGTCAATATGAGGGAATGGGTTAATCATGTTAATGCGGGGTAAAACCCATGCAGAAAGCTCCCAAAGGATATGTCATCACGAAACTCACCCTCTTATCAGGATTAAAACTGACATAAGAACGAATGAAGCAAGTGAGTTTTTGCGTATTGTGGGTATTACGCCTCCTGTAGGAGCTTTCAGCATTACTTTCAGCTGGCACATTTGTTTCTAGATATGTGTGATGGTACATTTTAGAACAGCTCTGTATTGTAAATGTTTGGAAGGATCGAACTTTTACTTCGAGGTATCCCAAAGTTTGAGTTATCCGAATTCGATATATCGAAGTTCAACTGTAATTAGCTAGAACAAAGTAAAGGTATAAGTCTAGTTGTCTGTTGTTCTCTGAATAAACATGTTTACTGCTTGTGAACAGTCAATATTCACACGCCAACGGTCAATATTCATACGTCAACTGTCAGTATTCATATGTCAACGGTCAATATTCATACGCCAACGGTCAATATTCATACTTGAACGGTTAATATTGATACGTCAACGGTCAGTTTTCACAATATGTTGTCGAAGGTCAATATTCATATAACGTTTTCAATGGTCAATATTCATAATACTCTATCAATAAGACTTTGAAACAAATAAAAAACAACAATCAACTCCAGACATCTATTTCAAACGAAGAGTCAATATAAAGTTAATAACTGTACACGTAGTTAAATAAACAACCGGTTGGAATAATGATTATTTTCTATCAATGTACATGTATATGTATCGGTGTATATACACTATACAGGCCACTCTATGGTACTCTAGGATGTTCTTTTGATGTAAATGTTTGATTATTATGCTGAGGCATTACGTCTTATTTCAAGGACAATGCATTAAAATGCATTATTGACCCAGATTCAGTTATGCGCTGTAATAAAGTTTTATATAATATAAAAAGAAAATATACAATATGATATATTACGATACGTGCGGAAATTTATTAATATAGATATAATGCATTTTCAATATCAAAATATAATCCACTTAATATGGAAAAATAGTCAAACAGGGAGAGCCACACACGAAATGACACCGCACCAAACACCATCTAACAAGAAACGGTAAAGTCACAAGACAAAACATAACAGGACGCATATCAAGACGAAACACATTAAACATTAAGCATATTAAACAACAAAATTGACCGTAGGCTGAAAGCAGGAGTGCCGCCTTGGTACGGCCAGCAGCCCCAAAAAAGGGCTACTGGGGGACTTAAACCTGGTTTACGGGTACCCAACCTCGTCCTTATCCCACTTTCACCAAAGTCAAAATGTAAATAAAATTCCCCCTCCAGACAACTCCACAACATGCATAACGATGTCTGCCAAAATGAAAATGATTTGAAAATAAACGTTAGAGGTAAACAAGCGACGTCATCATGTAAATGACGTCATAATTTAAAAGTACGGGAAAACTATTTGAAACACTTCTACACCGACATTTAATAAAAGATAAATACAATTACTAGTGGATATTAAGCATGCGCAACTGTTTTGTTTGAAAAAGAATAAACGTGACATCGTAGACATGTACTCGATGACTATTCAGGTCAGAGCAGCTGTGGAGAAGTCATTTGGGGTACGACAGAACTGGCAAAATACAAATATCTAATTTCCTCCCTCCGTAAACGGGTTTACATACTGCATGTTTGGTTGTGAACCCTTTTACAGTTGGCAATCACGCTGGCCTCTTTGCATGTACGCCGACAAGAAAGGTTTAGTACTCTATGAAGGCGACCTCTTAAATCCAGAAATGGAAGGAGAACGTCAGATATCTGTACTATTTCATTTTTGTCGTACCCTTTATTACTTTTCTACAGTTACTCTGTTTGCAGCTCAATCATTGAGTACACTAGCGATAGGTGGATACAGTATGTTCAATTAAATGTTTTTTTGTTATACATGCACTTTACCACTGTATTTGCTGTCGCGGTTTTTGTAGATTAGTCGGAGAGGGGATACGTTTATTTACACTGTTTGTCTTTTAGGATGGGGATGGAATAAGGGTGAGGTTGGGCGTCCATAAACCGGTTTAAACCCCCGGTGACTTTTGTCACTGACCGTTCCAAGGCGGTACTTCCATCTTCCTCCTATTGTATGTTTGTTTTGTCTTTGTGCGTCTCTTGTTGTTTTTTCTACCTATGTACATTTGCTGTTTCCTTGTGTTGCTGTTCGGGCGAGTGTTTGTTCTGTATGTGGTGTTTCCTGCATGACTCATTTTTGTACTTTTAAGAGGGAATCTTCATAGAGTATTAAGCCTTTTCCGTCGTCGCACAAGCAAAGAGGAAAGCATAATGACCAACTGTAAAGGGGTCGACCACCAAGCATGTAGTGTGCTGCAATATAGAGGGGTCATATCCCTAACTTTAGAAAAGTACGTAAATTACAATTGTATTTGCTGATGAGTAGAACATTACGGTGGTAAAATTTTGAAAATGTTTTACGAAGTTTGTCATATCTGTAGCCCTGTTTTAGTAGTTTTTCAGTGATAATAAGGTTACGATTGTTAAAATCATCAACAGAGGAACAAGCTCTAGCAAAACGAATAAGCTGAGAAATGTATACACCGTAACATGTAGCTCGGGGAACATCCCCATCCAAATGAGGATAGTTAACTATTTTAAAATTAAAGTCATCCCTTTTGTCATAAATTCCAGAAGAAATTGTTCCATTGTTTATAGATAAATTTAAATCTAAAAAGGCTGCAGATATGTCAGAACTATTTGCTTTATTAAGCTTGAGCTCCCTAGGGTAAATTGAGGTTATCATAGAATCAAAGTATGGGTTATCAATATTAAAAATGTCGTCTAAATAACGTGCTGTATTGTTAAAGGCATTGATGACATCCGCCTGTGAATCGCTGTTAAGGTTAAGCATAAAATCCCGTTCATAACAAAATAAAAACAAGTCTGCAATTAAAGGAGCACAATTGGTTCCCATGGGAATACCAATGACCTGGCGATAAACAGAATTACCAAAACGAACAAATATATTGTCTAACAGAAACATAATAGCGTCACAAAGATCTAAACATGTCCACGATGTATATTTATTTGTAACGTCATTGGTAAAGAACGCATGTCTAGAATTACAGGCAATAAATGATACTTTTTCTCTGGCAAATGTTTTATTTATAAGATTAGTAAGTTTGATCTTAATTAGATCGTGAGGTAATGTGGTATAAAGTGTAGAAAAATTATAAGTGCTTATAGTGTTAGCTTGGTGTTGCTTGATTTTTAATTTAGTTAAAACCTCATTGGAGTTTTTTATAGACCAAAAAAGGTTAATTCCTGAATTCTCATAAGCTTTATCGCAGTAACGCTTGACATGTTCTTTGACTGCTGTTAGACACGATGTAATTAGTTTGGATAGTGCAGTTGTTGTGCATGAGACAGAATTTGCTATGAAGCGTGATTTATAAGGCGTTTTATGGAGTTTAGGTATCCAGTACATCGTCGGAAGTTTATGATGTGTGATTAATATATCAGCGTTGAACTGTTTACATTTATTAACATGTTCAGATATTATGTCGTTTTCAGACTTAGAGACCACAATATATGACTTTGTCTTAGTTAGTTCTTGTTCTAAAACATCCACATAATAAAGTCGTCAAACGATAATTACATTGTTTGACGCTTTATCAGCTGGGACAAACACGTATTTAGAGTGAAATTCTTGTATACTATTTTTTAAGAAGCGAACTGAAGTCTTAGGTTTAGGCGGAAGAAGGTGAATGTTAGATTTGTAAAACGCGATACGTGTATCCATTATATTTGAAATTTGTTTTATCCATTTTGTAAGGGCATCATTGTCTGCATGTTCTCGGCGACACCATTTTACACTGAAGTCTAACAAAGATTCTATAATTTTGCTACGGCAGATTTCGAAATCTATCAAAGAAGGTAGTCTGTATTTAGGTCCCTTAGTTAGTAAAGTACGGAGACGTTTGTTTTCGATAATGTCAAAATTGCCTGTAATAACATGACCAGCCTCGGCGTAACAGAACTTAGAAGAATTACAATTTCAACTAACAGGAATATTATTTACAATATTAAGGTCCGATACAATTTTATTGTAATTAAAAATAGTATTCCTTATAGGTATTTTGTACTTATAGCAGATAATTGGAGATTCTAAGTTTTTGAAATAGGCTGGGATGGTATTAATTACGTTTTTATCGCGAAATATTGATTGTAGATCGATAAAATCTATACCTTTATTAACAAAAGGAATTTTCAAAAAATATCTTTTATGGGCAGACACTGAATCAACGTGTGGTCGAAGAACATGCCGAGTGTAGTTCTGAATGAAAGAAGCTGTATTATATAAAGGGTCTGTTCGTAAGATCACTTTGTCTGCTTCTATGTCAATGTCTCTTATGGAAGAAATAGACAAAGAACATAGACGAGAGAGCATAGTATGTTTGCCAGATTGTAGACGTATATTGTGTAAATCTGAAACAGACGTTTTAAGATATGTATTATTATTTTGTATTTAAAAAAAGAAAGTTAAAATAATAATAAAAATTCCGTATTACGTACCATTACATATACATGTATACCGATACATTAAAATATCACTTAGTCGTATAGTCAAGATGATAAATATTTCCGAAGATTTTGAAGGTAAATTCTTTAAGAATAAATAAATACATACTTCGCCTTATGTTGTAGTAATGGTAATCCGCCTTGGTATATGTTTAAAACATTAACATCGACTGACTGTTTGAATACCAGTGCCTATCATTTTGTGCGCTTTCACATTCACTTGATTTTAGTCCAGGTGCCGTACACATGCGTAGGCCCAGCTATAAGATACCAGTATAGCGCTAGATGTACAAGAAAATGCCGATTACTTACTTTCGTCTAATAACATGGCCTTTTGTTACAAGTGATTTCGCTGTCACCTGTATTAAACACACACCCTTAGAGTTGTTTTGGATGGTTGCAGTAGACAGGGTTTACTAATAACGTGCTGATTGATCGCGGTATACAGTAAAACCCTCTAAACCGGATTTCTAATAGAGAAGAAGTTAGATACATTTAGGCAGATGTCTGCTTAATACAGGATGAAAGTCATACAGAAAGCTCCTAGAGGAGCTTTCTGCATGACTTCCACCCTGCATTAAGCTGTCACCTGTCTCCAAGACCGATATTTATACGTCCAGTTTAGCGAGGTTTTACTGTACTCGGGGGATCACGTCGTAAATCTCCCATGGGAACAGTCTGCCAACCGTATCCTGTATTAACCCTTATCCCGCCACCCGTGACTTAACTCGCATTCGCAAACAGCTTGGATCCAGATGAGACGCCGAGTAACTGTTACAGACGCAAAAAAAGGCTTACCTGGAGAGAGATAGGGTCATATTCATACACATAATCCAAGGTTGTTAATAAAAACAAAATAGATGAACGATAAATATAAATTTTATTTTGTAAAACTGGAATTCATTGAAATAATTTCGACATACTTTAATTTCAAATAATCGAGATTTTTAACGTATATGTACTTTGATTCCCAGACAGGGTAGATTTATGGAGGAGGATTTGCTGCTCAGTAATGGTAAAGCTATGGAGGAGGATTTATTTACCACTAATGGTAGAGTTATGGTGAAGCATTTGCTGCTAAAATAAAGTGAAAACAATAAAAAAAATAAAAAAAATAAAAATGAACTTCGATATCTCGAACTTGGATAACTCGAATTTCGGGATAACTCGAAGCAAACGTTCAGTCCTTCCGAAATTCACAATGCAGAATCGTTCTAAAATGCATCACTACGCATGTCTAGAAACATATGTGACAGCTTAATGCAGGTCAAAAGTATGCTGAAAGCTCCTACAGGAGCTTTCAGCATTACTTTAGACCCGCACGAAGCTGTGAAATTGAGAAATTGTTCAGATTGGATATCGGATGACTCGAGCCTGTGTTTGTATGGTCTATTGAAGTTCGAGCTATTGAAGTTCAACTGTAAAACTGGCAATTCATTTACTTCACAGAGAACATAGGATTAGAGTTGTTGTCTACAGATGGTAGATTATGGTATTTGCTTATATGACAGAGCTTGTCGTTCAGAGACAATACATCTATTATATATACATGTACTTCAACCAGGAGGCTGATCGTTGATAGAAGATTGACTTGCTAGTTGTGGTAGATGGTATACTTGTTTCCCAGGGAATGTAGAGCTATGGTGAATGATTGTCCTCAGTGGAAATACATGTTTTGCTGCCAAGAGAAGGTTGAGCATGTGTGAAGTATTGCTGCCAAAAGAATGTAGAGATTATGTAGAGTATTGCTGTCAAGAGAAGGTAGAGGTATGGTGGAGGATTTACGTCCAGTAGAATGTAGATTCCTGCTCTCAAATAAAGGTAGAGATATGGTAAATGAATTGTGTCCCACAAAATGTAGATATTTGTCGTCAAGTGAATGTAAATATATGGTGACCGATTTGCGCCCCACTGAAAATAGAATTTTGCTGTCAAATGAAGGTAGAGCTATGATGATGATTTGTGTCCCACATAATGTAGATATTTGCAGGTATGGTGGTTGGTTTGCGTATGACAGAATGTAAACTTTAGCTGGTAAGAGAATGAAGAGGCTATGGTATCAAGAGAATGTAGAGGCTATGGTATGTGATCTGTGTCCCACATAATGTAGATATTGGTCGTCAAGTGAAGGTAGATCCATGGTGGTTGATATTTGTAGAGCTATGAGGAATGATATGTGCTGCCAAAAGAAGGCAGAACTTTGCTTAACCCTTTCCCTCATAAAAACGTGTTTCACGCATTTGCAAACATAGTAGACCCAGATCAGACAGATCCTATAGGGTGATCAGGGTCTACTCGGTTTGCAGGGTCATGCTTTATGCTATAGAAATTTGACAGATCTGTTTCTTTAGTTTCTAAAATGGCTACAATTTTACACCTTCCATACTTCACTATAACTATTTTGTCCATGAATATTCAGTAGGTATTGAAAATTGGACTATTATATAGAACAGGGGAAGGGTTAAGGTTATGCTCCCAGAGAAGGTAGACCTTTAGTCGATGCTTTATGCTATGATGGAGTGTAGTATGCTTCTCAAAGAAAGTAGAAATGTGACGGAATGGAACATTTACTTCTCAGAGAAGGTACAGCTAAGGTGGAATGGAACATTTGCTTCTCAGAAAAGATAGACCTAAGGTGGAATGAAGCATTTGCTTCTCAGAGATGGAAGAGCTAAGGTGGAGTGGAAAATTTGCTTCTCAGAGAAGGTAGAAGTATGATGGAATGGCACATTTGCATCTCAGAGAAGGTAAAGCTATGGTGGGGTAATTGCTTCCAAAGAAGACAGTGTTATGATGGCGGATTTGCTTCATTGGGATGGTAGAGTTATGGCAGAGTATTTGTTATAGCTGTAGTGGAAGATTGCTCTCTAGAACAGGTATAACTATGGCTTCTCAGAGATCGACGGTGGAGGATGTCCTGTCAAAAGAGACCCGCCAATATATGGTTAAACCTCGCTTTGATATAAAGAACTGGGATGGGGTCATGAGACATGTAAACACGTGATATGAATCAAATGAATCAACCATGTCATGGGTGCTTTGATACACTAATTCAAAAATAAACATTTATCTAATAAATCTAAACCTTTTATTTTTAATTAAAATCTACCGACTCAAAACTCAGTTTGGACCTCAACTTCATTATTTTCAACCAACTCGTGATGTAGTAATGGGCATATGGTTATAAAATGTCTGAGCTTGAGTCTGAGATCATTTTCAAGTACATATATGTATCTGATTGGTCAGATTCTGAGCAAGATGGAATTTTAAAACAGGTGGTAGCTGAATGCAGGACACAAGTTATACAGAAAACTCACATAGGAGCTTTCTGCATTACTTTAGCCCTGCTTTAAGCAATCAACCTGCTTTTACATACTTATATGTTAATGAATTACGTTGTTGCATTAGCGAGACATTACCATACAAATATATTTCTCTAGAATGCATGTCTTTTAAAGATCGTCTCGTATCTCTTCGGGTTTATCATAAAATATAAGCATACATCTATATACATTGCATACATCTATATACATTTAACAAACAAATACTTACTAGATCTAAATTTGATTTTGGAATGCTGGTTTACTCATTCTCTCCTAGACCACTTTTAGACCCGAACCTCTTTGAACATTTACTGTAAAGGACCATTTACTAGAGAAAAGGAGAAACTTTCAGAATTGTGTAGTTTTGAAACCATTGTGATCAATAGAGCATTAGCTCCTATGGAGTAAATGCTCTATGTATCACAATGGTTTAAAAATGACTTTTACAGAGGCGTCAAAATGCGTCAGTAGGAGGGAATGGGTTATTCCTTTACCTCATGAATATTCATGAAAGAAACAATGAATATACGAATATGAATCATCTAAATATTACACAGTATATGACCACAGGAAGTCTTGACCATTACAGAAACTGTCGATATCAGATATATACCGGTATCATGTCATAAGTAAACGGAGCAGACCTTCATCAGGAGCCGTCTGATCTTGGTCTACCCTGTTTCCAAAAGTGTCAAAGCGCGTCTTTATCAGGTAAAATATTAAATATTAATTTTTAGTAGTGGTAGAACATACACGCTCATACGGTAAACCTTCTCTGTACTGGCTTCACTGCAGATCAACATTTGTAAATTAAATTTAGATGGCTGCTTATTGGAAAATGGACATGTATAAAACGCTCCTATCAGAGATTTCTACTTTAACCCTTTCCCTCATATAAACGTGTTTTCACGCATTTGCAAACAGAGTAGACCCAGATCAGACGGCTCCTAGAGGAGCCGTCTGATCAGGGTCTGCCCTGTTTGCTAATAGTATTTGATAGATCTGTTTCTGTACTTTCTAAAAATGTCTACAATGTCCCACCTTTCACATTTCTTTATAACTATATGTTAATGAATATTCAGTAGGTTTTGAAAATTGGCCTAAATAAAGAACAGGGAAAGAGTTAACGTTCGATTTAGTTAAAGTCAATTATCACTTATCCAAACTTTAAGTATAGAAAAATTGAAAACTTTCTGGACGGGAGACGACACAATGCAGGATAAAAGTCATACAGAAAGCTCCAAAAGGAGCTTAGGAGCTTTTTGTATGACTGCCATCCTGTATTAACCCATTACCCCATAAGCTATGTTTAGATCCAACATATTTTTATTAAATATACCGATAAGGAGCATTATGTAGTTTTGTGATATAAACCACTGTGATAAATGGAGCTTTCGCTTATATGGTAATAGATTCTTTCGAAATTTATAATTCGACGAGTTCACTAAAATATAGAGGTTAAAATGGGTTAAACACTGGTGCAATTTAACCATAATTGAAATATATCAAAAACACAGGTTTGGATTAGAATATACATGCTAACACAGTCTCTATCTTTAGTGAGTGTTACACTATAAACAACAGCATATATACAGTTGAACTTCGATATCTCGAACTTGGATAACTCGAAAATCGGGATAACACGAACAAAAACTTCGATCCTTCTAAACTTTACAATACATAGCTGTTCTTAAATGTATCACTACAAATATTCAGAAACACACGTGACAACTTAATGCAGGTCGAAAGTAATGCAAAAGCTCCAAAAGGAGCGTTCAGCATTACTTTCGACCTGCGAACATGAGCAAATTATCCAGATAAGAAATCGGACAACTCGAACCCCTGTTATCTCGAAATAATTTGTATGGTCCCTTGATGTTCGAGATATCGAAGTTGAACCTACACTACACACCAACAATGACATTTCTATGGTATTTCCACTATATAAAAACAACGGCATTTCTACGACATTTTATAATACAAAACATTTCTATTTCTTCAATACAAAAAACAACAACCGCTAAGCCGATAAGTAGGTAAAGAAGAATATAAAACGTGCTAACATCATGCAGGAATATCCATTCTGTATGCCTTTTACGTCGCATTAAGACCTTCCATCACATAAGCGCATTTCCACGCATTTGTAAACATAGTAGACCCAGATCTGATTCTACGGTTTTTTTCACAGCAAAACATTCCCATGGAAATTTTACAGTATAAAAATCAGCTAATAAACATTCATGATGTCATTATTTCTTTTATGAATATGGAACAGATAAAGGATAAAGCTGCAAACTGCCCAAAAGACCGATGATAAGACTTAACCCATTCCGTCATATTTACGCCTTTTGACGCCTCTGTAAAAGTCACTTTTTGAAACCATTGTGGTAAATAGAGCATTTGCTCCATACGAGCAAATGCTCTATTTATCACAATGGTTTAAAAAACTACAAAATACTAAAACATTTTTTTTCTCTCCAGTAAATCCCCCTTTTCAGTAGTTTTATTCAGTGAGGTTTGATATAAAAAGCCTATAAGGGAATGGGTTAATTGAGTGTACGAATTAGCTAGGTTTACTCTACATCAAAGGTGCCCGACGCATGCTTGGACTCATCCATGGACCCCCCCCCCCCCCCCCCCCCCCAAAAAAAATGTAATAAAAAAAATAAAAAAAATAAAAAAAAATATGATCGAAGTATGTTCAACTGGCCTAAAACTATCTATTTGAACCTTAAACCACTTCTTAAACCACCTTATATTCGTTAATCTTTTCAACAAAAACGCGAATTATGGTTAAACACTATCTAAAAACATTAAACTCGCCGCAATTAAAACGGTGCTTACTATTTCCAGTCAGCTACGAGGCGCCAGTTTTCTTTCTCCAACTTTCCTTTTGAACGGATGCGACCATTTTGCTGTGACCCGGCTCATAAACTATTCGATATGCAAATAGACTACTACTTCCGGGCCACAGCGATTTGGCCACCTCCGTTCAAAACGAAAGTAGGAGAAAGAAAACTGGCGTCTCATAGCAGACTACAAATAGCCAGCACCGTTTTAACTGCGGTAAGTTGAATGTTTTTCGAATGTGTTTCAGCATAATTCGCGTTTTTGCTGAAAAGTTTAACGAATACAGACCCCCCTATATACTTCTATGCATCCTGGCGGGAGTCACATCGTTTCGCTCTAGCGTATTTTCAAATTCGCGGTCTTGCAGCGACAAGACGGGGCAATATTTAAAGAATGCACTAACTGTGCCGCTTAGCATATGGAATTTGGAACGGATCAAGACCAAAATGATTAAAATCGGTGCTGAATTGGCTTTGCTGTAAGACTTTGAAAAACATGACTGTTGTATTTTCCGCCGCTGATCTGTCGTAGTTAGGTACCTTTCAATACATATATAGACCCGATAGGAATTTTTTTCCGGGTCGTGTTTTTCTTGTTTTTCGGAGTGGTTTAAGGTTCAAATATATCGTTTTAGGCTAGTTTAACATACTTCGATCACAATTTTTTTTTTTTTTTTTTTTTTTGGGGGGGGGGGGGGGGTGTTTCCATGGGTGACTCCAAGCATGCGTCGAGCACCTTTGCTCTACATTTGTATATGCAAACTGTAAGCGAGGCTACAGTGAAAAGTGTATGTGTGCTAGACAATACATTATACATATCACATGACCTTTGGTATGCTACGGGTAGATTTGTGGTTACCTTTGGTTCATCTGGATATAAACTGTCTTGAAAATAAATATAACAAACTATTACAGAACATGAAGTTGTACTGTACATAGGAGACACATACGATACCACATCATGTTTTACACTACACGGGAGACACATCAGATAAAACAGCATGATGTTTTACACTTCACGCGAGACAAATCAGATAAAACAACATGTTTACACTACACGGGAGACACATCAGATAAAACAACATGATGTTTTACACTACACGGGAGACACATCAAATAAACATCATGTTTTGCACTACACGGGAGACACGTCAGATAAAACAGCATGGTATTTTAAACTACACGCGAGACACGTCAGATAAAACAACATGATGTTTTACACTACACGGGAGACACATCAGAAAAAACATCATGTTTTGCACTACACGGGAGACACGTCAGATAAAACAGCATGTTTTACTCGACACGAGATACACATCAGATGAAACAACATGATGTTTTACTGTGCATAGCAGGCACATCAGATAAAAGATCATGTTTTACACTACACGGGAGACAAATCAGATAAAATAGCATGGAGGTTTTACACTACACAAGAGGCAAATCAGATAAAACAGCACGATGTTTTACACTACACAGGGGACACGTCAGATAAAACATCATGGTGTTTTACATTACTAGCGAGACACATCAGATAAAACAGCATGATTTAACTGCACATAGGTGACACGTCAGGTACAATAACAAGTTTTACTGTACACGAGAGCCCCACTGTTGCAAATAACCTTTCTGTTAAAAATAACTTTTCTGTTACAAATAACCTTTCTGTTAAAAAATAGCCTCACTCTTATAAACAGTTCCATTGTTACAAATATCCCTTTTGTTACTCACTCTTTTGTTACAAATAATATGTAACACCCCCCCCCTTTTTTTTTTTTTACAAATAACCTCTTTGCTACAAATTTCACTTTTTATTTATTTATTGGACGATTCTATTGCTTTGAATGTAACTAATTTCGTCAACCAAATAATCCTAAACTAATACAGTAGAACCCCGCTAATGCGACCACTTAATGCGACCACTTAAACAAACATGGCTGTTTTCATAAGCAGGTGGTTGCTTAATGCAGGACGAAAGTTATGCAGAAAGCTCCTATAGGAGCTTTCTGCATAACGTTCGTCCTGCATTAAGCAACCACCTGCCCTTGCCACTGTGAATTATGCCCCTTTTTGGTGTTCGCATTAGTGGGGTTTTACTGTATTTCGTCAAGTTCGCTGGTAGAGTTTTGTCCAGTAAACAGCATACGGTATAACGTGTCTAAAGCATTCAGTGATTTATTTAACGCAGGAGTCTTAAAAAGCAGGCGGTTGCTTAATGCTGGGCAAACGTAAGTTCCTCTAGGATCTTTCTGCATTACTTTTGAGCTGCATTAAGCTACCATACGCCTTACATGCCCCTAATTTGACCTTTATTTGATTGCCGCTTTTGATTATTTGCTTATGAAATGGATATGATTGTACAGTTTCTGCCATGGTCAACAAATACTGTGTTCATGTGCCATTATAAACAAGGGATCTAATTAACATTCAGGATGTCATTATTTGTCAAGATGCTGCCCCAACATAACATGTCTTGGAACTTTTGGAAGACAAAAACCAGGATGCAAAACAAAACAAAACAACAACAACAACAAAAACAAAAACATAACACAATAAATAACAAAATTAATAACACATACTATCACAAAAGCAAACCAACTGCAATTTTTAACTTTAAAACAAAAACGTTAATGAATATCAGAGAAATCAATGCCACTGCATCAGTAAACAATAGTTTGTTATAACAACTGTGAGTCAATGCATGGGCAAAACAAAACAATGTAGACCTGTTGGCCCACTGCCCTTTTTGCTATACAAATCAGTATCAAAGTTTGTCACCAGGACATACAGTTGAAACTCGATATTTCGAATTCGGATAACTCGAACTTCGGATAACTCGAAGTAAAAATTTGCCTTCCAAAATTTACAATAAAGAATCGTTCTAAAACGTACCACTACATATTTAGAAATATAGTGACAACTTAATGCCGTTCGAGTGTAATTCTGATAGTTCCTACAAGAACTTTCAGCATTACGTTCGAACTGCATTTAGCTGTGCACTTGGAGAAATTCTCCAGATTAGAAATCGGATGACTAGATTGTCTCTTATTTCGAAGTAATTTGTATGGTCCATTGATGCTCGAGATATCGAAGTTAAACTAATTTCATTTGCTAGACCCCATAGAGATTTGAAATTTTAACTTGGACTAGTTTATCTAATAGCTACGAGAGTTAACCCTTTCCCTATTGCATGTTCATGTAATGACGTAATGAATATTGATTAGCTGCGTTCGTATCTGAACTTCCTACATAACTTTCGCCCTGCATTAAGCTACCACCTGCGTTTAAGATCAATGATAAGACTTTTTTGTAGTCGCAATACAGTGTTTTGCTGCCATTGTGGTAACTAAAGACATAGCCAAACACTGAACAACTTGTGTCATCTAAACGTTCCTAAATCTTATAAAACTGTCAGGATAGTTCATCCGACAGAGATTTGAATTTCAGGGAGGTTGGTCTCGAATTCGATTACCGGCCGGGTCATACTGAATACTTTAATATTTTACTTCATTAAAAAATCTTTTATGTCTTTTCAAAAGAGTAGATCCAGATCATACTGCTCCTATAGGAGCAGTCTGACCAGGATGTGCTTTATTCGCTTATGAACTAATATAGGCAATATTGTACAGTTTCTGTCATAGCCAAACATTCCTGTGTTCATGTGCCATTATGAAAAAGTCTAATTAACAATCATGATATCATCATTTGTCAAGATACCCACCCAATATAACATGTCTTGGGACTTTTGGAAGACAAAAGCCAAGATGCAAAACAAAACAATAATAACAACAAAATTATAACAAAAACAATAACACAAGCCTCTACAAAACAAAACAACTGCCATTTTAAACTTTAAAACTGATACCAAAAAAGTAAATGAATATCAGAGAAATCAATTTTTCAATTTGAAAAAGACGCCATTATTTTCAGTGACTGATAAGAAAGTTGAACTAACTCATGATGTCTTACTCATAGGAAAATATTCAACCGGAATATATTTGAATCTCTTTAAAACGGCCACTACATCAGTTAATAATGGTTTTTTATAACACCTGTGAGTCCATATATGGACAAAACCAAACAGTGTAGACCCAAGAGTCCTCTGATCATGGGCTGAACTGTTTGCTATACAAATCAATATCAAAGTCTGCCACCAGTACAGACAGTTGAATCTCGATATCTCGAACTCGGATAACTCGAGCTTCGGAATAACTCGAATAAAAGTTTGGTACTTCCAAAATGTACAATACAGAATTGTTCTAAAATGTATCACTACGCATATCTAGAAATACATGTGACAGGAGCTTTCAGCATTACGCTCGACCTGCATTAAGCTGTGAACTTGAGAAATTGTCCAGATTAGAAACTGGATGACTAGAAATTCTGTCAACTCGAAGTAATTTGTATGGTCCCTTGATGTTCGTGATATCGCAGTTCAACTGCATCTGTTTCGCAGGATCCATTCGACATGGATACTATAAATATTTTAAATTTTAATTAGGACGAGTCTACTTAATAGATACGGGAGTTAAAGGGATGAAGTAGGCTGTAGCTTAATGCAAATCAAAACTAATCAAGGCAGCACATAAGGGAGCTTTCTACAGAACTATCATCCTGCATTTAGCTACTATATGTACCTGCATAAAATATATACAATATTGGATATCGTTAGACAGGTTTATCTTTACCCATTTATTCCCATATCATTTAAGGAAACCCAGTCAAGGTCTTACTTCGGAAACCATTCATATTTCATGTTAAAAGAACACAGCAATTTACATCTATGGGTTCGGGAAACAGAACAGACTCTGAAGGAGTCCTATGATATGGGTTTACACTGTTTGAATGTGTCCTTTTAGGGACATTGGGCTCAGTTGATTATTGTACACTAAAATGTGATCACACAATGAAACGAATCCATTCACTCTTTACCTCATAGTTACACCTTTGACGATTTTACTAGCAAAGTAGACTGAGATCAGACGGCTCCTGATCAGGGTCTGCTCTGTTTGCTTATGAAATAATACAAATCTGGTCCATGCTTATAAAACTTTTAGTTGAGTATGAGTTCCTTCTCAAGTTTTTTATTGGTCAGATTTGAGCCTGTGGCTCAAATCTGACCAATCAAAAGCTTGAGAACTCAAATCTGACCAATCAAAAGCTTGAGAACGAAACTCAGACTCAACTAAAAGCTTTATAAGCATGGACCCTGATTCTACAATTTCTGCCACGCTAAAAGTTGCCTTTTCATAGTAAAATACAGTATACCTGTCCTAAGCGGTCATTCATTTATTGAACATAGGAATCGTTAAAGGTAGATGATTGCTTAATGCGGGGCAAAAGTAATACAGAAAGACCATGTAAGAGCTTTCTATGTTACTTTCGACCTGTAACAGTATTAAGCTACAGACCCATGATGAGAGATCTTGATTGATGGACGTCTAAGATAGGTTGTACTGTATGGAAACTCAGCCATTAATATTCATGCAGTCATTGTTTCTTTATAAGAATATCCATGAGGTAAAGGATTAAGAAAGGAGACATACACATGAGAAATTCTAAAACTGAAATTTACAAAGCTACAGATAAAGGTGCGTACCCAATATCAAAAGTGTCATTTCTCCTCCAAACCTCCAAGAGGGAGAAACAAAAGAGCTATTGTTTAAAGCGTTTAAATTTACGCACCTTATCTGGAACTCTGTACAGTAAAACTATTGTAAAACAATATTATATCAAGGAAATACAAAAAGCTGTACATAGGTCCATAACAGGTAAGAAACTAACAGATTTTCAATTACGCCCAGTTATAATTCAAATATATTTTCCCTGTTGTTTTTTTTCTTACATGTAACATAAATCACTTTGTAGTATTCGGCGTTGTTCGAATGGCTTTTGAATATCAAATAGAAAATATTTCTTGTGGAAGATTCAAACCAGATGCCAACAGTTTCTTTCATAAATAGAACAGAAAATGGTAAACTTAATGAAGATCAGTTTACTACGCTGTTAGGTGAATTGATCAGCAGATTTAATCTATCAGGGTCTTACCTGTTATAACACTCACATATTACTAATATACCCCAAGCTATCAATACTACAATATAAGGGTGGAGATAAGATGCGTATTGATCTATCAAAATCTCTTACTTCTCAGCCAAATCCTATCTTGCTGTTACTCATTAGAATCGCCTCGGAGAGGCAAACAGAGCAGACCCTCGGAGAGGCAAACAGAGCAGACCCTCGGAGAGGCAAACAGAGCAGACCCTCGGAGAGGCGATTCTAATGAGTAGCGGCAAGATAGGGATTGACGGAGAAATATATAAAATATTTTATTTGGAATTTCTAGGTATTACCTCGTTTACAGCTTATCAACAACACTTCATACACAATTACGCCAGATTAAGGTATTGTCTATACAGTAATTAGGTCCTACTAGAACAATTCTGAGTAATTGATAAGAAAACGGTACAATAACTAAATTTTAAACATGCTACATCGACCTCTTCATAAATGAACATTGATTTGTTTAAAAGCAGGTGGCTGCTAATACAGAGCGAAAGTAGAGAAGAAAGAATTAAACTAAATTTTAGTGGTCACTTTAAAGGGGATTCACTGTAGTTACGTGAAAAACCTAGTCATTGTGTTGTATTGCAAGTTTGTCTAAATTAGGTTATCTGTGATCAAAATGTACTTAGGTTCATTACACGTTAACATAGGTATTCAGCCAAATTTCTCCGAGCATCGCAGATAATTGGGATGTGTAGTAGAACCTGTTTTGGGCGACCTTCATAAGGATGTTTAATTAGGGATCTGTAGGACAGGTGGTAGCTTAATACAGGTCAAAGTAATGCAGAACGTTGATATGGGAGCTTTCTGTATTAACTTGCCCGGCATTAAGCAACTACCTGTTTTTAAGATTTCTGCGTTTAATCAATTCAAAGTCGCTTAAAACACATTTTACTGTACTTGATCCATCGAATCTGAGCCACTCCGGAGTACGAGGGGTGTTCTAAAAGTAATGCAACTGCTTTCACAACCTTTTGCATGCTTGTTTAACAAAACATCACGATAAACTTTAGAAGTACTTTTCACACACCTTTGTAATATTTAAATCCAACATTTGAAACAGGTTTTTGGGAGTCTGAAACAGGCGAACTGTCTATATACTGGTGCACTGAGGACCCGACACACGTCTAGAAGCGTACATTTGCCTAGTTAACGCTTTCCTTCAAACAAAATGCATTTTCACGCATGTACAAACAGAGTAGACCCAAATCAGATGCTCTTGTAGGACCTGTCTGATTAGGATCTGCTCTGTCTGCTTATGGCATTATACATATGATTCTAAACTTTCTGATACAGTCACTAAATACTTTTTAAATAGTGCTTAAAAATAGTTAGGCTTATTAACATTCATGCCATTATTTTTTACATGAATATTCAATAAAGAAATGGTTAAGATACTATTCAGTTTGGGAAATAGGAACGAGACCAAAGTGGATTGGAAAAAGTGTGCACCAGAAGGACGAGTCTCTCATAAAACATGTTTCAGATGCAAGAATGAAGACTTTAGACTTGCCCAGGGTATTTAACTTTGCCGCACGTTTCATACTCGAAGTAAAGATTTAACGGTTTGAAGTTTGTATACAGTTGGATTTAAGTTTGTACATGTAAAGTTTGACATGCAAAAGGACGCGAATGCAGTTACATAAATGAATAAATACAGTACCTAGTTATAGTCTATTTGCAGTCCGAATGACGGCTATATTCGCCTGTATATCGAGCACTGCTAACGTATGGTGAGATTTCGCAGCCGCCGTATCGGCTAGTGACCCTCACAGGTACCCATTTTAACCCCTGGGTGGAGAGGAGGCAACCTTGTGCGGGTGGGAGACACTTATAAGCGTCTCTGAAATTTCAAAATGTTCCAACCGGGATTCGATCTCCGGTCCCTTAGTTATCAGCTTAACGTTCAACCACTAGGCCAAGCCACCATAAATTCATTCCTTTTCGAACATCCCTCGTATTGTGTAAAACATTTCTCTAATCCAAATTAAATTCTCGATGTTTTTTTACCTAGCATACTTTTTATATACACTCAATAAAAATATTTAAGGGTCAGGGGTACTTCCCCCATCGGGGTTTTGCAACGACCCTACAAATTTGGCATCCTGTATTTTCCATATACATAAATCAATTTCGACAAAATTTACAGGAAGTATTGTCAAAATGTCAAACTACAAATTCCAGTTAGATTGAGTTGTGCCAGGATCCTATAGGCATCCATGGAATAAAAAACGAAAATTGGGAATTTCTGAAATTCTCCAAAAAATCAATTTCATTTTACTCTTATCTGGAATACCAATAAACATGTCTTTTGTATGTCAAACAGTTTGGTAAACCTTTCCATGTTCCATTATTTCCAATATTGATATGATTTTTGATTTCCAAAGCAAAGAAAACTCCTGTTGAAAAGTATGCCTTTCTTGGTGAAAAACATCGTTCAACATTTTTTTCTCCACGGAGTCGCATAAGACTCCTACAGGTATAATTGTCATCTGCACCCTTTAATTGAAACTCTAATAGTAATTCCTGCAGCTTTCGTTGGGATTAAGCGACATTGGTGAAAGATACGAAGTACCAAAGTAGTGTAGTGAATACATTGAGCCCTATAGGAAACTGACCAGTGACCCTTAAATTATTTTGTTGAGTATATTCTAAAATGATCATTTTGCAACAAATACCGGAAATAAAACTTACTGCAAAAAGTCAAGACGCACTGTATTTTCAGTTGTGTAAAATTGCTAGATAATTTAATAACGGACTCTGATGTTACTATAACATTGAAATTCATAATCCCGAAGGACCAGAAACTATTACACTGATCGAATGAAGTACGAGGGAACATTTTACGAATGCCTCACAAGCGTGTAACACCTGTTGTTCTGAAGTACATATATTCTGAAAGTAGGAGTTTAAATTTGTAATAATTATTTTTGAAACCTACAATAAATACCTTTATCTAAAACAATAAGTATATTCTCTGCAATACCGAGGACAACTTTTTTCAGACTATCACTTTCTCGTTTGATTGTTCTAGAACCAATCTATGAGACTAATGTAATAAACACAACACAGTAGAACCTCTCTACAGTGACCACTTAATTGATAAACTTGTCGAAAGAAGTCCTATTCCGATTTATAAGGTAAGTATAGTTTAATGCATATCTTATATCACAGAAACAAGCTCCCATTAAGTATTAAACAGCTACCCGCTTGTTAAAATGCCAAATGGTTTCGTATCGATGACACTACCTAAACCTATTTTCAGATGTCGTGTATTTAATTTGGACTTTGAAGACCAGACTGATTAAAGAAAAGAGTCTATAAACTAGGACAGAATCTGATATGTTTCCACAGATTACAAAATATTTTTTATCGTCAGCTAAGCCTAATTACAGTTGAATGCATAAACAATCCGTACTCAGCATTAACCCATATTGCTATATTCCCGATCTGACTGGCATTTGCATATAACTTGCATACAACTTGCATACAACTTGCATACAGCTTGGATACAAATAAGACGCCGAGCAATTCGGCGTCTCATCAGGATCCAAACTGTTTGACATTCGGTAAATTATTTCTCAAAAGTTTGACAGAATCGGAAGTAGTCAAAATTTAAGCATACTTTATTTTTATCACAGCGGGGTAAGTGTGAAGCAAAGCTACAGACAAAAGGTGCGTGCACAGTAATACTAAAATCGTCATTTCTCCACCAAACCCTATACTACATCTTATCTGGCCCTCTGGTGAAAGCATACTCAACTTAAAACGCCTGGCTCATGGATATAAATGAGCGCTGTAAAACAATACAATATAATAGAAAGGCAATGTGTTAATGGCAAAACTGTTACTTAAAAAAAAATTACGCACGGGTATATCATGCGTGTAAGGTATTGAAAGCATTCAGCATTGGACATTCGACGGCGATAGACGTGTCAATGTTCATAAGTGTCAACTTTTAAATTGAAATATGGTCAGTAAGCTAATTAATATACAGTGGAACCTCGATGTCTCGAACTCGGATACCTCGAACTTCGGGATAACTCGATCTAAAAGTTTGGTCCTTCCGACGTTTACAATGCAGAACTAAGCAAGTCTAGAAACACAGCTTAACGCGGGTCTAAAGTAATGCTGAAAGCTCCTCCCCGAACTTCTGTTATCTCGAATTGATTTGGATGGTCCACTGAAGATCGAGATATCGACGTTCAACTGTATAAGGTTTATACATTATTTGTGTGATTTGATTTACAGGTACATGTATATACTATATATCAATGATGACAATATATGCAGGAAAAGCATATTGAGTTAATTATTTTATCATACATTTATCAGAGACAAGAGTACTAGCATGTGTTAAATAATTTTGCAACATACATTTTAGCTTGGATTTTTGAATTCTTGTAGGTCTTAATGAAATATGTAAATGGTATTATTTCCAGATGTTTTATTTGGTTATTTATTGTCTAAGTAAAGAAGTTACCAAACTTTCAAATAAAATAGTTTTAATTGGAGTTATGCTTGTAAAAATAAAAGAACATGTGTCCATGGGACATGGATGTCCCCGTCAGGTTTTTCTACATTGCATTAAAAATTATTGACTTAAGGTTTTTGCATGTTTGTTTCGTGCAGATTCATTTCTATCAATTAATGTGGACGACGACACAAGACGGATACTGATCATAACATATTGCCTCTGTGAAACGCAGGCGACACAATACTTTATTATAAGCTAATATATTGAAAAGTTTGTATATACTGCAAATATAAATTACTAATAAAATGACCATAAACAGTATCACGACTGTTAGACAATCACAGAAATTCAATCAAATTGTCGGCAAACAAGGAGTAGATGAACGACATAACTGAAAAAGGGACACACGGTACAGATGACTATGACTATGCTTCAGACCAAATAGCAAATCATTTCAGTATACACAAGCCAATAAATCTTCACGAAAATTATTGTAATTAAACAATCACCAACATTCAAGCAACGTGTCGGCAAACAGGAAGTAGATGAACGACAGACCTGAAAAGTGGTACAAATCACTATGAGTATGCTTCAGACCAAATATCAAATAATTCCAGCATACATACACAAGCCAAGGAATCTTTAACGAAAGTTTTACAGGACGGGTGGACAGACGCACGGACGTACATACGTGCATACGGACAAGGGTAAAACTTAATGCCCCGTCGCCTAGAAGCGGGGACATAAAATTCTATGATTAAGTGTATTTTGTTGAGGATTCTTTGGTTTTGGCTGTGTATCCCATCTCATCGATTGCCCAAGTGCTGAGCTACAAATACAGACACGTAAAGCTTATTATTTTATCTTTGGGTGGGGTGACGAAAGTCTTATGGGATTCTAGTATCTAAAGAGTTGTTTGATTTGATGATACTGTACCGCTCACCTGGATATGACTGGTATCATGACAAGATCAAGGTGTTGGAAGTTTACACTATACCCATGTAAAGGAAAACGTGACCCACACTGTTGTAGCCAGGTGTTTTTCAGATAGAAAATGGATTTGAAGGAATTTGAGAGAAGGTTACCCATGAAACGTGTTTTTGTAAAACTGTTTGAAATTAGCAGTTTTTGACAATAATGGTTTTGGATTTTCACTATACAATAGAATCAGTTTTAAGTGTCCATTCATGTATTGAACATAAGAGTCTTAAAATCAGGTGGTTGTTTAATGCAGGACAATGGTAATATAGAAAACTCATATTTGATCTGTTTGCAGTACTGCGTTAAGCTACAACCTGCTTTACAGAACCATAATGGCTGCGCATGAAGGCGTTCATGTAGCAATATAAGGACACTGTGCCTATCCGTTAACAGTAATGTTTTTAACAATAAAACCATTATTTGAAGGAATTTGGAGAGGATCACAAACGGAACATTTCAATGAAATCATTTTGAAAATATCAGGTCAGTAGTTCTTACAAGAATAATTTTTAAGAAATCTGAAGGGTTATTATAACCGAAAAGCAACCATGTTATTCAGGATTGGAAAATAACGAACGAATTTCGGAGAGGATCACACTACTGTAAAGCTATTTTAAAATCGGACCAGTAGTTTCAACCAAGAATATTGTTTATGTTGTCACTATAGCCATATATGTAAAATGTACCCAGTCGCTAGCGGTTATTTATTTTACAACAGACACACTATACGAAGCAATCTGAGAGAGGGTCACCAGAGTGACATTCCTGTGAACCTACATTTAAAAGCTTTATTGAGAGGATCAACAAAAGAACATTCGTGTGAAATCATTTTGCAATCAAGCCATTACTTTCTGACAAGAATATTTTTAAACGTTGTTCCCCAATGCAAACATACTTTTAAATGGATTGTCCGCATTTGAAGGAATCTATGTGTAGGTCACCCACTGATCAATCTTATTAAGTTTGAATTCAATTGGCACAGCTGACGGACTATGGGCGACAACAGACACCGGACACATGGCGATCTTAAAAAAACCCACACCGGCACTTGTGCTAGGTGAGATCAAAATTGGCAGATCATTGTCCAAGGTTATATAACTTCTGAGTCTGAGTCTGAGATCATTATCAAGTATCTTATTGGTCAGATTCTGAGCAAGCTCAGAATCTGACCAACCAGATGCTTGAGAATGATCTCAAACTCAAGCAAAACGTTTTATCACCTTTGGGCCATATGAATTACTACACTATGTAATACTATGCAATAAAGGTTTGATATGCATATTTTTATACATGTACAATAGACCATTTAAACTTGTAACTATATACATGTAACAGAATTAACATATTTCTGATTAAAAAACCTGTATAATTTGACAAAGACAATATCTGGGTACTATATACATTTAACATTTATCATACTCTGCAATTCTTTGAATCAAGATGAGATGCGCAGCATCTCGGTACCTGCTAAATCCATTTTGTTCGACAGTCTGATTACAATGTATACCTTTATCAATGAAGCCATCAACACATTTTGCCTATTAAAGGTATGGCAAGATCCGGCAGCTGCCTCACGGGAACGTCTCTCTGCGTACACATGCGTCACATGTAGATATCTTCGTGTGCCTGATCCGCAAGTTTATGTATGGATGATTAACACGTGCGTTACACGTGCAGCAAACATCGTCGCCTTCTGGAGAAAAAACAAACGCAAAACGATAAATGAGATGCGCATCGATAAGACATGCGTCATGAGATCACTAACTCTTTCGTTGCCAAATCTTTTCGTTTGCTGTGTCGTCTTCTACCATTTTCATTTGTTATATTTTCTTGTTTTTGTTTCAAAAACATAGTCACAGTAACAAACAGTTTGAGCCCTGGTGAGTTACTCGGCGTCTCACCTGGATCCAAACTGTTTGCATAAGTAATCATAGACGCGACATTGGCAGCGAAAGAGTTAACGGTGCAGATTTAGACCTTACGTAATCTCCTGTATTGGTCTACATATGTTACATGGTGTACACATGCTACATCATCAAAATTTGACAAACAACGACTAAAATAGTCTTATGGTGGCTGCTATGAACTGAATAAAACAGGGGAAATTTTGAATTAGTGACAAGGTAGTCTTAAGTTGTTGCTATGAATTGAATAAAACAGGGAACAATTTGAATTATATTAAGATCCAGAAATAAAGTACTTCAGGTCGTTAGTTTTAGTCATCGAGTGCCTTTCTAATATCTCCTCATCAAGCTTTATTAGTTTGCACCTCGGCGAATCCTTTAAAAAACAAACATATCTTCGCTTCAACTCTAAAACCAATTAGAAAAGATTCCCCAGTATCAGAACAAACACGTGTACATGTATGTATATGTCTCTGGCCAGACTGTATACATTCAAATTTTTAAAAAAAAAAATCAAGGTAAATATTGTTAGTTGGATAGATATTTCCAAATCGCTGTATATTAATTCATTATTTTTTCACAATTCAGCAAAGTTAATATGATTTCACCATAAAACCATTTCGATACTGCTACCTGCGATTTTCAAAAGATTTAACCCCTTTCCCATTTCAATATTCATGTGAGAAGTAATGACGTCATGAATATTTATTGGCTCAATTTACTTTTGAAGGCTTTTGCTCAGGCAAAACGCTTAGAAACAGATCCATTTCAGGACTAAAGCAAACATAGCAGACCCTTATAAGACGGCCGTCTGATCTGGGTTTACTCTGTTTGCAAATGCGTAAAAGGTGTTTAAATTAGGGAAAGGTTTATCATAAGAATATCTAAGCAGGTCATACCATTAGCGCCATGCAGGCCACCATCTCTCCTTCCAATCCCCGATGTCCCTGGTGCACTGTCGGGGATCCCCCTATTCTCCCTGCCTCTCTTGTATCGACCTAAACATATTTGATTAACGTTTAGCTTGCTGAGCAAATTATTTTTACATCACTTTTCACCAACTACATTTTCAAAATTCTAGCTATAATAAGTTAGTTATTCTGTGTCTCATCTGGGTCTAAACGATTGGCGAAAATAAAGCATGGCTCCTCCCACAGCAGGCTAAATGTTACAATATTATTACATGCTGCTGCACATCGTCATAAACAATTCAAATGCCTATCATGTCTGCACATTCGTTTACTCATTGTACATAGTTGAAAACATATATACTCACCAGTAATCATCTGCGACTCAAAGTAGTGCTTTCAATGTCTCATTTATAAGCGAGTATGTCGGTCCTGTCTTGCAGAAATGTTTAGGATTTTAATAATTGAAGCAATAATTCGCCAATACATGCACATAAATCCAACAGAAAACAAGGAAATGTCTTAACCATCTATACGAGTATTCGCGTAAGAAATTATGACGTCATGAATATAAATTTGATTTATTATGGAACATGAATACAGGAAATGTTGACAAGACTACAGAGTCTATGTTGGCCAGCTACTACAGATTCCAGAGTCTATGTTGGCCAGATACTACAGACTACAGAGTCTATGTTGGCCAGATACAACATACTACAGAGTCTATGTTGGCCAGATACTACAGGCTACAGAGTCTATGTTGGCCAGACTGCAAACTACATATTCTATGTTGACCAGATACTACAGAGTCACATCAATGTAATTTCATAGGACATGCATAAAACAGGACCGAGGGAAATAAACACAGCCAAAACCTCGTTATTTCGGACAACAAAACAAGTGTCATAATCGCTTTCTTTAGATAGGTGATAGCTTAATGCAGGCTGAAAGTCGTGCTGAAAGCTGCTCCTCTTAGAGCTTTCTGCACGACTTCCACTCTGCATTAAGCAGTCACTTGCCTGGAAATATCTAAAATATTCTTTTTAAAACTAGGAATCATTGAGGATTTACTGTAAATTATTCATGACAAAATCTTGCAGCGAACTTTCTGGTTTAATTATAATACTTAAGTCTCAAATAATGGATAACCACTGCCTTACAACGTACGGTTGGTTATGTACCATTACTCAAATCATAATTGACTTCGTGTGTGCAGTATAGGATTTAGATCCGGTTAATGATAAAAGCAGTGTCAATAATGTCAATACAAAGGGCTACAGATAAAGGGCTGCTATTTTTTAATCACACTCCCCCATCTACACGTCGATTATAGATGCATGAAATCCAACAACTGCCAGCTGCAGTAGAACCTGTCTTAAGCATCAATCAAATAAGTGTTTGTCTGCAAGGCAGGTGGTAGGTTAATGCGGATCAAAAGTAACACAGAAAGCTCCTATAGGAACTTTTTGAATTGATTTTGTCCTGCATTAAGCAACCACCTGCTTTTAAGACTCCTGTGTTCAATAAGTAAATGGCCACCTAGGACAGGTTCTCCTTATAAATAAACAACAAAGTGTTCAACACTTACGTTCTTCTTCTTCTTCTTCTTCTTCGTCGTCCTCTTCCTCTCGGCTCCGTTTCGCGGTTACTTGTGGCTCTGTATGTAACGAGAAAAATTCCGTACAGTATATAGTTACCCAAATACTAAATTACTAACTCATTCTCTCCTACTGACGCATTTTGACGCCTCTGTAAAGGTCACATTTTGAAACCATTGTGATAAATAGAGCATTTGCTCCATAGGAGCAAATGCTCTATATATCACAATGGTTTCATAACTACATAATTCTAAAGTTATCATTTTCTCTAGTAAATGCTCCTTTTCGGTAGATGTATTAAAAAAGTTGGGTCGAAATAAATAAGTCCAACTTGAAGTTACTACGCAAATTTAACAGACGATAATAGAACGGCGAGAAGAATTTCTCTTAGAGGGGTAAAATACACACGAGGGAATGGGACTTATTCTGCACATACGGCCGAATGAACATTTATACATTTCGTAAGTTTGGCAACAAATATTAAGTATTATGAGTCATGGTTACTTTGTGTGCATGAGCAGAACTTATTTTGCCGATGTACTTTTTTTTAAAAATAATTTGTAAATGTGCCCTGTATACTGCTTGGCCATGTAAACTCTTCGTGGCCACGATCGCTGGACAGCGACTCACAGTGTGAATCTGGGATTACTGTTGGAAACGGTGTCGGGTCAAAAAGGCCCATTACCAAAAAGGCCTATACCAAAAAGGACCATACCAAAAAGGCCCATACTAGAAAGGCTCACGCATTTTGTTATATCACAGGGGCATTTTCCCGTTTGAGTTCAAATTGATAATCTTCATCAGAATAATTGAACACCATGTTTTTTATGATTATATTGGAAAATTGGCGATTATTGTAGAGATTATCACTTAAAAGCGTCTTGAAGAGCATCTTAATAAGCATATTGTTTTTGATCCCACCCTTGTTCTATTTATAGTTATGTTTAAACCTTTCCTTCATATGGACGTATTTCCTTCATAAAGAGTAAGACCAGATCAGATATGGTTATTTATGGAGTAAAGGGTTATTGAAATATGTGAATGCTAAAATAATGCTTAAATGTTCCAACATGACAGATGTTCAAATATCAAACACATATTTGAGCAAAGTCATGGAAAAATTTCAAGCCTGGCCAAGTATGTATACTCATAATCAACATGTTTAACAGAGGTCCAGATGATATGTATAAATTACAACATTTTCAATAATTAGTTCTCTATTTCTCCACCAAATCCTAGGTTGTGACCACTCTTTAGAATCGTCTCGAAGAGACGATTCTAAAAAGTCGTCACAACATAGGGTTTGGTGAGGAAATGACTATTTTAGCATCTGGGTACGCACACACGCTCTGTATTACATCCTACATCCTGCAAACATACTGACCATAAAGAGAGGGCTTATTTATAAACAAAACCAATAATGAATCTCATAGTATTATACTGACATACAAAAGTGCCGAGGAACAATATGAAACACTAAAACGTCTAATGAACAGTTTGGTGTTGACACCTGTGACTTCCCAAGCGTTGGATACCCTTTCAAATATTCAACAACATAGATCATTTAACGATTAAGCATTAACATTTATATTACATGTAAATGCGATTTCGAAATTGAAAGAGAAAGTGTTCCACATAACCTCAAAATACATATGAGGCGTGCCATGACAAAACCTGTAATAGTGGCAAAATTTTCGATTTTGTGTTTTTATAATTTTCTGACAAACGGATGTCTATGCATTCGATTTTTTTTATTATTCTTATGGTCATTTGACGTCTTTAAATGTGTTTTAGCCATTTAAATGATTTAGGTGTTTTGCGAAAATTTGCTTTATTTTATGACGTCAACGTCAAGTTGATATCGTTTGCATTAAAATTTATGATATGAATATGATTAATATCCTTTTTGTTAATAAATATGCCCTCACTTTCTCATTTGGATCCAAACTGTTTGTATGACTCATAAAGCGTTCGTCCTGTATATTGTAGTTACAACTCTTTTGTACTCGAAATAGAATAAATTCATACCATGATGTCCCCCGCCTTCTGCGTCCTCCACAACCTGCTCTCCTGAAAGGAGATCAAATCAACAATTGCAGACACATACTTTATCATCTATAAAATACAACTGTTTCTGATATACGTTTGGGGTTTACCCATAAATGTCGTTTCCCTTAAAAAGGGACATAAGCAAACTGTGTAGCTCCAGAGAAGGATGGCCTCGTAAGGAGCCCTCTCATCAGGGTTTGTATGTTTCCTGAACCTATCAATGTCAATGGCTTATTCCAGCAAATGTTGTTTTGCTGTGTCCCCTCCACATGAAAAATGGATGGGTTCCAAAGTAAGATCTGGGTCCATACTTATTAAGCTTTTAGTTGAGTCTGAGTTTCGTTCTCAGGCTTTTGATTGGTCATATTTGAGTTCTCAAGCTTTTGATTGGTCAGATTTGAGCCAAAGGCTCAAATCTGACCAATTTAATGCTTGAGAACGTTCTCAGACTCAACTAAAAGTTTTATAAGCATGGACCCTGGACGTAAAAGAATAAATGGGTTAATCTAAAGCTTCTGCAGATGGTTGGAATAATTTAGCTTTTTCGTATTTATGGAGAAAAGGGTTAATCTATTGTCTAAGATGCATCATTGATTGTCACATTGTCTTTAACTATTACATAAATTCTTTGCAAAGAGAGTAGACCCAGATCAGACGGCTCCTATAGGAGTCAGCTTTGTTTGGTTTTGACATACTATAGATATGACACACACAGCAGACAAAAAAACTACAAACAAACAAAATGACTTATTATTATTTATTATTACATGTGGAATTTAAATTTTAAATCTGATTTAAGATATGTATCTTTTACCTGTAGGACAGGAAGGTGCATTCGCCGATGCCCTATTCCTTACCTGAAACGCACACAAAATAGGATTGCAAGCATTTTCTCTAAACACACAATGGATAGTACGGACAATGAAATTAAGAGCTAGCCGCGCTTTAGTTAAACAAAATCAAAATCTATACAATCGGTAGTTACGAAAATATTCACTCTGGAATTCAGTGTCTGGTCAGGATCTACATTAGCAACGTTTGGGGACTAGCTGAATCGCCCTCCGTTGAATTCGGCGGTGAACGATCCAAGTATTCTACATTATATACTAGCCATATACCTATGCAAACAGTTTGGATCCAGATGAGACGTCGAGTAACACGGCGTCACATCATGATCCAAACTGATTGTTACTATCGCTATTTTAAGAAACAAAACAAAACAACAGAAAATAAAAGAAACAGAAAAATAAAAAATAAAATAAAATTGTAGCAGACGACAATATTTTGCACCACATAAGTTAAACGAATCCACAGTAAGTGAAACAAAGGATCGATCAGAGTTCAGACATATATTGTTTTCAGAACATGTTAACCCATTCCTCCATAGACTATTTTTAGACACAACCTCTTTGATCTACCGAATAGGATAACTTACTAGAGAAAAGGAAAAGTTTAGAATTGTGTAGTTTTGAAACCATCGTGAAAAATTGAGCATTTGCTCCTAAAGGAGCCAATACTCTATTTATCACAATGGTTTCAACAGGTGACTGTTGCAGCGGCGTCAATATGAGGGAGAGGGTTAAGGGGTTATTACAGAATATTATGTTATCACGTTAATATATGTCATCTACTAAATAATAAACTTGCAGAAGTTCTTAATTATAATTTAGTTGAACCACCGATTGTAATAGTGTACAGTATAAAATTCATTCTTTCCAGTGTTAGATAAAAATATAGACATGTTAAATCAACTATTTAACAAGATGCCAAATGTATGGTACAACAATGGAGCTTAATTGCTTAGCGGTATGTCTGACTTTGAGGTGCGTTGAGTAAGGTTTTTTAATCTGACGGTACTAATGCCCGAATTCTCGTCCCTGCAGATAGTAGCGTCACTGGCATAATTTACAAAGAATAATAATGTTCTATCTACTGTTATTAACTTAGTAGCCACTACAAAGTTAAGTGGGGGTTACGAGCTCTCAGCCGTAGTACACGACTGTCTCATAGAGAATCAACTTACAGGTGAACTTCGATATCTCGAACTTCAATGGACCGTATAAATTAGTTACAGATATGTGTTGTGATACAATTTAGAACAATTCTGTATTGTTAGTTTTGGAATGACCGAACTTTTAGTTCGAGCTGTCCCGAAGTTCGAGTTATCCGAGTTCGAGATATCGAAGTTCAGCTGTATAACCACGTTCTCCTTGTAGTCCAGAACGCTTTCCTGTTGCATTTGGTTGAGCGTTTAAATGACAAAACAGTATACATGTTCGTGTACCAACGTGTAAAAATATTAAGAATGGACACGTAACCTATTACTCCATAAAACGCCTTTATATACATTTGCAAACATGGTAGACCCAGCTCAGACGACTCCCACAAGAACCGTCTAATAGGGTCTATTCTGTTCGCTTATGAAATAATAAACATCTGATTCTACATTTTCTGTTTAGGCCAAACAATTCTTATTTCACGTGTCATTATATAAATTTAACTAAATTAATATGCACTATGCCTTTACTGATGTAAAAAATATTCACTGAATAAAGTGCTAAGTGAACGGAAAACTCGGTCAGTGAGATTTCTCGGAATAGATGATAGGGCCTCAAATAGATGATAGGGATTTAACATAATCCCCAACTATTAACCTACTTATCACATGTTTCTCTTATATCATTATACTGACGTAAGTTTTACTGATATAATTTCCATGGTATCTTTGTATACATACCCCGTCCAGAAAACTTTCGCCTTTCTTCAGGATTATATGGAAACAGATAGAATTCTGAGCGTGTATTTCGCACGGATCAGCATCAGGGGGGAACATGGAGAGGCCGAAGTGAACCCCACAGTAATAGCACTGTAACCCTCCTCTTTCATCTGAAAAGAGTAAATTAATACAAATGCATACATACACTTGAAGACGGACTGTGACATAATCTAACTGACTGACGGATAGAAGACAGATCAACACAAACTGACGAACAGAGGGATGAACGGTCAACAAGCAGACAACAAAATAGACCAACACACAGTACGAGGGCACAGACATATTCCGTAGCATTTAATTATAACGTCGAGTATTAGCAAGGAAGTTGCTACTTCCATTTTATAACTCTGGTACGCCTCGGACGCAGTTTGAACCCGAGATCATCACGAAACCTTTAATTTTAGACTTTTAGTATTAACAAAAGCGACAAAAATTATGTAACCCATTCCCTCATATGTTTGTTTTTAGACCCAGCCTCTTTGAATAAATCTCCTGAAAAGGAGCATTTTCAAGAAAAATAAAAACCAAAATAGAATTGTGCTATTTGAAACTATTGTGTTAAGAATAACATTTGCTCCTATTACACCAATCATACTCATAATAAGTGATTCCCATACAGAAACCTGTAACCTATGAAATAAATTTAACCCTTCTCTTGCTGAATTTAAAAAAACACAAACATTTCTCCTTCTTTACCCATGCCCTGTTGTGTAATTACATATATTCACTGTGTACAAGTATATCGCTGTGCAATCACTGCTGTGGAGTGCACTGGTTGCACAATCAATTTGTAAATAGTGCAGACCCTGATGAGACAGCTCTGCAGGAACTGTCCCATCTGGGTCTTCACTATTAACAAGTAGGTATATTGACGTGAATAGCAAGCGAAGGGTTAAGTTTGGATAAAAATGTAGCCCTTATGCCATACTTTTGTTTTATATCAATGGCAATTTACCTCATTCTATGTTTTTAAGGTTAATATTTTAAAGATTGAACTGATTTTCCAGAATATTCCAATTTCAATCAGTGAATATATATTGTATTTCATTCCAGCAGATACAACCCAGCTACACCGGATATGCATATAAATATCGATGCTGGTCTTTAAGACAGTTACAGTTTAATGCAAGGCGAAATACATGCAAAAAGCTTTTAACGGAATTTTCTGAATAACTTTCATCCTGCATTAAGAACTCACATGCCTAGAAGATCTAAATTCTTCTTTCCAAATCTCCGATTTAGAGGGGCTTTACTGTACTCATAAAATGTTTACTTAGCGTACAATTGTTTCCGCGTGTCCCTGTCATACAGAAAACAGACTAGTTATTGCGATGTTTCAAGCCAAGAGACACCAATTTTATACAAATGTTTTGAAAACGTCTGATACATCATCATACAATAGACCTGATCATAAAATAATCATGCAATGCCATCTACAAATATTCTACGTTTATGAACGTTGCTAGAGCCAGTCATTAAGCCTTACTGTGCAGGACATGATGCCCTTTGCAAACAGTGTAGCCTCAGATGAGAGGTCTGCTAGAAAAGTCCCTAAATATTCATCATAAGCTTGATCTGTCTGAATTCCGGAATAGTCCGCTTGAAAAGTCTGCGTTGTAAGGGTTAATATCTGGTAACCATATTTTTAAAAGATAAGAAAAGCTACCAGAGTATTTTCATGAAACAACTCCTTTATCTACGTATACAATTTGATTCCTAGTAGGGCTATTTTTTTCATGTAAATATCTTTGCTGTTTCACTATTTGAAAATACAGTAGAACTTCGATTTCTCGAACTCGGGTGACTTGAACTTCAGGATATCTCGATGTAAAAGTTCGATCCTTCCAAAATTAACAATACAATACGATAAAATGTTTACCACTGCCAACAACTAAAAACTCATGTGACAGCTTAATGCAGATCGAAAGTAATGCTGAACGCTCCTACAGGAGCGTTCAGTATTACATTAGACCTGCATTAAGCTGTGAATTTGAGAAAGTGTCCAGATTAGGAATCAGATGACTCGATTTTCTGTTATCTAGAATTTATGTGTATGGTCCCTTGAATTTCGAGATATTGAAGTTCAACTGTACAAGATTCAACAAAATACGTGCATGCTCCTGTCATACGCTACTACGTTTCATTATAACCATAAAAGACACCGCCCACATCAGTGACAGATAATTTGGGTCATACCATTATAAAACAGTCCAGACTGAGCAAGGGCGCCCGATCGTGCCCTTATACTAGCATCCATTCGGTCAAAAGTGTTTTCCCTGACAGCATGATCACTGAATGTGGGAACTTTTGGCTCCTCAAACTTCTTCCCTCCCAAGGTCGTGTAGACTGGTGTTTCGCAAGCCCCGTGTGACTGGATAATACCATTTTGTGCGGTTCTCATCAAAGGTCCCTCCTGCCCAAACACTTGCGGATCTTTTTGATAATAAAATATAAATCTTCAAAGATGAGAATGGTATGGCTTTGATTCGAGTTGTATCAAATGATAAAACGTTTAACTTAATATAATATTATAACCCCATTTAATCGACGCCGCCTAAACATTTTGATATTCTGTGCGTAAAGCAATGGAGTACAATAGAACCGATTTTCTTGAGTCGATCCTTGCAAAACGTGCATAAAACTATAAACTGATGTGGTTTTGATGGATTGGGCCTACACATTGCATTTAATAACAAGACAACCAGAAACAATCAAGGTATGTATTATGTCTGACATGAAAAAGCACTGCAATGATAGCTTCGGTTTAGTACGTGCAACTCTACAAAGTATATTATTGTTAAAGGAGACAGCATGAATAATATAAATGTGAGTCATGTGACCAAATGACGTAACCAAACATGAATGAAATTATTCTCCCATTGGCAGAAACTCAATGAACGAAGAAGCGTGCTTCAGATGACCTTATGCAAGCGATTAGGCAATCACGTCCATAGATGTTATATCTTTTGGCGTTATTACCTATAATCGATGACACAATGAAGCAGCTGCAAATCATCATCATAAGAAGCAGACTAGGAAATTGACTGAAATGTAAGATGTAAATAGAAAGAGAAATCAGAGCTACAGATAAACGTGCGTACTCAGATACTAAAAGCGCGAGACGATTCTGAAGAGTTGCCACAGTATAGGGTATGGTGGAGAAATAAAGAGTGGTCACAGCATAGGGTTTGGTGGAGAAATAAAGGAATTATTCATGAACAAGTTTTAATTAAGCATCTTATCTGGACCTCTGGAAATGACGAGAACGATAAATATATGATCTTATCGCATTAGCCCTTACCTAAAGGAGCCATCTAATCAGCGTCTGCTCTGTTTGCTAATGAAATTTGATAGATTTCTTTCTTTGCTTTCTAAAATGTTCCACCTTCCATATTTTATTATAGCTATTGTGGCCATGAATGTTCAGTAAGTACTGAAATTTGGAATAAGCATACAACATGGAAAGGGTTAAAGACTCGTTAATAACTTTCATGAAATAACTGTACACTATAAATATAGATTAGAATTCACAGTCTGCAATAGGGAGACTCGTACTTACAGCATGAGTCCTTGTGTCTCTGAGTCACGTAAACAGCAATATCTTGTGGAAGCTGTAAATGTTAAATATTTGCTTTATTTGTTCTGGTGTGACTTTTGATATACATTGTGTACAAAACGAAACTGTTAATCATTATTTGTTTTAACTAGGTCTATTATGATTGTTATAAGTGTGCTTTTCACTCAATTTCGTCTCTCGATTTGAATCGAGATTGGATTTTCATTTCTTGCGGGACTGAGAGAAAATTTAAATAACTTGTATTATTGGTTTCTAGGAACCCAGTCGGAAACAATATATGCCCGTTGTAAACATCTTCGATTCAATTTGCAAGAGGGACGTTCGATTTTTACGGGGGTCAGTATGGCTGTTAGAAAGCTGACATCATACAGTAAAACCTCTCTTAACCGGACATTAAATTTAGTATAAATATCGGTCTTGGAGACAGGTGACAGCTTAATACAGGGTGGAAGTCATGCAGAAAGCTCCTCTAGGAGATTTCTGCATGACTTTCACCCTGCATTAAGCAGTCACCTGCCTAAAATATCTAAATTCTTCTCTACTAGAATTCCGGTTAAGAGAGGTTTTACTGTATAAGAACCACGGCGTTTATATCCATATTGGTATGCAATTTATCCCTACGGAAAAAAGGTAAGTTCCACTTTCAGTTACGCACATGCACATTACGTCACACGTCTTTGCAGAGAAATGACTGATTTGGATTCAAATCGACTAGAGAGACAAAAAAGAGCGAAATACACTATAGATATCACCATTATTAGCAGACCTGGGGTTAATTACATAGCATTGTAATTAATTAAATTACAATTACATTCATAAAAGGTCAATTACCATTACAATTACAGGACTTTTGTGCCTGTAATTAATTAGATTACAATTACTTTGCCAAATGTAATTAATTACATCTCAATTACTTTGAAAAAGCTGGCAACAACAGATGTTTGAGAAAACAAGTTTATCAAGTAACATAACTAGTGCACGTACATATAAGTTTGCATATACATGACCAGTAACATATTTACAGTCACTGAATTATGTTTCTATATCAGAAGTATTTTTATAAACATCTTTAAGTGCTCACTGGATACATACCAACATACAAAATATTAAATCTTCATCAGAAAGCTATCATAGACATGTTATACACAGATGTCAAATCAGGGTTTCCACTAATTCTAACTTTTCAAACATAATCTGTAATATTGCAGATCTATTGTATCAGTAAATATCAGGACTTGGAACAAAAACAGTGGTTGATGTAGAGAATTTAACTTTATTACCTGGTTGGGTCAATAATAATTTTCAATCAGTCTGGATCTAGGTGATACACCAAATTTATTCTTTATCTGGGGTATTCGTCCAGATTAAAGCTGATGTAGCCATTTGTTATCATCATCTTTTGATTAAAATGAAACAGTTGTGACAAAGGAGCAAGGCAGATATGGAATTTAGCATACACTGTTTGTTAACATATACCGTTTGTCAGCAGGCAAAGTGTTATATCATGGGGATTAATTATACAATTAATGGTCACTGCTGGTCACTGTATTTTGCTTTCTGTGGTCTGTCAGGTGTGACAGTGTCTATTGTCAATAGCATAATTATCACAGGTAATGATAAAGGTGTTAGTGCTGTTGGTTTAATTATTCTTGATACATGTATTTGTAATCAGCCAAACTTTATATAACTCTCCCAACACAATAGACTTGTTAAGATTGCAATGGTACCCAGATCAAAGTGCTGCTATAGGAGCCCTTTGAACAGGGTCTGCACTGTTTGAAGTATAACTCTAGGTTTTGTTCTCAGTTCAAAAACACAACACATTCCCATAAAATGCAGACATTGATTAACTCAAAAATTTGATATGCTGTTTGACAGAGTAAGTTTAAGAAAACATTGTAGACTGAGATGAGATGCCTTCTATATGAGCTGTTGCATTAGGGTATGTGCTTTTAGCAATGCAGACTACATACTGGTAATGTCTGCCCTGTTTGCTATTGAAGAATGGATATTACAATTTTACCATTTTTTTCATGAGATGTGTTTAATTATTCAGCAGGGTTATAAAACCATGCAGCAGAATAATAATTTGCAAAATATGGGATCTCAAAGACTCATTCAAATTAATATATATGTTAGTTGACTTTCTCTGTGTATTAAACAATATAATACACTGAAACAACATTTGTTATTTAACATCTTTCTCTATGGATCCAGTGTTTAAAAAAATTAAATCTATTAAACTCACTGAATGGTTGTACTTTATAACTTGTAAATAACCTAAGTAATTGAAAAGTAATTGGAAAGTAATTGTCCATTACACCTATTTTTTCATTGCAATTAATTACATTACAATTACATGTAATTAAAACAACACTCAATTACACATTACATCAATTACATTGAAAACATGTAATTAATTGTAATTAATTACAATTACAATTTTAATTACCCCAGGTCTGATTATTAGTATTACAAGTGGCAGTATATTATTAACGAATATAAATGTAATGACGACCTACTGTGTGAGTCTGGTAACGAAACTAACAAAGCTGATGATTTCCAAAGAAACCAACGGTTAATTCAGAACATTGGTCAGCAGCCTTAGAAAGTAAAATATCGATTATTCGAAGACTAAAATACGTATCATTATCGATATTTAAGGTAGTTGGCAGCTTAATGTTTGGTGAAAGTCATTAAGAAAGTTCCTCTAGGAGATTTCTGCATGATCTTCAACACGTACTAGTTAGTATTAAGCAGCCACCTGCCTAAAGGGGTCTTAATTGTTCTATACAAAAACTTCGAATAATCGAAAAATTACTGTAATTAGTTCAGACGCACCAGATGTACGTAATCGCGGCGTAATATGCAATTGCTGCTAAGCGTGACCTGGCTGACATTTGGAAACAGTTTGAGACCAGATGACACGGCAAAATAGTTTGGCAAATACATTGGGACCAAAGCTGTTTGCCACTTGAACATAAACTCATCGCCAGTAAGAACAAAAGTCTCTCCATCACTTTGAGCAGTTATCAGCTTTATAGTAGGAATGACTGTACGGTAAGGGGAATGGATACAACTGATGACGGCTCCGAGGTTATAAAACTTCTGGGTCTAAGCCTGAGTTAACCAATCAAATTGATAATTAACTCAGGAAAACGTCTCTGATTGGTCAGACTTGTCAGCTTTGCTGGAAGTCTGACCAATCAGATGCTTGAGAATGGAACAAGACCCAAGTAAAAAGGGCCAAGACCAAACGGCATGTTTATGAAGCTGTGGTCTTATTCAGTGTTTCTTCTAGTTCAGATTTACTTACAATGTAGTAATCTTCCCTTTCTTGTGATAGAATATTCACAATCTTTTCTATCCCGAGAGTGGTAAGCATGTGAATGCAGCGTGGAGAACTGCTGAAATGTTCGTGCCACGGGTCATCTCCTGGCGTCCATGAATCCTGGGGTACTTTACAATATGCACAGCACAGTGCCTCGGAATTGTCCTTCAAGTCTATTGGAAAGAAGAGAGTAACCATATGAAAGATGGAAAAGGGCAATATGCTGTGAAAACGCATAACATTGGTCGAATGTCAAACAGCTTGAATGCTGATCAGACGAGACAGGCCGTGGGTAGCGGGAGAAAGGTTAATGCCGCTTTCAATCTAACTGATATGCTTATGGTCGATTAAGTTGGATCACTCGAGAGAGAGAATGAGATAACGAAAGAGAGTCAAATAATTTGAGACAAACGGGCATGCAGAGAGAGAGAGAGGAGAGAGAGAGAGAGAGAGAGAGAGAGAGGGAGAGAGAGAGAGAGAGAAGAGAGAGAGAGAGAGAGAGAGAGAGAGAGAGAGAGAGAGAGAGAGAGAGAGAGAGAGAGACTACTTACCCGGGTAAAAGTATCCTGCACGTGCGAAATCTGCTATATCAAACAGTTTCCGTAAAGGCCATTTTTCCAGAGATCGAAGCCTTGTTTGATAGTCCATGTACTTATTATATCCATGTAACTGTATAGCCATTTCTTGTCCTTCGGAAGTATGTTGCACTGTGTTTGTTTGCACATCGAAGGTTTGCGTTGTTCACACAAAGAATACTCGTAGTAACTGCCACACTCTGAAAAAAGGAGAGCATTCTTTCATTTCATATACAATATAACAGAATCATTTACATTTGAGCATTTATAGTGCCTTACAAATATGAAACTAAATCTTTGTGAATGATGGCAGAACAGTTATTTCCCACGAAAAGATGTTGGACGGTCTTACGTACTTATGCAATAGGTATATAACCTCAGAAAAACACTAAGGACAGTAAGCAACTTTGTGACTGATGACACGCGAGTTATTTCCCATGAAACCATATTGGACGATCTGAGGTACAATATGCAGTTGGGATTCAATAAATGATAATGGCAGCAAATAATCGACTTGCTAGATCAAGCGTGTGAAGCACTGCTACAGTGTTCTGTTTTCTTAGGTACGTATTTGCTTAATTTGCATACGGTATAGGACCTGTCTTAAGCGACTATCAAAAAGAGGTTTAATTATGAGTGTAAAAGGCAGTAGGCTGGGTCCTAGTCATGGTTACCGTAGCATCCCCCTAGACTTTTTTTCATGGGTACCAACTTGTTCGTTGGGGTCCTCAGAACACATTTTGAGCATGCCCCCCCCCCAAAATAAGTTTGTTCCAGCTATGTTTTATTAAACGGTTTCCATGGTAACCCGAGGTAATTTTCGAAACTACCTTGGTTCAGAAAATGCGTCGTCATTTTGCTTTTAGAGGCAATAGAAGGACAAGTACCAAAGTAAAGCAGAGACATATAGCTTGATTGTGATATATAATTTTTATAATATTCATATATTATTACTTATGAATATTAATGAGGAAGTAAAAAAAATCCGCTTTGTTTAGAAAAAATAGTTTGCTGTTTAGTCTGATAGGCTTATTAATACACAACTATTATTGAATTCAGGTTTAAATTGTTTGTTGGGGTCCTCAGAACACATTTTGAGCATTCCCCCAAAATAATTGTGTCCCATCTATGTTTTTATTAAACGGTTTCCATGGTAACCCGAGGTAAATTTCGAAACTACATTGATTAAGAAAATGCGTCATAACTTTGCTTTTAGAGGCAATAGAAGGACAAAACAAGAACCAAAGCAAAGCAGAGACATTATAGCTTGAACATGATATGCAATTATATTAATATTCATAATGCATACTTATGAATATTAATGAGGAAGTAAAAAAGTGCGTGTTTTAGTCAAACGAGTTTGTTGTTTAGTCTGAGAGGCCTATTAATATACAAGAATATTGAATTCAGGTTTAAATGTTTTAATATGATCATACAAAGAAAATAAACCATCTTTGGTTCATGTGATATTTCTATAAAGCATGTATATTTAAGCTAATTTGCATATAAAGTGTGTAAATGAATAAGCAAGTTTACATGAGCACTATATTTAGCATTGTTCCGAGTGTACTATCTTTTCTATTATTCATTTTACATGTAAAATACCAGATATTGAACACAAATTGAAAAGGGTAGAGGATCATTACTTTGAATATTAATGCATAATTATGAATATTAATGAGATGTAAAAATAAACACACTTGAATGAGCTGTTTTTCTTTTCTGAGATTATTTTAGCTGACCAGTACAGAACTTGATACTGACTGAAACAGAGATATTGGTGTTCATGTATATAAATATGTAGATAATGAATATTATTTTCAAAATTATAAATATTACTGAAAATGTAAACTGTTGTTGGAAAGTAAGTTTTTCTATTATATTGCAATATACATGTATGTGAACAACACAATTCTTGTAAAACACAGCGGAGGAATTGAGCCTCATGCATGTTTTTATGATGAATATTAATTTTATGAGTGTTTTGCAATACAATAGAAAATATATAGCATCTCAGCTGCAATCATCAGCTTATGTTTACCCATATTAGCCTTGCGTGACTTTGAAATTACTCACAATGTCTTATGTATTTGCTTAATTATTTGCCACAGCATGCAAGACCAACGCAAGGCTTCTTGTGGGCATTTTGCGGCAGACTGGACAACTAATAAAGTGTGCCTAGCCTGTTGCGGATGCTCCGCTTCAACTCCCTGTCCAGTTTCGTTCCTCTGGACAGGAGAGACGTGGGAGTTTGCTGCCCGACGGAAGAAGTATTCTTCTCTTTGGTCAGCAGCCCCCTCGCCACAGACAAGTTACTGTCCTCTAAAGCTCAGAAGAAGCCTGCTTCTTCTTTAAAATTCTCTTTCGTCAACAGCCCCTGTGATGCAATCGATTCCCCTATTGGTAGTTGCAGCTCGGCACCCAATTGCTGGCCCGGGCGCGGGTTCCCCGTTTACCTCTTTAATGGTGCCCTTTTTCTGGTCCCAGGTACACACGATGTCAGGTCTCCCAGTCAGCTTGTTGTCTGGAGAGTTTTGCCTAGTCCCGGTCAATCTCGGCCCAGTTACCCATCACCGGTCCCCGGTGTCCTGGTGTCCGTGCTTCCGATTCATGACGTCACCGGCAGACCGGTCTACCGATCCCCGGCCCAATGATGTCACCGGGTATTCTTTGGATCAGTGTCCCAAGTTTGCTCTCCACCAGTCCTCCGGTGGTCCGGTCTGGTCCTTTGGACCGGGATTCCGAAGTGGACCGGTAAATCTACCGATCCAATCTTTTCTACTGGGCATTCTGACTCTACACCGCATTACAGTGGTCAACAGAAAGCTGCTCTGGCTAAGTCTAGACGTTTTCGGTCGTCTAGACCCTGCAATTTCTCTTCGTCTTCTGAGTACACTTCGGACTCCCAAGCCTCCATCCCACCCATCCCCGTAAGAGGCGTAAAAACATTCTTATTCTGCTAATTGGAAGCGGCACTCGCGGAGATCGCAAGCGCAGATCGAGGTCTTACTATTACTCTTCTATGCGAAGACATCGCTCTTCCTCCTCAGATTCGCCGGCTGGTCGCTCTCGCCAGCCGACACTCGTTTCTGGGAGCCAGCAAGCTTCACCTTACTGGCAACCTTACCATCAAGGTCATGGGATTCCCCCTTAGTGATCCCCATTCCCATTTCCTCTCGGCTTTGCTTCTGGATTACACCCCACTCAGGGCCTGCTGTGAGTCCATCTCTGGAGGGAGAATAGCTCTCATGTGAACCCATCCACTTCTATGTCTTTGGCGGGCTCCACTCTTCCCGGGTGCTGCCATCCGTGGCGGTCACCAGGGCGGATTCTGATGGAGAGCAGGAAGACACATTGTCCATTATGGCTCCTAGGGATGATCCTATGTTTAGGGAATCAGACTCTGTGGAAGCCTCTCACTCAGATTTAGACGGGACTTAGTCCTTTTCTACTTTAGAGGATTCTGAACATAAATAGTTTTCTATTGAGAAGGCGTGTGAAGATTGTTTTAGAATCCCCCCCCCACCCTCTGTCTTCCATAGACCCCCGAATCCTATTCACAGGGGTCATCTATCCTCTTCGTGCTAGTGTCAGTCGAAAAAGTGGACCTCCCTAACCTAATTAAGTCTAGGGAGACTCTTTCCCCTTCCAGGACTTCTTTCCTGTTTGCCTGACCTGAACGAAGATTTTTGTGCCAGCCCGGCAACTGGGTGGACCATGTCGGCTAAACTCTTACGGACAAGTGCTTCCTGGGTATCTCTTAGGCCTCCGGCTTCAATTGAAAATCGCCCTGAGATGTTTTATCAGATCCCCTCACTTGATTCCGACCGTCCCTGGGTGGGCATTATGTCTTCGTCTCTCAATTTCTCTCTCTCTCTCTCTCTCTCTCTTTCTGTCTCTCTCTCACTTCTTTAATGTCGTGAGTTGCATCAGCTCCAACAGATGAGGGTCGCTTCAAACATCGACCTCCTAGCTGCGGCCTTCTCTGTGGAGCTTGAATCCGAAATTACTTAGTGCCTGTCATGCCATCTGGGCCGTTCGACCCAACTGGTCTTGGGTCAAGGGCTAACATCGACAGCGAATATGCTCCACTGTTGCCGTGACACCCCCTTCCTCTAGTCTGCAGGACAAGTCGAAGGATGAGCTGTAGGTGTCCCTCTTTGCCTCCGAACTACTTTTCGGAGGCATCGTTATGGAGAAAGAGCTGATAGTGCTTCTACCAGGAACCCTCCGGTCTGAGTTTCTTGGAAAATCCCTAAGGTTGAGTGTAAGCCTCTTACGGGACCTTCCAAGAGAAGTAAGACAACCAGACCCTATTCTACCCTCAGCGGGGCCCGGCCAAGAGTCGGTTAGGACCCTCCCCTTTCCCCTAACTCGGGACTGACATCTCAGGGTACCTTTCCTTCCCACCCCAGGGGTCCTATGCCTTCTAGGCCCCAGACCTAGGGACTCGACCATTCTGCCTCCATCCGATCCCCGACCCTGCATCAATGCGGCGCTATATCACTCAGGACCATTGGATCCTCTCTAATGTAGAGAAAGGCTATCGTGTCCCTCTGGGTCGACAGACTCCTCTCTCCGGAGAGAGGGGATTCTACTAAATAACTTTTAATGCAGTTAAATAAGGCTTCTGGAAACATAATCAAATATGCACTTTCTATAAGGTTTTAATTAAATAATAGATAAGAACAGCTCATTGTGTTTATTTTTACATCTCATTAATATTCATAAATATTGCATTTATATTCAATAGACATGAACAAATCAATTATATACACAAAGTAATGACCCTCTGCTCTTGTATTTTTTGGCACAATATCTGGTATTTTACGTAAAATTAATCAGAAAAGATGGTATACTCAAAATAATACTAAATCCAATGCTCATAGAAAATTGCTTAAATTCATTTACGCACATTATATGCAAATTAGCTTAAATATGCATGCTTTATAAAAAATATTACCTGAAAAAGATGGTTTATTTTCTTTTCATGATCACATGAAAACATTCAAACCTGAATTCAATAACCCTTGTTTATTATAATAGGCCTCTCACACTAAATAATAAACTCATTTTTTCTAAAAAAAAATGATTTTTTACTTCCTCATTAATATTCATAAGAGTACATTTATGAATATTAGTTAATTAATTTTTGGGGGGAATGCTCAAAATGTGTTCTGAGGACCCAAATGAACAATTTAAACCTGAATTCAATAATATTTGTGCATTAATAGACCTCTAAGACTAAACAACAAACTCCTTTTTCTAAAAAAGCGGATTGTTTTCTTCCTCATGAATATTCATAAGTAATAATATATGAATATTATAAAAATTATATATCATAATCAAGCAATATGTCACTGCTTTACTTCAGTTTTTGTTTTGTCCTTCTATTGCCTCTAAAAGCATAATAGAACACAGATCCGTCCCTATGGCAATACTGGCCTCGAAGTTATGAAACTTTTTGAGTCCAGACTCAGAGCCGGATTCAAATTTAGAACTCAAATGTGTGGCTTTAGCAAATCATTATTTAATATTCTTTGTCTTTATTACTTTTGGTGAGCTGTGATTTGCTGTATGTATTCATACCTCCACGAAAACAAAAAATCTATATTTTCTAGTTTAAACCTATTTTATTGCCAATATTTGTTTACATAATCATCATACATAATATAACGCAAATACATACTATTCTATATATTCCTTAAGTGTAGATCGAAATCAGAGGCTCCTGTAGGAAATCTCTGATTTGAGTCTACACTGTTTGTAATAAATTCAGGTTTAATCCGATTCTATACAATCGGATTTCCAGATAATAGTATGTGTCTGAATCTGGACTCAAAAACGTTTTATAACCCCGGGATCAAGAGTTTTATTTTTCGCCAAATATTATATTTATTCTAAAGAAATAAGGTTAAGGCTTATCCATGATACTTCGTTTGTTCATTTTTTTTTATTGAATTCGAATAAACATTCATTGTATTTAAATACAGAGTAGTCATTTTCTCCTTACCCACGATCCGCACTGAAAATGGATATAGGGTGAGTACTTATAAATGTCGTTTAGTGTATATACATGTATTATAATAACATGGGTTCCAACTGCATGGCAGAACGGATAACCGTGTACCACAAGTACAAATATGAATGTAACTCTACAATTTCAGTGATAATTTCGTAATTCTTTCGGCTATTGAACCCCAACATATTTTACTATCAAATAAATATAATTTTCTCATGTTAACTTATGCACAATTATCAATCCAACAATGGTTTTCTCAAAATATCACGTGTTTTCTGGGTCATTGACAAATGTTCGTTCACCTCGGTTTCATCTTATCACAGCAATAACCTGGCGATTTGCAGTTAAAAATAGCATGGTTCAATAAAACAACTCAATTCTATCACCCATCTCCATTTGTTTTGTCCTCTAAATGCGTAAGCAACTAGCTACAGTGGTATTTTCGACTGTCGTTATGTTTCGGATGGTGCCATTTTGCCACAAATATGAATGGAGCCATATCATTGGATGAGCGAAGGAAAACTTGGAAAATCCGTGATGTCACGTACAATGGCTCCTTCCTCGACGAATTGAAGCTAACTGACAAAATTCGCTAGTTTAAATTTTACGTCATTGTTTTAATGCTGGGGACTAAAAAGATGGAGACTGGTGATAGAATCGAGTTGTTTTATTGAACCATGCCATCGTTTGAACAGCAAATCGCCAGGTTATTGCTGTGATGTAGTGAAATCGGGGTGAACGAACGTTTGTCAACGGCCCAGATTATACGTAGCAATTTGAGAAATTCATTGTTGGATTAATAATAAAAAGTATTTGATACCGTCAGAAGATTATACTTACTTGGTAGTGAAATACCTTGGCTTTCAGTAGCTGAAAGAATTACGAAAATATCATATAAATTGTAAGAGTTACAGACTTGTTTGTACTTGAGGTACAATGGTGTCCGTTCTGTCAGTTAGAACCCTTGTTTATTATGTAGTATATATAGGTTTAGACCTCTGTGTAAAAAAGCAGACCTACTTCTAAACGGCATGGGTACTGACGTTCTGTGCAATATTAGGACACTTGTCGTGCCAAACACCCCATATCACACCGAAATGCTCGTACAGCGGCTGTCTGAGTTGTGGTTTACATTGTTTGCAATATAATTATGTCATCATTGAGCTGACCCGGTCACGTTTTATCGGCCGTGTTTTATCATATATATAAATAAAATTATGTCATCATTGAGCAGACCCGGTCACGTTTTATCGGCCGTGTTTTATCCAAATACTGTCTGGACAACCCTGACCCTCTTCACCATATACACTTTTAACAAACATAAACATATTGACGATCTTCTGATTTTCAGCAACACCGAACAATCACAATTTTTAGTACAAATTGTATTTATGATCTTTCAACAAACATTAGTCACGCGGAAACGTAGTGACACTTTTCAAAGACGTTTCAAAGCCCCTTTAGGATCCGTTTGATATGGATCTACCCTGTTTACAAATGCTCCAAAATTAGGAAAAGGGTAACGACGAATTTCAAAGGATACATCCTTTTACTTCTATAATCAAATACATACGCATATATAACGTGTCAAACAGTTTGGATCATGGTGATATGCCGGGACACTTGTACGTACGTAATATATTTAGTGGATTCGCCTCCGATGGTAAAAGTATAATGATTAGAAAGAAGACAGAAAATCCTATAATCCAAATATAACGTCCTGTCAGTATGATATACTGCGTAGTTTGGTTATTTTAAGACATCACAAAAAACCCACCCGAAATAAAACAATTTCAAAACCCAAGATCTATAGAGCTATTTAAAAGATTACTTCCTTATATGGTCATGAAATTTTACAACTAACAAATCACGCATTACGTAGACTGAACATTCTTAAAATAGGAACAAGTAATGTATTACATAGAAGATAAACAGTGACAATAGTTAAACACTTACACCGCTCGAATTTTGCAAACAGACTGGCTTCAGATGAAACGCCATGTAACTCGGCGTCTCAACAGGTCTGTAATTTCTACATTTACTAAATAGCGTAGACCCAGATTAATGCAAGATTAATGCAAGACAGGAATGCATTGACTTTTGTAAACCGTGCATACCCAGAATAGAGTAATAAACGGGGAAATTGACATTTGTAAACACTGTACACCCAGATTAACAGTTTATCTAATATGTATGCCAATTAAAACATTGGCAAATAGAGTAGACCCAGATCAGACGGCTCATGTACGATCCGTCTGATCTGTTCATGCAGCCAAACAGATCTGGGTCCATGCTTACAAAGCTTTTAGTTGAGTCTGAGTTCCGTTCTCAAGCTTTTGATTGCTCAGATTTGAGTTCTCAAGCTTTTGATTGGTCAGACTTGAGCCAAAGGCTCAAATCTGACCAATCAAAAACTTGAAAACGAACTCAGACTCGACTAAACGTTTTATAAGCATGGACCCTGATTCTACAATTTTGGCATGTTCATTTTTTTCTTGCTTATGTACAATTATAAAATTCAGGTGAAAATTATTCATGACGCAATTATTTATTACATGTATATTCATCAGATAGAGGTTTATTACAAGAAACATGTAAACCTACATTGTAACCCGATTTATGCCGAAACCGAGTAAATAAGTATTTGTAAACAATATAAACCCAGATTAATGTAGGAAATGTGTAAATTGGCAGTTTAAGACAGTGAAGTTTAAGATTAGAAAAATCTACAGGAGCAACCTGATTGAGTTTTCAGAGTGTCATCAGAAATCCTCATGTAAGTTTTCCCCTTTTATACCAAATGTAGGTCTATTATATTGTCTAATATGATAGACCATTCCATTTTGAAGAAAAAGTAGCACTGGAAGAGTTAAACATGGTTTAATGATATTGTCGTCGTACCGTGTCCCTGTATCTAGATCCTACACGCATTAAAACGATTTTTCGAACAGGGTAGACCCAGATCAGACGGCTCCAAAATGAACCGTCTGATCAGGGTCTGCACTATTTCTTATGTAGAAAGTCAGCTAACTAATACATATTCATAGCACAATGAAACCTCCACCAAATAAACAGTAGAATCATATAAATATTATTTCATAAGTAAACAGAACGGGTCCTGATCAGATGACTCCTAGAGGAACTGTCTGATCAGGGCCTACACTGGTTGTTAAGGCGTAGAAAGGCGTAGTTATGGGCTAAAGCGTTAACCCGTTACGTGATATTTATGTACTAAAACATAACATAATGAATAAATTTGCTATTTTTTGTTATGGCATAATTATGATCATAGGAATTTTCTGGCCGTGAGAGAAATATTTAAATCTATAAGCGAAACAGAACAGACCGAGGTAAGACTGCTGGTAGAGTCTACTGTTTGCAAATGTGTAACTATGCAATCCATACACAGAGCATTTCACTGCATGCTAACCTCAAAATGTATTTTACACGACTCTTTGCACGCTACTGGTGAATAAATGATAACATGCAGTTTAGATCTAGATGGCGACTCGTTTCTTCAGGACCCAAGCTATAACTACATGTTTGAAGAAAATTGAAGATTAATTTTCAGAACTGCAGCAGACGAAATAATTTGCAGACGTCATTGCCTCAGCGTGCATAGTTCAAAACAGTAAATATAATTTCTAACATTAAGGTTTAGTATGAAGCCCGATGATAATCTTTGACAGTTTATGCATAGGGCCTAAAGTCGAAACATTAGTTCTTTACTTCATGAATATGCATGTAAGTAATGATGACGTCATAACTAATGATTAGACCAATACATGTATTTATAATAGCAAATGAACACAGGATCTTTTGACAATGGCGGAAATATGATAGAATCGGATATATATTATCCCATAAGCAAATAGAGCAGACCTTGGTCACACGGCTCCAACAGGAGCCGTCTGATCTGGGTCTACTCTGTTTGCAAAGGCGTTTTATGGAGTAAATGGTTAAAATATATGATTGCGAAAGTAAATAAGTACTACAGAAAGCTCCTTTAGGAACATTCGGTATTACTGTTGATCAATAGTCAGCTACTACCTTTCTTAAGACTGGGAAGTAGACTTCTTTTTGAACGTTGCCAGGGTTCATGAACACGATTAATTTAACAACATGAGTTTGACCCCTGGCTTCCTGATCCTTTCAATACTCCAGATCGTGTCACCACATGAACACAGGTGCCTCGTGAAGAGGATTGTATCTAAGAGAATTTGCTAACAGTGTAGACACGGACCAATCAATGAAAATTCGAGAGTAACTTGGCGTTAACATGACTAATTTGACGTATGTCTACACAGTTTGTAGAGCTGCAAAGGGCAGACTTTTCACCTTATGAGACTCGCCGATACTACAAGCTCTTGAACAATGTGAAACACAGTATCTATAGACACACTTCTGTACTCTGTACTGTTCAAACCATAACGCTGGTGTAAGAAATACGTCATAATGTTTTTCACAGACTAATGAATCCTTTAAATCCGGAATATTCAATGTGGATAGCTTTTAGTATTTAACTGAATTACAGTGCTCATTCAGTTTAGATGGTTTCAAGCAGCTAGATAATTTTAAATGGCAAACAGTTCAGTTCGTGATCAGATTGCCCCTCTAGGAATTATCTGACCTGGGGCTACGCTGTTTGATCATTCTAGTAAACTTAGTTTCTTCAGAGTGCTATGTAGTGTTAAGCGTTTTGGTAAATACGTTAGCAATAGTAGTCGTATATACCGGTGTATATCGCCTTATATGGTAACAAACTGAACGTCGCCTTATATGGTAACAAACTGAGCTTAACTAAATATAGACAAATAATAACGACCCCGGAATAACAGGATAAAATTTTGCCCTTCTGTAACGACGTTAACGGGTATATTATATATAAAATGCACACACATCCACTTACGTATCAAGCAGCGTTTAGCCTGCTGCAGGCGGATGATTGATTACCAATTAGTTAGTATCCAGATGAGATGCAGAGTAATTCAACTATGTGTCTCATCAAGATCTAGTCTGGTTGATTCTCTAATTATGGATCTTTAACCCTTTCCCTATTCTAAGTTTATTCCAACTTTTGATACCTACAGAACATTCATGGACAAAATAGTTACAACCAAATATGGAATGTGTAAAAATGTAGCATTTCAGAAAGCAAAGAAACCGACCTTTAAAGTTATTTTAACAAACGGAGCAGACCCTGGTCAGATGGCTCCTATATAGGAGCCGTCTGATCTGGGTCTACTCCCATTGCAATTGCATGAACACACGTTTATATGAATGAAACGACTACGGAGGGCGGTAGCTTTATGCAGGTCAAAAGTATAGTAGCATTCTACATTACTTTTTGCCCTGCATTAAGCAACCACTTGTTTTAAGATGCCTGTGTTGAATAAACGAATGGCCGTTTAAAACAGGTTCTACTGTAATTAAAGAAATATTCTATCTCAGGTGGAACAATATATTTTTTAAAAAGACGTATACTGACAAATGTTAAAATGTATTTAAAACATAAAAACGTGCGTACTGGCAATCGTTATGAGTAAAGAATCTATAAATACATTACATAGCTGTGTGAATTTAATCGATTCAAGTAAGAAATAACGACTATCTGAATGATTAGATGAATAATGATAATGACATTATGAACACGTTAAACTTTGATCATAACAGAAACTGTACAGTCAGATCTATATCATGTCATAAGCAAACAGTGCACACCCTTATCAGGCGATTTCCATGCGGACCGTCTGATCAGGAGCTACACTGTGCTCTAATGCGAGAAAATGCGTCTATCAGGCAATGGGGTGGCGATTATTTACCTCAATGCATTGCTAGTCCAAACGTTTCATTCCTTCATCTTTGAAAAACATTTTATTTATGGAGAAGTGTGCCCTTTGCACGTGCATGAAAACGCTACGAGCATAAAATTGATTATGTCCTACGAACCGTGACAGTCCATTCATGTCACTGTGGAAAAAACGGAAATTTAGATATTTGATATCTCATTCATCTGACTGTCATTTGCAGACAGCTTGGATCCAGATGAGACACCAAGTAATAAGCTAATTGACATCCAGTCAATAGTTTCTGAAACGCTTGACATATTCGGAAGAAAAGCAGCATGAAAACAGATCAGATCTTAAGCAGACGACATTTTTACAGAAACCAAAGGGTTAACTCTTTACGCCATGAATATTCATGTAAGAACTATAGGTATCATGAATAATGATTAAGATATATTGAACACAGAAATGTTCGATCATGACACAAACTGCAGAATACTTGAAACATCATAGGCAAACAGAGCTGACCCTAATCAGACGGCTCCTACCGGCTGCCTGGTCTGGATATACTCTGGATCTAATTGTTTTCTTAATCATTTGTAGGCATATACTGCTAACTATTCAAAGTTGAACGACCCACAAGTGTTTAACCCATTCCCGCATATGTTGGTCTGGTGCAGAACTGAGCTGGCCCCATATACCCAAAGATGGGTTTAGTATAGTTTTGCACTGGGTCATCTGACCCATATAATTGTTCTTATCCTCGTGGTTTGGTACAGAACTGAACTAATCCCAAAGACAGGGTTGATTGAGTTCTGTACGGAAACATACAATACGGATATATTGAAATCGGTAAACATCATATACATGTACTTTTACTTTAGAGAAGATCCTTCACATATATTCATGAACATTTTCATATGACTGTTAACAAAATTTAGCTTCTCAGCAAACATGATTTGAAATTTCAAATATTATAATTATGCCATGCACTTTGTGTACAAATATGACCATATTGGCTATAATATGCGTATACAAATTTATGCCAAATAAAAGATATGTTATGTTATGTTATGTTTAACCCATTCCCGCATATTGACGTATCGTGACGCCTCTGAAAAAGCCATGCACTTATTGAGATCATTGTGCAAATGCTCTATATATCACAATAACTTCAACTATACAATTCTAAAATGTTCCTTTCCTCAAGTAAATGCTCCTTTTTCGGTAGATTTGGTCCAAGAGGTTGTACCTAAAAATAACCTATGAGGGAAACTTCCCCTAATTTTATGAAAAAAGTACCACTTCATAAATATACATTAGCTTGATTTCAACGGATTTTTGGCGTAGACAGAACTTGTAGATAAGATCTGATCTATATAATTTCATAAGTAAACAGAGAAGACCCTGGTAAGACGGTTCCTACAGGAGCTGCCTGGTCTCGATCTACTATGTTTGTAAGAAGGTGACTGGAAAGGCGTTCATATGAGGGAACGGGTGAACTATATAGCGAAACGATTTTGAATAGCAAATAGTGCAGACATAGTTCAGAGTGTTTCTCCAGTACCCTTCTGGTCTGGGTCTACACTGTTTGCAAATGACCGGATATTCAAAGTGCACTCACTCATCGGTGTTAACTCATTTCCTCCTAGACTAGTTTTAGATCCATCCTCTTTGAATAAATCTACCGAAAAGGAGCATTAAGTATAGAAAAGGATTTTTGTGAGTTGTATAGTGTTTAAACCATAGTGATAAGTACAACATTTGCTCCTATGGAAAATGAGTTTTACAGACGTGCAAAGAGGCACCAGTAGGAGAGAATGAGATAATTAACTACTATAGTCAGTTCAGTATGATGGTGTAGAATTTCTGAGAGGATTTTGAATAACAATATGTGCTGACACAGATCAAGAGGTTCTTCTATGAACACTCTGATCTGGGTAAATGTAGTTTGAAAATATTAGTACACTCACGTTCTCGCATTCAAAACTTGTTTGTCAGTTTAGTATAACACATATTAACCCATTACCTCATAAGCTATTTTAGATCAAACCTCTTTGAATAAATCTACCAAAAAAATAGCATTAACTATAGGGAAAATGAAAAGTTTAGGAATTTGTAGTTTGAAACCATTGTCATAAATAGAGCATTTGCTCCTATATGAACAAATGCTCTATTTATCACAATGGTTTTAAAAAGTGACTTTTACAGAGTCGTCAAAAGTCGTCAATATGAGGGAATGGATTAAGAAAAGGATAAAAAAGCACATGGCTACACGTCTGCAAAACGTATCATCTGCTGTAAGTTTTGAAAGTTACTTTTTCATTTATGTCTCTCATAAATGCATTCCAAATATCACTCTGTATCTTATCAGGATTCAAACTGCATAAGTTATCACGAATTCTCTGTATCAGATTCAAACTGCATAAGTTATCACGAATTCTCTGTATCAGAGTGAATATTTGAGTGAATTTTAAATACTTTTGAAACAAGTGAATTCTTTGTAGAATACGTTTGATAACATTTTAACTCTTTCCTTCATATAAACGTGTTTTCACGCATTTGCAAACAGAGTAGATCCATATCAGACGGCTCCTGTAGGAAACGTCTGTTCTGTTTGCCGATAGAATTTGATAAATCTGTTTAATTACTTTCTAAAACTGTTACCATGCACCTTTTATATTCCATCATACCTATTTTGTCCATGAATATTCAGTAGATATTGAAATTTGAAAGAAACAAAGAACAGAGAATGGTTTAAGCAAACCTAGCAGACATTGATCAGGCGAATGCAACATACAGTATCTGACCGATCTGCGTCTACTCTGTTTGCAAAATTATAAATTGCGTGTGTATACGTGAAGTAAAGGGCTGACTTCACAGAGATGCCTTTTATCGCTTTTGCAAACAAAGTAGACCGAGGGCCGTCTGATCAAGGTCTGCTCTGTTTGCAAATGGAATAAAAAGTAATCTAATTTCTATTCATGATCTCATTCTTTATCACATGACTAATGTAGTGCGCCTGAAATGTATTGCGGTTAACGGGACACCTGGGAGATATGTGGTGTTCACAAATCATTAATCTATTTATATTGACATTATAAATCGGTTAGAGACAAGGATTACCTTGTATGGTAACACGGTTATAATTAGGAACAGGTAATAATCAAACTATCTATCTAGTCATTGCAATCTACTTGGATCTATTAATAGAATAAATAGAACCAGACAATACTCACCAATATCTAACCACGACAGTCTTACTTGGATCTATTAATAGAGAAAATTAGAGTCCTGACAGCTAGGTATATAAACCATTTAAAAAAAATCCGGAATCTTTAATCCCGTAGCGGTATTTATGTCTGCTTGATTCTTACTTTTTCAAAATGTTTTCAAGACAGTTTAGTTTAGCCATTCCTTATTCCGTTATGAGAAAATAATGTCTGCACCAGAGGCCCAGATATGATGCGTAAATATGAATATTTCATTCGTTTCTCCACCAAACCCTATGTTGTGACCATAATTTAGAATTGTCTCTTCAAGACGTTTCTAAAGAGTGGTCACACGATAGGGTTTGGTGGAAAAATGACGATTTTAGTATTTTCATCTATTGCACCTCCCGCTCAACTTTGGATCGAATGCGAATTTGACTACTTCCGATTCGATCAAGCTTTAGAGAAACTATTAACCGGGTGTCAAACAGCTTGGCATCTCGACTGATAAGACATCTCATCTCATTTGGAAATGTGAGACATGCCGCGAATAGAGGGATAAAGTTTAAAACAGACACGATCTGCAATCATGTTTTACTCGGCGTCTCCTCAGGATCCAAGCTGTTTGACACTCAGTCAAGAGTTTCTCTCAAACGTTTGATCGAATTGGAAGGAGTCAAAACTGCGCCAGATCCGAATATGAGCAAACCTTTTTTTCACTGCGACTGCTAAGTAAATAACGTCAATCTAGGCATGTAAATAACGTTTCAAAATTTAAAATATATGTACAGTAAAACCTCTCTATAACGACCACTAAATTACATCAAGTAGTTTGTGTAAAAGGCAGGTGACTGCTTAAAGCAAGGTGAAAGTAAAACAGAACGCTCCTATAGGAGCGTTCTGTTTTACCTTCACCTTGCTTTAAGCGGCCACCTGCAATAAATACCAAATAATTAACACAATTTAGTGGCCGTTATAAAGAGGTTTTACTGTATTGTGAAGAAAGTCCTCACCTGCGATTAGGAAATGATGGAGCCTTCTATACAATTACTGATATACAACCTTCTCCTGCAATGCTCTTGTTTTTATAAATACCTCTCATGGCTGTAGATAAGGTAGTTATGTATCTATGGTGATATCTCTTATTTCCCAGCCAAATAATATAGTATTGATACTCATTAGAATGCTCAAGCAGGTTAGAGTCTAACTGAGCTATCAAACTAGAAAACAAGAGGGCCAAGATGGCCCTTAATCGCTCACCTGATTACCATAGATTTAAGATTTTTGCAGGGTAGCCCATGGGAAGGGTCAATATTGACCTTAGGGACAATATATGAACAATGTTGATAGTGGATCATGAGCAATGGATCATGAGCAGTGGTTCTGCAGAACAAGATTTTCAAAGATTTAGTATATTGATTTTATCAAGACAATGATTCTGACCAATGGAGATTGGGCTAAAAATGTGCTCTCTAAAGTAATTTTTCTAAGATTTAACCAAGTGACTTACTTTTTATTCCCACCCAACCCATGATCACACTCAACCTTGATAAAAATGTGGCCACTGGAGTGTAAACTAGATTTCTCTAAGATATGACCCAGTGACCTACTTTTTGACCTCAGATAACCCATTTTCAAATGTGTCCAAGGTTTTATTAGGACAATCATTCTGACCAACTTTCATAAAGATTTGGCTATAAATGTGACCTCTTGAGTGTTCACAAGGTTTTCGTACTATTTGACCTAGTGACCTAGTTTTTAACCCGACATAACTCACTTTCAAACTCGTTTGAGATTTTATCAAGACAATCATTATGACTAAGTTTCATGAAGATTGGACTAAAATTGCGACCACTAGAGTGTTCACAAGGTTTTTCTACTGTTTGACCTATTGACCTAGTTTTTAACTCCACTTGACCCACTTTCGAATTCATCCGAGATTTTATCAAGACATTTATTCTGACTAAGTTTCATGAAGATTGGACTAAAATTGTGACCACTAGAGTGTTCACAAGGTTTTTATACTGTTTGACCTAGTGACCTAGTTTTTAACTCCACTTGACCCACTTTCGAATTCATCCGAGATTTTATCAAGACATTCGTTCTGACCAAGTTTCATGAAAATTGGACTAAAATTGTGACCACTAGAGTGTTCACAAGGTTTTTCTACTGTTTGACCTAGTGACCTAGTTTTCAACTCCACTTGACCCACTTTCAAACTCGTCCGAGATTTTATCAAGACATTTATTCTGACCAAGTTTCATGAAGATTGGACTAAAATTGTGACCACTAGAGTGTTCACAAGGTTTTTCTACTGCTTGACCTAGTGACCTAGTTTTTTACCTCACATTACCCATTTTTCAAACTCCTCCGAGATTTTATCAAGACAATCATTCTGACCAAGTTTCATGAAAATTGGGCTAAAAATGTGACCTTTAGAGGGTTCACAAGGTTTTCCTACTATTTGACCTAGTGACCTAGTTTTTGACCCAACTTGACCCACTTTCGAACTCGTCCGAGATTTTATCAAGACATTCATTCTGACCAAGTTTCATGAAGATTAGACTACAATTGTGACCACTAGAGTGTTCACAAGCAAATTGTTGACGACGCACGACGCACGACGCACGACGCACACCGCACGACGGACGACGGACATTCAAGTCTCCCAAAAGCTCACCCTGAGCTTTGCTCAGGTGAGCTAACTAGAAAACTATCAAAGAATAGATATCAAACTATCCTGGTGCACCTCCTATCTACAACCCGGACATATTATATAAGTAAATCGGAACGAACAATTACCATATGATGACACTTTGAGAGTTTTTACCGATTCAAAACAAATGTGCTGATTGATAAATCGGGTATTACTCCTACACCGAGACAACTGACAAACTAGAACAAACGCCCTTTAATACGCACATCACTTGATTTTTCCATTGAATTTTACAAGGCACGAAAAGTTTATCAACCGGAACTCTTAACCCTCGCTTGCTATTCACGTCAATATACCTACCTGTAAATAGTGAAGACCCAGATGATACAGCTCCTGCAGGAGCTGTCTCATCAGGGTCTGCACTATTTACAAGTTGATTGTGCAACCAGTGCATTCCACAGCAGTAATTGCATGTAGCGAAATACTTGTACACAGTGAAGATAAATGTAATTATACAACAGTGCATGGGTAAATAAGGAGAAATGTATTTTGAAATTCAGCAAGCGAAGAGTTAATTGCACTGTGGATTTTTTTGTCTTCTCGGTTGGATCTGGTGGAATTTTGACTATAGTAGAACCTGTTCTAAGCGACCGTCATCTATTAAACATAAGAGTCTTAAAACCAGGTGATTGTTTAATGCAGGGCAAAAGTAATGCAGAAAGCTCCTATATGAGCTTTCTGCATTACTTTTGTCCTGCAATAAGCTACCACCTGCCTTATAGACCCATAGTTAGACCTCTTTTTGATAACCGCTTAATGCAGCGTAAAAGTAATTCAGAAAGCTCCTATAGGAGCTTTCTGTATTACTTGTGTCCTGCATTAAGCTACCACCTGCCTTACAGACCCATGGTTAGACCTCTTTTTGATAACCGCTTAAGACAAGTTGTACTGTATTTCCGATGCGATCAAGCTTTCAGGAAACTAATGATCGCATGTCAAACAGCTTAGATCCTGATCACACGCTGAGTTTTCAACCTCTTAGCAAATGCAAGTAAAGTGTCGAATAGCGGGATAAGAGTTCATCACGTGACGGGTGCATTTCCGCACGTCTGTATGAGACAAAGAATAGCACCTCATCAGGATCCGGGTATATGCGCTATTGGAGTTTTCAAAATGGTTTATATACCGCCTCGTCCAGGAGACTCTAATGTTCGTTATTAATAGACCCATGTAAGATTACAATGATTAAATAATTTGACTGTTGTATTAGTCTTCACAGCATAAATGAAAGTTAGTAATTTAGTACTTGAATACGCACCTGTATCTATTTCATCGTCCGTTCGAATCTGGATCTAATGCGATTTTGACTATTTCCGATACGATCTAGCATTGGAGAAATTACCAACCTAGCGCCAAATAGCTTGGACCCCGACTGAAACGTATGCCGTCTGGGTCCAAGACGTTTGCAATCTACGAGGCATGTTACGAATAGCAGGATAAAGTTTAAAACAGGCACGATCTGCAATCAAGTTTTACTCGGCGCCTCATCTGGATCCAACTGCACCGGATCCAAATATGAGCAAACTTTTGTTCACGTCGGCTGCTAAGCAAATAACGCCGTCATATGCATGTAAATAACATTTCATTAATTACAATATTAGATAGTAAGGAAGAAAATCCTCACCTGCTATTAGAAAATGATGGATACACTAAGGCAATTGTTGATCTACGACTTTCTACTACAGCTCTCTCGATTGTTTTTAAAAATACCTATCAGGGATGTAGACAAGATACGTACTGATCCATTAAAAGCTCGTTTTTCTCATCCAAATACTTTGTTGCTGCTACTCGCTTCTAATGAGTAACAATAAAATAAAGAAAGCCAATTAATGACACTTTTCAAGAGCTATTACTGATTACAAATTGATAATTGTTATGACTTGTCATTGAGACAATTAAAAGCCAGTAGAAATGCTTTTGCGCACAACACTTGGTTTTTTCCATGGAAATTTTTACAAAGCACGCACCTGTACCCATGTCTAGTTTTAACTTTAAGACTTATCCTGCTGTGAAAAATTAACGTCTGCTCAAACTCGAACCTGGTCCAATATTTTATACTTCCGGTTCTATCAAGTTTTCAAGAAACTAATGATAAGTTTGGATCCTGATGAGACGCCGATTTTTCAAGATGTTTTCAAATGTGACTCAAGTAGCGGATGCATAGTTTACCCAATGAATATTCATTACTATTCATGTAAGAAAAATGACGTCATAAATATTGATCAGCTGAATTTTCATAATGACACTACGAATGATGGGATATTATATCATGCCAGAAACTCATAAACAAACAGAGTGGACCCTGATCAGGCACCTTCTAGAGAAGTCGTCTGACTAGGTCTGTGATTGTTTCTAAATTTATATAAGAAGACAATTATTTCAATCAATTTATACCTACAAACATTCATTTCACCCATTCCCTCCTACTGTCGCCTTTTGACGCTTTTGTAAAAGTCAATTTTTGAAACCATTGTGATAAATACAGCATTCGCTCCATATGAGCAAATGCTTTATTTATCACAATGGTTTAAAAAGTCATATTTCCTGGTAAATTATCCTTTTCAGTAGATTTGTTCAAAGAGGTAGTTTCTAAAAATCGTCTAGGAGGGAATGGGTTAATAGACGAGACCTTTACACCACAGATACTGCACGGGTAACAATCATAACTTTGACACATTGTTAATCTGCCTTGCAGTTGCAGTGAGTATCAATGTTACAATATATGTAGATAACAAATATTTAGTCTAACCTTGAGAAAACAATTAACCCTTTACTCCATAAATACACCTTTCTACACCTTTGACAACGGAGTAGACTCTGATCAGATGGCTTCTGTATGAGCTGTCTGATCAGGGTCTGCTCTGTTTGTTTTTGGAATAATATAGATATTATTCTATAGAGTTTACAGTGGCAAAACTATGTTGTGTTTATTAGCCATTACAAATAATTTAGTGAGTCCGATTGAGTTGTACTAGTCATTATGTCATTATTCCTTACATGAATATTCAAAGTAAATAATTTCAAATGTCTACACGGTAATTACAATCGAATACTAAATGACCTAGAACATTACACGTGTCTGTGCATGTGAGTATACATGTCCTTTTAAAATAGTTACCTCATAAATGTTTATACAAAACATCATTCATATTCATTAACTCTTAACGTCATGAATGAAACTGACATCATGAATATTAATTAGCTGAATTTTGATATTGGTTTATCGATGCACGAAGTGACGGCTACTGTATAATAAGATCTACGTAAATCCACCAGCAAACAGAACAGAGTAAACTCTGATCAGACGGATCCTACAGACCCCACTGAACTAGATCTACTCTGCTTGCAAATGTATCAACAGCCGTATTTGTGATGGAAAAGGTCAAATGACAGTGACACAAGAACACGTTTTTTTTTATTTCTAATTAAGAAATTAGAAATAACCAAAATAGTTCGTATTGATAACAAAATCTTGCAACAAAGAGACGAATACGAATACATTGGTCTCTAAATATGTGTCTCCAAGCGCGGTTCCTTTCTTAAAACAAAGACATAGCTACAGAAAAAGGTGCGTACCAAAATAATAAAATCGTCATTTCTCAACCAAACCCTATACTGTGACCAGTCTTTAGAATCATCTAAAAAAGACGAGTCTAAAGAGGGGTCATAGTATTGGGTTTGGTGGAGAAATAAAGGAGCTATTGTTGAAAATGTTTTAATTTACGCATCTTATCTGGACCTCTGCAAGAACTACATTGCCGACCAAGTCAACAAGGCGTTATTCTCGTTAGTTAGAACAATCTAAACATCTCTCCCTCCCATTTGCTATACAGAAATAGTTACAGTAAACCCTCTCTAATGCGACCGCCTAAAAAAGGTATAATGATGGGTGGCAGAGGCAGAAGGTAGCTTAATGCAGGACAAAAGTAATGCAGAAAGCTCCTATAGAGGATCTTTCTGCATTACTGTTGTCCAGCATTAAGTAACCACCTGCTTATAACTACACCCATATAACGACACCCATGTTTATTCATTAAGTGGTCGCATTAGTGGGATTCTGATGTATTGGAAAAAAACAACAACTCTTTAGAGTCATTACTATTATATGTGCCAGAATACAACTTAAATACTATAAATATGTATTTAATTTAAAGAAAATCAACACCGTACAACATGCTATACTGATAATTTGGAGTCACACCTTTGTACATTGATATCAAGAATAGGGTTATATCGTGCTGACACAAATGACAATGTTGATTCAAAATTAACATTGCGAATATATATCTTGAGATATTAACTCTTTTGGCGCCAAATTTAAAAGTGTCGTCTGCAATAAAAAAATCATATCAAATATAATTATTCTAAACTAAATAATAAATGTATATTAGTAAAAAAATTCTTTTTAAAAACCTGTATGCTTGGACTAAAATAATACAATCGTCTGCAATAACAATTTCATATTAAATATAATTCTAAACTAAATAATAAAGGTATATTAGTAAAACATTTGTTTTTAACAACCTGTATGCTTGGGCTAAAATAATACAGAAAACTAGTGAAGTCCCAGGTCAGGTGCCGCCTTTAAAAGGTGGCATCTGACCTGGGACTGCACTGTTTTCAATGGTGCCAACAGGCGACATTGGCACCGAAAGAGTTAACTGTACAGCCAAAACGCATTTAAAATTACAATGATTTGATAATCTAAATGTTTTTGCAACACAGTATACTAGGGCATTTGGTAGAGGCAGCGTTTCTTTAGCTCGAAATGACTGATTAAGTCCGCACTTCAAAAGCAAAAAGGACATCTTTATTCAATCCTGGCTCTTGGAGCTTAACACATCATCAAACACTTATATGTATAAACACATCGAAACGTCACTCAAAGAAGCACATTATATGAAACACTTACCATCACCAACTAGGATAGAAACTGATACGAGTATACCTATGCACTGTATTATATAGCCTTAAGTTGATATTCATACAGTAACAATATAAAACTTCATGAAAACTAAACATCTTTAAATTCTGATTTTTATGTATTTGTAAATAGTCGCTTTCCGTCATTGTGACGGAATATGCACATATACACGTATGTGCATTGCTTATGTTTCCCGCATAAAGCGGGACTATGAATATTTTGAAATAAACTGTAAACTGTTTTGCCTACATGAGTAACCTAAATACTCACGCCAAAGTACTAGAGCAAGTAGTAGACTTAGATCAAACTGATCTTGTAGATGCAGTTTGAACAGAGTTTACTATTTGTCAGTTCATAAGAGTAAAAGTAAAGAAAACGAACAGCCGCGGTCAGACTCGAGTCCGATAGTACAGACCTGTTATCTTATAACCTGACCGATAGCTATTCGAAATCCGGCTGTTATATTCATTTGTATGAAACGTTTATTCATTGATAGGACAAATACAACGAACTTGGATTAGCTCCTTTGTTATTAGATAATGTTTACACTAGAACGTTTCTAAGTCAACCAATATATAAATTGGGCATGTATTTCACTTTAACCCTTTCCCTCATATAAACGTGTTTTCACGCATTTGCAAACAGAGTAGACCCAGATCAGACGGCTCCTAGAGGAGCCGTCTGATCAGGGTCTGCTCTGTTTGCTAATGGAATTTGAAAGATCTGTTTATTTAATTTCTAAAGTGGTTATAATGTTCCACCCTCCATACTTTATTATAACTATTTTGTCCATGAATATTCAGTAGGTATTGAAATTTGAAATAAACATAGAACAGGGAAATGGTTACATGTAAGCAGGTGTTTGCCTTAAAGTGTGTGTGTGTGTGTGTGTGTGTGTGTGTGTGTGTGTGTGTGTGTGTGGGGGGGGGGGGGGTAACACAAGTGCAGCTTTCTGCATATATATATATAGGATATGTCGCGAGTAATCATTATGTACAAACTGATATTTTACGAATCTTGGAAAATGTTATTTAGCAAGCTTCTGGCGAGCTTAATAACATTTTTAAAAGACAAGTTTCATAAGTATTACGAAATGACTACAAAATGACTACAGGCATCATATTCTTGTTATCACATAACTTATTTCGACTAGATGCCGTTTTTGACAGGTCCTACATGTATATTTATCAATGAACCACACAATACCACCAGGCGTTTCTAAATGACGTGTGTTACATGTATATAGAAAAATAGGCGGTGAATCTATTAACAAGAAAAAAAGGAGTATTATATGATAAATTTCATTCTGCATTAAGCTACCACCTTCCTTAAAGGCCCACAACTAAACCTTTTTTGTGCTGTCGTTTTAAGAAGAACTACTGTAATGTGTTTTAAAGGTAAACCCCCATATGCGGGGTCAATATTCTGCAGAGCTTGTTTCGGCTAGTGCCTTAACAAATACAGCTAAATATCATTAACTCGAATGTTCAGTAAGGACGAATTGAGAACGTATATGCAAGTGGCATCATTTAGGGTAAAAGTCACACGGATAACTCCCAGGGGAGCTTTCTGCACGACTTCCATCCTGCATTAAGCTGTCATCTGTTTTAAAGATCAGTTATAATATGTGTTTGAGAGTTCGGGTTATCGAGATTTGACTGTATTCTCAACAACACGCCGATACATTTACCATTGTGATAAAAGCCGGAACTAATTAACCCATTCCCTCATATTGACGACTTTTGAGGACTCTGTAAAGGTCACTCTGTGAAACCATTGCGATAAATAGAGTATTTGCTCCTAAAGGAGCAAATGCTCTATTTATCTCAATGGTTTCATACTATAAAATTCTAGAAATTTCCACTTCTCTACTTAATGCTCCTTTTTTGGTATATTTATTCATAGAGTCTGTATCTAAAAATAGCCTATGGGGTAAAGGGGTAAACACGTGAGGGATACTGCATGGTCTTTATGCACGGCACGCGATATATTTACAATTGAACCCGATCTGTGGTTTCCAAGGACACTATTTTAAATATTCTCTACACTCATAAAAGAAACATTAACCCCATCCCTATCGATCACGTTTTAACACATTGCAATAGGTTGAATAAGTTTGGTCACCAAAGCCGTATTCCTGTAAATTAAATTGAAATCTGATCTGGGTCTGAAGTAATAAAACGTCTGAATATGAGTCTGAATTCATTCTCAAGTATCAAAAAATCAAAAGAAAATGTTTTATAAACTCGAGGTCAGTAGCGTCAGAGAAGATAATAAACAGAGTAGATCCAGATCAGGTGGCTCCTGGTAGAGCCGTTTGATCAAGGAATGCTCTGCTTGGTTAAGGGTTACATAGATCCGATTCTAGCATTCTTGCCATGTCCAAACAATTCTGCTTTACATACCATTATAAAAAATCATGCTGTCAATATTTCTCTCTAGAATACTCAACAGGTAAATGGTTAACTCTTTCCCTGTTCCATGTGTATCCAAAAATTCAATACCTTCTGAATATTCATGGACAAAATGGTTATAATGGAATATGCAAGATTGAACATTGTAGCCATTTTAGTAGTAAAGAAACAGAACTATCAGATTCCAATAATAAACAGAGCAGTACCTGGGTATACTCTGTTTGCAAATACGTGAAAATGCGTTTATATGAAGGAAAGGGTTAAGCGCTGTGATTTATCCCTTTCAATGCCAGCATTGTCGTCTGCTGGAGACATTTTCGTCTGATTCAAGTTTTGCAGAGGGCATTTGTTCAATTCCTTTGTAAAACAATAAACAGGGTGTCAAATAATGTGGAGCCAGATGAGATGTCGAATTACTCGGTGTCTCATCTGGATCCAAACTGTTTGAATGTGATATCACAGACCCGTCTTCATGACACTCAAATGGGTGAATATCAAATACATACTGCATTCAAAGTACATGTACGGCAATTCTAATTTTATCAACAGCAAAATTCCCCTTTGATTTTATGTTTCTGTATTTGTATTTGTTGTAAACTAGTAAGCAACGAGATGACAGGAGTTTACCTTATATGGTAGCAAAACTGCATCGACAACTTATAATTAGAAACAAGTAATAGGCAAAGCTGCCGGTCATCGTAATCTTACGTGGATATATAAATAGAGTGAACGTTAAATATTACATGATCAAAACTTAACTATTCAGTCCCGATGTGGGACTCGCGCCGTTTCAGACTGTTATTAAAATGTTTTCCAGTTCAATTCAGTTTTATATACAAATGTACAATAGAACCTGTCTTAAGCGGCCATTCATTTATTGAACATATGAGTCTTCAAAAATTAATGGTTTGCTTAATGCATGGCAAAAGTAATGCAGAAAGCTCCTATAGGAGCTCTCTGCATTACGTTTGACCTACATTAAGCAACCACCTGCCTTACAGACACATGCTTATACTCTTTTCCCTTATATAAACGTGTTTTCACGCATTTTCAAACAGAGCAGACCCAGATCAGACGGCTCCTATAGGAGCCGTCTGATCAGGGTCTTCTCTGTTTGCTAAAACCTCTGATCTGTGATCACCTTTGCAAATAGTCTGAGTCTAAATGAAACAGCGCGCGAGTAACTCCTAAGGATCTAAACTGTTTGAAACTAAAATTACGATTTTAAAGTAAAACTAAACATTGTTTGGCACACGAGATTACATGGAAACGAAAGATTCAAACAGTGATCTGACTAGAATTTACAAACAGTTTGGATCCAGACAGAAATAGTCGTCTCATTAGATCTAAGCTGTTTGACATTCGAATAAATATTTTTGAAAAAAAGCGCGAACGAATCCGAAGTACAGTAAAATCTCTCTTTAACGGCCACTAAATTACATCAAGCATTTTGTGTTAAAGGCATGTGGCTGGAGCGTTCTGTTTTACTTTCACCTTGCTTGAAACGGCCACCTGTCCTAAATACCAACTAATTGACACAATGTAATGGTCGTTATAGAGAGGTTTTACTGTAATTAAAAGAATACTTATGGACTCTGATGACAAATTATTTTCGTTACATAGAATGGAATTCTTCAAATTTAATGACTGTCATAACTCCATATAATAAGTGATTAAATAAGTGATTAAATATGTTTTTAAATAATGACATTTAAATAATACATTATTGTAATGTAAAAAGAATAAAACCCTTACCTTGAAATAGGAAACTTTCAATGGCCTTTGCTGATGTTGATATATAATATTTTAAGATTTGTACACACGTTATAACATTTGAAAAGTTTAAACATTTGAAAATGCCCAAAATGCATTTATTCCATTTAAAGTCCACGAGACAGCACTCTAATGGTAAGAATTGATCAAAAAGTTAGCGATAGCGTATATCATATTCTACCTGGGCGACTTTGGACAATAATAATACAGGCGTGGTGAAGAAGAAAAAAATGGAAGATATGGTTTTTCCGAGGAATACCGCTCAAAGGGACATTTTATGGAACACTGATGCGATGCGCGCAAGTGGTCCAATGTCTAAAATGGTCCAATATCTAAATATACTCATTTCGACTATTAACCCTTAATTTGTAGAATCAACCCTTAATTTATAGAATCAACCCTTAACCCATTTGCTCCCGCGATCCCATATATATAGGACGTAGGCAAACAGTGTAGACTCTGATCAGACGCCGCATTATGCGGCGTCTGATCAGTCTACACTGTTTGCTGACAGGAAATTCAATACAAAACAAAACAAAATTGTAAATTTTGACCAGGCACCCCTTAGATAAAAAATGGACTAATCCAGTATATAAGCATGGAAGAATCCACTGGGGGCAAATGGGTTAATTTGTAGAATAAACCCTTAATTAGTTGAATCCTTAAAACTGGCTCCTCCTTTTCTGACTGCATGTATAATTAAACAACAAGCTGTATCAAAATTTGTAACTGACACATGATAATTTTGACAAACTGTGCAGACCCTGATCGTTTGGTCTGGATCTTCACTGTTTGCAAAGGTATTTTAACACTGGTTCTCGCACATCAACCCATTTTCTCCTACTGACGCCTTTGTCAAGGTCACTTTTTGAAACAATTGTGATAAATTGAGCAAATGCTCCATAGGAGCAAAATTAATGCTCTATTTATTAGGGTGGTTTCAAAACTACACAGTTCTATTTTTTTCTTTTCTCTGGTAAATTCTCTTTTTCGGCAGATTTATTCGAAGATGCTGGGGCAAACAATAGCCTATGAGGGAGTGAGTTAACACATTACACCATAGGCTATTTTAGATACAACCTCTTTGAATAAACGTATACCGAAAAGGAGCATTAACTAGAGAAAAAAAAAGTTTAGAAATTTGTAGTGTGAAACCATCGTGATAAACAGACAAAAGACGTCAAAAGACGTCAATATGAAGGATTGAATTATGGGTTAATTTTAAGCATGCTTCGGGGGAATCCAGGATTACCGCTGTAACGATTTAGACCCAAAGGAGACGTCGAGTGTTGGACACTTAGTGAATAATTGTGTTTTTGGAAAGAAATAAGGAAGTCTATTTCGAAATTTTACTTCTACTGACACAAAAATTAAGACCAATATGAAAGGTGAATTGACAAACATTATTTTGTAGAGCCATTTTTGGAGCCATTTGCAAATCTAGACCCAAAACGTTACTGAATATCGCTGATTTTTAATGTATAGTCCTTAACCTCATAGATATGCCTTTTAACACTTTTCAAACAGAGCAGACCCATATCGGATTAACATGTCCTAAATAGCTCTTGTTACTTTGTCAATTATGAAAAAGCAGCTAATACATGTTCATGATGTCATTATGTCTTACAGATTATTCAAGCAGTACAGAATTAGCCCATTGGCGACCTGTCGATTATTCCATGTTTATATATATTGGATTAGTCCATTTTTTATCTAAGGGTTGTCTGACCAAAATTTTCGATTTCATTTTGTTTTATATTGAAATTCTGACTATAAACCACACCATTTCCAAACAGTGTAGACTTGTCATTCAAATCCCCATCGCAAATTTGAACTCTTAAACCATTACATCATAGGCTATTTTAGACCCAATCAATTTGAATAAATCTACCGAAAAGGAGGATTTACTAACAAAAAGGAAAAAATTAGAATTGTGCAATTTAGAAACCATTATGAAAAATAGAGCATTTGCTCCTATGGAGCAGATGCTCTATTTCTCACAATGGTTTCAAAAGTGACTTTTACAGAGGCGTCAAACGCCGTCAATATGAGAGATATGGGTTAAACAATAATGGACCGCCCACTTCAAAAACTTAGCAAACGGCTAATTGCTGTTTTGAGGAGAATGTACTACTTAAAGTGCATGCAATATAACTGATTCGTTCTTTAAAACATAAACATTCTGTCAATGATAAGTTTATTAAATTAACAGTTGAATGAGTCTTTTGACATATTGTCGTGGTGTAATCTCTTTGTCCAATTTAACTCTTTCACCGCCGAAGTCACCGGAAAACGACGCGCAGGACTTGATGCAATGTGCAAATATGTAATCGCATTTGAAAACAGTTTGGATAAAGGTTGACCTTGTAGAAATACTCAATAAAATCTATATACGAGTAGTAGAACCTGTCGTAAATAGTCATTCATGTATTGAGTCTTAAAACCAGATGGTTTATAAACGTAAGACAGGTGTAATACAGAATGTATTATATACATACATATATAATATACAGAATGTATTATATACATACATATATAATATACAGAATGTATTATATACATACATATATAATATACAGAATGTATTATATACATACATATATAATATACAGAAAGCTGTACGACATTGCCCCAGAGTGGGATTGGTACTTAGTTGGAAGAAGAGAAAGCTTCTATGACCTGCATTAAGCTACCACATGTCGTAGATATCCACAAGTATACCTTTCTATAGCCGCTTAAGACAGGTTCAACTGTGCACGAAACGCAATTATGCAATTAGCATTTCGTACAGAGTGTGTATCCAAAAAAATCAAACACTTATTTAATCAAACTTCTGATACATTTCACATGATATAATAATACATCTTCTACAAGTATATATTTTCCAAATGTTAAGTAAATAATACTGAAGTTATTTATTTACAGAAACCCTTGATTGTTACTATCAAACTTCGGACTGATTTCACATAAAAAGGGTCCTGTATTTCTTTACCACATAAGCTTAACACGAAACAGATCAAATCTAAAAATAGAATCTTGTTCTATAACAACTGAACAGTGCAATAGACTTCTGATAAGATCAATACTTTGATAACTTCTGGTATTGAGAAGTGGTAAAAGAATCAGTTAACTTGAAAGAAGATGAAGGTGAGAAGTAAAATGTCAGAAGTCAGAAGTAGGGGGTCGGAAAAAGTAGAAAATCAGAAGTCAGAAGTAATACGAAGGAAGTCAGAAGTCCGAAGAAAGAAGTCGGAAGTCGAAGGTCCCTCCAGAACTTCACTTTAACTGTGCTGTTGGCTTGAAACAAAGGAGGTGATCTAGCCGATATTATTTTCATTTATTCTTAGAAAATCTCGAATTCCTTTTGCCAAATGATGTGACCTCCGGGCTGACAATATCCGTCTTGACGACCTCATGGCTTTGTAATCCTTACCTCTTACCACTTGCCTTAAAGATCGGCAGTGGTACTTTCTATGAGTTATAGAATACACGAGGTTTTATCTTATTTGAATGTTCGAATTAGTGAGATTTCACTCTACAGTAAAACCTCGATTATTCGAAATTTTAGTAAAAATGAATTTAGACCCTTCAAGGCAGGTGGCTGCTTAATGCAGGGTGAAAGTTATGCAGAAAGCTCCTAGAGGAGGAGCTTTCTGCATGACTTTCACCCTGCAGAAATTCTGCATGACTTTCACCCTGCATTAAGCTGCCACATGTCTTAAAATCGACAATGATACGTATTTAGTGTTCGAATAATCGAGATTTTACTGTATTTGATTGCTCGAATCAGCGAGGATTCACTATATGACATTCTACAGACGTAGGATATATATAATTTTGTAATAAGTGCATCTCATAATGATACGAGTCGCAAAAAGTACATTCTAATATGTTGTTATGCAACATGGGTGTAACTGGATCGGACGTCAACCTTAATCCTCATCTCATAGTATAGAGCCGCTTTTCCAAACAGAGTATAGACCCAGATCAGAGTCTTGTTTAAACCGTCTGATCAGGGTCTGCTCGGTTTGCATATGAAATTACATGTATATAGATATCTACTGTGGCCAACTGTGTTCATGTATCCTTATAAAACGTCACATAATAAATATTTACGGTGGAATTATTTCTGACCTTAATATTCAAAAGAAAAAAAAACCAATTTGAAATTCTGTCTTTGAAAAAAGAAAGTCGGTCAAACTCGAATATGTTCTAAACTTTGTAATGGTGTGTGATACTCACGTTCAATAATTATTTATCTATAATGTATCCCTTTGCATAAGAGTCAAAATAATTAGTAAACAAGAAAAAATCAGTGTAACGCTTTCTAGACAAAAGTTGAATAATGTAGTTTTGCACCCCCATCACTCCCTCACCATTCGCGTACAGCAGTGATACTTTTGCTCGGGCAAGCGCTCATCAAGCACCCGCGCTCCTGAACAGGCCTCTGTATTTTTGTGATGTCATGTGGTTATTTACGCACATTTGTGTAATGTATCCGACAGTCCGAGATGCATCGGTTATGTAAATTCATTATCTACATATAAGCACGTGACGTTTGAATTAAAATGTACATGTGAGTGGTCTGAATCTGTTACTCCATGAAAGGAATAATGACATCATATATATCATTAATGTTTATCATGGCTAGGGCATATATTATTATTTGGCAAAGGCGGACACTGTAGAATCGGATTTATATAACTCCATACGCAAACAGAGTAGACCCTGATTTGACGGCTCTTATAGGAGGAACCCTCTGATCAGGGTCTACACTGTTGAAAGTCTGCGCTATGATTTAACCCTTTCGTTGCCAGGATGGTCGTCTGCTGGCGACATTTTCGTCTGCTTCAAGTTCTACCGGTGGCGTTTGATCAATTCCTTTATAGAACAATAAACAGGGTGACAAATAATTTAGATCCAAACTATTTTCTAGTGATATCACAGACCAGCCTTCATGACATGGAAAGGGTTACCTTTACTGTGCGGGACACGAGTCACCAATAACCTTTGGAAACAGTGTAGACCCATATGAGAGGGCTCCTAGAGAAGCCCTCTCACCAGGGTATGCACTGTGTGTCATGTTACACTTTGCTTTAGAAAACTCCCTAAATATTCATCAAAAGCTTGACTTGTTTCATTTTTGGAATAGTCCATTTGAAAACTCAGCGTTGTAAGGGTTAATACCAAGTTGTGCAGTTCTATTTTTGTCGACAACAAAAATACCCTTCGATGTCTACCTTTGTTGCAAACCAGACAGCAGCAGTATTCGTGGCAGTACAACAATTCTATTTTTATCGACAACAAACATTCCCTTTGGTTTTATGTTCTATTTTTAATTTTGTTGTAAAACAGTCAGTCGCAATATTCGTTATTACCTTATATGGTAGCAAAACTGAATCGACAACTTATAATTAGAAACAAGTAATAGGCGAATACCTCGCGTATAAGTACCATAATCTAACTAAAATATTCAGTCCCGTCCAGATGAGAGACTCGCGTTGTTTAGACTTTTATCAAAATGTTCAATTCAGAGCTCTGTTGTAGATATGAGGATCTCAACTTATTCTCTCCATATGCTATTTTTAGACTAACCTCTTTGGATGTATCTACCGAAAAGGAGCATTACCTACAAGAAAGGAAAAAAAATAAAATTGTGTAGTTTGAAACCATTGTGATTAATAGAGCATTTGCTCATATAGGAGCAAATGCTCTATTTATCACAATGGTTTCATAAAGTGACTTTTATAGATGCGCAAAAATAAGTCACTAGGGGATAATGTGTTAAACTACGTTTACAGATTTCAGCCAAATATGTCTTGTTGGTATACACGAGAGTACCAGTAGGATATGTGATGTGACTGAGAAATGGAATTTGGGATGTACAAGGTTATAAAACTTCAGTCTGAGTCTCAGTTCATTTTCAAGCATCTGATTGTTCAGATTTTAAGCTTGCTCATAATCTGACAAAGCATATGTTTGAAAATGAACTCAGACTCAATCTAAAAGTTTTATTGCATTGGGAGAACATATGACATCTTATTTTCAACTAGCGTTTTTAATATGTCTTAACTCATTGTTGTGAAACGATATTGTATTTTCAAATATGGATCTGATTCAATTTTGACTACTTCCGATTCGATCTAACTTTTCAAATTATTTCGGTAGAGGGTCACATATTTTGAATCTTGATGAGACTTTGAGTTACTAGGCGTCTGATCTGGATCCAAGCTGGTTGCAAAATGCCAGATTGCGAACGGCGGGCTAGGTTAAATTTAGCTGCCATGTACCTTTCCAGACGACACACCACGCGAGTAACTAACTCGGCGACACTTGACGATCCAACTATTTGAAATTATGATAATGTTTTTGAAGCAAAATTGTAGACATTTCAAATTTTCATGATTTCTTACATTGCGTACAGGGTTATGCAGCTTCTGGCATTTACAGACTGGATCCTGATAAAAAGATTCGCCTAATAAGGATACAAACTGTTTCACTCTATAATATTTTATTTTGAAGAAAAAAACCATAATCTGAAATAATTAAGGTTACATCATGCAGATCAGAATTTTAGCAGACGTCATTTCTGGCATGGTAATGGTTAACACGTTAGCGCTTGACAATGTATTTACTAGGGCATAGGGGGAAATAGGATTGTATAGAACCAGATCAATACATGTATTTCTAGTTCCGGTTGTTTGCTAGAAATGTATCGAATAAGTGAAATAATTTGACAGGCGGACACACAAATTGTTTAATGACTATTTTCAGTTACACGCTTGAGCGCAACAATTCTTCATATTGAATAACAGTGGTAACCTTCACAAAATAAGCGATTTTTTTTAAATAATGATATTTAAGTAATATGTACAATAATGTACAGGAATACAAACAAACGCCTTACCTTGAAATAGGAATCTCTCGATAGCTTTTGTTGATATATAATACTTTAAGATCAATCCATTTCAACATTTGAAAATACCCAAGCTTTTTTAATCCTTTTTCTTATGGACACATTTAGTCTACGAGACAACACTTTAATCATTAGACAGGATCGAACGAAATGTCTGGCGATACATTGCACCCTGTTAAACGACTCTAAACAATAAATATACTACACGCGTCAATATGTCAATAGGAAGAAATGCATGTGGGTTTTTCCGAATCAGAAAGTAAACACCATGGACATATGCTGAAAGTGCATTTTATAGGACACTGATATCTAGTTAATATTCCAAAGTTTAAATTTTCAAAAAAACTAATTTTCACGTTTTACCATTTCAGTCCTGGTGACGAATAGTGATACAATTTGTAAACAGTTTAGATCCAGATGAAATACCGAGTAGCTCAAGTCGCTTTTCAGTAAAGTAATTGAAGAAACAAAGCCTTAACCCTTTCCCTGTTCTGTATTAATTCAAACTTACAATATCTACTGAATGTTAATGATATAGTTGTTATAATGAACTATGGAAGGTAGTACCGTGTAGCCATTTAGAAAGTTAAGAAACATGTCTATCAAATTCCTCTAGCAAACAGATCAGACGGCTCAACATCGGGATAATAGTCTAAAGTTGATCTGCAATCTTTAACCCTTTCAGTGGCAGCATTGTTATCGGGTGGACACATATTTACATATTTCGTCTGCTTCAAGTGTAAGATTTGGCGCTTGTTCATTTTAAAATCAATTAACAGAGTGTCAAACAGTTTGGATCCTGATGAGACGCCGAGTTACTCGGCTTCTCATCTGGATACAAACTGTTTGTACATGTATATATGATATCACAGACCTATCCCAGACCCATTTTCATGGCACTGACGGGTTTAAAGTAATTATATATCTGGTTACACGTAGTTTGTGTCTAAAATTAATTTAATGCAACTTTACCTTTTACGCCATGACTATTCATGTAAGAAAGAATGACGTAATGTAAATAGTTTCATAACTGCACATGGACAGCGGAATATTTGGTCATAGTAGATAGTGCTAGACTGTAGAACCATGTGTATATTACTTCATAAGCCAACAGAGCGGAACCTGCAGGAACCGCCTGATCTGGGTCTAGGTATATCTATAAATGAAGTAAACAAGTAACCTTTTCCGTGTTCTATCCATATTCCAAATTTCAGCACCTACTAAATATTCATGGACAAAATAGTTATAATGAAATATGGAACGTCAAACACTGCATCCATTTTAGAAAGTAAATAAACAGTTCTTTCAAATCCCATTAGCTTACAGAGCAGACGCTGATCAGACGGCTCCCGTAGGAGCCGTCTGATCTGTGTATAATCTGTTTGAAAATGTGTGAAAACACGTTTATATGAAGGAAAGGCTTAAGACACCGTGTTACAGGGTGCCTCATCTGTCTGCAAGCTGTCAGGTCACGCATGGCAGGCGAAAGATCAAATCCTACCTACGTCTTTTGAAACTTGTGTTGACAACAGTTACTGTATTGTAACATAGTGGGTTTAGTGAAAAGCCAGGTTAGAGTTTCTATACTTTAATAACTGTGAAAAAAACCAGTATATAAATCAAACAAAAATAACAGAATTACAAATTGCATATTCATTATTTATATATAATTATGTAACAAAATGTTGTCAATGATATCATATTAATATAATTGTTCTTTTAGTTCAGCTGGTAGGTTATTCTATTATTAGCAATTATTATTGGTGGATCACATAATGTTCAAAATGGCTACCTCACTGAATGGCTACCTCACTGAATATTACTCAATATCATAAATGTAATTAACCAACACTCTGAATAAATATACTATATAAATTAAACAATCAATATTAAAACACAAATATTCACTACTAATTAAAGAAAGCCATTTTACTCTGATTATTTTATATACATCTGGTATCAGTCGTGTGTTCTAAAAACCGCTGTCGTCGAGTTTCTGTCGTCCTGCGAATGCTTGTTGTGGATCCACTCTAGCGATGGGACTCTCTATCGCCTTGGAACCTCTGGTTGGAATAATATACACCCATTAATATTGTCCTCACCCAAAGAGCATTGGAGACAACACGCTAGGACTTCTATAATCTTTATTGTTGACTTATTCACCCCTTGAGCTTTTCAGACATCTCCCAAGGAGTTACAATTCGAACTTTAACACTAATCTTGGAACGTAAATGTTGCCGTGCTTGCCGCATTAATGGTCTGCATAATTATATTGCATAGTGGATTGTAGTGACATTTCCATAGCCACGACTTTGTCCCGAGTTCTTCCCTTACACTTGCAACACACACGGATAGCTTCTCTTAATGATAACATTTTATTGACCCTGAAAAGTGTGTAATAAAGTACAATAAAACCTCTCTATAACGACCACTAATTATGTTAATTTGTTGATATTTTGGGCAGGTGGTTGCTTAAAGCAAGGTAAAAGTAAAACAGAACGCTCCTATAGGAGGGTTCTGTTTTACTTCCACCTTGCTTTAAGCATCCACCTGCCTTTAACACAAACTATTTAATGAAATTTAGTGGTCGTTATACAGACGTTTTACTGTACAATCTCCAACATGATTCCAAAGGCTACTATCAACCCTTGTGACACATATTGCCATTTAGAAACCGGAGTCTCCGACTAAGCGGTTTAAGAAGAAAAATGTAATTTTTCAGTAAAATGTACGTAATGATGCTGATTTTAAATCTTTATTTTATGGCCGTATTATTAATAAATAAATAGATCACGCATAGTCTATAAAATCTTAAGTTCTTCATCGTTTATGAGCGTCATTTTGTTCGTCGCTATCACTCTCTAATTTGTGTTATGCTAACAAGTCTGGGGCTACACTATTGTTTCTAGTCACATTTTCAAACGGTACGGGCAAAGGAATTGCTCGATAGACTTCAAATTCATCTTTAACACTCATCAACGGAGGAATAATGAAAATAACCACGACATAATCATCCATAAACATTGTGGTTAAATGTTGATAGAATGTCTAAAGATCCTTGTCTGGATCTGCAATATATCCTTTACTCCATAAAATACGCCTTTCTACGCCTTTGCAAACATAGACCTAGATCAGATGGTTCCTACAGGAGCTCTCTGATCTGAGTCTGCTCTGTTTGCTTATGATATAATATAGATATACGGCAAAATCTCTCTATAACGGACATTAAATTACATTAAGTGTGTTTTGTGTTAAAGGCAGGTGGCTGCTTAAAGCAAGGTGAAAGTAAAACAGAACGCTCCTATAGGAGCGTTCTGTTTTTCTTTCACCTTGCTTTAAGCAGCCCCCTGCCACAAATACCAATTAATTAGCACAAATTAGTGACCGTTATAGAGAGGTTTTACCGTACTTTACACTTTCTTGCTATGCCCAACAACTCATGTGGCCATGTGTTATTGTTACTATTAATGGTTTGACTATTCATGGCTATTCATGATGTCATTATGTCCTTTAAAATACTCATGGAGTTAAAGGGTTTACTTTAACATAGTAAGGAACTGTGCTTCTATTTTTCAGCTTGTTAGCGCTATTATGCTCGGCGATAATTTGTTTAAAGTTAAGGAATTGACCTTATTGCGGTGATCCTGTAAATAAAACATGCCATTTTGTATATGTTGTCTAATATCCTTAATGACTAAATCAGTTTGTAAATATAATTCCACAGACTGATGCATGATTGAATTAGTCCATCATGGTTCTCGCTTAATTAATCTTTTTTGTAAGGGTGTTTCGTGTAGTTAGATAAGTTTTTGATTATTTTATTCATCTGGTATTGAGAAACACACTGATAAACGCTATAGCATGTACATGTGAATAACATATAATATCGGCTAAACACGTTATTAACTGAATGCAATACAGTTTCGAACACGTCAAGGGAAGTGGCATACCGTACATTACACACACGCACATACGCGTGCAAGCTTCTTCAGCTGTGCTGTTGGCTGCATCATATAACATGGGCGTTTATAGAGAACTAGGAAGATGTCCATTATATATCAACCCTTTAACTGATAAAAACACCATTTCGAGCTAAATGGTATTCATATATCTATTTATTATTTCTTACAGGAATATTCATTATGTATAGGGTGCATACATATACATGTGTTCGCATAATGTATTAGATATAGGTGTAAAATATTCAATAAATACATGTCTATAGTTGTAAACATGTATGGTGTTGTGTTAATATAGCAATAAAGGGCAATGCATGTTAACCCTTTCGCCGCCAATTTCGCAAAAAATTACCACGACAAATGGTGCAGTCCCAGATCAGACGCCGTCTTTTCAAGGCGGTGTCTAATCAAGGGCTTCACTTTTTGTCTCAAACTCTAATTGTGTACCTGTGCTTTATTCCATTGAATTTGCATTTATTTATCTCATTTCCTTATTTCACCGAATGAGTGGACAAAATTGGTTTGCAGACAATTAGAAAGTCTCTGTTCTGAAAGTTGGTTTACTTACGTAGGGGATAATGACCAATACGTGTTAAGTCATTGTTAGATTACTATGGCTTTATATATGTTGAGGATAATCAGTCTTCACTGAATTTAAAGATTTTTCATCTACTTTTAATCCCATATTCTATGATTACTTTCATTGATACTCATTAAATTAAAGTTAATGATTGCCAATGAACAAAGTAATGTTTGATCAGTTCAGAAACTGTAGATTTAGATCTATAGTATTCCATAAACAAACAGAACAGACACTTATTAGTGTTTAATTATGTTGCAAAAACACACTAAGACTATTTGAGTCTTTGACGTATAATCTGTTTTATGTTTCGAAATTGAAACATACTTAGACAATTTACATTTCACATATCAAGTTGCATTGCCCTCACATACTCTACATATTGAAACTGGTCACTATTCGTGTAAAGTGCACTTCGATTGTATATACATGTAATACCATAAAACCTCTCTAAGTCGAACTTACAGCAAAGAAAAATAGAGAACTCTTGTCAGACGGCTGCTTAATGTAGGATAAAAGGCATACAGAAAGCTCCTAAAGCAGCTTTCTTTATAATATTCACTCTGCATTAAGCTACCACTTGCTTTAAAGACCGACAATAGTGCTTATTTGAATGTTCCAACTTCGAACTAGCGAATTTTTACTATACTTGAGTGTTCGAATTAACGAGATTTTCCTATGTTTGAGTGTTCGAACTAACGAGGTTGTACGATTAGGCTGTTCTTGTTCTACTATTAGACTGTTCTAATTAGCGAAGTTTTACTATATTTGAGTGTTAGAATTAGCGAGGTTTTACTAAAAATATTTGCGCGTTCGAATAAACGAGGTTTTACTTTATTTGCGAGTTCGAATTAGCGAAGTTTTACAATATTTTAGTGTTCGAATTAGCGAGGTTTTACCTCATTTTAGTGTTCGCATTAACAATGTTTCACTGTATGGCATTCTGTAGCCGCAGGCTATATGCCATTTTGTAATCAAGGGCATTTAATATAGATCTAATACGAATACAGGCGCGGATTTAGAGGGGTTGGGGGCGGCGTACGCCCCCTAAATTGCCAAAACAATTTTTCTAGTAATATTTTATATCTATATACAATTAAACATCTCTATAACGACCACTAAATTGTGTTAATTATCTGGTATTTAGAGCAGGTGGCTGCTTAAAGCAAGGTGAAAGTAAAATAGAACGCTCCCATAGGAGCGTTCTGTTTTACTTTCACCTTGCTTTAAGCAGCCACCTGCCTTTAACACAAAATAATTGCTGTGATTTAGTGGTAGTTATAGAGTGGTTTTACTGTATCTACTAAAATCAATAAAACAATGATTCAGTTGGAGTGTTTTATTTCCCTAGCCAAATTAAAGTTTTTTCAACATGTATTACAAACACACTATTTATGTCATCAAACATAAAAATCTACGCCCCACCCCCTCCAAAAATATTTCTAGCCTCCCCCCATCTGAAATCCTGGATCCGCGCCTGGAATATGAAACATTGATGCAACTGAAATGTCAGTCTAAACCATTACGTCATAGGGACGCCTTTCCAAACAGAGTAGACCCAGATCAGAGCCAGATGGCTCCTGTATACACACTCTGATCAGGGTCTGCTCTGTCTACGGAGTTATAGAACTGATTCCACAGTTTTTGGTGTGGCCAAAAACAATACAGAATATTTTTTTATTTGGCATAAAATGTACATACATTCATAGCCTTAATCATATACGGTATTCATATACCATTACAAAAAGGTTAGCTTGTTAATATTCACGGTGTCATTATGTCTTACCCGAATATTCAAGAGGGAAAAGTAGAAACAATTAGAAATTTTGTTTTCACAGTATTGGGAATAAAAAGAAAATTCACCAAATTTCGAATAGTATCTTAACTTTGAATGCTGTGTAATGCTCATTTTCAATATTTCTTTCTATTCATGTGTTTCGCTTTGCATATAATAATAATAATAATAATAATAATAATAATAATAATAATAATAATAATAATAAAGACTTTATTTACCGAGAGTACTCATTTGGTTATGACCAATCTTCCATGAGGCCCTCAAACAGAGAGAAAACTATATACAATTACATATATACAATTTGTAATGCTTTCATAATAATTTTGCATAGGCACCAACCTTGCACTGGTGATAAAAAGATCTGAGTTAATCCATTATGTGCTAAGCACGATTTTTACCACACAGAGTGTAGCATGACAATCATTTTTAACCCCAACCTCATTTTCAATCAATATTGCGAAATATTTATCGTCACACATGTACTGTTATCATGTCATGTGCCAATTTACATTTGTGTAATGTACACGACAATCCGGACTGCATTGATTACGTCAATTCAGGTATCTATCTCTCTATCTTTGATAGGCAGATGCAACTTCAAATAAGTGGACTAAACCTGTTACGCCATGATTATTCATGTAAAGAAATATGTCATCATGAAAATGTTCATCATAGCTTGTGCAAATAGGATTATTTGGCCATGGCGTAAACTGTAGAATCGGTTTACATCATTCCATACGCAAACAGAGCAGACCCAGATCAGACGGCTATTTTAGGAGCCGTCTGATCTGGGTCTATTCTGTTTGCATATGCGGAAACAGGATTGTTTATGGAGTAAAGACACAGGTAATTTCTTCCTTGCATGCTAAACAATTGTCGTCATCAAAACATGTCTACTTTAATTTAATTTAAAATATAGTTTCTTCCATTTCAAATATCAAATAACAGTAAAATATTGCCATCAGTTAGAATTTTGAAGAAATTTCAAGTTGCCTGTTGTCTCAGCTGGGTCCAAACTGTAAGCAGAAATTTTCACAAATGTGCCTGGAGCTACAGATAACGGTACGTACACAAATACCCAAATAATTATTTCTCCGCCTAACCCTATAGCGTGACCACTCTTTAGGAAGTGGTCACAGCTTACGGTTTGGTGGAGAAATAAAGGTGTTATTCTTGAAAGCGTTTTAAATCACGCATCTTATTTGGACATCTGTACAGTGCCGCTCTCATGAAGAAGAGTTTCAAAGAATGGATGTGTGCTCTTAGTATTTAATTAAACACATAAATCCGGCTGACGATTGTACTGGTATTTGCAAACAGTGAAGACCCAAATCAGATGGCTCCTAGTCAGTATTCGAAGAGCTAACATATAATTTGCAGCCAGTCTGTGTTCAGACGATTTGTCACTGTGGTGAGTTTGTGTGTTGAAACGAAATTTATATGCGAAATGTTTAACATGTTTAACTTAACCCGTTGCTCCACAATACGCCTTTATCTGCATTTTCAAACAGAGTAGACCCAGATCAGACGGCTCATAAAGGAGCGGTCTTAACAGGGTCTGCTCTGTTGCTTATGATATGATATAGTTATAATTCTGCAGTTTCTGTCTTGGCCAAATAATCCTGATTTCATTACAAAAATCAGCCAAATAATATTCATGATCTCATTTTTTTCTTTCATAAATATTCATGGACTAAATGATTACATGCTAGACTTGCTGATCGCGACCTGGCTTTCAAACGTAAAAAACCCCCAGTTAACCCATTCTCTCCTACTGACGCCTTTTTGCGCCTCTGTAAACTGAATATTTGGACTCATTGTGATAAATAGGAGCAAATGCTCTATTTATCACAATGATTCCAAAACTACAAACTGCTTTAATTCTCCTTTTTATAGTTAATGCTCCTTTTCTGTAGATGAATTCATAGAGGTTTGGTCTAAAATAGTCTAGGAGGGGACGCAGTACCCATTACTCAGGACATAGGTTTTGTTAATAAAGTCAAGGTTATTTATGGACAAGGACTGGGTTTCAACGGTTTTAAACTGAATTTATACTTCTTCAGGAAACAGAGTAGATCCTTACCAGATGGCTCTTAAAAATTGTTTGATCTGAGTCTAATCTATTTGCATAGAAACTTGTCTCTTTGGGGGTAAAGAGTTAACTACGAAGCGCGTAAGAGCAGGCATGTATTTACTATGCTGACAAGAAAACGATATCTCCCCACATCGGACAATACAGACAGACAGACAGACAGACTAACAGATAAATAGTTTATTATTTTGGCAGTTGCAAAACACGTACTGTAATGCAATATAACAACAGAATCTTTATCTAGTCGCCGTAAAACTCAAAAACTCTGTTTCATATATAAAGTTTTTCATGATATAGTTCCACCACATATTAACGATTGTAGGAGAAGAAACTCGTTATCCTTTGAGAAACAGAGCTGAATATATATTGCCCCCATTTCGAACATCCATCTAAAAAAATCGTGCATTCCGTCCTCAGTACTTCTCTGGAACAACTGTAACCGTGATCTAAGGAATTTAGATAGTTTCACTTCTTTCAAAAGTGCTTTACGTAAAGAATCAGGATATCAGATTAGTCCTTCCTATTACTTTTATGGCAATAGGTATTTATCAGTTATACATGCTCGAATCAGAAATAATTGCAGTAACTTAAACAATGATCTTTTTATTAATCACATAAGTCAAACTCCAATTTGTGAATGTACTGATGATGTTGAAGATGCCGTTCATTATTTTTTCCACTGCAGATTTTTCCAGAATCAGAGAATAGCATTATTTTATAAGACACGTAATTACCATCCACTAAATATAGACACGCTTTTATTTGGAAAAAGTGATTTTTCTGATGAGGATAATAAAACTATATTTGTTGCTGTCCATTGCTTTATAAAGCAAACAACAAGATTTTCTTCTCTTAGTAACGTCGATATTTGAATACTAACAACATGTAAGATGTTACCAGGATATTATATGTTAGCATATATAATTAATGGTTACCTCAAACTTTGCTTTTACTGGCCTCTGATCACAAGCCGCAATCTCTCTCTCTCTCTCTCTCTCCTCTCTCTCTCTCTCTCTCTCTCTCTCTCTCTCTCTCTCTCTCTCCTCTCTCTCTCTCTCCCCTCTCTCTCTCTCTCTCTCTCTCTCTCTCTCTCTCTCTCTCTCTCTCTCTCTCTCTCTCTTGTCGCTTTATATTTGACATTATTTATACACTACCGCCGTTGAATGTAAATTGAGAAAGTTTTGTAGGGTGAGGGCCGTTTCTAATGTTGTCAGAACTTGTGCCCCGATCCCATTCCAAGCATTATACGGAATAAAATATGTTTAAACTATATAACAACATACAAAACGTTGACATCCAGCCGCTTAGCGACTTACATGTATATGACACTGTATAAAACATTACATACATCTTGAAGTACAAGATAAAATATACACACCCATTAATGTATATACAGTCTTTCACATGCAGAAGACAACTTAAAAGTAGGTAAAATATGCACTGCAGTAACCAAGAATCGATTTAAAATGAATATTCATGCACAAATAATGACATCATTAACATTTTAAAATAGCACATGGTTACAGAAACTTTAGGCCATGGCAAAAACTGTAGAATCATAGCAATCATTTTGATAAGCAAACAGAGCAGACCCTGATCAGACGGTTCCAATAGGAGCCGTCTGATCAGGGTCTACCCTGTTTGCAAAGTCGTAAAAATGCGTATTTATGGAGTAAAGGGTTAAACTGGACCAGAGAATACATCTCTAAACCAGACGTTACATCTCTTAAACTGGACCCGACCTTATTTCTCTAAACTTTACCGGACGTAATCTCTGTAATTCGGACGGTTACCTATCCAAAATAGAGGTTCTCCCTCTAAGGGTGGACTTTCAAATAATGCAAGGTGGTAGTGCTTACAATCTAGTGTGGTGGGGGTTTCATGACAGTAGAACCTGCCATAAGCGTACAACAAAATAAGGTCTGATAATGGGTCTGTAAGGCAGGTGGTAGTTTAATGCAGGTTAAAAGTAATACAGAAAGCCCATGTATTAAGTAACTAATGACTTTTTAAGAATCCTGTGTTCAATAAATGGATGGTCGCTTAGGACAAATTCTACTGTATACGCCACCGGAAAGCGACTCGTAGAGCTTGCTGCGTGGAGCGAATCTATGGCCACATTTGAAAACAGCTTGGATCCAGATGAAATACAGTAAAACCTCTCTATAACGGCCACTAAATTACATAAATTATTATGTGTTAAAGACAGGTGGCTGCTTAAATCAAAGTGAAAGTAAAACAAAACGTTCCTATAGGAGCGTTCTGTTTTACTTTTACCTTGCTTTAAGCGGTCACCTGTCCTAAATACCAACTAATTAACATAATTTATTGACCGTTATAGAGAGGTTTTACCGCAGAGAGTAATTCGGCGTCTTCATCAATTATCCAAGCTGTTTGACACTCCTCTTCTTTTGAGAGAAAATTGAACTAAATCAACTTTGGCACTTAAAACGGACGATCAAGAGTGCAGACGAACGTCATTTTACACCAAGGGAGCTATTTGTTATCTGTGAGTACAGTAAAACCCGTTTAAACCGGAATTTCATTAAACAACAATTTAGCTATTTTTAATGCAATGTGAAAGTCTTGCAGAAAACTGCATTAAGCTGTCACCTACCTGAAAGACCGGTTTTAATACCAAATTTAACATCCGGTTTAGAGGGATTTTACTGTAATTGCTTGCGTCGTAGAAAAGGGACAGTACGATGTCGCAAGACTGAGGTGCAGTTTAACATATGGTTCCTGTTTGTTACTTTTCAATGGTTTGTGAGTTTCGCAAGCAACATTCAACCCCCACCCCCCCCCCCCCCCCCACAAACCCGTGAACATTTATTAAATGAATACGTAAACAGAACGTTTTATAGTACTGGAAGAAGCTGTAGAATCAGATCTATAACATTATAATTCCATAAGCAAACAGATCAGACGCTAACCAGACAGATCCTATAGGAGCCGTCTGATCTTGGTGTACTCTGTTTGCCAAGGCATGGAAAGCGTTTATATACTGGACAGGGCTAATAGGACACTTACCTTACAAACAATTGGGATTCAAATAAGAAACCGAATCACGCCAGTGTCTATATTGTTTGCCGCTCTTTAGAATAATATCTTTAAGAAATAAAACTTGAACAGTTCTTTTGGGATTTAAAACAAAACATGGGAGATATATTTACCAACAATATGCCCCCACTGCGTGGGTTTGGGTAGTTTATGATAAAGTCCCACTGGAATCCTGTTCGCTAAAGTTAGACCTATAAACCAATGTCTATAACCATCATATCTAGTATATATCGGGCGACAACTAATGAATGGAAAACCACGAGTGTGGTTGGTTATTTATATTGGTTTTCCAAGTATTGTATTGTATTCGGCAAATATAGAACACGTGGAAACCCAAATTAACACCTAATCGGGTACCTATCATTGTATACGCACAGAACACTAGCCCCATAGTGATATGTATCCAGTATGTCATAAACAGTATGCATCCCTAAAGCTACCACCCTTTCCTTTATATAAAAACGGATTGGCAAACAGAGAAGATCCGGAAAAGGGTCTGCTCTATTTGTCAATGTACTTTGATACTTCTGTTCTGTACTTTCTAAAATGGCTACAATGTTCTTCTACCTTCCTATATTCCAGTATAACTATTTTGTCTATGAATGTTCAGCAGGTATTGAAATTTGTATTAAACAGAACAAGGAAAGAGTTACACATTCCTAGAATGGCCAGCAGAAGAGGCATAATTCCCAGTCTAAAAATGCTAGTCTCTATTTGAAACGTGTTTATAAAATGCACAACAATTACGTAAATCATTTGTTGATATGCTGATAAGAAAACTAATCGAATAAACGCTGACGAAGACAAAACTTTCATGTGTTTGATATTGAAGACCCGATGTTATTCGGCATTTTTAATATGTATTCGGGTTGTGTTTTAGTTTCGTTAATTGTTCGACAAAGGCCGATAGTATTTTATTGTTGAAAAAACGTTGTTAGTATCGATGAAAACGGTTCATTTTGTATTACAGTAGCATTTTTCGATATAAGTTCAAATTGACAACCTTCAAAGTAATGATTGAACATAACAAATACCAAGTTTTCTGATATTGAAAATATGCATTGGTTGTAGGGACTTTCACTTCGACTCTCTCCCTGTTAAATATCCATGAAAGAAACAACGACACCATGGATATTATTTTTAAGCAGAATTTTACAATGTGCACAGAATATTATGGTATTTGGAGAAACTGTAGAGTCGTGTAGAGCAGACTCTGATCAGACGGCTCCTACGGGTAAACCCTTTACTACATATGCAAGATATAATAACACCACAAATATTCATTACAAGAAGTTTTGGTCTTAACCGTTTCCCTGTTCTACGTTTATTACACATTTTAATACCTACTGAATACACATGGACAAAATAGTTATTATGAAATATGGAAGGTGGAACATTGTAGCTCTTTTAGAACGAAAGGAAACAGATCTATCAAATTCCATTAGGAAACAGAGCAGACCCTGATCAGACGGCTCCTCTAGGAGCCGTCTGATCTGGGTCTTCTCTGTTTGCAAGTGCGTTAAAACACGTTTACATGAGGGAAAGGGTTAACTGACATAAACAGTAATTCACATCTATAGTATCTCTCTTTGCGCCAAATTTAAAAATGTCGTCTGCAAAAATAATTTCATATTAAATATAATTCTAAACAAGAGATGTTTGTAAAACATGTATACCCCCCCCCGACCCCATGACCTTTGATCTAGTGACCTCAACTATAGAGGTCATCTAGCGGTCATGACTAATCACCACAGCAACTTTGAATATCCTAAGCCAAACCACTGATCATTTATTGATCTGAAAACATTTCACATATTAAGGTCATGGTGACCTTGACCTTTGACCTAGTGACCTCAACAACTTTAGGGGTCATCAAGTGGTCACAACCAACTACCACAGCAAGTTTGAAGATCCCGAACCAAACCATTGAGCAGTTATTAATTGGAAACCATTTCATCAGTTAAGGTCATGATGACCTTGATCTTTAACCTAGTGACCTCAAAATCAATAGAGGTCATCTAGTTGTCATGACCAACCACCACAGCAAGTTTGAAGATCCTAAGACAAACCCTTGAGCAGTTATTAATCGCAAACCATTTCACCAGTTAAGGTCATGGTGACCTTGACCTTTGACCTAGTGACCTCAAAAATAATAGGGGTTATCTAATGGTCATGACCAACCACCACAGCAAGTTTGAAGATCCTAAGCCAAACCCTTGAGCAGTTATTGATCGCAAACCATTTCACCAGTTAAGGTCATGGTGACCTTGACCTTTGACCTATTGACCTAAAAAACAATAGGGCTCATCTATTTGTCATGACCAACCACCTAAGCAAATTTGAAGATCCTAAGCCAAAGAATTGAGCAGTTATTGATCAGAAACCATTTTACAAGTTAAGGTCATGGTGACCTTGACCTTTGACCTAGTGACCTCAAATACAATAGGGGCCATCCAGTTGTCATGACCAACTACCGCAGCAAGTTTGAAGATTCTAAGCCAAACCCTTGAGCAGTTATTGATCGGAAACCATTTGACCAGTTAAGAGCATGGTGACCTTGACCTTTGACCGAGTGACCTAAAAAGCAAAAGGGGTCATCTAGTGGTCATTACCAACCACCACAGCAAATTTGAAGATCCTAGGCCAAACCCTTGAGCAGTTATCGATCGCAAACCATTTCACCAGTTAAGGTCATGGTGACCTTGACCTTTGACCTATTGACCTAAAAAACAATAGGACTCATCTAGTTGTCATGACTAACCACCTAAGCAAATTTGAAGATCCTAAGCCAAACCCTTGAGCAGTTATTGATCAGAAACCATTTTACCACTTAAGGTCATGGTGACCTTGACCTTTAACCTAGTGACCTCAAAATCAATAGGGGTCATCCAGTGGTCATGACCAACTACCACAGCAAGTTTGAAGATTCTAAGCTAAACCCTTAAGCATTTATTGATCGGAAACCATTTAACCATTTAAGGTCATGGTGACCTTGACCTTTGACCTAGTGACCTCAAAATCAATAGGGGTCATCTAGTGGTCATGACCAACCACCACAGCAAGTTTGAAGATCCCAAGCCAAACCCTTGAGCAGTTATTGATCGGAAACTATTTCCCCATTTTAGGTCATGGTGACCTTGACCTTTGACCTAGTGACCTCAAAAACAATAGGGGTCATCTACTTGTCATGACCAACCACCACAGCAAGTTTGAAGATTCTAGGCCAAGTCGTTTATTAGTTATCGTTCGGAAACCATCGATCTACCGACCGACAGACCGACCGACCGACCGACCGACCGACCGACCGACCTACCGACCGACATGTGCAAAGCAATATACCCCCATTTTTTCAAAAGGGGGGTATAACTAAATAATATTGGTATATTAGTATACTTGGGCTAAAAAAATACAGAAAACAATGAAGTCCCAGGTCAGATGCCGCCTTCAAAAGGCGGCATCTGACCTGGGACTGCACTGTTTTCAATGGTGCCAACAGGCGACATTGGCGCCGAAAGAGTTAAACCGTATTCAATGGGAGCATACCCTGATCCGCCAAAGCGCGTATTGAGTCTATATTCTGGCATTTGCAAACAGCTTGGGTCCAGATTAGACGCCGAGTAACTCGGCATATTATCAGGGTCCGGGCTGTTTGACACTCGGTAAAACGTTTCTCAAAAGTTTGACAGAATTGGAAATTAGTGGAAAGTTTAGCAAATCAGAAATTGAGAAGCCATTATTTTTACAGTACGCGAAGGGTTAATAGTAGAATAAGTTCATTACTCATACTGTGTTACATATGTCCGTTACTTAAACCTAATCAATATTCATGCAAGAAATAATGAAAATGGAAAACGCATGAATATTAATTAGTAGCTTAAATTTTACAATGGCATACACATGAATGATTTGTTTTACGTATGGCAGAAGCTGTCAAATATATATCATTTCATAACCAAACCCTGATCAAACGGCCCCTTCAGGGACCATCTGACCTGCATCTACCCTGCTTGCAAAGGCTTTAACCCTTTTTATGATGAATAACCCTTTTCTTCATAGATAAACGCCTTTGTCACACCTTTGTAAACAGAGTAGACCCAGATCAGACAGTTCCTGTAGGAACAGTCTGATCAGGGTCTGCTCTGTTTGCTTGTGACATTATAACAGATCTGACGTTTCAGTTTCTAGCAATACCGAACATATCCTGTGTACATATGTCATTATAAAAGTTCAGCTAATAAATATTCATGTTATCAATGTTTCTAACATTAATATTCGACAGGGAAATTGTTAAAGACGTGTCTATGGAGTAAACGGTTAACATGGAATTTACCGTTAACCATCTAAATGAACCTGGTTTCGGGAGGGAAATCCCAGAATGCAATTAATTACTCACTTAACCCACGCTATGATGCACCTTATTGTGGTTTAAAATGTACTGATTAACCAGGTCCTATTCAGTATCGGTTGTGAAGTTCTCGACTCTTGTCTCGAAAACAAACTGATGTGAAGTTGTAGACTATACAAATGAACAGACGCATGTTCTCTGGACGTTAGAAACCCTATTCCAACCTTGATATGATAGAGGTGCTATTATTTAGAGTTAGGAAAAATAGCCGGAGGTCCAGATAAGATGCGTAAATTTACATTTCACCACCAAACTCTATAATGTGACCACTCTTTAAGAAGATTCTAAAGAGTGGTCACAGTATAGGGTTTTGGTGGAGAAATTACGGTTGTAGTATTTGGGTACAGACCTTTATCTGTTGCTCTGAACAGTATAATTATGGTGCCAGCTTCAGTAAGCAATTGGTTAACGGAGAAAGAAGCAATTAGTGGCACCAAATAAAATATTTGCCTGTTGTATGGATTCCTCTGACTTACCAGTACTTGTCATTTATATAAGTAAGTAAGCATATAAATAAACCGATGTCTCATCTGGATCCAAACTGTTTGACACCCATATACCATTTTTGAGACGAAAATTTGTTTTACAAAATATGTACTTTGGAGAACGGGGACCTATCGTTTAGACGTGTTCCGGTATGGTATTCCAGTGGTCTGATTTATATTGGAAAACCACAAATAAAAAAGTGCTATCCGGGATCCTGTGAGTTAAGATTAGATTCACTGACAACTCATGTCTTCACAGCGTATGCATTATATATAAACACGTAATATCGCCTATATTGGCGGACAACTCATTCGCAGAAAACCAATAAGTTAATTCGTTATTTATATATAAGTTTGGAATTTTCAAAATATAAAATTCAAACAATGCATTTGATGTCATGCCAATTCAAAACAATTGTTATGTAAAACATTGAAAGATTAGCTACCACTAAACTAAACGTTTAGCACAAATTAACCCATTAACCCTTTCATCACAAATGTTGCAAACATGCATCACGACAAATAGTGCAGTTCCAGATCAGACGGCGCCTGATCTGGGAATTCACTTTTTTTCTCAATTTCTAGTTCTAGATCTGTAGTTTATTCCTTTGAATTGTGTATTTATTTATCTAATTACATTGTTTCACCATATGGTTCAACAAAATTGGATTGCATAAGACAATTAGAATGTTGGCGTCGAACGGGTTAAATACTCAACACATCTATTTGGTCGGCAATGCTTCACATAGAACATGAAACTATACTCTTCTTTCTACTTGCCTTCTAACCATTTCAATGCTGAAATTTTCAGAATAGAATAGAATAGCCCGTCAAAGTCCACTCAGTATGAAAGGCTTAAACTTGCTAGAGGATTTTGATTTACAAATAGTGCAGATCCGGATAAGTGTGATCCTCTAGCAGTCCTCTGATCTAGATCTACAATGTTTGCAAATGTCAAAGCATGCATGTCTCGCATTCAAATGGTTACGTTTTGAATGACAAACAGTGCAGACCCTAAACAGAGGGCTTCCTTCTGATCTGGATTTACACTGTTTGCAAATCACAGTGCATGCTTGTCCCACATCCAAACGATATAAATCAAAGATACCAAATATTCATATTACGAACAGTTTCGGTTTTCAGTTTTATTTCAAACTTTTGCAAACATTAACATCTTAATATAGTCACAATGAAGAAAAACGGCTATCTAGTATCTACACATTTCATGTACGGAAATAGCATATAATTCTTATACAAAAATAGAGAGAGAAAACAAAAATGATAATAATAATAATAATAATAATAATTGTAATATAAACATAAACATAAACATAAACATAAAAATAATAATAATAATAATAATAATAATAATAATAATAATAACAACAATACTATTATAATAATTATATAGCTTATACATAACCCAGTTTAACATACAGGTATACAAACTCATAGTATAATATTATGTCAATTGTTTTGTTTTTAATATGTATACCCCTATCCTGCTTATCGCAACCTGACCAGTATTGTAAACAGTTTGGATCTGAGTTATTGGGCGTCTCGCCAGGATCCAAGATCTTTGTCCCTCGGTTAACAATTTTTCAAAAGTTTGAACGAATCTGAAGTATATAGAGAGGTTTTACTGTACATACATACATATGCACATAAGAGCCTTAGCAGACACAGAAGACCCAGATCTATATATGTGATCAGGGTCTATCCTAATTGCTTATGACATATTATAGATTATTCTCCAGTTTCTGCCATGACCAAAATGTCCTGTGTTCATACGTCATTATAAAAAAAAGTTTATATTAAAAAGGTCATTATTTCTTTCATGGATATCCATGGAGTAAATGGGTTAAAATGCCTTCTTATCAAGAAACGAAATAAACAGTAACATAATACAATTAACATGTTGTCACGTGGGAAACTAAAATTATTGGCTCGTTATAAAGAGCCCGGATCTATGTTCCATTACGCAACTCGCACAGTTTCGTATTGTGGGCGATTTTCTGGCGTGTCGTTTCGATTACAACCTGGTTTGTAGACATAGACTTAATGAATGTAGCCTTTCAAATATTATCCTAATTCTTTAACGTGTGACCTGAACGGCATCTACAAACAGCTTGGATCAAGATGAGACGCCGAGTAAATCGGCGTCTCATCACGATCCAAGTTGTTTGAGAATCAGTCAATAGCCTCTCCAAAGCTTGAATGAATCTGAAAAAAAAAATAAAACAGCAAAATATCGGAGTTTAAGCAGATATACTTTTCACATCAAGGGACAACAGTGTATCACTTTGTTGACAGTGAGCAATAATACAACCCCATCCACCGGGTTCTAAGAGCCAATGCTTTACAATGTACAGTAGAACCTGTCTTAAGCGGCCATTCAAAAGAGAGGTCTGATTATGGGTCTTTAAAACAGATGGTAGCTTTATATAGGTCAAAGGTTTTTGTCCCGGCATTGTGCAACCATCAGCAGTTTAAGACACCTATGTTCAATAAATGAATGCTCGCGTAGGACAGTTTCTATTGTATTTCAGATAGAGAAAGTTCCAGATAAACATACAGTAAAACCTCTTTATAACGGCCACTAAATTACATCAAGTATTTTGTGTTAAAGGCAGGTGACTGCTTAAAGCAAGGTGAAAGTAAAACAGAACGCTCCTAAATCACAACTAATTAACACAATTAAGTGGCCGTTATAGAGAGGTTTTACTGTAATACTAAATCGTCAATAATCTGTAAAACTTATACATATTACAACTTGAATAAGTAGCATTATAGATCTTTAACCCATTCAATCAAGGACACGTATGCTCTTCCATTTACAAATAGTGTAGACCCAGGTCATAGGGCCCCTAAAGGAGGACTCTGCATAGAGTCTGCATTGTTTGTCATTCAAACTCCTCTAGCATATTTAAGCTTTTCATACTGAGTGGACTCGGGCTCTTTTGTTAACCCTACGCTTCCTTTTCACGTCAATATACCTACCTGTAAATAGTTAATACCCAGATGAGACAGCTCCTGCAGGGACTGTCTCATCAGGGTCTGCACTATGTACAAGTTGATTGTGCAACTAGTGCACTCCACAGCAGTGATTGCATAGCAAAATACTTGTACACAGTGAAGATTGATGTAATTATACAACAGGGCATAGGTAAAGAAGGAGAAATGTATTTTAAAATTCAGCAAGAGAAGGGTTAAGACTTTCATACTGAGTGGACCCGAGCTCTTTTGTTAAACACGGATGGACTACTCCATTCTGATAATTTGGGATTGATAGGGTTTAAACTTTACCACCATTTTTAAATATACACGAACTATGAATATTTATTAACTTAAGTTTTGGAACTGTAGGATCATATTTATAAATTTACAATCAAACAGAGCAGACCCAGATCAGATGATTTTACAGGGTCTGATCTGGGTATACTCTGTTTGCAAAGGCGTGAAAATGTTTATATGAGGGATGGCAGCTTAACGCAGAGTGTAATGCAAGCAGAAAGCTCATTTGTAAGCTTTCTGCGCGATTTTCACCCTGCATTAACCAACCACCAGCATCAAAAACGCTCATTTCTTTTTATTTTAATCATGTACTCCATAAATACGCCTTTCTACGCATTTTTGCAAACAGAGTAGACCTAGATAAGACGGTTCCTTATGAGCCGTCTAATCAGGGTCTGCTCTGTTTGCTTATGATGTTAAATAGATTCTACAGTTTCTATCATTGCCAATTGTGTCAATTAATTACTATAACAAATATCAATAATATTACCTTGTACTGTTCAACAACGGCCAATAATGACTACCAAAATGTTCAACACAAGCCAATCACAGTTTTCTCCCTGTACAGACTCCCCGTCAAGTCTTTTATTCCATTTATATAAATTGTTGTGCTTTCGAGATAGTGGATTACAATTTCACTTAATGCATGTGTAGTCGAGTCTAAATAATGAGCATCAAGGGTAACTGAAAATATCATTCTGAGTTTGTACACGTATATAAACTGTACAAATTGGTCAAATATTCGGTTAATCAAACACATGCATTCAAAGTGCATGATCACGTTAGTATTACATGTACACGTACGAATATATGTATCATAATACATTAGTCACATTTATGAATCGCTAAATTTTGAGAAAGAGTTGACTGAATTTGTTTTTGTCAATATATCAAGGTCGGTGGTGGTCACGAATTTGTTATATAATTAGGCATACAGTAAAACCCGTCCTAAGCGGACATTCATTTATTGAACATAAGAGTGTTAAAAAGCAGGTGGTTGTATAATGCAGGGCAAAAGTAATACAGAAAACCCCTATTGCATTTCTTTTGACCGGCATTAAGCTATCACCTGACTAACAGAACCATAATTAGACCTCTTTTTGATGTCCGTTTAAGACAGTTTCAACTGTATGCCATAGCTTAGTGCACTGACCGGGTTTCTTTTGGCGGTAGGTTACAACAGCCTTGGGATTTCCACATCCTCTTTGAACTAATCCAATGCAGATATAGGGTATTCTATTCAGATTGTTTTCATTGGTTCTTTGAACATCTCTCTTAGCAAGAGGCAGGCATAATGAGGAGATTTTGACACATTACTCCTTAAATGCGCCTTTGCAAACCTAGTAGACCCAGATCCTGTAGGAGCCGTCTGATCAGGGTCTACTCTGTTTGCTTATTGAATAATATAGGTTTGAGTATACACTTTTTTTGCCATGGACAAAAATCCCGTGTCCATGTGTCATTATGAAAAATAATCTAATTAATATTCATGATTTAATATAATTATATTGTTTATATAGAGAAAATTAGTAAAACTTTTCAAGCCAGCCAACATCAATAAGAAATGGTTTAAACCAGTCTATTTAGTGTTTACAAGTCACTTACCTGAGACTAAGTTGATTGTTGATTACAAAAAGGGCGATAACACATAACAACCAACAGTTCGGCAATACTAGCAGTAGCTTCCCTTTAAATAACACTTTCGTCAGCTGATATGGTTTTATCGCTTAAATGATTATATTACCCATTTACTCCATGAATATTCATGCCAGAAATAATGATATCATGAATATTAATTTGACTGATTGTGTATACTGGTAAATGTAAAAGAAATGTTGGCGATGACAGAAACAATAGATACAATCTATATTATCTGATAAGCAAACAAAGCAGACCCTGGTCAGACGGTTCCTATAGGGACCGTCTGAACTCGGTCAACGGGTCTGTTTGCAAAGATGCTAAAAGGCTTAACTCTGGAGTAAATAGTTAATAAACCTCACGAAAGATACACACGCGTATTGCTTTTTATTCCATTAATACAGGCTGTTCTATTGTTATCCAAATAACAAATTAAAATTCTTTCACACGTCTTATATCATTTAGCTAACTCGAATAGTAGTGTTAATGAGTCAAAACTAATCGGTCAATCGAACATGCTTTCTAAGAATGTAAAAATCTGCACATCAACCAATCACAATAAAGCGTTTTTGTATCATGCGGAAACTGGTCTAAGGTTACGTGACGACCGAATTACATGTACTTTATTTGGAAGCATATCGAGGCTGGTCACGCATTTGTCATGTATATGATAGCAATGGGTGTAATAATTTGTACATGTAGGTACACGGTCTGGCGCATTTGTTTTCAACTAAACCTCTGTTTCTCTTGGTGCGTTTTCAAACTTCCGTCTCAATTGCTCAGCGATGAAGACCAATGACACCGAACTCTTGGTCTTACCATCTCTTATCTGACTCTATTCTGTTTGCAAAGGCGTTAAAAGGCATATTAACTCTTTGCACGCTAAGTAATGTTTCGTCTACAATAATTGTCGTCTGCTTCATTTCTTAATATAAACTTTCTTTCATTTCTTTGCAAAAGTATGTCAAAGATGACAAACAGTTTGGGTCCTGATGAGACGCCGCGTGCAAAGAGTTAATATATGAAGTAAAAACGATATCGAAGTGTTGCAGGAAATTATTGTAGTCGATATTTACTTAACCATTTCATAACGCCGTTTTCACGCATTTGCCAACATGGTAGACCCACATAAGATGGTTCCTGTAGGAGCCGTCTGATGAAGGTCTGCTCATGAAATTATAATAGATATGACTCTACATTTTCTAAAAACGCCAACAATTCATGTGTTCGTGTCATTGTAAATATCTCCATTATGACATGTTTTCTTAATGACTATTCAACTGGGAAAAGGTTGAAGACGTAAGAACTAAAATGTGTGGGGGTGTTTTGTAAGGCGGAAGTGAGATAACCGAAAGTACACGTTCAATAAGGACATAGTTGTATATCCTAATTACATATACAGTAGAACCCCTCTAATGCGACCACCTAATAAACAAGGGAGCCTTTATAAGCAGGTGGTTGCTTAATGCAGGATAAACGTAATGCAGAAAGCTCCTCTAGGAGCTTTATGCATTACTTTTGTCCTGCATTAAGCTACCACCTGCATCTAGCACCTATGTTTATATCTCTTTTAGGTGGTCGCATTAGCGGGGTTTTACTTTATATAAATTTCACTTGAAAGGCAATCTGTCTATATACAATAGAACTTGTCCTAAGCCGCCATTCATTTATTGAGCATAGGGGTCTCAAAAAGCATTTAGTTGCTTAATTCAGGGCAAAAGTAATGCAGATACCTGCTATACGAGATTTCTGCATTACGCTACCTCATGCCCTACAAACCCATAATTTAGAACTTTTCTGTCGTCCGCTTAAGACGGATTTTACTGTCTAAATAATATATCACATCTGAAACGGCGTAGAATCATGTAGGAACTTTTTAAATTAGAGCTTGCTCTGTTTAATTGTGAAATTATATAAATTTAACAAGTTTTTGAATCAAGAAAAGAATGATTTAATCTGAGTTTTTTGGTCATTTCCCTGTACGCCCAACCCAACAGTCAAATACGCTCTTGCTCAAAATGCATTATAAAGAGACTAGTGATGTAATAGAACTCTACGCCCTAATCGCCCTAAGTAATCCGGAATCCTGGTTCCGCACCTGGTGTCTGATCTGGAGCCAAGCTGTTACAAATGCAAGCGAGGTCGCGATTAGCGAGAAAAGGCTTGTATGATGTCTCTCGTGATTCTACAGTTGATACAGACTCAATGAGAGGAACTTCAGTGTTAACTCTTTGCTCCATGACTACATTTTAACATCGTTGCAAACAAAGTAGACCCAGATCAGACTGCTCCTGTATAGGTACCGCCTCACCAGGGTCTGCCCTAATTTGCTTATGGAATAAGTACATTGTAGAATCTACAATAGAGACTTTATTCTATAGTTTTGCCATGGTCAAATTTTCTCATGTTCATACATACCGGTAATTATTTCTTACATGAATATTTATATTGTAAAGGACTAACAACATGAACAAGGAAATCGCCTCCAATGGTGTTGAGCGTTTATCAATGTGAATATTTTAGATAGATTTTTTATTTAGTAGAAGTACAGGTAAGGAAAATCAGCAAGATGATTTATGTCAACATTGTGTTCTAGCTCATGACTAGGCACAATTAATGAAATACTATCCAGTAAATTACAAAGTTGAGGAGCATGATCATCAGAATACTAACACAATACTATACCAGTAATTATTTCGTATCAGCATGTGACAAAAAGTTGATGTATTATGAATTGGTTTCGTTTGTTTAAAACTTTATGAGCATGTCAACATCAATCAGAAATGGTATAAAAGATACAAACAAAGCAACAGATAAAGGTGCGTACTCAAATACATGTACTATTCAAATCATCATTTCTCCACCAAACCCCTCTGTTGTGACCTCTCTTTAGTATCGTCTAGAAGAGACGATTCTAATGAGTGGTCACAACATAATGTTTGGTGGAGAATGAAAGAAGTTATTCTTGAAAATATTTTAATTTACAATTTTATCTGGACCTCTGTTTACAAGTCACTTACCTCAGACTAAGATGGCGACAGTGTATGGTTTATACAAAGGCCCATAACCAATAAAAATCAGCAGATCAGCAATATTAGCACTAGCTTCATTCTACAGAACATATATAATATATAATTGCTATCCAAATAAAGAATTACAATTCTTTCACACATTACATGTCTTTTATCATGTAGCCAAGTCTAAACTGTGTTACTTAATCATGAAAGCGCACATTTTATTCTGTGGGTCAATATACATGCTTTCATGTACATGCATTTTATACATGGCTCATTGATAATGCGTTGTCTGTCGTTAGTCACCTTCATACATTACGAAACATTCGAACTTTATTTGTTAACATATCAAGGTCGACATATATACTGTAGAACGCCTCTAATGCGACCACTTAATAGATACACATGGTTGTCTTTATAAGCAGGTGGTTGCTTAATGCAGGGCAAACGTAATACAGAAAGCTCCTCTAGGAGCTTTCTGTATTACGTTTGTCCTGCATTAAGCTACCACCTGCATCTAGCACCCAGACGTATACCTCTTTTAGGTGGTCGCATTAGCGGGTTTTTTACTGTACATGTGTATATTATCGCAACGTGTCTCGTAATAGTACACGTAGGTGTACATGTTGTTTTGAACTACTATACCTCCTTATCGCTTGGCATGTTTTCGAACTTCCGGTTCGTGTGCTCAGCGACAAAGACCTTGACTTCATGATCTCTAATCTGGCTTTACTTTGTTTGCAAAGGCATTAAAATGTGTATCTATGAATTAAAGCTCAGATATAAAAGATAATAGTATTTACAAAACTTGCAGAAAATTATTGCACAGGACAATTACTTTAGCCTTTCCTTCTTACAAACGCTGTTGAATGCATTTGCAAACAGAGTAGACCCAGATAAGACGGCTCCTGTAAAAACCGTCTGATTAGGGTCTGCTATTTGCTTACGAAATTATAACATATCTGATTATACAGTTTCTACCAATACCAAAGAGTCAGGTGTACATATATGACATTGTAAAATTCTTTATGGTGTCATTATTTCTTGAATAGTCAACAGGGAAAGGGTTGAACTCACGAAGGCGGAAGAACTGACGTGTGCGTGGGTTTTTTTCGAGGAAGGAAATAAAGTCCAAGATAGTACACGTTCAATAAGGACAAGGTTTGTATAACCTGATTATCTATATAACATACACGTCACTTTATAGGTAATCCGCCTGTACAGTAGAACATGTCCTAAGCGGCAATTCATTTATTGAACATATGCGTCTCAACAAGCAGGTGGTTGCTTGATGCAGGGTAAAAGTACTTATGACCTGCGTTAAGTTACCACATGCCTTACAGATATATAACTTAGACATCTTTTGATGTCTGCTTAAGAAAAAATACTGTACAAATAATAATAATGTCCGTACTTTGAAATGTCGCATTTGTAATGGTGTAGAATCATGTAGTAGCTTTCTAATTAGAGCTTAGTCTGTTTAATTGTGAAATAATATAGATCTGATTGTAAACTTTAATTGTTAATAATGTCATTATAGAATAATCAGCTAATTAATAGTCATAGGCATTATTTCTTACATGTACATGCATGTTTATCTAGTGTAGCGGTTCACATAATTTAATTTACTCGTTGTCTAATCTGGATCCAAGCTGTTGCAGATGCGAGCCTGTATCCATACTTAGGAAACTTTTTAGTTGAGTCTGAGTTCGTTCTCAAGTTTTGATTGGTTAGAGTTTAACCTTTGGCTCAAATATGACCAATCAAAAGCTTGAGAACAAACTCAGACTCAACTAAAACGCTTTATAAGCATGGACCCAGGGCGCGATTAGCGAGTAAAGGCTTGTATGCTTTTAAGTCTTGTGTGACTCTACAGTTGTTACATATGATACAGACACAATGAGAAGAACTTCAGTGTTAACCCTGTGTTCAACAACTACACATTCAAACGCGTTTGCAAACAAAATAGACCCAGTTAATACTGCTCATGTGTAGGTACCGTCTGATTAGGGTCTGTTCTAATATGCGTATGGAATTAATGTTCAATGAAGACTTGATTCAATAGTCTCAACAATGGTCAAGTTTTCTCATGTCCATATACAATTATAGAAATTCCGCTTATAAGTATTCATGACGTCATTTTCTGCCACATAAACATTTATAAGGTATTGGATGAACTACGTGTATAAGGAAATCGCCACCAATAGTGTTAACCCTTCGCTTGCTATTCACGTCAATATACCTACCTGTAAATAGTGAAGACCCAGATGAGACAGCTCCTGCAGGAGCTGTCTCATCAGGGTCTGCACTATTTACAAGTTGGTTGTGCAACCAGTGCACTCCACGACAGTGATTGCACAGCGAAATACTTGTACACAGTGAAGATATATGTAATTATACAACAGGGCATGGGAAAAGAATGAGAAATGTGTTTTAAAATTCAGCAAGCGAAGGGTTAAGTGTTTATCAATATGGATGTTTTAGACAGGTTTTTTCATTTATAACAAGAGTATTCAGAGGAACACGTGTCACCTGCCAGGAGAAGTGTTAGTAAAAAAAGAGTGACGGGCAAAAAAGTGTGATGGGAGACACAGATAACAGACAGAAAGACAGACGACGGAAAAGTGATCCCTGAGTGACACATTGCCTCTCGACCGGTGACACAAAAAGTATATGTATTGAAAATCATCATGATGAATTATGTCAACATTGTGTTCTAGCTCATGACTAGACACAATGAACGATATAATATCCAGTAAATTACAAGAGGAACAAGATCATCTGAATACTAATAGAATAATATACCAGTAATTATTTTGTATCACTATGTAAAAACGTATGTGACAATAACGTCGATGTATTATGCATTGGGTTTGTTTGTTTAAAGCTTTATGGGCATGTCAACATCAGCCAGAAATAGTATAAAACATACATTCAGAGCAACAGATAAAGATGCGTACTCAAATACTCCTCTAAACCGGAATTCTAGTAGAGAATAATTCAGATACTTTTAGGCAGGTGGTTGCTTAATGCAGGGTGAAAGTCATGCAGAAAGCTCCTCTAGGAGCTTTCTGCATGACTCCCATCCTGCATTAAGCTGCCACCTGTCTCCACGATCGATATTTATACTAAATTTAACGTCCGGTTTAGAGAGTTTTACTGTAAGTCAAACTCCTCTAATGCAACTACTTAATGAACAAACATGGTTGTCTTTATAAGCAGGTAGCTTAACTCATTCCCTCCTAGACTAGTGTAGACACAACCTCTTTGAATAAATCTACCGAAAAGGAGCATTAACTAGAGAAAAGGAATAATTTAGATTTTCGTAGTTTGAAACCAGTGTGATAAATAGAGCATTCACTCCTATATGAGCAAATGTTCTATTTATCAAAATGGTTTCAAAATGTGACTTTTACAGAGACGCCAATATGCGTCACTAGGAGAGAATGTGTTAATGCAGGACGAACGTTAAACAGATAGCTCCTATAGGATCTTTTTTGCATATTTTTCGTCCTGCATAAAGCTGCCGCCTGCTTTTGCCCTTTTTTGTGGTCACATTAGAAGAGTTTTACCGTACTCAAATAATTATTTCTCCACCAAGCCCATTTGTTGTGACCACTCGTTAGAATCGTCTCGAAGAGACGATTCTAATGAGTGGTCACCACATTGGGTTCGGCGGAGAATTTTTGAAAATGTTTTAATTTACGCATCGTATCTGGTACTCTGTTTACCAAGTCGCTTACCTCAGACTAAGTTGACGACAGTGTGTGATGTATAGCAGTTCAGCAATATTAGCACTAGCTTCATTCTACAGAACATAATTTGTAATCGGCTAATTGTTATCCAAATAAAGAATTACAATTCTTTCACGCATTGCACGTCTTTTATGATGAAGCTAAGTCTAAACTGTGTTGCTTAATCATTACCGTGCACATTATATATATTGTGTTCAAAATACATGTACATGCTTTCCACGTAAGTACATTATATACATGAGATAATCATGATAATGTTTTGAGTGCTATTAGTCACCTTTAAACATTGCGGAACTCGTTCAGGGTAATGCACATGATGATGACCGAATTTTATTTATAAATACATGTAGGCTACATGTATATCAAGGTCGACTTTGATCACGTATTAGGTGTACATGTACATGTTGTTTGAAATATGACACATCTTTATTGCTTGGCGTGTTTTCAAAATTCCGTTTCAAGTGCGGAGCGATAAAGATGATCTCTGATCTGGCTCTACTTTGTTTGTAAAAGAGTTAAAAGGCGCTATCTATGAATTAAGGTTCATACATTAAAGAAAATCTACCAAATTTACAAAAGTTGCAGAAAATTATTCACACAGTTACTTCATCGTTTTCCTTGACAACTGCTTTTTCAAGCATTTGCACACAGAGTGACCCAGATTAGATGGCTACTTCGTAGCCGTTTGATAAGGGTCAGGTGTTTGCGTATACACTTATAACAGACATGGATCTACGTGTTCTACCAATACCAAAGTCATGTGTACATCTGCCATTGTTAAAATCTTCATGATGTCATTCATTCAACAGGGAAACGGTTGAATTCTCTAAGACGGAAGAAATAACGCCTGCGTGGGTGTATTGTAAGGCGGAAATACCAGAGGATACACTTTCAATAAGGACAATGTTGTATATCCTGATTACTTATTCATTCATTTATTAAACACATGAGTCTCAAAAAGCAAGTGGTTGCTTAATGCAGGGCAAAAAAGCACATGCTCCCATAGGATATTTCTGCAGTGCTGATTTACACGTACATGCATGCATTAAGCTACCACCTGCCATACAGATCCGTAATTAGATCCCATTTTGATGATCGAATAAATACCACTCGTTTCGGAGATGTCACATTTGTAACGGCGTAGCTTCCTGTAGGAGCTTTTAATTAAAGCTCGATCTATTTACTTATAAAACTCATCTAACAATATAGATCTGATTGTAAAGTTTAAAGTTTTCATAATGCCATTATAAAATAATCAGCTAATTAATATTCATAGCATTTTGTTTTATCTTGTGTAGCGGTTCATATAATTTACAACTGAAGTCAAGCTGCAGCAAATGCGAGCCAGGTCGCGATTTAACCCATTACCTCAAAGGCCATTTTTAGATACAACCTCTTTGAATATATCTACCGAAAAGGAGCATTAACTAGAGAAAAGGAAAAAATTAAAATTTTGTAGTTTGAAACCATTGTGATAAATAGAGCATTTGCTCCTATAGGAGCAAATGTTCTATTTATCACAATGGTTTCACAAAGTGACTTTTACAGAGTCGTCAAAATGAGGGAATGGGTTAAGCTTTTCAGTCTCTCGTGACTCTGCAGTTGTGACAGATGACACAGTTACAATGATAGGAATTTCAGTGTTAACTCTTTGCTCCATAACTACACATTTTAAAGTCTTTGCAAGCAAATAAGACCCAGATCAGACTGTTCCTGTATAGGTACCGTCTGATCAGGGTCTGTTCCAGTTTGCTTACGGAATTATGTACATTCTGCCATTGTCACTTATTCTCATGTTCATACACACTTATATATAGAAATTGCGCTAATAAGTATTCATGACGTCATAATTTGTTACATGGATATTTATAAGTAAAGGTAAAGTTTTTCAGTAAGCGTATAGAGAAATAGAGGATCTGTTGCGAGTTGTCTTTTAAGATCACATGTTCCTAAACGAGCCTTAGAAAATGTCATTAAGCGAGCCTTGGCGAGCTTAATAACATTTTCTTGGCGAGTTTAGGAACATGTGATCTTAAAAGACAACGAGCATCAGATTCTTTTTCTCACATATCAAAAAAGTGCATTTTCGCCGTTTAAATGACATGTAAACATCGGTTTCTATGGTTTGACGTCATATATATGACGTATGACGTCATATGTTCTAAAGTGATCTTACACGTGTTACAGATAAGGAAATCTTAACCCGTTGTTCTAACTCGGAGATAAGGGAAGGTATGTGAGAATAATAGGTTAGTGCCGTAGATGGGACGCCTTTATCCGACGAGGGGAGAAAACGTTGAGGCGAGGCTTGCCGAGCCTCAACTGTTTTCTCTCCGAGTCGGATAAAGGCGTCCCATCTACGACACTAACCTATTATTCTATTTATCCAGTCAATTTAGTTATATCTTTTTTCATAGACTCATAAAACATACGAATATTGAAATAATTTGCATTGAAAATGCGGTTTTTCGATCAACGGACCTCCCTTTTCATTTCCGTTCTAAAGACGTAAATAATGAGCTACCGCAGAGGAAAATAGTTTCGATACTTACATTACAAGACGGGAAAACGTGCTTGAATTTTGAAAAATAAGATCATTTGAATCGAGAGTCGATATGTTAATTCAAACAGACATGGTTATTATTCTACCGGAGGCTCTACATGGTCAAATTCGAGTTCCGTCGTCTCGGTTTCTATTTTTAGATAGGGCTAACGTCACTCGTCAATGGAACTGAACAGGCTATATTTAGGTCTATGACCATCACCGCCCTTGTAAGAGTTTATCGATTAAATTATGAGAGTGATAAATGTTTTAATGAAGTTTTATTGTTTTATTTATTTTTATTTAAAAAAATCGTCAATATAGTAGCATGATAACTTTATATAATTCTTCAATTTCGCTTACAGTTTGATTGGCCTGATAGCGTAGTGGTTACGATAGTCGCTTATCGTGCAGTCAGACCCGGTTCGATTCTCACCGCTGACGAAACTTTTTTCTCTCTTTTTCCTTTCTATTTTTTTTTCTAAATGACGGTTTGGGTTTTTACTGGGATAGGTAATGATAATTATCCATATTAAGTGTTTTTTCTTTCAACTTAATACGTTATTTTTGGTAAAACAATTTTGAAGAAAAATCAAAAATAGTTCCTGTCGTAAGAAGAAATTCCTACACCTACTATACAAATAAACCTCTACTGTACATATAAACTTAGGTTTATTATGCTACCCCTTTATTACGTCACTAGCGGCTGTAGTGACGGGATAAAAAGCAGTCTGGATACAGATGAGATGTACAAATAGAGTACATGTATGTATACATCTAGTTTATTTGCAAAGGCTTCAGATGGCGCCCCTGTCAGGTATGCGGTTAACTCTTTCGCTGCCAAATTCTGTCGTCTGCAAACTTTGTCGTCTGCTACAATTTTCATTTGATTTTTCTTCACTTTTTATTTTTAAAAAATCAGTTACAGTAACAAAAGTTTGAATCCTGGTGAATTGTCGAGTTACTCGGTGTCTGATCTGGATCCAAGCTCTTTGCATGGGTTATCAAAGATGCGACATGGTCATCGAAGGAGTTACTCTTTCACCGCCTAATACTCACACGGCTTGCTGCGATGGGTGAATCTGTGATTATTGCAAACATGATCAGGATCAGGATCCAAACGGGAAAGCTCACGCTGAAACTTAAAGCAGGTGACATTGTTTGCAGACGAAAATTATTTGGCCCCTATAAGGTTATTAAAGATTTAGTCTGTATACGGAAGGATAGTGGATTATTCATACTCACAAATGAACAGTACACACATCAACAGTAAAACCTGTCTTAAGCGGCAACCAAAAAGTGGTCTAATTATGGGACTGCAAGGCAGGTTGTAGCTTATTGCAAGTCAAAAGTAAGGCAGAACGTTCATATTGAAGCTTTCTGCATTACTGTAGCCCTGCATTACGCACCTGCTTTTTAATGCACCTATTTCAATAAATAAATAATCCATTAGAACAGGTCTAGTGAATACATATCAATGGCAATATTCCAGAACAGTTTTTACACGGGATGTTTATTCAACATTTTTTAATACGAGCTCTAAGATCTTCCTGAATCGTTGCACGCTTGGTGGTGAATTTGTCAATAAAGTCAAATCCCTTTAACCCATTACCTCATAGGCTATTTTTAGACCCAACCTCCCTCAATAGATCTACCGAAAAGGAGCATTAAATAGAAAAAAGAAAATTTTAGAATTTTGTAGTTTGAAACCATTATGATAAATAGAGCATTTGCTCCTATAGGAGCAAATGCTCTATTTATCACAATGGGTTCACAAAGTGACTTTTACAGAGTCGTCAATATGAGGGAATGGGTTAAAGAGATGTTAAATGTAGTATACATATCTGTATTCGAGACAGGTGGCAGCATAATGCAGGGTGAAAGTTATGCAAAAAGCTCCTCTATGAGCTTTCTGCGTGACTTTCACCCTGTATTAAGTAGCCACCGGCCTAAAAGTATCTAATTTCTAAAAAGACTATGTTATTTTAATAACAACTGTGTTAAAATCGGAGGGTTTATACCAGATATATTTAGAATTTGTAAAAGATACGAACTGCACGTGTTCTTAGCTGACTTCAGCAATACAGGATATTTTCCGGCAAAATCAGCCTGGAAACGCATTATTACTGAGAATATAAACCTTAAACACATGACCTTGTGTAAAGAAAGACTTCTATCCGAAGATAGTCTTCAGGATTTTGTTCTGATTCATCCCGTTACAGGCCTCCGGCCTTGCTGCTATTGGCTAATGAGTAAAAACGATCGTAAAATGCTTCCGTTTTCCAAAGCAGCTGTCAAATGTATTAACTTATTGTTTGCAAGACCATATGTCTCTAGTTGTAAGAAATGTAATAAGCTAACAGATAATTTTGCTTTACATATAGCTTTCCAATGTACATGTACTTCAGATGCTAGGGTAGACCTTTGGGATAAGATATGTAAGATGTTCGGAAACGACGTATTCAAACAACTGATAACTTTTCCGCCGAAAGTCCAACTAGTCCACCTATTGTCTGGACTAACTGAGTTTATAGATACTGATCTGAACGGAGTCTGCATTAAGATTGTAGGGATATTTTGTTTCAGCATCTTGAATTACCGCGACCCGTAGGATTCTCATTCCAGGTTTCAGGATACTAGCTATTTAGAAAACTTTCAGGAGGTAACTAGGCTTCTAACCTATTACTTTAGTATTGTTCATGTGAAGATAATGGCATCATGAATGATGATTGAATTTATTTTTTATAAAGGAACTATAGTATCATAATTTTCTATATTATGTCGTAAGCAAGATTAGCCTTACCAGACGGCTGCTACTTGTTACTGTGCTAATGACGTTTTAAATCATGCTGTAACTGTTGAGTGATTCGTTGTTGCATCAGGATGTCAATTTATGACACATGTGTTATACTAAGTGTATGTCATAGATCATGTACTCGTATTATTATTTTCAATATCAATTATAGATCTATACATCCTTACTGTCGAGTTGAGGTACATATATGTATTATATAATATATTCTGTCGAGTTGAGGTACATATATGTATTATATAATATATTCATGTATCTTAGTAAATGTATGTACTGTTTATCCCTTGAACGGAAACATCCGTTTACACGCTTTTATATGTCTCTATGTTTCGTTTCGTTAGAGATGTACAACAGGCGTGTCCGAAACGGATCGCTTTTTACATATAGGTATTATATGGTATATGTATGGATTCAAAGATGTATATATCTTTGGATAAATGTCTGGACTCTTTAGATTCGGGGCAGAAGCATCCGTTTACCTGCTTTAATATGTCTCTATGTTTCGTTTCGTTAGAGGTGTTCGACAGGCGTACTCCAAACGGGTCACGTTTTGATATGAATGCTAGTCTGTACTCTTAGGGACTAGTTTGTATGATTTGTATGAGCGTGTGATTGCATCTCATTTCATACATTATATATATAGATAACAATCATATGCTTTATTATGCTATGATAATCATGCGTTTTCTCTTCTATTTTTTGTGTTAATTTGCATTTGTTATATTTGTTTGTCTCTACGGTATTGTCTTGACCGTTTACAAAAGTATTGTCCCACTTTGTACATATTGTTTCGTAAATGTATCGTCTATATGTTCATATGTATGTTATCTTGGCTCTCCTGTAATGGAGGAAATAAAGATTATTATTATTATTATTATTACATTTGGAGAGATGAATCAAATCATTTTTTAAACTGGCAAAAGAAAACATTTTTTAGAAGAGTGTAGTCACACCAGACTCTCTCTAAGGTGACCAATTCATAATCAAAAGGGTTTTTATTAAAGGCAATAATGAATTGGCTGTTTAATGCATGTCGAAACGAGAGCTTTCTACACAACTATTGCCTTTCATTAAGCTACCATCTGCTTTTAAGACCATTTTTTTGGTTTTACTTTTTAATCCATGAATATTAATTATCTGAATTTAAATAATGAAATTTGAATTTTCTGGCCATATAAACATAACATTGTAGAATCAGATTTATATTACATTGTAAGCAAACATAGCAGACCCTGACCAGACTGCTCCTACATGAGTTGTCTGATCTGGGTTTATTCTGTTTGCACAGAAAGATCTTGACCAGACGGCCCCTACATGAGTCGTCTGATCTGGGTCTATTCTGTCGTGTCGTCTGATCCGGGTCTATTCTGTTTGCATAGGCGTAAAAGGCGTAACTATGGAGGATAAATATAAAAAAATACTTGAGTTTGATTTTCTTAATGCATCTCTTATCTACAGGTCGAAATTGAGACCATACATTTGATTTTAAAAAGAATGTCACCGGTCGCAATTCATTTATTCATTAGGACTGATCCGTCCTCTGTCAGTCTCTGGAGGTATAGAATGGTCAATAAAGAGAATTACAATATTAGGGCAAACAGCGACTAAACACATTCCAATATATGTGCCGTTCAATTCACGAGTTTAAATTATTTTGCATTTGATGCCAACTTAGAATAAATGTAAAATGGATTATACATACCAAATCACATTTTGTGGTCAATCTGTTTTTATCATATCGCTTTTCAATACTGATGAGCCACGTCTATTCCTATCGCTGCGCGTTATTGTGTCTGGAAAATCCAGTTTAAAAATACCAGTTACTATTTTTAATCTGACTCTGGTTTTTGAATCCTTTAAATAGATTAGACTCGTTTATTTTTATCTGAAAAAAAAGACATGATAGAAATCGAGTTCAAGCTTTTTTCTCGCCGATCAAAATCTGACTTGCATTTGCAAACAGTTTTGATCCAGTACAGACGCCGAGTTAACCCCTTCCGTGCCACATTGACGGGTTTATGATATCACATGCAAACAGTTTGGATCCAGATGAGCCGCCGAGTTACTCGGCGTCTCATCAGGATCGAAACTATTTGACACTCTGCTTACTGTTTTATAAATGCACACACTTTCACTAAAAATAAACGAAACTATGCCCAGCAGACGACAATGCTGCATCGAAAGGGTTAATCACCGTATAAAAGCCGTTATAAATCAATAAGGTTAGAGTCATTTAAATGGTTGTAGTCAATCTGTTTAAATAAGTATGTTTCATGTTAGTGATTGAAACTATATTTTGTCCAATAGTGTAGCAGTATTCAAATTATATGGGTGAATTATTTTAGAAAATCATCCGCCACTTATAGGAAGTGGCTATTTTTAGAGCTAGGCCAGAAGGAACATCTAAAAATAACCCGCCGTATAATAGCGACTTTTATTTCTCATTGACCATGAATCATTCGTGCGTTATTTTTGTAGAGTCAGGAAAAGCCAGTTTAAAAATAGCAGATACTAATTTTAATCTGATTCTGGGTTTTGAATCCTTTAAATAGATTAGTCTCGTTTATTTTTATCTGAAAAATCTGCAGACGCAGCTAAAATATGACCGCAGTCAGTCAGCCAACCATTATATCCTACTGACCGCTATGACTTGCATTTGCAAAAGTTTAGATCCAGATGAGACACAGAGTCACTCATCGAGTACTCATCTGGATACAGTCTGTTTGACACTAGGTCAGTATTGTCGAGAGAGAGAGAGAGAGAGAGAGAGAGAGAGAGAGAGAGAGAGAGAGAGAGAGAGAGAGAGGTATACATGTAAAGTTTAAATTAAAACATGAACGTGCTTCTTATCTGAATAATGTATCCATACTATGGCAAATGTTGGCTTACACAATATGGTTTATCCTTTTGTATGATCTATACAATTCACAGACGATCGACAAAAGGTTCCTAATGGAAGAACAGTTAGGCACAGTTGTCTTCAAACGGCTTTAAGTTGCCTCGGAAACATTATGTACCTTTATTATAATGCAATATTGACTATTTTTAATGACTAGAATGAATTATATCATAATATATGATGGTGCAATAAAATGTATGGCAAATCATTCTATATTCAAATCTTTTTATTTTGTACCTTTACCACAAATTACCCATCTTGTGTGGAATATAAACAACTTGTGTTTGCAGACAAGCGTTGACCCTTTACACCATAAATACGCCTTTGCAAACTGAATACACCCAGATTAGACGCCTCCTATAGGAACCTTCTGATCAGGGTCTGCTCGGTTTGCTAATGGTCTAATATAGATATGATGCTACAGTTTCTGCCTTGGCCAAAATATCCATGTACCATTATAAAAGTTAATCTAATTAACATTCATGGTGATATAATTTCTTACATGAATATTCATAAAATAAAGAATTAGAGAACGCGTAGCTCAGTGTCTCATCTGTATGTAAACTGAATGGGATTTTAGGAAAAATCTGTCTTATGCGATCATTTAAAAGATGGTCTTTAAGGCATGTGATATCTTAACCCTTTCCCTGTTCTATGTTTATTTCAAATTTAAATACTTAATGAATATTCATGGACAAAATAGTTATAACCAAGTATGGAAAGTGGGAAAATGGACCCTTTTTAGAAAGTACAGAAACAAATATTTCAAATTCCATAAGCAAACAGAGTAGAACCTGATCAGACGGCTCCTCTAGGATCCGTCTGATCTGGGTCTACTCTGTTTGAAAATGTGTGACAACATATATGAGGGAAAGGGTTAATGCAGGTCAAAAGTAATTCAGAAAGTTCCTATAGGAGCTTTCTGCATTACTTTTGTCCTGCATTATGCAACCTCCTGCCTTTGAGTATCCCTGTACCCAACTAATGTAATGTCGCTTAAGACAGGTTGTACCGTACATACATTCCAAAACTGTTCAGAATTGTCGTTAAATTAAATGACAGTATGAACGGAATGGATTTTAGTAAGAATGATCTTTCAAAATTTACCAGTAACTCTTAGCCGGCCACATATTTGTTAATAACTCTGCATTGTTTGAAAATTAGGCAATTATTTACAAAGATATACAGGATATGTTGAAAGGATTTTCCTAGACAAAAGCATAGAGCATGATGGAGTGGGTTTTCCGTGGCAAACATTGCAGACCCAGATGAGAGAGCTCTCTCATCTGGGTCTACACTGTTCGCAATGCAACTATAGTTGTGACTGGGTTATGGGTTAAAATATGTATTACCTGTTATTTCCTCTCCACAATGAAAATTAGACCTTGTTAAAACTATCACATGGAGATAGCACTAGAGTCTAGAAAGTATTTTAAGTCAAAGCAATACCAGTTATACAACAAACGAAAAATAAGCAGTATTGTCGATATCCATATAATACCCGATATCGGCATAACTGCTGTTTTTAGGACCTTCTAGATCATCGTGCTATCGCCCCCCCCCCCCCCCCCCCCCCCCTGTGTACTATACCACATGCAGTAGACTCTCCAGAGCAACCATTAAATTAATAAAACATAGTGACTTTTATAGACAGATAGCTACTTAGATGGTTACTTATTGCAAGACGAAAGGAACGGAAAAAAGCTCCTAAATGATGTTTTTAAAAACTTTATTTTACATAATTTTCGTCCTGTATTAAGTTACCACCTATCTGAACAATACATAATATGTTAGTGGTCGTTATGGAGGTATTTTACTGCACCAAATAAACTCCACGTGCTGCGAACAGTGAGTGTGTGCGGAAATATCGTCACTGAGTTGTTATATACAGAGCGCCATTAGTGTGGTGGTTGACGGGATATCTTGAAATCGGTAGTTGGTAACTACGTGCATACTTCAGTAAAACTCACCGCAGCCAACCATTAAGACGGATGGCAGCTTAATGCAGGGTGAAAGGCATACAGAAATCTCCTCTGTGAGCTTTTTTGCATGACTTTCATCCTGCTTTAAGCAGACACCTGTTCAAAAGAGTCTAAATTACTACATACTAAACGTTTTAATTATGGAGGATTTACATTAGATGCTTGCGTCAGATATCCAGTTCGGAGACAGTTACTGCATTAAATATTGTCTGCTTCTAATGTCTGAGTGCATTCAGCACTCAAACGAACTATTTAATTCTCCCCTTCATATAAACGTTTGCAAGCAGAATATCAAGATCAGACAGCTTCTGTAGGAGCTGTCTGAACGGAGTCTGCCCTATTTGCTTAAGAATTTATAATAGATTTGACTCTACAGATTCTACCAATACCAAATAAGTTTATATACATGCCATGATAAAACCCAGCTCATAAATATTCATGCATGCTGTCATTATTTTTGACATGATATTTCATTAAGGAAGGGGTTAAAGCAATCTTTAATGTCCTTAACAATCAGTTTACATATAAAATGAACAGTCGATTAACTCAGACACTGTTGTTTTATTAAGGAAAAAATGTACAGTAAAATCTCGATCATTCGAAATTTTAGTAGGGAGAAATATAGACACTTTTCGGTAGGTGACTCTTTAATGCATGGTGAAAATCATGCAGAAAGCTCCTCTAGGAGCTTTCTGCATGATTTTCACCATGCATTAAACTGCAACCTGACTTAACAATCAATAATGATATTTGTTTTAGTGTTCGAATAATCGAGATTTTACAATACTGTATTTTTACAATTGTACATGTAGAATGCGTCAATTCCTGTACTACACGAACATAACATTGGAATGGTTAATAAAAGTTAGTTTGGATCTGGATCTACACCAGTTGACACTCCTTTTACAATCGGTTATACGTTATCACAGTTTGAACTCTTTCATCGAATGAATGAACCAGGGTTGTAGAAATGAAGTGTATTAACCCTTTCCCTCATATTGACGACTCTGTAAAAGTCACTTTGTCAAACCGTTGTGATAAATAGAGCATTTGCTCCTATAGGAGCAAATGCTCTATTTATCACAATGGTTTCAAACTACAAAATTCTAAAAATTTCCTTTTCTCTAATTAATGCTCCTTTTCGGTGGATTAATTCAAAGAGTGTTGTATCTAAAAATAGCTTATGAGGTAATGGGTTAAGGAGAGAGTAGATGTGATGCTAATGAGTTGCAGCAAGATTGTAGTTTGCAGATACGAATTTAGGATTTAAACGTGATAGAGTTTCGGAGAGGGGACTCAACTGAATTTCAGCAAGACAGAGCTCTGCAGAGGTGATTTGATGAGTTTGAGCGTGGTAGAGTTTGGTTGAAAGTAAAGATAGATCAGTTCTTCCTTCATCTCCAGTCCTGGTAAAGTAAACACACTATTTATTAACCCATTCCGTCCTAGACTATTTATAGCCATACCTATTTGAGTAAATCTACCGAAAATGGGCACTTACTAGATGAAAGGAAATGTTATAATTGTGCAGTTTTGAAAACCATTGTGATGAATAGAGCATTTGCTCCTATGGAGCAAATGCTCTATTTATCACAATGGTTTCAAAACGTAAGTTTAACTGAGGCGTCCTAAGGCGTCAGTAGAGCGAACGGGTTAACATATGGTTCTGTAAAAACGCATAATTGTTTAATACAGGGCAGATGTAATACAGAAATGAGGTCGTATTTACGACACTGTACTGTAACAAGGTGACCTCATCCTTGCAAACCTTTCTCATGCTCACCTAAATACGTGTATCTCTGGTCAATTTCTGATCTGTTGAAACCTTTACTGACTCACGACTCGTTCAAACTTTTGAGAAACTGATCGTATGTCAAACAGTCTGAATCGTGATGAGAAGATGTGAGGGGCTTAAAAAGATTAAACTGCGATATTTCTATTTCAGCGAAAGCACTAGATTTCGTACGAAGCGTAACCCTAACTTGACACACATGATTAGCAAAACAAACGTACCTTTAGTCAATATCCTCTCTGGCAGCTCTGCCATTGGCTGCATAATCCATTCAGTGCTTCTGATCACGCACACGTTGTGTGATAACCTAATATTTGCAAATAGAAATGCGAAATCCCAGCGACCTTTATTATATACGCAGTACAGCGGAAAACAAACATTGGGAAAACCAGCGGATAACAGATATAGCAGACCAACTTATGTATATTTAACTTTGGTAAAACCTGTTTGATCTATATTTAACTTTGGTATAGCATGTTTGCCAGTGTGTTCGATCTATATCTAATTTTGGTAAAACCTGTTTGATCCATATTTAACTTTGGTATAGCCTGTTTCAAATCATTTTAGTGATCATATTATTCACGAGTTTGATAACTAAATCAACAACAAGACCGCCGTGGGTTCCTTTTTTGTTCCATCAGTAGTTATCCTATCGAATACGGTTGAAAACCTGTGAAATGGCCATTTTAAGAACAAGGACGAGGTCTTGACACATTCACTTATATTGACGCCTTTTAACGTCCCTGTAAAATAAACATTTTGAAACCATTATAATTAATAGAGCTTCTACTACAAAGGAGCCAATGCTTTTTTATCACAATGATTTTTAAACTGCACAATTCTAAAATGGACTTTTTTTCTAGTAATCTTTAATGCTCTTTTTCACTAGATATATTCAAGGAGACTGGGTCTAAATTTTCCTATATGGGAATGTGTAAAAAGCTTAACCATTTCCCTGTTCTTTGTTCATTCCAAATTTCAATACCTACTGAAAATTCATGGATAAAATAGTTATAATGAAAGTGGGAACATGGTAGCCATTTTAGAAAGTAGAGAAATATATCTTTAAATTCCATTAGCAAACAGAACAGAGCCGTCTGATCTGAGTCTACTCTGTTTGCAGATGCATGAAAGCACGTATATGAAGGAAAAGGTAAATGCAAGACGAAATTAATATTTTTGTCCTGTATTAACCATTTCGTTGCCAAACTCTGTCGTCTGCTAACTTTGTCGTCTGCTACAAATTTTCATTATTTTGATTTTCTTCATTTTTGTTTCAAACACATAGTACATGTAACAGTAACAAACAGTTTGGATCCTGATGAGACGCCGAGTTACTCGGCGTCACGTCTGCATCCAAACTGTTTGCATAGGTAATTACAGATCAAACATTGGCAGCGAAAGGGTTAGAGCTGTCAACTGGCTCTACATTGTATGTTTATGATCGCTTTAGTGTTTTAACTCCCATATGTATTACGTAAACTCGTCGAAATTAAAAGTTCAAACCTATCCATCAATCGTGGTGGATATGTCCTGCAAAAGAAACATGCCTTTGCGACAACCTTTGGCATTGGCACAACAATCTGTGCAGACTCAAAGGGCTCATTTTTACCTAAAACTATATATGGGATCTCGGGTGTTTATGTGTTTAAGTTTTTTATTGTATTCTGAAAGTCCCTTAGAGCCTTATATATACGAAAACCAGGCATTCAGGCGTTCTACTACATGTATATGGGGTTGCTAGGCCGCATCCAGGCGTTCTACTACATGTAAATTAGGGGTTTCTAGGCGGACACCGTTGTAACACATTCAAACTCTTCATACGAGATTTGTCCTTGTACTGACGTACCCCAAATACTCTAAGGACTTAGGCAAACTGAGACGGAACCATTTTACCTGAGTCCATACTATTTGCTACTATGTCAGTCAAATTAAAAGCTTTGTTATCACATACAAGTGGCTAAGCTTGTCATAGATCTATTTCTTGCACGTGTCAGTATACATAAAATGTTTTGCACGTCAGGCCATATAGACTTTACTATACCCCTCATTCACTATATAACATTCTATTTCTTGACGATGATTGTGTAAATGATAAAGTTCATATTTATAAATACCAAATTCTGGTTTGTCTTAATTATCAAATGTTTTAATACAGTGAAATTCGGCCAAGGTCGAACGAGCTGATTTCAGTTAAATCAAAACCGAAAGCCGTGATTCCAATTAAGTTAAAATCGAAAGTTCTGATCCGAATTAGATTCAAACCGAAAGTACTGGTCCGATTTTTATTAAGTTTAAATCGAAAGTGCTGATTCCGATAAATGAAAATCGAAAGTGTTGACTCCAACTTTCTTTATTAAACGTGCTACTTTTGGTTTTGCTACAATAAAAATAAGTCCATTTTATACATTTTTCTTAATGAAAGTAGGATTGTTATCTTTACCAATGCCACTCATTTGAAAACGAAACAAAACTTTTAATAAAACTGCTTGTTTTGTTTTAACTCATTCCCTCCTTGCCTATTTTAAACCAAACCTCTTTGAATAAATCTACCGAAAAGGAGCATTAAAACAAGGAGAAATTTAGAATTGCGTAGCTTTTAAAACATTGTGATAAATAGATCATTTGCTACAAAGGAAAAAGGAGCAAATGCTCTATTTATCAAAATGGTTTCAAAATATGACTTTTATAGAGGCGTCAAAATGCGTCACTTGGAGGGAATGTGTTAAAACAAAGGCTTCCACAAAAAAGATCAAGTTATCTGAAGTCTCGTGTTTTACTTCTTTTGATTACAGTAAAAACTCGATACTACAATTTTTTTGTAATGAATAATTTATGTCTTTGTATGCAGGTTGGTGGCTAATGCAGGTTGAAATTCAAGCAGAAAGCTCCAAGAGCTTTCTGTGTGACTTTCACCCTACAGTAAGCCACCACCTGTGTTAAAGATGAATAATGGTACATATTTGAGTGTTCGTAGTTTTACTGCAGACATTATTTTGCTTTCATTATGTGAGAAATAATGATTGCGTGAATATTTATTAGCCAATCTCTATAACGGTATATGACCACAGGTAGAACTGGCCATACCAGTAACTGTAGAATATGTTTTTTCATAATAAGCAAACGAAGCTGATCCAGAACGGACGGTTCCTACAGAAACCATCTGGTTCGGGTCTGCTCTTTTTCCTTATGGCGTGATATACAGTAAAACCCCTCTAAACCGGATTTTTATAGAATAATTTAGGTGATTCCATAATGCAGGGTGAAAGTCATGCAGAAAGCTCCTTTTTGAGCAATCTGCATGACTTTCACCCTGCATTAAGCTGACACATGTCTTAAAGACTGTCATAAATGCTGATTAACGTACGGTTTAGAGAGGTTAAGCTGTAGATCTGATTTTAAAGTTATGATGTCAGTTATTCTTACATGAATATTCATGAGGTAAAGGAATAATTGAGACATGTCCTGACGACTGTACGTTCAGGGTGTTGAACCGCCTTCTAATATGGGTCTGCTATTTTTTTAACTCTTTCGCTGCCAATGTCACATCTGTAATAACCTATGCAAACAGTCTGGATCGAGATGAGACGCCGAATAATTCGGCGTCTCATCAGGATTCAAACTGTTTGTTACTGTGGCTATTTAATGAAACAAAAATGCAGAAAACAAAAATTGTAGCAGACGACAAAGTTTGCAGACGACAAAATTTGGCAGGGAAAGAGTTAATCCGAGTAGATTACAAATACCGCACGCACTAGTGAATGTCAAAGCCGAGTACAGTCCTCTGTATAATGTGGACGACTTCAACTGTCGTCTGCAATATTAACGTATTCGAGCTTTGTCGTCTGCTCATACTTTATTTTATTTTTTGCAGAAGTTGATCAGTTTGGACCTTGATCAGAATCTGAGTTACTCTATTGTGTCTTTTCCCCTGTCGAATAGTCATGTAAAAGTTTCCTTCTGCTCTTGTTCTACTGTGTTTGCAATAAAAAAGATTAACACTTTCCTCCATAAAAACGCTTTTATCAGAGAAGACCCAGATCATACGGCTCCTATAGGAGCCATCAGATCAGGGTCTGCTCTGTTTGCTTATGGTATAATATTGATATGATTCTACAGTTTCTGTCGTGGCCAAAAACGTCATGTGTCCGCGTGCTACTATAACAAATTATTCGAATTTATATTAACGACGTCATCATTTCTTGCATGAATATTCATAGAGGAAAGGGTTAAGTCTAACATCGTACGGTGGACATTGTCGTAAGTCCGAACATTCCAGCTGCTATCGTTGTATGTTAACCCTTTCGGCGCCAAATTTCTAATTGTCGTCTGCAATCCAAATTTGACAAATCAATCAGTAAAATAAGGAAATAGGATAAATAAATGCAAATTTCAAAGGAATAAAGCACATATATAGAAATAGAGATTGAGATAAATAGTGAAGTCCCTGATCAGACGCCGCCTTGAAAAGGCGGCGTCTGATCTGGGACTGCACTATTTGTCGTGGAGCATTTATGCGACTGCGGCGGTGAAAGGGTTAAAACTTACGACTAGTTCAGTCGTACGAACTGCCATAAAAACGAGCCCCTGTGTTACATTGTTTGTATAGCTCCCGGTCTACATATTTCTTGTTTAGCTCTTATAGTAATTATAAAGCATGCAATTTATTTGTTGTTCGGTGTGCACTTGGTTAGCAGGAAATCAGTACATGTTCGCCGTGCAAAATCTAGTACGCTTCATATTAACCCTTTAATCTGACGAATATTCATGACAGACCTCACCCATTATGAATATTGAATAACTTGTGTTCTTGTATAATGCATTGCTATGACAGATAGTTTAGCATCTTCGTACCATACAGGCATAACCCACCCCAATCCATAGACTGACTAGTGGCCCTCGTCGTTCACGATACATGCATATATATAGATTAGCATTATATCTTAGATATTCCATAAACAAACAAAGCAGACCCTGATCAGACGGCTCCTATAGGAGCCCTCTGATCTGGATCTACTCTGTTTGCAAAGATATCGAACGCGTCTCTATGAAGTAAAGGATCAAACACCATAGTTACGTTATATGTTTTTCTACAGTTTGGATCCAGATGCGATGCCGAGTTCTGTGTGTCGTTATGGGTCTTAATAGCTTATAAAAGTAATAATGTTTTTACGCGTAACCCGTTAAAAAGTAAATTACCCAATTTATGCTGAAGACTATGTTAACCCTCTCAACACTGAATTGTCAGAGTGGAATAGCCCAGCAGTGATAAACATATAAACCACTTTAAACTTGCTAGAGGATTTTGAATGTCACATGATGTAAACCCTACTCAGAAGGTTCCACTAGGACTCCTCTGATTTGGACGTGCACTGTTTGCAAATGACAGTACACGCATGCCCCGCATTCAAACTATCTAGCATAAGAAATTAGAAATAAATAGGTACAGTAAAAACTCGATACTACGAACACTCGAATGCGTACCATTCTTTATCTTTACCACAGGGGTCAGCTTAATGCAGGATGAAAAGTCTTTCACCCTGCATTAAACAGCCGCCTGTCTTCAAAGACATAAAGTCTTCATTATTAATAATTCGTAGTGTCGAGTTTTACTGTACTTAATTTGATTAAAAAAGATACCAAAACGAAACTGAACACTATTAATCTAAATCATGCTTTGAAGCTATGAATCATTAATTCATATCGAAAATGGCACGGTTCCCGTAATTTTATGTCAACGCATGGTAGAACAATTAAAACGAAACTAGAAATTAAGTTCTTCGAGCTAATACTCCAAAGGATTTTCCAATGACGCATGTATGGCTAGGTTGGATACACACAAAACACCATTACCTGAAGGTAGAGGACACGTCAACACAACAACACCAGTGAGGATATTGTATTTGAGTAGAGACCATTAAACCCTGACTCCAGTAATAATGAAGAGAAGAAGCTTGACCTGCCTTTTCATCCTGCTATGTTTAGGTAAGTCTACTTGTTTTATCTTATTTATGTATAAGACTTAGTACTATGATAATTATAGCTGGACTTCGTGTAACCTTTTCAATTAGTTTTATTGTTTTGCGAGAAAAAACGCTGAGTAACTCGGTGTTTTATCAGAATCCAAACTTTATGACAGTCAGATTATGCTTAATTATTATAGAAAAGTTCTATTGGTGAATACTCCATAAATAACTTTTCGACACCTTTGCAAACAGAGTAGACCCGGATCAGACGGCTCCTGCAGGATCTGTTTTGTTTGCTTATGATATAATATAGATATGATTCTACAGTTTCTGTCATGGCCAAAAGTTCATATATACATATGCTATCATAACAATTAATCTAATTAATATTCATGATGGTATTATTTCTTACATAAATATTCATGGAATAAAGGGTTAATGACACTATGATTTTTTATAATGTTATACACAGGGCAGTTAGGAAATGGAAGAAAGTATAGAATCAACTTTATATTATTCCATAAGCAAACGGAGCAGATCAAGATTAGACGGCTCCTGTTGGAGCTGTTTGATCTATGTTTGCATAGGCATGAGACTGCGTCTCTGTCAGGCAAAGGGTTAACTCTATCAACATGGGACACATGGGAATGTCAGTTACAAACAGTGAAGACCCATATCAGAGGGCTCCTAGAGGATCCCTCTGATCAGGGTCTGCACTGTTTGTCATTCATAATCCTCTAACAAGTTTAAACCTATCATACTGTGTCGATTCTATATAGTTTTAACTTCCACTCTGATACGTGTTAATGCATGCAGAAGTGAAAACAGTTGGTTCAGCAGTGAGTTGTAACATTTTACTCCATAAATACATCATTACAAACAAAGTAGACCCAGATCAGACGGCTCATGTAGGAGCCATCTGATCAGGGTCTGTTCTGTTTACTTATGGTATAAGATAGATATGATCTTGCAGTTTCTGCCATGACCAAATATTCATCTGCGCATGTGCGATCTTAAAATTTAATGTAATTAGTTATTATAATATCATATTTCTTCCATGAATAGTCAAAGGGTTATCAACAGCGCATTACTGCTATACCCGTACAGTCTGACATGTCGTTAATTACCCTTAACCAATAGCAAAATAAAATAAATGTCGGCTCAAATTTCCATCTGGTGCGATGCTGACTACTCTCACCTTGATCTAGTTTGTGAGGATCAGTTGACCGACTGTCAAACAGAATGGATCCTGGCGAGATACTGATTTACTCAGCGTCTCATCTGGATCCAAACTGTTTGCAAACCGAATCAGGTCATAGCAAGCTGGATAAGGAGCTTGGATAAGGAGACTTAATGCCATGTTTGGCCATTTGCAAAATCAGTCTATTGCTTTAATGTTCACTTTCAATTTTCGTTTCCAAGAAATTTCTTCCTTTTATACAAGTATCAACATAGTGAAGGAGTTAGAATAGTTTTGCACCAAGCCCTCGATATAGTATCAAAGACTTTGGACTCTGGTGAGACGTCTCATCTGGATCCAAACTGTTGCCAAGGTTCGCCATTCGCAGCTCCAGATCCAAACTGTTGCCAAGGTTCGCCATTGGCAGCTCCAGAGTTTACGTTTCATATACAGTAACATCTCGATACTACGAACACTCAAATACCTACCATGATTGATCTTTAACGCAGGTGGCAGCTTTTGGTGAAAGTCATGCAGAAAGCACCTCATTAAGCAGCCACCTGCCTACAAAGGCATACACTCTTCATTACTTAAATTTCGAAGCATCGAGTTCTTTTCTTTATGCTCTACCCTAGATCCCCCATCTACAGAAAATTAAGGAAGGCCAATAACTAATTAAATGTAGATCGATAAACAGTAAAACCTATCCTAAGTAGCCATTTATGTATAGCACATATGAGTCTTAAAAGCAGGTGGTTGCTAAATGGTGAAAGGAGCTTTCTGCATTACTTTTGATCTTCATTAGGCTACCACCTGCCTTACAGACCAATGATTAGATATTGTTTTAAATACCACTTAAGACAGGTTCTGTTGTATGTACAGTAAAACCCCACTAATGCGACCACTTAATAAACAGCCACTGGCGCCGTTTAAAGCAGGTGGTTGCTTAATGCAGGACGAAAGTTATGCAGAAAGCTCCTATAGGAGCTTTCTGCATAACTTTCGTCCTGCATTAAGCTACCACCTGCCTCTGTCACCCAGATTTATGCCCCTTTTTGGTGGTCGCATTAGCGGGGTTTTACTGTATATTACTTTTGCACCACTATACGAGTATATTAGTTAATAACCTATATAGAATACCTCTCTGAAGCGACAACCCAGATGTGGTCTTATTCTGCATCTAAAGGAATGTGGTAGTTATATTTTCTCCCTGCATTAAGCGACCACGTGGTTTTAAAGGCACATAATTATATTTATATTCATAAGGTGGCCGCTTTAGAGGGGTTTACTGTTGTTTAGATAATATGTGTAATACTGTATGTAGTATTTTAAACCTCTGTGGCTATGTTCCTTAAGAGGTGCCATCACTATTATAAATTAGTGTTGTTTAGATATTTATAATAGTGATTGCTACAAAGGTTTAAATAGTACATAATTATATTATTGGTGTGTTACAGCGAGTGATCTTTATATCGGACATATTCTGGTACATGTATTAATTACAGTAAAACCTCTCTAATGCGACCACCAAAAAAGGCATAATTTTGGGTTTTAAAGACAGGCGGTAGCTTAATGCAGAACGAAAGTCATAGAGTTTTCTGTATAACTATCGTCTTGAATTAAGCCAACGCCTGTTTATCCATAAGGTGGTCACATTAGACGGGATTCACTGTACGTTTTAGTCATGATACACATTGTCTGTAACACCTCTCTAAAGTGACATCCAATAAGAGCTGTAATTTTGGGTTATAGAGACAGGTGATTATTTAGCGCAGGACAAGTTTATGTAAAAAGTTCAATTAGTGTTACATGTAAGTAATATACAATTAAACTTCGATATCTCGAACTTCTAGGGACCGTACGAATTACTTCGCGATATCAGAGGCTCGAGTCATCCAATACTTTATCGGAACAATTTCTGGAGTTTACAGCTTTATGCAAGTCTAAAGTAGTGCTTACAGCTCCTGTAGGAGCTTTCAGCATTACTTTCGACTTGCATTAAGCTGTCATATGTGTTTCTAGATACGCGTAGTGATACATTTTATAGTAATTCTGATTGGCTGCGGCGATAACCGCAGCTACTCTTTGATGAAGGTTGAAAGTTCCAATGATTTACTGCGAGATTAGTTTTTATCTAAATGTGTGATAAAAAATTCCAACGAATTAACTTTATTTCATTTATTTACTGCATTGTAATATATTTTCTCCAGCGATCGCACATATTGTTGATGGAAATTCAAAATGACCATGATTTACTGCGAGACTTCACTTCAGATTTACACTCCAGAAAAATGCAGCTGCAATATTTTTCACTGTGCTCACTAATGCCCAAGAAATGTTTGATGTGGTGTTAACATTATGCAGGTCATTTTGCTGTCCAACATAATGTACTTCAAATGCCTTCTGCACTCTGAGCAGGTAATGTCTGCAAATTTTCTCGTCTGTCGCATTTTTCCTTCCTTATCTATTCAAAAATAAATGTCAGAGTGAAAAACAGTTTTGACTCTGAGGTGCCAAATTACTTGGTGTCTCATTTGGATCCAGACTGTTTGCAAAGGTTATTATAAATGCTAAAAACCAAAGCAATAGCAGCTTAAACAAAACTGTTTAGAGGAACAGTAGCTTATATTTCAGAAGTCAGTTGATCGACTTTGGTCAGAACTTTGTATGTCCTTGCATAAACAAAATTACTAAATAATAATATTGCTGTTTTATCTTCTACCATGTTTTAACGTGCTTTCGCAGCCATTTTACGCTTGCATAAAACCTCGCTTGTTGTTAATTTTGAAAGGATCAAACTTTTAGTTCGAGTTAATGCGAACTTCGAGTTATCCGAGTTCGATATATTGAAGTTAACTTTACCCGTGTATATACTTATTGGTATCCGTTTACAGTTATCAATGTATGTTAAACTATGTTTACAACTATTTGTATATGTTTAGAGTTATTTATATACGTTTATAACTATTGGTATATGTTTACAACTATTGGTATCTGTTTACAACTACTGATATCTGATAACACCTATTGTTATCTGTTTACAACTGTTCGTAACGGTTTACAAATGGTGGTATCTGTTGTACAGGGACAATAGCCGAGGGAGGTTTGGAGCAGTTTAGACATATCTTGAAGGGAGCCACCGACATAGCTGGAATATTGGGCACCAGCAGTGCCGGCCAGGTAAAATATAAATAATCATGATTGCTTGATTTGGTTCAATTTAAACACGTTGTCTGATCAGGGTCAATACTGTTTGCAGTAAGGAAGGTCCGGTACATTTTTATGAGTTAATGCATTTATCAGTCCACCATTCTCTGCTATTATGTCACAGTCGGGGTTAATTATCATTTGGAAAAAAGCAAACCATTTTCTGATATACAATGTATAATCTCATACGGTCGCATTGTATATTAAATGCAGAGCTCTAGTTAAGATGCGTAAATTTCAACATTTTCAAGAATAGGTCCTTTATTTCTTCACCAAATCCTATACCGTGACCACTCTTTAGAAGCGTCTCTTCGGGACGCTTCTAAAGAGTGGTCACAGTATAGGGTTTGGTGGAGAAATCACGGTTTTAGAACTTTGGTACGTACATTTATCAGTAGTTCTGCAATGTAGATGTCAAGATCTATAACAGACAACACGTGCAAGACAAATATCAAGGCGTTTAACTCTTTCATCGACAATGTCGCAAAACTGCACCACGACAAATAGTGCAGTCCCAGATCAGATGCCGCCTTTTTTGTCTCAAACTCTATTTCTATATATGTGCTATATTCCTTTGAAATTTGCATTTTATTTCCTTATTTTACTGTCTTGGATTGCAGACGACAATGAGAAATGTGTCGCCGAAAGGGTTAACCCATGTATAAAACAAAAAAGGGTGGAGTATCTGTAACAAATAAGCTTGACTAGACAACTCCCAGCGGGACTATATAAATTGTCTGGCCCCAAGTCTGATACTTTGTTTGCATTAGAACCTGTCTTAATCGACCATAAAAATCTAATTATATGATTGTAAGGCAGACGGTAGCTTAATGCAGGTCAAAAATAATGCCAAAAGCTCCTTTCGGCATTAATTTTGCAATGCATTAAGGAGCCACCTGCTTTTTAAGACTGCTGTGTTCAGTAAATGAATGGCCTCATTGGCCAGGTTCTGTTGTACAAAGGTGTAAAAATGCGGGAATATGGAGCAAACAGTTTATAAATATTACACATATATGATAATCATTCTTGTGCTGTAAGAATAATGACTGCTCAATCGTTGATACGTTCAAACTTTTTGTTAAACTATTGACCAAGTTTCAAACAGCTTGGATCCTGATGAGACGCCGAGTTATTGGAGTAAAACATTCTCCTAAATACATTCCACATTCTAATAAACATTCCTTTATCTCTGGATGGGTGGGTGGGTTACTAACGATGAATTAAACAACTATATAATAGCCATTTTAACGAAACATAGGTTTTCATATACACATGTGGTAGCTTAATGCGGACTGAAAGCTGCAGAAATCTCTCATAGTAGTTTTCTGCATTGCTTTCAGTCTGCATTAAGCAATTACATGTATACACCATTACAATATGTAACGCTCCCAGGAGGTGTTAATTAGAGATAATGTGGTAAACTATTTCTGATAATCACATTAACCCATTTCCTCATAGGCTATTTTTAGAACCAAACTCTTTGAATTATTCTACCCAAAGGGGGCATTTATTAGAGAAAAGGAAAAATTTAGAATTGTGTAATTTTGAAACCATTGTGATAAATAATGCATTTGCTCCTATGGAGCAAATGCTTAATTTATCACAATAGTTTCACAAGGTAACTTTTACAAAGGCGCAGAAAGACGTCAATATTTGAAAATTAGTTAAAATGGTTCACTGACAGTTTTGTTACATGCGATGTATATTTTGCTTGCTCTCAGATTTCACGAGGACGTGGCTGTACCATAAACTGGTCTTACGAGGGCATGCTGGTGGGTTTTGAGTGGAAATACTTGGGTGTGTGTACGGACTCGTGCACCGGTGAAACCATGACGTCGATGACGCAGAGTCGAGGGGGAGCGGTGGAGCACTGTCTTACCGACCTTATGCAGAAACTGTTAGCTCGGCAAGAGCTCTAATTCTAAATCTACTGAAAGGAATTTGTAAACGGACACCCTGCAGTATTCAGATATTTGACTTTAGTAAATATATACATAGCATAATTGAAATGAAAAAAAAGAGAGCAGTGGGATTTAATATGTTAATTATAGCCCGTATCTATGATTAATTCCCAAAATACTGTTCACATATTCCTAAATTATGGCAGATCATTAGGTGGTCCACTAGAAATTCCTTTCAGTGTAGATTCCGAGCGTACGCGTCCATATCAAACTATCGAACAAACAGCGGAACAAACCCTATGGAACAAGCATTTATAGCGCAAATAAAGTCATTAGCTTTAACCATTTACTCCATAAATAAGCCTTTCTACGCTTTTGCATATAGAGTAGACCTCCTGTAGGAGCCGTCTGACCGGAGTCTGATCTGTTTGCTGATGGATTTATAAAAATTTAACTCTACGATTACTGCCAAGGTAAAACATCCTTTTTTCATATGACATTACAAAACGTCAGTTAAGGAATATTAATTTTTGTGCTTTCATCATTTCCAATATGAATATTCTGCAGCGAAAGAAATCACGTGATCTCGTTCTTCGATACATTCCTCTGATCTTTTATCAGGACCAAGGACTAAACTAATAACATGCTATGGACAAATTATGATAAAATTATTTTGCAAATAGTTTAGATACAGATCATACTCGATACCTCGATATTCAATATACATCGATGACGACATACTATGCAAGTAAAACTTTGCTCGGCAAGAAAACAAAGTTGAACAGGGAACTCTGATCTCATACGTACTTAGCTAGTTACTTGATAACCCCGCCCCCATTTTTGCCTTTGCGAACAGAGCAGACCCAAGCTTCTAGGGTGTCTGATCTGGCTTTGCTGCGTTGCTGATTTGAGTCTATACATTTGTAATGGCAGTGCATTTGCCTGTTTTATATGTTTGGTGTAAGCGTTAAATAAATTAGAATTCATAATAGATGGGGTATTAATTTTCATGAAGTAAAGGGTTAATAACTCCACCATTGAATGATATAAACATTTTGCATTAGTTTCATAATTATACTGCCCTTTGACGTGTATATAATGAGGTATTGGGCTGTTTTGCTATGGTATTATAGTAGAAGCTGCTTTAAGTGGCCATCAAAGAGAGAAACTATTGGTATGTAAGACAAGTGGTAGCTTAATGCAGGTCAAGAGTAATGCATAAAGCTCTCTGTATTACTTTTGTCAAGTATTAAGCAACCATCTCCTTTTCAACACTCCTATGTTCAATAAATTAATGGACATGTTAGGACAGGTTCTATTGCAGCATCTATTGAACTATGAAGAACTTTTGTATGATTAACCATTTTGCTCCCACGATCCCATATACTTATGGGACGTAGGCAAACAGTGTAGACTCTGATCGGACGCCGCATGATGCGGCGTCTGATCAGAGTCAACACTGTTTGCTGATAGGAAGTTCAATATAAAACAAAGCAAAAATGAAACTTTAGACCAGACATCCCTTAGATAAAAGATATACTTATCCAATATATAAGCATAGAAGAATTCACTGGGAGCAAAAAGGTTACTATTGTTTTGCTTTGTATTGGTATATTAGTAACTATCACTATTAACCCTCTACACCTTTTCCCCCGCCGTTGTAAACAGTGTAGACCCAGATCAAACGGTCCTGTAGGAGCCATCTAATCAGAACCTTCCCTGTTTGATTATGGAATTATATGGCCCTGGTTCTAGTTCCTGCGAAAGAGAAATATTGCTGTATACACATGCAATATTAAAAACTCGGCGAAAAAATCATGTCATTGTTTATTACACGAATGTTCGTAAGGCAGAGGGTTAATTATATATTGGTTTAGCTTGTTGTTGTTATAGTGAGTACAATGCACCATATAGATGCAAATATCTAGTTGGTTGTTTGGTAGGGAAGCAATTTGGGTTAGCTCTAGCTAGTATTATCAGTATAGTAAAACCCATCTTAACTGGAATTCAAGTAGAGAACTCATTATCTCCTAGGCTATTTTTAGACCCAACCTTTTTGTATTAATCTACCGAAAAGGAGCATTAACTAGAGAAAGGAAAACTTTAGAATTTTGTAGCGTGAAACCATTGTGATTAATAGAGCATGTGCTCTTATAGGAGCAAATGATCTATTATCACAATGGTAATTCTATAGAAGCACAAAAATGCGTCACTAGGGGGTAATGTGTTAAGATACTGTTAGGCAGTTGACTGCTAAATGCACAGTGAAAGTCGTGCAGAATGCACCCTGCATTCAGCTGCGACCTGTCTCTAAGACCGATATTTATACTAAATTGATCATCCGGTTTAGGGAGGTTTTACTGTATTGGTTTAAGCTTGTTTTGTTATTGAGCGTACATTGTTCCAAGTCAGTGCTTCTGTAGGAACTGTCTAATCAGGATCTGCTCTGTTTACTATGGTACTACAGTAAAGAACCCTCTAATGCGACCACTTAATGAACAAACATGACTGTCTTCAGAAGCAGGTGGTTGCTTAATGCAGGACGAAAGTGATACAGAAAGCTCTCATATGAGCTTTCTGCATTAAGCTACCACCTGCCTTTGCCACTGTGAATTATGCCCCTTTTTGGTGGTCACATTAGAGGGTTTTTACTGTATATAGTTTCTGCCATAAGCAAAAAATATTGTTTCCATATAGTATTATAAATATTCAGGTATTAAGTATTCATGATTGATGATGATGTTCCTCCGTCTTTGTCGACGATGAGCAATCCATCTACGTAGTCAATTCAATTGGTTTGGATCGTTATGTCCGAAGATGACTTGTCAGGCCGATTCTTGATTAGAAGTACCTACCACATGAAGGACACTTGCAATCGGTTGCTGAGGTGCTTGCCACCCTCATCTTTCGAAGAACACGTTTCCTCTTGCACTCCTCTAACCGTGTGTTCATGATTATTTCTTTCATGAATATTCATAACGCAAATGATCGAGGGTCTTTATTATGCATTAATGATCTTAATGGAATGTCACTAGTACTTATTTCCTATAATGGAAATTACATTCACTAATTTAATATGAAATGATGCCCCATGAATATCCATTGCAGATCCCATCTATAAGTATCATTAATTAACCCATCAGCTCATATTGTTAAAAAAATTAAGTAAAACAATGGCTATGCCATATACAAAATATAATATGGTATCAACTCTAGTATAAGCAAACAGAATATATACTAATCAGGAGTCGTTAGGGCCGTTTAATCTGGGTCTATTCTAGCTTGCAAAGGTGTCAAAATGCTCGCTAGGAGTAAGTGCTTAATCACAGTGCCTTAGATAAGAATGATATAAGCTAAATAAATGTATATCATATCTTGATAAAGGTCAATACAAAATGCACAATTTTCTTATATTTATCTTATGTTAATATTGTGCTCAGTATTTTATTTATATATATGTTATGGATTCTTTGTGTTGTGTGATTTTAATTCTCTTATTACTCACGACCCCAGCCTCTATATAACCCATTACCTCATAGGCTATTTTTAAACACAATCTCTTTGAATAAATCTACCGAAAAGGATAAAACTACAAGAGAAAATGAAACTTTTAGATTTGTGTACTTTTGAAACCATTGTCCTATGGAGCAAATGCTCTATTTATCACAATGGTTTTAACAAGTGACTTTTAAATAGGCGTCAAAAGGCGTCATTGTGAGGGAATGCAACATACAAGTAAACATACTAATAAACGACAACGGAGGTTATTCTGTCCAACTCTGACTCGTGTGAGAGATGCGACATGTTGCTATGCAAATTTCCTGTCTGACTTCAGTCTGACCTACCAATTTAATATTGCCATGTTATGTTTGTTAGAACGAAACGATTTTGTTAAAACAGTTTCTATTGGCTCATAAATCATGGGTTGCCGTTTCTGATGAGCCTTCATTATCTAGTCAAGTTGTCGGTCTTCGAGGTCAAATGACCGCTTCACAGAACTCAGAACCGTGGATTATGAGCCGATAAACAACACTTGAGAAAAATTATGTTTAAATTAAAATGGTCTGTTTCATTAGACAGTCTATATTGCCGCAATCATAGATGTCCTATTGTCTCCCCTTTATCAGGGTCTGCACTGTCTGTCGTGTTACATGTATACTTTTCTTTAGCCCTTTCTCTATTATAAACGCATTTTCATGTTTATGCAAACAGAGTAGACTCAGATCAGATGGCTATTGCCGTCTGATCAGGGTCTGCTCTGTTTGTTTATTTTATACCAAAACTAACTATTGTTTTTGTACACGTCATTATAAAAACAGCTAATAGATATTCAAAATATTATATCTGTATATCAACAGGGAAATGGTTAAAACTACCCGTGAATTTGCAGGGTAGGCTTAACCGGTTTGAAGTTTGGAAAAATCCATTTGAGAATTCAGAGTGGAAAGGGTTTATGGATGCAGTTTTAGCTAGAAGATTTGCTCAGTGACATCTAAATAACTTTCACTAAATACTCATATATGTTTTCTTTTGTGCTAATCCTCACTTTTATATGGTTAACATTTTTATATATATTTTAATAACTATTATAGTATAATACTACATGTATTCATTTATGTGGTAAATAAAACGTACTTATCATGGCTGTAGTCTTTGTGCTCTCTTCATATCTGATAAACATGATTGTTCTGTTCTAGTTAGAGTGTATCTATAGAATTGCACTGAGGACTCGATGCAAAAGTGTTGTATCTTCACTGCGGAAAAAAGTGGTTATAACCGTTACAATACGTATAGCACCGAATACCACATATAGACACATTATTGCACATTTGCAAATAGAATAGTCTTAGGAGCCAGCTGATCGGAGTCTGCTCTGTTTGCTGGTGAAATGTTTACAGTTTCTGCCCTGATCAAACTGTCTTTTTTGTTAATATGCCATTATGGAGGAGCCCTCTCACCAGGGTCTGCACTGTTTGTCATAGTACACTGTTCTTTAAAACATCCTTTAATATCCACGGTAAGCTTGGCCTGTTTGAATTATGGAATGGTCCAATTCACTTGTATATACCATTTACTTTATCTCTTTTCGGTTAGCCGTTGATTAGAAACAGGACTGAATGGTTCAAAACACAATTACATGTTAACCCTTTACTACGTGAATATTAATTCAAGAAATAATGATATGAATATGTTTTAGATCAATTTTATAATGACACATGGACACGGGAATCTTTGGCCAAAGTAGAAACTGTAGAATCTTATCTATATTAACAGAGCAGTCCCTAATCAGGCGACTCGTACATGGGTCGTCTCATCGGGGTCTACTTTGATTGAAAAGGCATAGAAAGGCGGAGTAAAAGGTTAATATGAACGAGTTCGGTTAACCTTTCACCTGACGGATATTTTATGTGAGAAATAATGACATCATGGGTATTTATTAACTAAACTGTTATAAGGGTATATGAACGATGCATGTTTTGACTATGAAAGAAATTGTTTTTGGTCCTACATTTAGTTACAACCTACAACTGGAAAGCCACGATTTGAAATGCATCAACCCTTAACGTCATACTTTAAGCCTTTGCAAACAGAGTAGATCAATATCAGAATCTACTCAGTTTTCTTATGAAATCTACAGTTTCTGCCATTATAAAATATTACTTTTTCATAGTGTCATTATAAAACTTAAGTTTAATTATACAGTTAAACCTCTCTAAACCGGACATAAAATTTGGCATAAATATCGGCCTTGGTGACAGGTGGCAGCTTAATGCAGGGTGAAAGTCATACAGAAAGCTCCTCTAGGAGCTTTCTGTATGACTTTCACCCTATATTAAGCAGCCACCTGCCTAAAAGTATCTTAATTCTTCTCTACTATAATTCCGGTTTAGAGAGGTTTTACTGTATTTTGATATGATGGTTTTTATTATTACATGACTATTCATGGAGTAAATGGGCATATGGATGGTAGTTGAGAAATTATTGCGAGTTTTTATTTACTGCAATCACTAGTACTAATATAGAACAAGGCGTGTCATCCGCACATACGCACGTGCGTACACGAGACTGAACAAAATAAAACTTTACAAATGTTGAAACGGCATTTGAAATTGATGCCTCAGTAGGACTAGTTGAACTTTCTCTAAAAATTCTTACACAATTGTTCAAAATATAGAATTGTTTTAAAAATATTTGACATTTAGATAAATAATATATACGACAAGGTGGTATAAAGTCCTTTGACAATTTAGTAATCATTCATCATTGCTTATGGCTGACCACATTTTTGTTTCTTTTGGGACTTGGCGCCCTGTCCCGGTCGGTCAAGTTTTAATGACTCAGAATAGTTTGAACAATTTAAGTAAAAGACCACCTAAGCAGCTTTCTTGCATAATAACATCGAAATCTGTCATGGTTTCACAGAAGAATGCCTTTAAATTTCTACTATAGCCATACAAGGACAATCAGTCCTGCCCCCTTAGTGTTAAAAGCGAATGAAAATGGTTTGAAATATTTCAGTTGAAGGTCACCGATAGATAATTCCTCTAAAAGCTGGCCGTTGTTTTCAGAGAAGAGAATTTCCTAAAGCGTTTAAATACACTAGTGGTCATATTTCCATCAAAGACAATTAGCTATGCTCCTGTCATCTACAGTAAACACTCGATACTACTAAATCTTAGTAATTAGGAAGTTAAGTCTTTGTAGGCAGGTGGTCGCTTAATGCAGGGTGAAAGTCATACAGAAAGCTCCAGAAGGAGCTTTCTGTATGGCATTTACCATGCATTAAGCTGCGATCTGTTTAAAGACTCGATAATAAAACGTATTTAGTGTCACATGATCGAGATTTACTGTATTTAGAAACCAATCACATCGACTTGGACAAGTTCGGTAGAGGGTAATGTAAGCAAGACTCCTACAAGCTTATATTGAAAACGACATAACTGTTTCATACGCATGATATTTTTAACTCTTCGCTTGCTGAATTTTAACATACATTTCTCCTTCTTTACCCATGCCCTGTTGTATAATTACATATATCTTCACTGTGCACAAGTATTTCGCTGTGCAATCACTGCTGTGGAGTGCACTGGTTGCACAATCAACTTGTAAATAGTGCAGACCCTGATGAGACAGCTCCCGCAGGAGCTATCTCCATCTGGGTCTTCACTATTTAGTATTTACAGGTAGGTATATTGACGTGAATAGCAAGCGAAGGGTTAAAATAATATGACTCACGGTCATTTCAGGAAAATTAGATCAGTGCCGGGTTTGAGCAAGTTCGGTAGAGGGTCGCCTAAGCAACAATTCCGACAAATTACATTTAAATCGCCATGTGGTTTCAGAGGAGAAGATTTTTGAATTTTTCTTTATAGCAATATTGGGAACATTAGCACCGCCTCTGATGGCCATGTATTTGAGGTAATCAAACTTATTTGGTTTTGTTACACCGCCCCTGGCGGCCATTTTTTCGGAACATTTGTGGGAGACCTTCACCTAAAGATCATTTCTGCAAAATTGTATTTAAATCTGCTTAGTGATTTTTTTATTAAGAATTTTGAAACTTTCACCACAACTATATAAAGAAACTTATCACCACAACCGGCGGTCATGTCTTATCGAATCAAATTGGTTTGGAAAAGTATCTGGAATAGGGTCACCGAAGAATTATAAAGAAGGCTTCCCAGTAATTTCGCGGAAATACTTGTTTTAAAACTGCCACTATTGCTATTTTAGGAAAGTTATTCCCATCCCAGGCGACTATGTTCTGTAACAAATCAAACTGGTTTGAACAACGTTGGTAAAGGGATCCCTTAGGGATAATTTCTGCCAAACTACATTGGAATAGACTACAAATGTTTCGTTTGGTTGCTGTGGCAAACAGTCTTCTGTACGGATTTAAATTTCTGTGAACTTTGCTCACACTACACCCATGGGTTTTAAAAGAGACGTTAAGTACAGGGTGGACGATAGACGATGCGCAATGACAGCCATATCAAATTACAATCACATTAATTCACATTGAACACTTCGTGCCCAGTTGAGCTAATATAGTTGAAATAATATGAGATGCAGCAGGTGTAGCTCGTTCGGCACTTTTCAGTGTTTTCAGTGTTTCGGATTAAGATAAAACTCTCTTACGGATTCAATATAAAGAAATGTAAAGTTAAACTCTAGAAGGCAATGACTAAAACAAAATGCGCGTGTTAAAGCCATCACACACAATCATACCAATACTTGTTACACTCAGGTTGACATTTTCTATATATCAGTCGTATGTATACTGCACAGACACTTACTAATTCGCCATTCGCCATACCATACACACCAAAGTAGGATCTATTACAAAACAGAAATAGGACAGAGATATGTATGTAATTAGAATGCGTATGTATGTATGTATTGATTCTGTTTCATTTAAATTATTTTAGCATCTAATAAACGTATTCTCCTGCTGATGAGATTAGTTGTAATTAAACCTTTGTCTGTCAAGCGATAATGGAATTCCGTGATTTCTATCTATATACGAGTTTTAACCCTTCTCTTGTTGATTTTCAAACTACATTTCTCCTTCTTTACCCATGCCCTGTTGTATAATTACATATATATTCACTGTGTACAAGTATTTCGCTATGCAATCACTGTTGTGGAGTGCACTGGTTGCACAATCAACTTGTAAATTATGCAGACCCTGATGAGACAGCTCCTGCAGGAGCTGTCTCATCTGGGTCTTCACTATTTACAGGTAGGTATATTGACATGAATAGCAAGCGGAGGGTTAAAGGGATGGGGAATTAAAACCATAGCGTTACCAGTCTCCGACATAATATTTTACTGTTTGCTGCACTGAGACATGGACTCAATTCAGTCGTATCTGATAAGTGACAATGTTGTAAACATAGCCAAACACAATATTTCCATCGAATTGACTGATCTTCTGAGTATACATGTTTCACAAGCACCGCTTCCTCTGAGACTGTTTGAAAAGATTGTCATTACTAGAAATAATTAACAACTTACTTCAATTAGGATCCCATATATTTAACGTTAAAATTATCGCTTCAGTTCTTTATTGATTTCCGCATGTTCAAGAGTCCAAATCAGTTTTCCAAATCAGCATTAACAATTTTTCATACCACTATTCAGGCAAATCGTACGTTATTGATAACTTGAGGGTTAGAGAACATGGTGCGGGATAAAGCTCTATGACTTCGGTCTTAGAGGGAGGAACTCCAGTCTGGTCTTTTTGTGTTTTAGGGACAAGACCGTATGGGCAGAATACTGTCACCCCAGTGCTACCATCAGTGTGTTGGTAATTGTGTGTCTAATTTATGCCTGGCCTAAATGAAAAACAAATGAAAATGAACTACTACATGCTGATTGCTGGTAATGTGGTTGAATTGAAAATGACTTTTAATGATAATATGAAATGCAAACCAAATTACCAACAGTAATAATACTGTGGTAAATCTGATAACAATAAAGCAAATGTATAAAACCAATGTTCTTAAAATGTAAACTCAAGGCCTTTGTATACTTTAAAATGTGTTACAATAATGACAAGCAATGGCTGCGTAAATATGTTTTAGCAGGACAGAAGAAAATTAGAGAGCAACATATTTTAGTACTTTTAATTAATAAATTAATCGGAAAACATGACCATATAAAATAATAGCAGAAAGAGGAGAATGCTTTAATAAGATATGAGTATGTAGAAAACGATATTTGAAACATTTAAACAAGAGGAAGGGGAACATTTGAAAAACCAGAAAAACCAGAAATACGTAGTCCTGAATATGGAGAAACAGTCAAACAGGGAGGGCCACATACGAAAGGACACCGCACCAAACACCACCAAACAAAAAACGGCACAGCCACAAAACAGACCCCAACAGGACGCATATCAAGACGATACACATTAAGCATACTAAATAACAAAGCTGACCATAGGGTGAATGCAGGAGTACCGCCTTGGAACGGTCAGTAGCCAAATATGGCTACTGGGGGCTTAAACCTGGTTTACGGGTGCCCAACCTCGCATTTATCCCATCTTATCCTGAATTGATGTTCAGGCACTGACTCGTAGGTTCGAAAGGGTACACAAGGCAACCCGATTCCAAAAAAGCCATGTACGCAAAAATAATTCAACACTGTCACATAAACTGTGCTCCCATGTTCGAAACCCCTTTCCGATTTCGTCACACTTTTTAAATAAAGATACACAAATAACATTCTTCACGCTTCACAGAAGACTAGGTATGTGCTTTGATATGTACTTTTGTAACCACTGGAAAAAATATAACCCTACAGTAAATAAATAAAACCAGGAATCGGGGATTTCTATCGAACAAAAGAAAAATTGATGTACATTACATTGGGCAGCAAACGACCTATAAAATGTTAACAGCACACCAAGAACTCTTGGGCATTAGTGAACACAGTCAGACACACTGCAGTTGCTTAGTTCTTAAGTGTAATGTTTAGCAGGGGAGTCTCGCAGTAAATCGTGGTCATCCCGAAGTCCTGTATAAGAGCGGTTGCGGCGAGCCGCAGTCAATCATTCTAAAATATAAAAAATGTATAGATGAAACATGTTTTAATTTGATACAAAATGCACACCTTTGAACCCTTAATATAAATTCACAAATTCACCGTTTTTATTATACATTGTAAGTTAAAGCATCTGGGAGAGTTCTTGTAGCGGGAGGTCTAATTATGGCAGGTGGTAGCTTAATGCAGGTCAGAAGCAACACAGACCGCTCTTATAGGACCTTTCTGCATTACTTTTGTCCTGCATTAAGCAACCGCCAGCTTTTTCAGGTTCCTATTTTCAATAATGAATAGCCGCTTAGGACAGGTTCTACTGTAAACGCGTGAATAAGACAGAACAATTAGAACCAATCTAGATAATTTAGTGCTGCATGTTATTTCTAGTGATTCATCGATTCGTTGGATAGTTACACTCAAGCATAACACCATTACTAGACAGAAGACACGTCCAGACCGTTTGATCCTGACCTATGTTATAACGAAGAAAGGGAGATCGGTCTGTGTTTTCATCCTGCTATGGTTAGGTGAGTATATATTTTTCTTTGGTTTTATCTTAATTGTTTGCAAGTATTATGCTAATGTGTGAATTCGAGAAACCTTTGCAATTAGCTTCTAAACGCCGAATAAATACTAAACTGTTTGATTTTTAAACCAAATAGGAAGAATGTTCAATAGTTAAGGATGAAAGATGAAGCAGGGAACAAATTTTGCAAACGACCAAACGAGGCAGCGAAAGATTAACTACCATACGAGCGTACACCGCTGACCGCGACCTGACTCGAATTTAAAACAGTCTTGATCCATATGAAATACCGAGTGACTCCTTTACTCATCAGAATTCAAGCTGTTTGACACTTTGCCAATAGGTTGTCACCATCTGCTTATAAAGAAACACATGTTTATTCATTCAGTTATCGTTTTATGCTGTTGTAAAGATTATAAATTCTGAAGGGAGTTGATAATTTACTATTTCATTAGTCATGAATAATTATGCGATTATAACTGGAATATATGTCAATGTATGTATACGGAGTTATCATTGCTTACAACGAATATCACAGTGAGTGTATACTATTTCGTTTTTGTCGTACACTTTATTACTTTTGTACAGTTACTATGTTTGCAGCTCAATCATTGAGTACACTAGTGATAGGTGGATACAGTTTGTTCACTTAAATGTTTTCGTTATACATGCACTTTACCACTGTATTTGCCATCGCGGTTGTTGTAGATTAGTCGGAGAGGGGATACGTTTATATACACTGTTTGTCTTTTAGGGTGGGGATGGAATAAGTGTGAGGTTGGGCGCCCATAAACCGTTCCAAGGCGGTACTTCCATCTTCTCCCTATTGTATGTTTGTTTTGTCTTTGTGCGTCTCTTGATATGTTTATAGTTATGTACATTTGCTGTTTCCTTGTGTTGCTGTTCGGGCGACTGTTTGTTCTGTATGTGGTGTTTCCTGCATGACTCATTTTTGTACTTTTAGATAAACAACACATATTTAAATGTTTACAGGCACATGGTGTTATTCCGCCGTTTTCGATTGGTTAACACAGAAAACACTTTTAATATGTCGTAAATTTAGTCACATGAACCAATCAGATTGTAGGAAATTGGCAGATTGCGCTAGAATTGTTCTAACATTAATATTCATGGAGAATAGGCATATGGGTGTTTGTTGAAAATTTATTGTGAGTTCCTATTTACAACAATCACTAGTACTAATATAGTCAGAGGCGTGCAATAGGAACATACGCACGCGCGTACATGAGACTGGACAAACTAAAACTTTACAAATGATGAAGCGACGTACTCTGAAATTGTTCGAAATGTAATTTAGATAAAGATTATATACGACAAACGTGTTCATTAAAGTTACAATTCGTACAGTAGAATACCCTTTGACCTTTTAATAATTATTCCAGCATTGCTTATGGTTGACCACCACTTTGTTTCTTTCAGGAATTGGCCCTGTCCCTATCGGTCATGTTTTTAAGTGAATCAGAATGGTTTGAGCAATTTAAGTAAGTCACCCAAGCAACATTCTTGCATAATTGCATTGAAAGCTGCACTGTGGCTTCACAGTAAAGTTCCACTAAAGCCATTTTGGAGAACATTAGCTCCGTCCTTGGTGGCCATGTATTGATTTTGTTACGGCCATTACAATGAAAATTAGACCCGACCATTGCGGTCATGTTTTTAATGAAATATTGGTGGGAGAGCTTCGCCTAAGGAGTATTTCTGCAAGCAAAATTGTATTGAAATCTGCTTAGTGATTTCACAGAATTTTGAAACTTCCACCACATCAACATGAAGAAAACTACCACCACCCTTGACGACCATGTCTAATCGAATCGAATTAGTTTGGAAACAATCTGGTAGTAGGGTCACCGAAGAATCATTCCCAGTGGTTTCGCTGAAATATGTTTTTAAACTTCCACTGTTACTATTTAAGGAAGGTGTCCTATCCATAGCGGTCATGTTTTTAGTAAATCAAACTGGTTTCAACAGCAATGGTAGAGGGTAACCTAAGGATAATTTCTGCCAAACCACACTGCAATCGACCGAACGAAAATGTTTTCGTGTGGTTGGTATGTCAAATAGGGTTATGTACGGATTTTAATGTGATCTCTGATCACAATATACTCATGTATTTTAAAATAGATGTTAGGTACATTGTGGACGACAAACGATACATAAGTTGCGAGCCTCATGTGTAAGGGTTTGGCTTTGACATTATTTTTTAACATAATCCTCTTCAGTATCTATACACTTTTACCAGAAATGTTTAAGGGCCTAAATGCCACTTTTAAAGGCATTTTCTTGACTGTTCAGAAAGTCCAGTCCTCCATTGCATGTATAACGTCATCATCTAACCGAAAGTGGGTACAGGAAATTGCCTTTTTCAATGTTGGAAATAGACGAAAGTCAGATGGAGCGATATCAGGTGAATAAGGTGGATGGAGCAACACACATTTACTGAGTATTCCTCGATGCTTGAGTTTAATATTGTTACGGTTCTTATCGGTGGTAGCTGTGCTCTTTATCGCTTCATGTTGGTAGCATGGTTCATTACGGTAATTACTCACTTAACGCTTCTAAATTTGCAGGAGGTAACTAGATTGAATAACAACACAACACAGTATTCATCAGTTGGTTGTCTTTATGTAGATTATTCAATGAATGATGTATCGTAAATCTACAGTATAATAACTAAATAAAATGTATTATCTGGCCAACAGTAGATTACGAAGGTATTATGTATACGCTGAAAGCGGCGAAACGACTAAAATTCTCTCGTCCGCGATTCATCGAGTGGCATCATCAGTTCCAGGCATCAATCAGTCTATGTAATATTATAAATTCGTAGATAAAGTTATTCCCAAAAGTATCAGTCTAAATGGTCAGCTCTCATATAATTTGGATAAATTTAGGTAGAATCTATGGTTCTTGATTGTTTACTGCTTCCTTACATCGAAAGTATTCATGTTGTTTGGTTTTCGACTTTGACAGAGGATAGCTTCTCTAATATTAATTCTAAACTGACTGACCTCGAGACTCTGATCTCGGGGGTTTATATAGGAAAATAGGGGTGGGTGAAAGTTTGGGGTGAGATCTAATGGGTGATGGGCGAAATATTGGGCGATCCGCCCAGGCTAAGGGTGACGTGACGTCACCGCCCAAGGAAATCAACCAAAAATCGCCCAAACTATTGGACGTTAGCCAAGACGTAACCTCAAACCTATACTCTGTTCGAGAAAATATATCAAAGCATATTTAAGGCACATTGTATACTAACCAATGTAAAATTATAGAAGGAAGACATAATTATATCTTCTTTATCAACTTCTGTAGTATTTATGTATAATTTAAGCGTCTATAGCAACAATCCCATAATGCATTTAGATAAGATGGCTGCCATAAACAAAATGATGCTGGATTAATGCTGCTCGATGATAACTCGTTCTGTTGGCACAGATAATCAAAACTGTGATAAAATTGATAAATTAAACGAGACTTACCTGTAAGTTGAAGTTGGACTTCAATTCTCCGAGACACAAAGTCACAGTGATGTGCTCATGGGAGATATGCTGTAGCCCCCAGTAGGTCAATATTTAACTTGTGAAGTGAACACATGTCAAGTATAGAAACGCACATCATAAGTATGTATGCACACATGGGTAGGGTAGGGAGGGCACATGAGCACATCACTGTGACTTTGTGTCTCGGAGAATTGAAATCCAACTTCAACTTACAGGTAAGTCTCGTTTAATTTATCAATTCTCCTTCACCACAAAGTCACGTGATGGCCCCTGTGAGAGCTTTAAAGGTGTTCACGAACAATATTTTAAGAATGCACAAGAAACGTCATTCAACAGCTAAAATTTACTAGGTTAAAGTGACTAATACATAAATGTACACATATAAGTAGCATGTGTATAATAGGTATATATACTAAACTCTCGGTCAGTCATTCACATTATCATGCAGTTTATTTTGCATACTTTCTGCAAAAACGTTCATAGATGTGGACCCTTTATTGTAATACTTTGCAAATGTGCCAGAGGATGACCAGCCTGCAGCTGACATATCCTGCAGTGGTACACCTGAAGTCTTTGCTGCGCTCACAGCTGCAGACCTAGTGCTGTGGCCTTTGAACTGTTTTGTATCTATTCCAGCTGAGAATAACACTTGCTTAATCCATCTAGATATTGTGTTAACTGATACTTGTTTATGAGGTTTCTGAACACTAATAAACAGTGATGAGCAGCCATCTCGCAAATTGTGCGTCTTTTTCAAATACACTTTTAATACACTAATAACACATATTTCTTTATCAGGGATATATTGATCAAATACAAATGGTTTTATATGGAAACCAACCAGGCCTAGTTTGTTTTATACACTTTGGGATGTAAAAAGTAACACTGTCATCCGTTAACGACATATTGTTTATGTCAAGATATTGCAAAGATTGAGCTCTTTGTGCAGATAATAATGCTAAAATCATGACCAATTTCTTAGTTAATGGTTTTAATTCTAAGTCTTCAGTTGGTGCCAATTCTTTGAGATATTGCAATACCTTTGAAACATCCCAAATTATTGTATATCTAGGTAACGCGGGTCTTTGATTAAATATACCCCTCATAAAACGCTTCACTGTTGGATGGTCACCAACAGCAAAGTGTTTGGCTGAATCTGTGAGAATAACAAATGCTGATAAAGCACTTCTAGCTGTATTAATGGCACTGTAACTACAACCACTGTCATATAACTCGGTTAAAAACTCTAACACCTGATTAACCGGCACAGAATACATGTTTAATCCATTTTCAATGCAGTGTGTCCGCCACTTTTTATAATAGATCGTGTACTGTTTTTTAGTACTACCTCGCCATGAATTCATAATAATTGAAATGGCAGGGTCTGATAGCCCTGATCTTTGGTAAATGTCCCTGACAGGTGACACACCAAGAGTTTCAGTTTTGGATACAGGGGGTGAATGCGATCCGAGGCATACGGCAGAGTCAATAGGTTCTTCAGTCGTGGCAGTCGAAACGGTCCCGAAACACACATTTGCATGGCCATTGGAACCCATGGTTGTGGAAGCCAATGTGGAAGCACTACTATCCCCTGGGCACGATCTGTCCGAAGCTTCTGTAAAACTCTACTGAGAAAGAATTCACATGTGTGGCTCCAGGGTCATGTCTCCAGCTTATGTAATTTTGCAGTTTTGAATTTAGCCTTGATGCAAAAACATCAATGTTTGGTTTAAATGAAAACTTTTCAATGCACTTATCAAAAATGCTAGTATTCAATGCCCATTCCGTAGTATCATGAAAAACTCGACTCTCTTTATCGGCTATTATATTTAATTTTCCTGGTAAGTGCACTGCTGTTAACCACATATTGTACTTCTCTGCATATTGCCAAATGTCTCTGGCCACTGAATTGCAAACCTCTGAATGTGTGCCTCCCATATTATTAATATATGCCACAGTAGTACTGTTATCTGATCTAATGCAATATGCTTATCTGTTAAACAGCCACGGAACGACTGCATGCCAAGATAAACAGCCCTGAGTTCAAGGTAATTTATGTTGCTAGTCAATGGAATTTCGGAAACAGCCCATTGACCACCTGTGCTGATATCATTGCATACAGCACCCAACCTGTCAGCGATGAATCTGTAGTAAGGGTAATTTGCGGAGGAGTTCTGTGCACAGGGGCACCAATATTGGCTGTAGCGCTAATTAGCCACCACCGTAAATCTTTCACAGCTGTTTGAGATATGGTCATTTTCCCATCATAACTGCCCTTGGAGCATTTAAGGGCACGCGACTTCTCCTGTTTAAGATTTTTTGTGTAAACAAAGCCAAAGACCACTGCTTCACAGTTAGATACCAATATTCCTAGTAATTCTGCAATCTGCCTAATAGGAAATATTTTTCGATCGGAATTTATAATGCTACAAATATTGCGTTTCAGTTTTTCCTGCTTTTCAGTTGTAAGGTAAATGCGCATTGTTACTGAGTTTAACAAAAAACCTAAAAGTTGTTGTTTAGGTGTGAAAACAGATTTGTCCTGGTTAATGTAAAATCCCAGATTCTGGACCAGTTCCTTTGAGCAATAGACGTTATTTAAACATTCTATATATGATGCACCTTGCAGATAAGAGTCATCGATGTATACAACTGACAGGAAACCTAATGCGCGCAAGTGACCAAACACTGGTTTTAAAAGTTTGGTAAAGAGCCTAGGCGCACAGGCTAGACCATTTGGTAAACAAGTAAATTCATAAACTTGGCCTTGCCACAGAAAGCGTAGATATTTCCGAGAACCTTTTGATACACTGACAGTATAATAGGCATCCTTTAAGTCAATTGAAGCCATATAATAACCTGGAGTCATCATTTTGATAGCTGAATGCAGACTTTCCATTTTAAAATGTACGTACTCAATACTTTGATTCAGCTGTTTAAGGTTCAGAATCATTCTATAAGAACCATCCTTTTTTGGTCTTAGAAAAACATTAGAGATAAATTCGTCGTTCTGGTGAGTAGCTTTCTCAATAACTCCCTTTCACATATTCTATTTCACAACCCTTAACTATATTCAGAATGTTATTGTCTGAAGTAATTTGCTTCCACTCATAAAGGAAATTTGGTAATCTACCTGCCTTGTACAATGGCTGTTCTGCACTCACCTCTGAATTTATTTTCGTACATGCCTGTTGTTGTATGGGTTGTGGCGAGCGTTTCCTCTGTGGTTGGCCTCCCTCCCCCTGTTTCTCTGTTGGGGAGTCCTGTTGGCCAAAAAAGGCCTTTCTTGACGCTGAAACTGCATCGGGTTGTACCTGTGGCCAGAGAACTGCTTTGAATACTTGACTTTCAACCCCACTTTGTTCGATTCTGAGATGTTTTTCAGTTGTTCTGCCACATTGTTGCCAAACAAAAACTCAGTGACAGGATTCTGCTGGGAACAAAGTGCAGTGTACTCTTGATTGAGTTCTTTCCGCATCTGATCACGTCTTCTCGTATTCATATCGGCATTAGCAATCGATAACATTGCTAAACTGTCCACAAGGAGAGTGACTACCTCACTAGTGTTGACTTCCTGCGGAGTGGTCTGGTTCTTAACAAGATGGTCTATTGCTCTGACCACGGGTTCAGATCCTCTTAGTATGTTGCTCTGGATCTTTTGGAGCTTTGCATCCTTTGATCTTGTTTCTGGCATGAGCACACGCCAGATTTCCTGGTTTACCTTTGGTGTATTGAGCACAGGTGTGTTCTCAGGAATCGGATGTTTGTCAGCAATCTCCAGTCGCTTTTGCTCATCCAGGCCCGAGGTCACTAACCTCTGTATGAAACTGGACATTTCCTCGGCTACCAGCTCCCCCTTTTTCTCAGCCAATGCCAGCGATGCTGCACACTGACCCAGAATTGATGACTCATCTGACCTTGACTGGTCAGTTTGTTTAGTTCCATGGAAATTTCCATCACTCGCCGACACCGTGGAGGATGTTTCCTCATCACTAATATCTTCATATGGCATTGTATTCGATAGGTGTGCCATGTTCTTTTTAATTTTCGAAAACTCTGACATCAAACTGGTCATCATTTCAGCCTGTGTTTTTTGAAATGCCAGGATATCTGACATATCCACTGCTTTCTGATTGTCACCAACTATTGCGGTACAGTTCTGGGCAGAAAGCTGCCCCACATGTCCTGTGCTATTGACAGGTGGGCAAGAATGTTCTGTAATATCACCAACGCACAAAGCATTGTCACTGGGTGTTTTGCTGTATGTGACAGTCACATCGGAAGACTTAGTGCTTCCACTTATGCCCTGTAAACTCAGTTCGGAACTTAACTTTTGTAAGATCCCTCCTTCCGCCATCTTGAAAATTACAATCCAGAACAATTGTAAGAAACTGATAGAAAACAGTTATTAACAGAATCACAGTCTATAATATCCAGAGTTTGTCACTAGAATCAATGCACATGTAGTTAAAAGCAAACTAATGACAAGTATAAAACCTCCAAATATATGGCCAATGTAATTCACTGGTCAGTTGAAAAAAATTATGTCTGTACCTTACTGGGGCTAACTTGCAATTGACCTACTGGGGGCTACAGCATATCTCACAGGGGCCATCACGTGACTTTGTGGTGAAGGAGAACATGGATTTACAACTCAGTTCCCTGTTGTACTGACATGTAGAGACAACAATGAATACTATCTACTTAGAGTAGATAAATGGCTATTCGTCCATGGATCTGCACGAACTGGATCTAGCAGCCAGCGTAACAAACAGATTGCATGAATTGTACTAGAGATTCATAAATCTGTAAACTTGCGCTGGTGTGCTGCAACAGCAATAATATAAAAGAAACAGCAAGGAATTATACTGAAAATTATAAAATGTAACTCAGGTAAGATGTTATACAAAGTTGCAAAGTTATGCTATTACTCCAAGTACCGAGTCAGTGCAAAACCATGGGGAAATACCAGGGCATATCAATATTGTCTCTTAACTGCTTTAGAAGTGATGCTTAATATGTGCAATTGATTGTTTGTCCCTTTCGCAGATAATCTATCATCAGAATTCTATCGGCATCCCATAAACCTTTCCATCTGATGGAGCAGACGTTGTCTTCTTTGGCAGGATGAACAAGGGTGCTACCCTTGTTTAGACTGTTGTTTGGTCTCTTGGGTGAAATGGTAGACCCAAAGTTAACAGGATCTGCCTCTAAAAGGTTTAGATTAGCACACTACAAAGACCACTTGGTGTGCTTCTAATCAACTGTCAGAGGTATTGGTACCCAACGGGTTGAGGGTGTTCTCATTCCAAGATCTTCCGCACTAAAAATCGTCGTCATACCCTACACTACAATGTAGGATCTATTGCCAAATTGAGCTAGAACAGATATATGTATCTAATTAAATGCGTATGCATGATGTATTGATCTGTTTCATTACTTTTTTCACATCTAATTAACGTCTTCTGTTGCTGTTGAGATTAGTTGTAATTAAACATTTGTCGGTCCGGCGATAGTGGAACTTCTTGATTTCTATCTATATACGAGTATATTTAAGGGATAGGGAATGAAAACCATATATCTACATTCTACTGTTTGCTGCACTGAGATATGGGCAAAATTCAGCCGATTATGATAAATGACAATCTTGCAGCCCTAACCAAACAATGTTGTCATCGAGGTGACTGGTCTGGGTTTCGTATTAGTTATGCATCGCGTTCTCTGGGGCTGTTGAAAAGGTTGTCATTACTTGAAATAATGGACCGCATACGTTTTCAACAAGAAAAGGGTTAAAATGAAAGTACTTTATAGAACATTAATTACATGACACGTGTACTTATATGTACAGTATAACCTGTCTTAAGCGGTCATCAAAAAGAGGTCTAATTATGGGTCTGTTAGGTAGGTAGTAGCTTAATGCAGGTCAAAAATAATATAAAAATCTCATATACGCTTGTCCAGCATTAAGCAGCCACCTGCTTATAAGGTTCGTATTTTCAATAAATGAATGGCCGCTTAGAACAGCTTGTACTGTACAGGCGTGAAGTGGTATAAGAGCGAATCAAGAAAATTTAGATTCACTCAAGCATAACACCATTACTAGACAGAGGACAGGTCCAGACCGCTTTACCCTGACCACTGCAATAATGAAGAAAGGGAGATTGGCATGTGTTTTCATCCTGCTATGTCTAGGTAAGTACAGGTGTATATTAGTTTTTATTATATTTTATCTTATTTGTTTGCAAGTACTATACTAATGTATGAATTCAAGAAGCCTTTGCAATTAGCTTCTAAAGGCTGAATAAATACAGGTGTCTTAAAAACCGCGTGTCTAATTTTTGAAGGAGCCAAGCGGTCTGATTTCTTAACCAAATTAGGAAGAATGTTCAACATGAAAAGTTGAGGATGAGAATGGAAGCAGGGGACTCATTTTGCAAACGAACAGAACACGCAAACCGCGATCGCGATTTTAAAGATACGTGTAGATTGAATCCATATGAAATGCCGAGCGACTCGTTGTCTCATCCAAGCTGTTTGGAACTTTGTCAATAGGTTGTCACTTCCTGCTTATAAAGAATCACATATTTATACATTCAGTGGTTGCTTAAGAGAGGTTCTATTGCATACTTATATACCCATTTCATTTGCCACAAGAATCGATGCAAACTCTGAATCAAGATTGAACCGTTGAGTTTACAAGCGCTGGTATATGTTAACAACTAACGGTATATGTTTACAACTATTGGTATCTGTTTACAACTGCATGTATTTATATTTGTTTACAACTATTAGTATATGTTTACAACTATTAATATCTATTTACGACGATTGGTTTCCGTTTACAACTGTTTGCATTTGTTTAAAACTAGTGTTATATGTTTACAGCCATTGTTATATTTACAACTACTGTTATCTGGTTATAACTAATTTTATCTGTGTACAAGTATTCATATTTATTTATAACTATTGGTATCTGTTTACAACTATTGGTATCTGTTTACAACTGTTAGGTTCTGTTGTACAGGGAAAATTGTTGAGGGAGGTTTGACCGGAACAACCAATATAACAGGGACATCGAGCACCAGCGGTGCCGGAAATATAACAGAACCACTCAACGTATTACTTATCGGGGTAAACTATAATCGCTTTTGCTTGAATTGATTAGAATTCAACACGTTGTCTGATCTTGGTCAACACTATTTGCAGTTGATTTACTGTTTCATTATTAAGTCAGATACATTTTTATGAATTGATGTATTTATTTGTCCTTCATACTCTGCTTTTTGTCGTGGTTAGTTATCATTTGGGACAATAATTTAACATGGTCTGATATACATTGTATAAGTATTTGTCGTAGTGTATTGTTTTATTCACTATTGCACTTTCTATAAACTTGTGAAGATTTAAAACGGGACACGTGTGCAATGCACTATCACTTACGAATAGAATGCGTTTAACGCTTGTGTCAAAAATATAATACAAGGAGCATGGCTGCCCCATAGTAGTTTTGCCACTGACCGTTCCAAGGCGGTACTCTATTTGTCACCCTTACTTTTATGTTTGTCTTGTGCCTTTGCGATTTTGTACTTGTACATTTGTTGGTTTTTGAAATAGCGTGTTAGTGTGTGTGTGTGTGTGTGTGTGTGTGTGTTTTGTGTGTGTATGTGTGAGTGGGTGTGTGCGCGCAGATGGTAGCTAAATGCTCCTATAGGAGCTTTCTGTACCATTTACCCTGCATTAAGCAACAATAAATAAATGACCACTGAACAGTGGAACCTCATGTACATGTAAGACTGATCAGACAGGCCAAATATACAATATATGATCTGAGTCTACTGCATTGGCGTAAAAATGTGGGATTATGGCGTAAAAGGGGAATAAAGGCTTCTCATAACCCTTCCCTTCTTAACCCTTCGCTTGCTGAATTTTAAAATACATTTGTCCTTCTATACCTATGCCCTGTTGTATAATTACATATATCTTCATTGTGTACAAGTATTTCGCTGTGCAATCACTGCTGTGGAGTGCACTGGTTGCACAATCAACTTGTAAATAGTGCAGACCCTGATGAGACAGCTCCTACAGGAGCTGTCTCATATGGGTCTTCACTATTTACAGGTAGGTATATTGACGTGAATAGCAAGCGAAGGGTTATGATGTAAAATATCTTCATGATTGATTTAAACTGTTCAATTTCACACACCAAAAAATTGAAAGCGTACATTGTTTGGGAGCTTTCGTCCGTGTACTACAGACTTTGTCAACCAACTGACTTCATTGGGACTGGACACCGCTCGAGGCTTTAGTAGTGAGCGATGTTAATGTCTGACCAATACTGATCCACACTGACCAATACCTGGATTTTGACTCGGCACACCCGGAAGAACACAAGCTGGGCGTTATTAGAACTCTACATCAGAGGGCCGAGACAGTGATCACTAATCAGAATGACTTGAGAGCGGAGAAACGACATGTGAACAAGGCTTAGGGTGTGTGTAAATATCCTAAGTGGGCGATCAACAAAGTCACCAAGAAAATGAAACCTCAAAAGGATAAGACCAAGAAACGGTCACAAAAAGTAATACAACAAACCGTAAAGTTAACAAGAAATATCTTTTAAAAAGATATTCAGCGGCATTCAAATATTGACATAATGTACTAAACAATAATGATATTAAATCTCTGCCAAATTAATTTCAATGTTTCGAGATTCTGTTAGTACAGGGAACTAGATATCTGAAGGGTTTCTTGTAATTATACTAGCAGAGAAGCATGCAATGGAAATGACTTGGAGTAGAAGCAATTATGGAAAAAATCAAGTTACTTTTATAGGAAATCACTATTAAAATGTACAATGTCAAAGTATTTTTTTAAACTATCTGAAGTTAGTTCTTACCTATTACAAAAATTTACTTGAAAGCATGTATATTTATATTGATATGAAGATAACTAATTGAATACACTTTAAATAAAGCATACAGAATTTAGTTTTTGTTTGTGCAGAGGCTGTAATTACTTAAAGAAATGTAATTATCTATAGCCTGGATCAACGCATTAATTGACGTGTGTGTATCATCATAAGTGACACCATTAACTAAATATACCTGTATTTTTAAAACAATATAAAGTTAGCTATCTCAACCTACTACTCGATCCAAAGCGCCAGGTGATAGAGCCGTAATAGGCTGGGTCCTAGTAGTGGTTACCGTAGCATCCCCCCTAGACTTTTTTTCATGGGTACCAAATTGTTCGTTGGGGTCCTTAGAACACATTTTGAGCATGCCCCCAAAAATAAGTTTGTCCCAGCTATGTTTTATTTAACGGTTTCCATGGTAACCCGAGGTAATTTTCGAAACTACCTTGGTTCAGAAAATGCGCCATAACTTTGTTTTTAGAAGCAATAGAAGGACAAAACAAGTACCAAAGTAAAACATAGACTTATAGTTTGAATATGATATATGATTTTATTAATATTCATAATGCATTCTTATGAATATTAATGAGGAAGTAAAAAATGTGATTTTTTTAGAAAAAAGGAGTTTGTTGTTTAGTCTGAGAGGCTTATTAATGCACAGAAATTATTGAATTTAGGTTTAAGTTGTTAGTTGGAGTCCTCAGAACACATTTTGAGTATTTCCCCAAATAATTTTGTCCCATCTATGTTTTATTAAACGGTTTCCATGGTAACCCGAGATAAATTCCGAAACATCCTTGGTTCAGAAAATGCGTAATTACTTTGCTTTTAGAGGTAATAGAAGGACAAAACAAGTACCAAAGTAAAGCAGAGACATATAGCTAGAAAATTGTATGATTTAATTAATATTCATAAATGCATTCTTATGAATATTCATGAGAATGTAAAAAATGCGTTTTTTAGAAAATGGAGCTTGTTGTTTAGTCTGATAGGCTTATTAATGCACACAAATTATTGAATTCAGGTTTTAATTATTTGTTTGGTTCATCAGAACACATTTTGAGCATTCCCCCAAAGTAATTTTGTCCCATCTATGTTTTATTCAACGGTTTCCATGGTAACGCGAGGAGGTAAATTTCGAAACATCATTGGTTAAGAAAATGCATAATAACTTTGCTTTTAGAGGCAATAGAAGGACAAAACAAAAACCAAAGTAAAACAGAGACATATATCTTGATTATGATATATAATTTTAAGAATATTCATATATGATTCCTTATGAATATTAATGAGGAAGTAAAATAATCCGCTTTTTTAGAAAAATTATTTTTTTGTTTAGTCTTAGAGGCATATTAATGCACAAAAATTATTGAATTCAGGTTTAAATTGTTCGTTGGGGTCCGTAGAACACCACTTAAGCATTCCCCAAAATAAGTGTGCCCAAGCTATGTTTTTAACGGTTTCCATGGTAACCCGAGGTAAATTTCGAAACATCCATGGTTAAACAAATGCGTCATAACTTTGCTTTTAGAGGCGAAAGAAGGACAAAACAAGAACCTGAATAAAGCAAAGACATATAACTTGAATATGATATGTAATTTAACTAATTTTCATAAATGTGTTCATAAATGTGTTCTTATGAATATTAATTAGGAAGTAAAACAATCCGATTTTGTTTAGAAAAAAGGAGTTTATTGTTTAGTCTGAGATGCGTATTAATAAACAAGAGTTATTGAATTCATGTTTGAATGTTTTAATGTGAAGGAAAATAAACCATCTTTGTTTCAGGTAATATTTCTATAAGGCATGCATATTTCAGCTTGTTTGCATATAATGTACGTATATGAATAAGCAATTTTCTATGAGCATTGTATTTAGTATTATTTTGAGTATACGGTAAAATCTTGAATTTTCTTTATAGAAGCATTTAGGCCCTTTTAGGCAGGTGACTTCTTAATGCATGGTGAAAGTCATTCAGAAAGCTGCACTAGGAGCTTTCTGCATGACTTTCACCATGAATTAAGCTGTCACCTGTCTTAAATATCGATAATAATACGTACGTCAATGATAATACGTCAATGTTTGAAGCGAATCCCATCTGTTGTATGCAAATGCCGGTGCTAAAGAAGTAAATGAGAGAGGGAGAGAGAGAGAGAAAGAGAGAGAGAGAGAGAGAGAGAGAGACCCTGAGGCTGTCGGAATCAAGTGAGGGGATCTGATAAAACATCCCAGGTCGATTTTCATTTGAAACCGGAGGCCTAAGAGATACCCAGGGAATCCTTGTCCGTAAGAGTTTAGCGGACATAATCCACCCAGTTGCCGGGCTGGCACAAAAATCTTCGTCCAGGTCAGGCAAACGGGAAAGAAGTCCCGTGGAAGGAGAAAGAGACTCCATAGACTTAATTAGGTTAGGGAGGTCCACTTTTTCGACTGACACTAGCACGGAAGAGGATAGAGGACCCCTGTGAATAGGATTCGGGGGTCTAGGGCAGACAGAGGATGGTATGATTCTAAAACAATCTTCAAACGCATTCTCAATAGAAAATATTGATGTCCAGAATCATCTAAAGAAAAAGAGGACTAAGTCCCGTCTAAATCTGAGTGAGAGGCTTCCATAAAGTCTGATTCCCTTAAAAATTAGGACCATCCCTAGGAGCCATAATGGACAAAGTGTCTTCCTGCTCTCCCTCAGAATCCGCCCTGGTGAACGCCATGGAATGCAGCACCCGGGAAGAGTGGGACCCGCCACAGACATAGAAGTGTGGACTGTGGGTTCACGTGAGAGCTATTCTCCCTCTAGGTGAAGCTTGCTGGTTACCAGAATGAGTGTCAGCTATCGAGAGCGACCAGCCGGCGAATCTGAGGAGGCAGAGCGATGTCTTCACATAGAAGAGTTATTGTAAGACCTCGATCTGCGATGAGAGCGTTGCGAGTGCCGGTTCCCATTAGAAGAATAAGAAGGTTTTTACGCCTCCTACGGGGTGGGTGGGATGGGGACTGGGGAGTCCGAGGTGTACTCAGAAGATGAAGAGTAATTGCAGGGTCTAGACGACCAAAAACGTCTAGACTTAGCCAGAGCAGCTTCCTGTTGACTTTCACCACTGTAATGCGGTGTAGAGACAGAATGCCCTGTAGAAAAGATTGGACTGGTAGATTTACCGGTCCACTTCGGTATCCCGGTCCAAAGGACCAGACCGGGCCACCGGAGGACCGTTGGAGAGCAAACTTAGGACACCGGGCCAAAGAATACACAGTGACATCTTTGGGCGGGGGCTCGGTAGACCGGTCTGCTGGTGATGTCATGAAACGGAAGCACTAACGCCAGGACACCGGGGACCGGTGACGGATAACTGGACCTAGATTCAGCGGGACCAGGCAAAACTCTTCACACAACAAGCGGACCGGGAGACCTGGCAACAACAGTACCTGGGACCAGAACAAAGGGTACCATTCAAGTGGTAAACGGTGAACCCGCGCCCGGGCCAGCAGCTGGGTGCCGATCTGCAACTAACAACTGGGGAATCGATTGCACCGAAGGGGCTGTTGACGAAAGAGATTTTAAAGAAGAAGCAGGCTTCTTCTGAGCTTTAGAGGACAGTGATTTGTCTGTTGCGAGGGAGTCGCTGACCAAAGAGAAGAATACTTCTTCCGTTGGGCAGCAAGCTCCCACGTCTCCCCTGTGCAGAGGGATGAAACTGGACAGGGAGCTGACGCGGAGCATCCGCAGCAGGCCAGACACACTTAATGAGTTGTCCAGCCTGTCGCGAAATGCTCGCAAGAAGCCTGGAGTTGCTCTGGCATGCTGTGGTAAATAATCAAGCAAATGCATAAGATATCGCGAGTAAGTTAGAAGTCACGCAAGGCTAATATGGGTAAACATAAGCTGATGATTACAGTCGAGATGCTATATATTTTCTATTGCATTGCAAAACACCCATAGCAGTAATATTCTTCATAAAACATGCATGAGGCTCAATTCCTCTGCTGTAATTTCTTACAAGAAATGTGTTGTTCACATACATGTTTATTGCAATATAATAGAAAAACTTACTTTCCTACAACAGTTTACATTCTCATTAATATTCATGATTTTGAAATAATATTCATTATCTACATATTTATATACATGCACATCAATATCGCTGTTTCAGTCAGTATCAAGCTCTATACTGGTTAACTAAAATAATCTTAGATAAAAAGAGCAGCTCATTCAAGTGTGTTTATTTTACATCTCATTAATATTATTGATACACGAATTACTTTTTACAAATCAAATAACCATCTTTTACCACCTCGACCTAGAGTTGCATTTCGCTACTTGAAGAAAAACATTTCTAATTTTCATTCAGATTATGTTCTTGTTCCTGCTGACAAGGCATCAAACAATGTAATCATTATTTGAAGATTGTATTATGTTGATGTTTTAAAGAAGGAGCTAACTGATTCAAAAACTTATATAACAGTTCAAACACCTGAAAAAGATATAGTCTCGGAACATGTAAAAATGTGCAATGATTTTAAGTCTGGTCCTAACATAAAACAACATAAACTTTCTACTTTGTACTGGATTCCGAAACTACATAAAAACCCTTATAAGTCGCGTTTTATTGCCAACTCTAGCTGTTGTACCACTACTAAATTATCTATACTTTTGACGTCCTGTCTTACTACGATCAAAGAACATGTTAAACGCTACTGTGATAAAATATATGAAAATTCTGGTATTAATGTTTTTTGGTCCATAAAAAATTCAAATGATGTTTTAACAAAACTTGAAAATGAACAGTATAACATTTCTTTACTGAGCTCTTATGATTTCTCTACACTCTATACTACTCTACCTCACCATCTTATAAAGGATAGACTTATTAAATTAATAGAAAAAACCTTTGCCAGAGAAAACAAAATGTTCATTGCTTGTAATGTTCAACGTTCATTCTTTTCGAATTCAGAAGTTGAACATTACACAATGTGGACTTGCCTTGATGTTTGTAGATCTCTAACCTTTCTTTTAGATAATATATTTGTGCGTTATGGAGATACCATATATCGTCAAGTTGTTGGTATACCCATGGGTACAAATTGTGCCCCTCTTGTTGCAGATTTGTTTTTGTATTGCTACGAGAGGGATTTTATGCTTAGCTTAAAACCTGATACACAGACCGATATTGTTAATGCTTTTAATAAAACTTCAAGGTATTTAGACGATATTTTGAATTTAGATAATCCTTATTTTGATACTATGGTTTCTTCAATCTACCCAAAAGAACTGTCTTTAAACAAAGCTAATCAATCTGACATTAATGCTTCATTTTTAGATTTGAATCTTTCAATTACAAATGATAAAGTTTCGTCCAAAGTATACGATAAAAGAGAAGATTTTAATTTTAAAATTGTTAATTATCCTTTTCTAGATGGGGATGTGCCACGTTCTACATCTTATGGTGTTTATATTTCTCAACTTATTAGGTTTGCCCGAGCCTGTTCTTTGCTTGAAGATTTTAACAGACGTAATTTAGTTATAACTGATAAACTTCTTAAGCAAGGTTACAGATATCACAAACTTCGGAAAACCTTTTCTAAATTTTATTATCGAAATTTACCTCTCATTAGTAAATATAATTGCAATCTACGGACGTTACTGCGACAAGGCATTTCTCAACCAGAATTTTATGGGGATGTTATCTACAAACTTAGGAAAATTCGGGGTCATATCCATTTTCATGATTTGTTTATAAAACGCATTAAAAATTTTAAAAAGAAAGGTTATGATCCTATTATATTGCAACACACTGCATGTTTGGTTATCGACCCTTTTACAGTCGGTAGCTACGCTTCCCTCTTTGCTTGCGCGATGACAGGCCGATGGGTAGTACTCTATGATGGTATACTCTTAAACTTGGATACAGGAGGAGCTTACCAGACTCATGTATTATTTTTTCCCTGTCGTGCCCTTAACGGCTTGCCTGCAGGTGCTCTGACTTCAGCAAAGTCATTGAGTACATATTTGACGGATTGTCACAGTTATTATGCTATGTTTTACATGTTGTCCTGTGTTCACCGTCGTCTATGTTGTGGGTACCTTTATTTACAATATTTGTAAAGCTAGGGTGACTTTGAGAGAAGTGTGAGGTTAGGACGTCCGTAAACCGGTTTAAACCCCCAGTGGTGTTTTTGCTGCTGACCGTGCCAAGGCGGTACTCTCTTTGTCACCCTTCCTTTTGTTTGCCTTGCGTCTTTGTGCTTGTGGTTTGTTCATGTTGTGGAACGTTTGTCCCTGTTTCTTGTGTGTCTTTTGGTGTTTTCATTTCGTGTGTTTGTGTGCGTTTGGGTGTGTGGTTGTGTGTGTGTGTGTCATGCTGTCTATCGGTGTTTTGGTGGTGGTTGCGTCTTGCATGTGGCTTTGCCTGCTTGACTTTACTACTTTTCCATTCATAAATATGCATTAATATTCAAGAACCCAAAGTAATGACCCTCTGCTCTTGTCAATGTTTGTTCTGGTATTTTACGTAAAATAAATAATAGAAAAGATAGTACACTCGAAACAACGCTAAATATAGGGCTCATGTTAAATTGCTTATTCATTTACGCACGTTATATGCAAATTAGCTTAAATATACATGTTTTAGAAATATTACGTGAACCAAAGATGTTTTCCTTTATTTGTATGTTGATATTAAAACATTTAAATCTGAATTCAATAACTATTTGTATATTATTGGGCCTCTCAGACTAAAAACAAACTCGTCAAACTAAAAACGCATTTTTTACTTCCCCATTAATATTCATAAAAATGCATTATAAGAATGCATTATATGTATTAATAGAATTACATATCGTATTCAAGCTATATGTCTCTACTTTACGTTGGTTCTTGTTTTGTCCTTCTATTGTCTCTAAAAGCAAAGTTATGAAGCATTTTCTTAATCATGATAGTTTCAAAATTTACCTCGGGTTACCACGGAAACCGTTTAATAAAACATAGCAGGGGCACAGTTATTTTGGGAGAATGCTCAAAAAGTGTTCTGATGACCCCAACGAACAATTTAAACCTGAATTCAATAATTTTTGTGCATTAATATGCCTCTAAGACTAAACAAAAAACTCATTTTTCTAAAAAAGCGGATTTTTATACTTCCTCATTAATATTCATAAGGAAAGTTATTACGCATTTTCTGAACCAAGGATGGTTCGGAATTTACCTCGGGTTACCATGGAAACCGTTTAATAAAACATAGATGGGACAAAATTATTTGGGGAAATACTCAAAATGTGTTCTGAGGACTCCAACTAACAACTTAAACCTAAATTCAATAATTTCTGTGCATTAATAAGCCTCTCAGACTAAACAACAAACTCCTTTTTTCTAAAAAAATCACATTTTTTACTTCCTCATTGATATTCATAAGAATGCATTTATGAATATTAATAAAATCATATATCATATTCAAGCTATATGTCTCTGCTTTACTTTGGTACTTGTTTTGTCCTTCTATTGCTTCTAAAAACAAAGTTATGGCGCATTTTCTGAACCAAGGTAGTTTCGAAAATTACCTCGGGTTACCATGGAAACCGTTAAATAAAACATAGCTGGGACAAACTTATTTTTGGGGGCATGCTCAAAATGTGTTCTGAGGACCCCAACGAACAATTTGGTACCCATGAAAAAAAGTCTAGGGGGGGATGCTACGGTAACCACTACTAGGACCCAGCCTATAACAATAGCATTCAGTAAGTAGCTTTATATCACAACGAGCGAATAACCAGAGCCTTAATTGGTGCTGTGGTCGGGGATAGTAATTAATACCACTACTCTAATATACTAAACAACATAATTCTTCTTTATTTCCTATAGCATTGCCTGTGAATTATGGTGGTTTCGGCAAACTACCTGTTCGTCAAAGTGGATGTGATCAAATGTGGTATTAAATTGATAGCAAAATGATAATAAATGTTTAAAAGTTTAATAGTGGTTTTGGCCAACTGGCAATAATGCTCAGCAATCATTACCATGTGGTGATAAGTACGATAATGGGTTAGGACCTGATATTAAGTATGACACACCAAAAATTGAATAGTCAAAATTGATCCACACCTTTTGAGGATAAAATATCTATATAGTTTCATTCAGTAATATTGTTTATGTATTATACATGTATACTCTAGTTTTGATAATGACCAAAGTAATAAATAATTTATATTGTTTTACCGGTCATGGTAATAAACAACTATGTGACTACAGTATTGTACATGTATTTGAATCCACCAAAAGTTGAACTAAACAACATTTTGACTGGAAACAAAAAACATAAAGTGAGTGGCAAACAGTTTGGACCAAGACTAAAATCAAAACTGAATGGGCTAGTAAATCATTAGTAATGTGGTCTGGGGCTGTTTTAATGACTTAAACAATGTGACTATAGTATTTGAAAGCACCTCTTTATCACTCATTGCACCCAAGGTTGAGTAAGTGTGAATATGTCTCCTACTTAGCTAATATCCTGATCTGTATAAACCAAAACAAATGGACCACATAATCAATATTTAACATATAGATAGTTATTTAATGATTTTGAGTATTCAATTTTTGCTTTTTAATACAAATTTTCAATTTTTGCCAAAACGTCCTAGGCCGAATAAATAGATGGCCAAAACGTCCTGGGTCGAAACATCCGGGGCGAAGCTTCCTATGCCGAAACGTCCTATATTCAGTTTGGCCATTTGTAGAGGCATTATAAAAAGGCTGTATGCCAGTCAAGGGGTTAACTAATGAGAATACGGTTTACTAGAAAATACTAGTAGGTTATATGCAAATTACAATGTAACATAATTTCTGATTGGTGGAAAACTAGAACAAAAGTGAAAATAGACAGCTAACCGCTGAAAAAATAAACTCCCAAATCGCTTTCTTATAGATCCCAACCGTTTGACAGGCTGCTCGTTGCTTTTCAAATGGCAAATAAGGGATACAATGTTACATAAGAATTTGTAGCAGACGATAAATTGCGCAGACCTTTGCATGTCAAGAGTTGAACTATTCTGCAACGAATGGTTGTTTGCTAACAATTATCCACTATTGCTTTTAAACCAACTGAGTAGCAGGCGTGACCCATATATGACAACTTTTTACCAGTTGTCTAATCTGTATCCGAACTGTTTACACATGCCTGATGATCATAAGCAGCATACGGATTAAAATGTTCAATATCGAATTTTCCGAGAATATCCAGAATATACCATAGCTTTAACGGTTCAACTAATTTAACCACGCAGTCTAAGACACGAATAGTTTCATCGATTACCTTTTGTCAATAAAAGTAATATTATAACCACACGTTTAGTGAAAGAAAGTCCGAATCGACGTCTCGTCTAAATCCAGGCTGATGGCAATGATAATCGCGGGTTCTTTCTCACCAGGCTAAAGGTTATGGTCACTTCAGAGATATGTTCGACCAGCTAATGGCTATTTTGTTTTGCCCATTGCTACGCCTTGTGGACCCCCGCCATTTCTATTTAGGACTCCAGAACTGCTTTATTGTGATGGATTTTGTCTGTCCCGCTGGTATGTGTCCAGACCCGCCCTATTTATAGAACTACGTCAAAATATGGTGAAATACCGGAGCTTTTGTCTGCACAAAAAGGTGACATGGCTCATCACTGGCCCCATGGCTACACGATGGAGAATCCCCACCATTTCTATTTTTAGATGATGACGACGGCAGCACATTACTCACATTCTTTGGCGCTAAAGTGGCCCGACTGTAGTTCTAAGCCGTTTTCAAATGTCTTTCTTTTATATACACGCATTTTCTAACTAAGAAGACCCAGATCACAGGCTCCTGTAGTTCTGTTTGCTTCTGAAATTGTTAAGGGTCTACCAATACAAAATAGCCTATGTATCTATACCGTTATAAATCAAAGTACTGAGGTACTCATTATGGTTCCAAAATTAAAATTGTATTAAATTGGGACTTAAAGAATTCAGAGAAACGAAACTGTTATGGTAGTGAAGAAGTGTTACTAACTAGAACTATCACTAAAGGTGATCAATATCCCCACTATCACATTTGACACAGAGCTGGGGTCAATCCGTAGCACTACCCCTCGACTAAGATATTTTTATTACATTCATATCAGTGTCTAAACTGTACCTAAATATAAGGGGAGATAATTCAGTAATGATGTAATGAAGTAAAACCAAAATCACAGGAGTACAATTTCAGATGGTAATTAACAATACAGCAACATTTCAAAAAAGGTCCATTGAAGTGTTTGTGTTTTTTGTTTAATTTTCATTTGTTAACTTATGGAAATGGAGATAATTAACGAAAAAAGAAACGAGTCAAAACTTATCACAGGTGCACAGTTTCAGATCGTGTTCAACAATACGTCATTATTTAAAAAGGTTCTGTTGAGGTATGACAGAGTAATGCTCCAGACGGCTAAATTTTCATTCGTTGAATTATGAAAAGGGAGATAATTCATTCATGCACGAAACGACAAATCAAAACCTTTATCGCAGGTGCACACTTTAGATGGTGTTCAACAATACTGCATAATTTAAAAAAGTTCTTTTGAGGAATGATAGACAAAAGCTCCAGACAAACTTTCATTTATAAAAATTAAAAAGGGAGATAATTCATGAATGAAGAATCAAATTAAAACTGCAATTGAAGGTGCACAATTTCACTTAAGTTAAACAAATATGTCGAGGCATGGCAGAATAAAGCTGTGGGCAATATTTTATTAAAATTGCAAAAAGGTAGATATTTCAAGAAGGAAGTGACAAATCAAAACTGTAATCACAGGTGCACAAATTCAGATGGTGCTAAAAATACTGTAAAATTAAAAACAAGTTCTGTTTGGAAATGACTGAGTAAAGCTCCAGACTAAATTTGATATATTAAACTTACGAAAAGGAAGATAATTCAATAACGAAATGACGAATCAAAACTGCAATCACAGATGCTCAACTTCAGCTGGTGATTAACAATACTGCATAATTTAAATATGTTCTATTGAAGGGTGGCAGAGTAGAAGCTCCGAACAAAATTCCGTCTATTAGAATTACGAAAAGGCAGATAAATCAATAACGAAATGACGAATCAAAACTGCAATCGCAGGTGCACAACTTCAGCTGGTGATCAACAATACTGCATTATTTAAAAATATTCCGTGGAAGGATGGCAGAGTTGAGATCCGGAGAATTTCCGTCTACAGACGGACGGACATACGGACAGACACACGGACGGGTGGAGTGATTCCAGTATAACCCCCTACACTTCGTTTGGGGGGGGGGGGGGGTTATGATAACTTGTGATAATGGGGGTTATGATAACTTGTGATAATATAACGAGAAGACAGTCTGAAGTAATAAAGTCCAACAGTATGAGATGTGAGCTTATTGTGGTAAGAAACAATGCGTAGGCAAAATATAAACAACAGGATCCGTATTAATTATCTTCAAATATAGTTTTATAAATTTATTTGTCTGAATGTAGTGAAATATTTTTTTTATTACAAATGTAAACAGATCCATGAACTTAAGCTGAAGAGGCATATATTAATTTATGTTTGCAAACAGAATGGACCCTAAGCAGCCAGCAGTCCGATCTTGGTCAGCTTTGTTAGCTGAATCTTTTACTGGGGTTTAAGTTTTAAAATCATTGCTGTTGTGTGAAAATTAGCTCTATGAATATCCATGATGTTATAAAGTTTGTACAAGAAAAGAATGCGAATACTCCGTTAACCATTCGCTTGCTACTCGCGTCAATATACGTACCTGTAAATAGTGAAGACCCAGATGAGACAGCTCCTGCAGGAGCTGTCTCATCAGGGTCTGCACTATTTACAAGTTGATTGTGCAACCAATGCACTCCACGACAGTGATTGCACAGCGAAATACTTGTACACAGTGAAGATATATGTAATTATACTACAGGGCATGGGTAAAGAAGGGGCAATGCATTTTAAAATTCAGCAAGCGATGGGTTAATATTTATTTTCAATTTCGCTACCTGTAGATTATTCACTAACGTTTCATTTGTAATAAGAACTGTAGATAGTCGCCCATCCAAAGTCTCAAAACCACATAGAAAGTAGATAACGATTACCTATGACTAACACGATGTTCAATAACTCTTATGAAAGGAACAGGACCTCCTTTATTTGAAAGCACGAGATAAATTGAACAAATCTTGAGGGTTTTTTGGAGAATGCCGAAACAGAAAGTACTAATCCAACCTATAGCTTGTACTATAACGGCACTGGTACTCTACAAATTAAAAAAACACAACACCAGACTACGTAAGAAGACAATTTTTCTTACTTCTTTACGTTTTCCCATCTCTCTGAAAACGTTGCAATAGATATCTGGATTCACCTGAGGTCAAGCATATAGCTCAGTTTCTTTCGTTTTCTAGCCTCGGGTGCTGCAAGTTTAGATAGGTCTTCCCCTAGTCGCTATTTTAAGAACGGGGAAAGAATCTACGCGCGCATGCTCGATCTTAGCATGGTAGCATATTCAATTCATAATTATGCCGTATTAACTAGAGTTAGTTTTTCACTGCGCCGTTCTGAAAATTGCCACAATGTAGTCATTACTAATATAATTCCCTGAATCGAAGTGTTTTTCCCTTGAGAACAGTTAATTATATATGTAACATACAGTAAAACCCCGCTAATGCGACCACCTAACATAGGTATAATTATGGCTGCTAGATGCAGGTGGTAGCTTAATGCAAGACAAAAGTACTTTTGTCTTGCATTAAGCAACCACCTGCTTATAAAGACACCCATGCTTATTCATTAAGTGGTCGCATTAGAGGGGTTCTACTGTATTATCAAACTTATTCTTACTAGATTTGTACATCTTTATCCGCTTGACAGTGATGAGTAGGGGCTCCTGGGTATCAACAAGGATTCGTATTATGTCTCTTACAAACTCATTTGTTTTCCTTTCCATGTATGATATTCACAGTAGCTTCCTCATGCATCTCGAATGCCTGGATTTATCTTTCTGTCTCTGCCATCAGAGTCAAGGTTTCACACCCGTAAAATTTCATGGAATTGTTAGTCAATAATAATAAGTGCAAATAATTTGAAACCATCAAAAATCAGCTGATGGATATTTATGATGTTATGTTTTCTTTCATGAATATTTAACCCATTTCCTTATATTGACGACTTTTGACGACTCGGTAAAAATCACTTTGTGAAACCATTGTGATAAATAGAGAATTTGCTCATATAGGAGCAAATGCTCTATTTACCACAATGGTTTCAAACTACCAAATTCTAAAATTTTCCTTTTCTCTAGTTAATGCTCCTCTTCGGTATATTTATTCAAAGAGGCTGTATCTAAAAATAGCCTATGTGGTAATGGGTTTATAGCGAACATGGCTAAACGTTGTATTCAGAGTGAAGATTTAATTCAGGCGTCCATCATACTAAGACATCGTAATTCATGTGTTAAATATGAGGTATTATAGATATGACAGCGATAATGTTTAACTCTGTAAACATGACCCGGTTTAGTCGAAAATCTTATTAACCCTTTCGATGCCAGCAATGTCGTCTGCTGGGCACAGTTTCGTTTATTTTTAGTGTAAGTGTGTGCACTTCTTCCATTTTCTTTATAAAACAGTAAACAGGGTGTCAAACAGTTTAGATCCTGATGAGACGCCGAGCTACTCGGCGTCTCATCTGGATCCAAACTGTTTGCATGTGATATCATAAACCCGTCATTGTGGCACGGAAGGGGTTGATAACAGGACCATTAAGGTTGCTGTTGTACGCTTGTTTTGAGGATTTCAGATCAAGATATGCACTTGCACAGAAGAGTCAGTCTTAAGCGGTCGTTTATTTATTGAACAAAGGGGTCTTGAAAAGCATGCGCTTTCTTAATGCAGGGCAAAAGGCCCATAATTAGTCATTGTGTTGATGACTGCTTAAGATAGGCTCTACTGTATATTTAAATGTTGTCACATCATTTTAGTGGTTCATTTTATTTTTTCGAGCGTTCAAATTATCTCTGTATATTTATAAACGAAACAACCTAAATACTCTAATTATTTACAACAAAACCTGTTTATTGTGGCCACTCAAAATAGGTCTAACTTTATTTTTAAAGTCAAAAGAAATGCAAAAGTTACTATAGCAACCACTAGCTCTAATCTTTCACTCCATAAATACTCCTTAATACTTTTGGGAAACATAGTAGACCTAGATTAGACGAGTCCTGTTTTGTAAATTACAGAATGATATAGTTTCTGCTATGGCCAACACTTTTTGTGTGTTCATATCCCATTATAGAATAAATCTAATTAATATTCACGACGTCATTGTTTGTGATATTCATATTCAGGGGTTAAAGAACACGATGGTTATTTACTTAGTGGTCGCTTTGGAGTGATTCTAATGCACTTCGTACATAGTCATGTAAGGATTTATGACGTCATGGATATTAATTAAGTGGGCATTTTAACTCCTTTATCGCCATAGGCGAATTCGTGATAACCACAGAAGCTTTCCGCATTGCTTTCATTCTGCCTTTTTTAAATATAAGCAACCAACTGTGTAAGAAGCTCTTGCTACAAATGTTACGTTTCCGGGGTGGGTGTTTATTAGTTTTTATGGTCGCATTAGGGGAGTTTGACTGTAGGTTTGTTACATTCAATGTGTATGTTTCTTATTCCAGGAGAAGCTAGGGAGCGCTATCTTAATGGCCCTAGATAGAATCACTTGCCTGTTGAAAATGTCCTGTGCACGGCCTCGTGCTCCACGAAAGTCATGACGTCGATGGCAGAGAGTCTACGGGGATCCACGGAGCACTGTCTCCATGAACTTATGGATAATGTATTGACTCTGGAGGAGTCGTCTTTCCGAATACATATATAAATCCATCTGAAGTGTGTTATTTTGATTCTAATATAACTCACGACCCGTCTCTTTAAACAAGGTGCACAACTACTGTTTTTACTAATAAACTTCAGCATAGTTTGTTCCGTCTTTCTCTTGACCTTAAATCTTAATAATTCCGTGTTATGTTTGTTAGAAAGAAACTATTTTTGTTGAAGCATGACCCAAATGATAATTCAGTGTTTGAAGTTTTAAATGATTCGTACATATCTTCGGTTACCATTTGATTAGAAACATGTTCTAAATGGTTTAACCCTTTACCTCATATAAACGTGTTTTCACGCATATGCAAACATAGAAGACCCAGATCAGACGGCTTCTACAGGATTTAAATGGGACAAGCATATAAACAACATTACAAATAAAGCCAACCAAACTCTTGGATTTCTAAAACGAAACTTGAAAATAAACTCTGTTAAAGCAAAAAAACATGCGTACAAGGCACTCATAAGGCCCAAATTAGAATATTCTTCAACTGTCTGGGACCCTCATACAAACTCTCATATAAACCAAATTGAAAACATGCAAAGACGTGCAGCCAGGTTTGTTGCTAACCGCTACCACAATACTAGCTCTGTTCCTGACATGTTACATAACTTCAACTGGCATACTTTAGAAATTAGAAGAACTAGAGCCAGACTTATTATGTTTTATAAAATCATCCATAATGTGGTGGCCACCAGACCACCAGTTAATCTACTTCAGACACCAGATAAAAGAACCAGACAGGGCAACACTTACTCATGCAAACATATAGCAGCAACAAAAGACACCTACAAATATTCGTTTTATCCTAGAACAGTAAACCAGTGGAACCTCATCCCAGTCTCTGTACAGTCGGCAGCCACAGTCGATGCATTTAAGTCCTTAGTTCCAGTGGCTGTCTTAATACCGATACTCAATAACTAGACCTATACAGTTTGTATATAGTTCTATTTTTAACTAGATTCTTACATATCCTGAGGTCTAGATATGATGTGTAAATTAAAACATTTTCAGGAATAACCCTTTTATTTCTCTACCAAAACCTATATTGTGACCTCGCGTTAGAATCATCGTCTCTAAGAGACGATTCTAAAGAGTAGTCGAAGCATAGGGTTTGGTGGAGAAATGACGATTTAGTATTTGAGTACGAACCTTTATCTGTTTTTCTGCATTTCCAGAGGCTGTTTGTGCTTCATCTCGTTAACTGGTTAATATCAAAGTAGAGTGTAGTATTACCTCTACATAGCAACTTTTAAATATAGAAACACAGGGTCTGTGATATTTACTTCTACTTCTACTGACGCCTTTTGATGCTTCTACAAAAGTCATTTTGACACCACGGTGACAATAGAGCACAAATATTCTTGGTTTAACCTATTGCGCCTTTTGACGCATCTGTAAAAGCGATTTTCTGAAACCACTGTGATAGGAGGAATGCTCTATTTATTACAATGGTTTCAAAACTGCACAATTCTAAACTGTCCCTTTTCGATAGTAGATGCTCATTTTCGGTAGATTTATTCAAATTAGGTACAAAAATAGCCTATGTTGGAATGGGTGAAAGGGTTATCTCAACTTATCTGGTTGTAGAGATATTATCGTAAGTTCTAATCCAGGTCAATCGCTACTACTAACAATGACGAAATTGTCGCACATTCTAGCATACGACAGTTAACCCTTTCCTTCATACAAACGCCTTTACACGCCTTTGCAAACAGAGTAGACTCAGATCTAACGGCTCCTCTAGGAGCCGTCTGATGAGGGTCTGCTCTGTTAGTTTATGGAATTATAATAGATCTGACTGTACAGTTTTTACCAATACCAGACATTTATATGTACATATGCCATTAATAACATTCAGCTAATGAATATTCATTGTCTAATAATTTCCTACATAAAAATTCAACAAATCAGCTGAAGTTTTATAATGGCATACATGTATGTGCATATTGATATCAATTCGCAGAAAATGTTGAGTCGGGTCTATTAAAATTTGAAAAGCAAACAGAGAAAACCCTGATCAGACGGCTTCTATAGGAGCTGTCTGATCTGGAGCTATTCTGTTTACAAAGGCAAGAAAAGGCGCATATATGAAAGAAAGGATTAACCCATTCCCGCATATGCTAATTTTAGATCCAACCTCTTTGCATAAATCTACCGAAAAGGAGCATTAATTAGAGAAAAGGAGTTTTATTAAAATTTTGTAGTTTAAAACCATTGTGATAAAAAGAGCATTTGCTCCTATAGAAGCAAATGCTCTATTTATCACAATGGTTTCAAATTACAAAATTCTAAAATTTTCATTTTCTCTAGTTAATGCTACTTTTTGGTAGATTAATCCAAAAAGGTTGGATCTAAAAATAGCATATGAGGGAATGGGTTAAGCACGTAATTACAGGCATTTGCAAACAGCTGGGATCTGCTCGCATTTGCAAACAGCTGGGATCTGCTCGCACTTGCACTTTCTCCTTCTTGGGTAGGATATGCTAGAGATATGTATGGATATGTCTCTGGATATGCTATTTCCATACATGGAACATGAAAATAGCCGTTTTCCCTCATTGTGACCATGTGCCTGTATTTACTGTATACTGTATGATAGATGTAAATGCTTCTTGCATTAAAGCGAGACTTTGTATTATTTGAACTAAAATTGGAATTGGAATTGCAAACAGCTGGGGTCCAGAAGAGAGGCCGAGTCACTCGGCTGTTTGACATGCAGTGAAAAGTTTCTCAAAGGATTGAACGAACTAAAAGTCAGTGAAAATGTTAGTAAATCAGTGATTGAGCAGACTGTATTTTTTCAACTTGAGAAATTACGAGTAAACATTGGTGTAAACGCGTTTAGTGGAACGTGCCCCTACAACAATTAAAACGAAACTAGAAACTTTAGCTGTGCAGGGTATTTCCAATGACGCATCGATTTCGATTGGATACATGTAGTTACACACTTAACATCATACTTAGACAGAGGACACGTTCACACCATTTGACCCTGACCCTTGTGATAATGAAAACAAGAAGATTGACCTTTGTTTTTATCCTGTTATGGTTAGGTAAGTGTGTTTCTTTTATCTTATTTGTTTACCAGTATTATGTCATTTAGTGTGAATTCGTGTAACCTTTTAAATTACCTTCTATCCACAGTAAACACTGAATAAGTACGTGTTGATCTATTTGTCTTATCAGAATCCAAACTATAGGGACAGGTAAACATATAGGACAGGTGGTAGCTTCATGCAGGACATATAGGGCAGATGGTAGCTCGTGCAGGACGTATAGGGCAGGTGGTAGCTTGGTGCAGGACATATAGGGACAAGTGGTAGTTTCGTGCAGGAAAAAAATGAATTTTTATATGCCCGTCGTTAGACGGGACTTATTATGTCATGCCACTGTCCGTCCGACCGCCTGTCTGTCTGTCCGTCCGTCTGTCTTTCCGTCCGTCCGTGAATTTTTAGCTCACCTGAGCAAAGCTCAGGGTGAGCTTTTGGGATACTTGAATGTCCGGCGTCCGTCGTCCGTCATCAACAATTTGCTTGTGAACACTCTAGTGGTCACAATTATAGTCCACTCTTCATGAAACTTGGTCAGAATGAATGTCTTGATAAAATTTCGGACGAGTTCGAAATTGGGTCAAGTTGGGTCAAAAACTAGGTCACTAGGTCAAATAGTAGGAAAACATTGTGAACCCACTACAGGTCACATTTTTAGCCCAATTATCATGAAACTTGGTCAGAATGATTGTCTTGATAGAATCTCGGAAGAGTTTGAAAAATGGATTATGTGGGGTAAAAAACTAGGTCACTAGGTCAAACAGTAGAAAAACCTTGTGAACACTCTAGTGGTCACAATTTTAGTCAAATCTTCATGAACCTTGGTCAGAATGAATGTCTTGATAAAATCTTGGACGAGTTCGAAAGTGGGTCAAGTGGAGTTAAAAACTAGGTCACTAGGTCAAACAGAAGAAAACCCTCGTGAACACTCTAGTGGTCACAAGTTTAGTCTAATCTTCATGAAACTTGGTCAGAATGAATGTCTTGATAAACTCTTGGACGAGTTAGAAAGTGGGTCAAGTGGAGTTAAAAACTAGGTCACTAGGTCAAACAGTAGAAAAAACATGTGAACACTCTAGTGGTCACATTTTTTGTCCAATCTTCATGAAACTTAGTCATAATGATTGTCTTGATAAAATCTCAAACGAGTTTGAAAGTAGGTTATGTGGGATTAAAACTAGGTCACTAGGTCAAATAGTAGGAAAACCTTGTGAACACTCTAGAGGTCACATTAGCCAAATCTTCATGTAAATTAGTCAGAATGATTGTCCTAATAAAATCTTGGACAAGTTTGAAAGTGGGTTATGTGAGGTGAAAAAGTAGGTCACTGGGTCATATCTTAGAGAAATTTAGTTTACACTCCAGTGGCCACATTTTTAACCCAGTCTTCCTCAAACTTTCTCAGAGTGTTTGTCTTGGTGATATCAAGGTTGAGTGTGATCATGGGTTGGGTGGGAATAAAATATAGGTCACAATGACAAATCTTAGAAAAATTACTTTAGAGGGCACATTTTTAGCCCACTCTTCATTGGTCAGAATCATTGTCTTGATAAAATCAATATACTAAATCTTTGAAAATCTTGTTCTGAAGAACCACTGCTCATGATCCACTGCTCATGATCCACTATCAACATTGTTCATATATTGTCCCTAAGGTCAATATTGACCCTACCCGGCAAAAATCTTAAATCTATGATAATCAGGTGAGCGATTAAGGGCCTCTTATTTGTTGTCCGCTCTCTAACTCAAACAAATGTAATCCAATCCTTTTCAAATTTAGTCAGCATGTATACAACCATAATGTCTCAGTCAAGCTCGATAACCAGCAAGATTGCCCTAGACACTCAAGAATGCCCGTGAATTTTGCTTGTCTGTTTTCTAACTCAAACAAATGTAACCCAATCCTTTTTAATTTGGTTAGCATGAAAATTACCATAATGTCTGAGTCAAGTTCGATGACCAGCAAGATTGCCCCAGACACGTTTTTATTATCTCCCCTTAATTTAATAATTTCCGTTAACAACAAGTTTTCCCACCTGATATGCAATAATAGCCTTCCAATTTCCAGACATTTGACGTGCGTATTTTGTGAGATTTTAGCACTTTTGTTTGGTTGCCGTCTTTCGTTTAGGAACCTTTTGACTTTCAAGACACACATGTTTATTCATTTGGTGGCCGCTTTATCGAGGTTCTAACATTCATTAATACATGTATACCATTTTCTTTGAAATTGGGTTGCTCCAAGAACCGATGCTAACTCTCTGTAACGTTCTGTATGATAACGATGGGCCATTGTGTTTGCAACTATTGTTATCTGTTGACAGCTAGTAGTATCCATTTACAACTATTGTTGTCCGTTTTATAACTTTTGTTATATGTTCACAACCATTGTTGTCTTGTTTACAACTATTGTTATGAATTTTTTTTACAACTATTAGCATCTGTTTAAAACTGTAAGTATATGGTTACACCTATTGGTATATATTTACAACTATAAGTGTAATATATTTATAACTATTAATATCTTTTCCAACTGTGAGTTTCTGTTTACCATTGTTAATATCTGTTTACAACTGTTAGTATATGTTTACAACTGTTAGTATTTGTTTATAAAAGTACAAATATGAGTCATACAGGAAACACTACATACAGAACAAACATCCGCCCGAACAGCAACACACAAAAAACACACAGCAAATGTACATAACTACCAAAAACTTAGTAAATAAAGATACGCACAAAGACAAAACAAACGATAGGAGGAGATGAAAGTACCGCCTTGGAAAGGTCAGTGACAAAGACACTAGGGTTTAAACCGATTAAGGGACGCCCAACCTCACACTTATTCCATCCCCACTCTATAATGTTAGTATTTATTTACAACTGTTAATATCTGTTTACAACTATTACAGTAGTACAACGATCAGATGGCGTTGTTTACAAAACAGTACGTATGTAAACACAGAAAATTAACGATAAATTAAACTGCGACACGTTGTATAGGTTAATCCAGGCAGTTGACTTGTGTGGCTCCACCACCCCTTCCTATCCTAATATACATGCCACAGTTGTACTTATCGTAAATTTTCTGTGTTTACATACACACTGTTTTGTAAACAACGCCATCTGATCGTTGTACTACTGTAGTATATGTTAACAACTATTAGTATATTTAGTTTATTTACAATTATTAGTTTATGCTTACAACTGTTAGTGTTTGTTTACAACTGTTAGTAACAATTTACAACTGTTGGTATCTGTTGCACAGGGACGCTTGTTGAGGGAGGTTTGGAGCAGTTTGCACATATCTTGAAGGGAGCCAACGACATAGCAAAACTGTTGGGCACCAGCAGTGCCGGACAGGTAAACTATACTCGTGATTGCTTGAATTGATTATATTTAAACACGTCGTCTGATCTGGGTCACCACTGTTTGCAGTTGTCCGAATTATTCATACTGAAGTTCAGATACTTTGAAGCTTTTATGAACTGATGCATTGATTGGCCCTTCCTGCTATTTTGTGGTTATGGGTCTTAATTTTATTTGGTATGTTTGCAAAAGAACCCCCCTCGTCGTCATCATCATCATCATCAGCAGCAGCATATCCCCTCTAATCAGGAGCATCACAATTATCTCCTTATTACCCATTGACGATTATCATTTCATCCATCCATGGACCATCCATCCAAAAACTCATGATAAATCAAATAATGGTCGTATGAGATCCTCTTGACAGCAGTATTTTTTCCTTTGAAATATTTTAACTGTTTCTCCATAAATACGGCTGAAATGCCTTCGTAAACAGAGTAGTAGATCCAGACAAGATTCTTATATTTGCTTTTTTAAATAATATGTATCCGATTCTACAATTATGCCATAGATACATTTCCTGTGTGCATGGGGCATTATTAGATGTACAGTATAACCCCTCTAATGCGACCACTTAAAGAAGAACCATAGCTGCCTTTATAAGCAGATGGTTGCTTAATGCAGGACAAAAGTAATGCAGAAAGCTGCTCTAGGAGCTTTCTGCCTTACTTCTGTCTTGCATCAAACTAACGTCTGCATCTTGCACTATGACTTATACCTCTTTTAGGTGGTCGCATTAACGGGCTGTTACTGTATCTAATTTATATTCACAAATTCATTATTTCTTACGTGAATGTTCTTGGAGGAAAGATGCTATGTTACTTCTGTTTTTTCTGCATAACCAAATAATGGGGCCATCCTGTAGATCCGTATTCGTTTGTAGTTGCTAATAAAAATATATCTACAATAGAAACCTGTCTTAAGCGGTCTAATTATAACTTTATTAGGCAGATGCTAGCTTAATGGAGGTCAAAACAATACAGAAAGCTCATATAGGAGCTTTCTGCATTACTTTTGCCCATCATTACGTATCCTTTCAGACTGTAATATTCAATAGATTAAGACAAGTTCTACTGTACATGACAGGAGTAGACACTGGAATCTACAAGCTAATAATTTTGCAATTTAATTGGATTAACGAATTATACCACTTTCTCGAGCGCTCTCTGGTGTTGTGTAATGGACAGAGACCTTCTATATACAGGAGCACTCCTCTATAACGAGCACGTGACCGTTTAAAACATTCCACCATTAATGTTCATATAAAATATAATGATGTCATGAAAATTATTTGCACTAATTTGCGGTAATAACAATATGAATACTAGTACATGTACATAAAAATATGGTCACGACAGAAGCTGTATCTATATTTTATCATGATCAAACAGAGCAGACCCTGATCAGACGGCTCCTATAGGAGCCGTCTGATCAGGGTCTACTCTGTTCGCAAATGCGTAGAAATGCGTATTTATGGAGTAAAGGGTTAATCTTGAATATCCCTGTAAAACATTATGACACCATGGACACTGATTAGATTTAATGTTATACTGTCACGTGAACATGTGAATAATTGGCTATAGCAGAAACCTCTAGAATAAAATCTATTTAAATACAATACTATTTCATAAGCAAACAGAGAAGACCCTGCATGAGTCTTCTGATCTGTGTCTACCCAGAGCAGACCCTGTAGGAGTATTCTGATCTGCGTCTATCCCGTTTGCCAAGGCGTTAAGAAACGTCTCTATGAAATAAATGGTTAAACATTTAACAGGGATCTTTGCATATTGGGTCTTTACATACACTGTAATGTTCTTATCTTCAGATTTCACGAGGACGTGATTGTGTCATTAACTGGTCTTATGAGGGGTTAACGATTGGCCTTTCTTGGAAGTACATGGGCCTCTGTACGGACTCATGTACCAAGGAAACATCGAAGGCAATCCGAGAGAGTCGAGGTGGAGCGGTGGAGCACTGTCTCGCTGACCTCATGGAGAAACTGTCGGTTCGACAGGAGCTCTGATTTCACAACAAGTTAATCTGACAATCAAATGCCGAGCACACGCATCCAAACCAAGCATTTGAACAAACAGCAGAACCGAGAATTCCGGACAAACATTTTGAAGCGTAAATAATGTCTATCGTGATTAGCTGACTCCTCTGGGGACTGGTTGGTTTAGGTATTGGTAAGGCGTGTTGTAGCTTAATTCAGAACGAATGCAACACAGAAAGCTCCTACTGGAGCTTTCTGTGTTACTTTCATTCCGCATTAAGCAACCACTGGCTTTATAAGATGTCTATTCGTTAAGAGGCTGTAGATAAGTTGCGTATTCAAATACTGAAATCATTATCATTTCTACGCCAAACTCTTCGTTGTGACCAGTGTTTACTATTGTCTCTTCGAGAGTGGTCACAACAGACGTTTCGGTAAGGAAATAGCCGTTTAGAAATAAAGAAATAAAACAGGATTTTTTACTATAGGAGTCACCTGATCATTTCTACTTTCTTACATGTAGCTAACAGTCTGCTTTGGGCAAGTTCGTAATAAACATTGCAAACAGTTCAGATTGAGATGAGACGTTATGTAACTCGGCGTTTCATCAGGATCAAAAGTGTTTGACAATTTGATTGCCATTATGTACAGAAATTTAAAATACTGTGTGGGCGGAACAACGTGCAGGTTAAATTGTGCTCGGCAAGAAAATAAGTCATTCGGGGTTTCACAGGACTCCTACAGCTTGCCAGAGCAACAGATAAAGGTGCATACTCAAATACTAATAATAATTATCATTTCTCCACCAAATCGTAGCTTGTGACCATCTTTAAAATCATCTCGAAGAGACGATTCTAAAGAGTGGTCACAACATACGAGTTATTGGAGAAACAAAGGAGATATTCTTGTATTCTCGTATGTTTTAATTTACGCATCTTATCTGGAAATCTGGCTAGCTCAAAACTGACTTAACCCATTTGCTGCCAGTGGATTCTCCCATGTTGATATGTTGGATTAGTCCATTTTTTATCTAAGGGGTGCCTGGCCTAATTTTGCAATTTCGTTTTGTTTTATATTGAAATTCCTATCAGCAAACCGTGTAGACTCTGATCAGACGTCGCATTATGCGGCGTCTGATCAGTCTACACTGTTTGCCTACGTCCCATATATTGGATCGTGGGAACAAATGGGTTAAACCTTTCCGTGATAATCCAATACTTTTATGCCTTTATACGGGTAAAAAAGGATCTACATAAGTATTCATTTATTATCATTTGCATTAAAGGACTTGATTATGAAAAGAAACTTGGAAGTACAATGTAGTCCAAACTGCACCAGACCTATGTTTGGGTAGACGCCTTTTTATAGTGGAACAAAGACTAATACGAAGCCAGGCTTTAATTAGAGAACATTTATATAAATGTCTAAACCCTTTGCTCCATATAAACGTGTTTTCATGCATTTGCAAACAGAGTAGACCCAGATCAGACGGCCCCTATAGGAGCCGTCTAATTAGGGTCTGCTCTATTTGCTAAATGAATTTGAAATATCAGTTTCTTTACTTTCGAAAATGGCTACACTTTTCCACCTTCCATATTTCGTTATAACTGTTTTGTCCATGAATGTTCAGTAGGTATTGAAATTTGGAATAAACGTAGAACAGGGAAAGGGTTAATCACCCCCATCATCCCAGAAAAGCTTAGTTTTGTCGCCACCATAGGCGAATCCGTAATAACCTTAGCAAACAGTTTTGATCCAGAGCAGACGCCGAGTAACTTGTCGTCTGCTCAGGATACAAACTGTTTGGTAGTGATTATATTTTTGTAAAGAAATTGAAGTAAATGACTCTTTGAAACCTGAACTAGACGATAAGTTTAGGAGATAAAATTTTGTTGGCACCGAAAGTATTAGATAAATAGTGCATTCCTCCACCAAACACCTACTAGTTGCTATTCATTAGTTTCCGCTCAGACATAGATTCTATTGTGTACAGTAAAACCTCTCTATAACGACCACTAAATTACATCAAGTATTTGTATTAAAGGCAGGTGACTGCTTAAAGCAAGGAGAAGGTAAAACAGAGCGCTCTGTTTTACTTTCACCTTGCTTTAAGCAGTCACCTGTCCTAAATACCATCTGATTAACACAATTTAGTGGCCGTTTTAGAGATGTTTTACTGTAGTCAATACTATGGGGCATGGTGGAGAAAATAACATGATTGCATCTGAAATAAACTCCCACATTTACCGACATCTTCTGAATTACATAGAGTAGATTCTTTCACCCTTAATATGCTCAAGAAATAATCGTCAACAAAACGTGTTGTCTTCAAAACAATATCAAAGCGTTGTAGACGCTGCAGTATTCTTTGCATGGTATCAATCTGATATCGAATATGTTCGCTTTGGCTTGGTATTGCGTATCTATAAGGGCAGGCATTAACACTCTATCCAGTTGATGATACAGCTGCAGCTGACACTTCAGCCGTTTCCAACTACGTTTATTTTCACACTGACCGGCGTGATTACCTAATCGCTTGCATAAGGTCATCCGACTCGCGCTTCTTTATTCATTGAGTATTTTCATTCATGTTATGATCACGTGATTTCTTCATGTGACTGATATTTGTATATCCGTGTACTCTTCTTACACATTGCTAGATATTGTCGGTTTTGTTGATTTTAGCACATACTAATCCGAAGCTTATGTTACGAAGCATTTTCATGTCAGATATAGTATACCACGATTGGTCCCGGATGCCACGTTATTAAACACCCTTTGTATCCATCGAATGCAGGTCAGTAAATTGCACTATTTTGTCAGGCCGACGAGGGTACCATGGATTAGGCTGTGGAACGCCACCTTTGTATTCTATTGCTTCGCAAAGAATACAAAAATGGTGTTCTTTTAATTTGCTCCACGACTCACAAAAATATTTATACGAGTATAATGGGTCCCGGTGAGATGTCGAGATACTTCTCGTCTTATACGGATGTCGACTTCTGCAAAGGTTATCACAGATGTGTTAATACATGTATCCTGTTAACCTTTTACCCCATAAACGTGCCTTTCTATGCCTTTAAAAACGGAGTAGACCCAGATCAGACAGCTCCTGTAGGATCTGCTCTGTTTGTTTGAAATAATATAGATATGATTCTACAGTTTTTATAATGAAAATGGTGAATAAATAGTCCATTATAAAATATTCACGATGTCATCATAGCTTGTATGGGTATTCATGGAGTAAAGTATTCCGTTTTATGGCAATTCGTCCTTAATTATATCTCAGAAACGGAATTGAATGAATTTTTCTTAGGAAAAATGAAGTTTGATGAATGTAGTTTTCATTCGAAAGAATCTTACATTTCAGACATTACTCAAAACCACCTAAATACATATTTACTTTTGGGCTACTAAACGTCATTATGTTTCACATGCTTATAAATAGTATTAAAAATATTACATCATTACTTATACAGAGATTATGCAAATAAAACGTTCTCTATCATTGCTGTAGTCATTTTGTGCTTTTTTACATATCCGCTTAGCATAATTATTCTGCCATTGTTGGAGGGAGACCAGATCTGTGTGTAGCATTCACTGCAAATATATTGTACTGTACGGTAAAATCATAAAACCTTTTTCAAAAAGCATAAATTAACTTTTATTCTGCCTAAACATATATTAACCCTTTACTCTATGAATATTCATGCATAAATAATTATATCATGAATTATGATTAGAATAATATTTATAAGGGCACATTGGCACTAGGATAGTTGGCCATGATGACACCTTTATCATAGCTATATGATTTCATAAGCAAACCAAGCAGATAAAGATAAGACGGCTCCTACAGGAGCCGTCTGATCTTGGTCTACTCAGTTTGTAACGGTGTAGAACGGAGTCTTTATGGAGTAAAGGGGTTAAACTCTCATCTGTTGTAATCTGTACTTATTTCCGATTTGTCCAACCGTTTTGTGACAGTATTGTCTAAGTGGCAAACACCTTGGATCCTGGTGAGATGTCCACTTACTCCACGTCTCATCTTGATCCATGCTGTTTGCAAATGAACACTTGACCTATCGCTACGCGTCTTAGCGTCTTTGCAAACGTCTAATCAGAGTCCGCTCTGCTTGCCTCTTATGGAAAAATATAGATCTGACTATAGCCTCTGCCATAACTAATCTTCATTACGCAATTACACATATTCATTTAATTAATTAAAATTTAAAATAGATATTGGTTACATAATTATCTACTTGTTGCTATGAGAGTCACTGCAGAGTGACGTCCATAATGTTCTTTAGAAATATGTTTAATTTATCTTTGCAATTAGCTGTGATCCAGATGAGAAGACGAGTAATTCGGCGCCTCATCAGGATCCAAACTGTTTGTCGCTCTTTCCCCACTGGTTTATGTAACATGCAATGTTTTGTGTAAGTGATGGACTGACTACATGTATATCGGTAGATCATATAATCAAGCATTATATTCCTTATTAGGAGTTAAAATTATCAGAATGGAGTAGCCCGTCAGTGGTTTTTAACTATGGTGATCACTCAGCATGAAAGGCTTAAACTTTCTAGAAACGTTTGAATGACAAAAGCCTCTGGGAGCCACCTAGCAATCCATTACCTGATGAATATTCATGTAAGATATACATGCCTTGAAGAATAATAGTAAACTGGATGTTTACAGTGATATTATGAAGTAATTTTGACTCCGGAAGAACGTAAACAACGGTAATATGAGGTAATTTTGAATATGGCGGAACGTTAACAACAGTAATATGAGTTAATATTAGGTAATTTTGAGTATGTCAGAACGTTAACAACGGTAATATGAGGTAATTGTGAATATGGCAGAACATTAACAACGGTAATATGAGGTAATTTTGAATACGTCAGAACGTTAACAACGGTAATATGAGGTAACTTTGAATACGGCAGAACGTTAACAACGGTAATATGAGGTAATTTTGAATACGTCAGAACATTAACAACGGTAATATGAGGTAATTTTGAATACGTCAGAACGTTAACAACGGTAATATGAGGTAACTTTGAATACGGCAGAACGTTAACAACGTTACTGACATCATGGTCCATGTTTATAAAACTTTTAGTTGAGTCTGAGTTCGTTCTCAAGTTTTTCATTGGTCAGATTTGAGCCTTTGGCTCAAATTTGACCAATCAAAAGCTTGAGAACTCAAATCTGACCAATCAAAAGCTTGAGAAGGAAACTCAGACTCAACTAAAAGCTTTATAAGCATGGACCCATGTTTCTTACGCCGTGTTAGTGACGTCATGTTTCTAACGTTATGTTACAGTGCCTGGTTTCTTACCCTGTGTTTGTGACATCGTGAGCAGGGTGCCCTGTTATTGACTCTGAGTTAGAGGCGCTGTGTTTCTTACGGTGTGTTTGCGAAGTTTTTCAGCTAGGGCATACTCGTTAGCACGCGAAAGGTGGGCAATTGCGTTTAAAGAATTAGATAAATTAGAGTCCAAATGGAGAACTGGTGAAAACAGAGAGCAGGGTGCGAATAAGTCTGAAATGGAGACCGGGGAAAATAACGATAGCAACAAAGTCATTGAAGATAACAAGTTTTTGCATGCAATCAGTAAAGAAAACGTATGGCGTCGGTTTTTGAAGAATGTGGAATCTAATGAACAAATAGAGGCAGAATACAAGGATTGGGACACAGAAAGTAGCACCAGTAGTAGTGGTAGGTCTTTAAATTTGATACTAACGATGAGGAGGATAGCTATGAGGTACTTAGATTCAAACCATTAAAACAACAGAGGTAAAAGATGATGATGATGATGATGATGATGATGATGATGATGATGATGATGATGATGGTGATGAGGATGAGGATGATGACCGAGATGTTACACCCTGCCCCCAAACCTCTGATCAAATGATCAAATTGATAAAAGACGTGTGCGACCAATTTGAGAGCTATTGTCACCAACTTCCGGTGTTAGGTTTCAACTCTGCCAAATACGATTTGAACCTTTTAAAACTTAAAATAGCGAAACACTTGCGAATTTGCAAAAGCAATTTGTCGTCAAAAAGAATAATTCCTATGTGTGTCTGTCAAGTCAAAACCTTCGCTTTTTAGATATGATCAGTTATCTCCCTCCGGGTAAGTCTTCAGATACATTCGGAGTTTCGCAAAAGAAATCATTTTTCCCGTACGAGTATTTCACAGATTTAAACGTATTGGAGGAAACCTCGCTGCCTCCTAAAGAAGCATTTTACTCTTCTTTGAGACAATTCAACGCTCTCGAAGATAGTACAAATGTCAATTTCAATGGATTGATATTTTTAAAAAATCAGGATCGGAAGCACTTGCCATTTTAAAACTAGAAAGTCCTCCACAATCCACCATAGAGAAAAATTACCAATCGTTGTTGGAAATATGGGAGCAGCATAACATGTCCGCTTTCCGAAATGTTCTCGAATATTATAACAATATAGACGTGCTCCCGATGGTCGAGGGCGTAGAGCAATTCAAAATGTACTTTGTTGAAAGAGTAGTTGACGTTTCCAAAGATTTAATTTCTGTCGCTGGGGCCTCGCGTAGAATGCTTTATAAATCAGAAATAAAGTCAGGGACCGCGTTTCCATTAATTAATAAGTGTATTATATTTTGCGATTTTTACATAATGAAATCTTAACCCTTCGCTTGCAATTCACGTCAATATACCTACCTGTAAATAGTGAAGATCCAGATGAGACAGCTCCTGCAGGAGCTGTCTCATCAGGGTCTGCACTATTTACAAGTTGATTGTGCAACCAGTGCACTCCACAGCAGTGATTGCACAGCGAAATACTTGTACACAGTGAATATATATGTAATTATACAACAGGGCATGGGTAAAGAAGGGGATATGTATTTTAAAATTCAGCAAGAGAAGGGTCCACTAAATAAGTGGATATGATGTACAACATAAACACAATCTAAAACAAACATAGACCTACATGTACCTCTTTCGTACGGCATTCTGTTAAATGATTCTGGTAGTCCTTAGGTTGCACAATCTTTTTACAAAACCTGCATAGAACATTTTTTCATGTTATTGGTATGGCAATGAAGATAGATGTCAGGTCGAATGAGCAGCAAATTGAAGACTGTGTAAATTCAATTCACATACACTCAGACAGTTTAGATGTTTATTTGTTTATTCTCACCGATATATACCAGTTGAATATTGAAATATTAATCACCATAGTGATTAGCGAATTTTGGAAATTAAAGTGTAAATAAGCTGCACCGCGGTGTATTTGATTTTCGGCAACGCAAACATAATTCAGGTGCGGATTAGTAAAGAGGGGAAATCCGAATGGCCATGTACACTATAGAAGATTTAAGCAATATTCCGCTTCATCTGTAAAAACATGTTTTCTGTCTGTTTTGTCTGTCTGTTTCGCAAGTCTGTTTTACTATATATCAATTTATAGATACTGGTGTAGAATCAGAGAACGGAAACGGTATGGGTCTACATTATTGCCTATTGATAATACGAGAATAAAGAGTTGAGAATATCGAATAAAAGCTTAACCCTTTCCCTCATAGGCTATTTTTTAGCTCCAACCTCTTTGAATAAATCTACCGAAAAGGAGCATTAACTACAGAAAAGGAACATTATAGAATTTTGTTATTTGAAACCATTGTGATAAATAGAACATTTGCTCCTTTAAGAGCAAAAGCTGTATTTATCACAATGGTTTCAGCGGGTGAATTTCGCAGAGGCGTCAAAAGGCGTCAATATGAGGGAATGGGTTAAACAAAAGTTCCCGTTGGCAAACTTGTGAGATAAAACAGTTTTGGTACAGCTGAAAATATAATGCGTATTCAAATTGAATGTACATGTATATATATATGAACAGGTTTGATTTACCTTACGATGACAGAAATAGGTGCGAGACAGGCGTGACTTAGTATGATTTGACGGATAAAATGATTACGCGTAATGCTATCGCTGTACTGTGTACATGAATGAAATTGATAAAGATAACGCGTGATCATATCACTGTGTACATAACATGAATAGGCATTCGTCGCATGTTTCATTACCTAGGGATTAAAGAATCGAAGTATCGATTCGTTTATCCCTGACTAAGTTTTGCTCGATGGATTCTCGGTTTACATTGTTATCTTTTCCTAGACGGGATACGTATCATCTGGTAACGTAGCTATCGGTTGGCTAGCAACCGCGCCTACCTCTCAAATGTCAGGAAACTAATTCTACTCGACGGAGTCTCGGTCTACATTGGTACCTTTCCTATGACCGGATACGGATCGCCTGGTGACGTAGTTTCCGGTTGGCGCCACCTTTGGGAACGTATTAGGACGAGCTGCTTTAAAAATGTGTTCGCCTTCAAAATGTGTCCACTTATGGGACTTATTTTTACAATATACTTAATAGCTCCTGAAAAGTGTGTGGGCCGATTTTCCCTCACATATAACTACTGATCTTAGAGCCTTGTGCTTGTCCTGAATTGCATATAGCTCAGTCTTAATCTGGTCCGGTTTAAATTTTAGATGGGATGCCTAAATATCTCAGTATACTGTCCGTGCCCTTTTTAGATTTAGATGAGATTCCTAAATAATCTCTGTATTGTCCTTGTCCTGTTTGGATTTAGATGAGATGCCTAAATAACTCAGTATTGTCATTGTCCTATTTAGATGAGATGTTTAAATATCTTAGGTCTAGTATTGTCTTTGTTCTATTAGAATGAGATTAGCTGCATACATATCTCAGTATTGTCCTTGTCCTATTTAGATTTAGATGATATGCCTAAATATCTCAGTATTATCATTGTCCTGTTTGGATCTAGATGAAGTACCTATATATCCATGTGTATTATCCAGATCCTAATTGGATCTAGATGAGGTGCCTCTATGTCACAGAGTATTGTCATTGTCCTGTTTGGATCTACATCCCGTCGCTCGCTCCACCGCTTCAAAAATTTAGAAACTGTAGATTCTGACAAATCTAACCTTCTGGCAACATCTCTCGCCCGCATTCCACTTCCAATCAATTTAAGTATGTCACTTTTCTTTTCCGATGACATCTCTTTCCCAAGAGCTTCAAACTGATAAAGGTTCTACCGTAAGTCTTAACGTCATGAATATTTATCTTAACCCATTACCTCAAAGGCTATTTAAGATACATCCACTTTGATTGAATCTACCCAAAAGGAGCATTAACTAGAGAAAGGGAAACTTTTAGAATTTTGTAGTTTGAAACCATTGTGATAAATAGAGCATTTGCTCCTATAGGAGCAAATGCTCTATTTATCACAATGGTTTCACAAAGTGACTTTTACAGACTCGTCAAAAGTCGTCAATATAAGGGAATGGGTCAAAACGTGTGGCCTCTGGCAAAATCATTCGCTTGATTCATATAATGACTTGTGCAAAACAAGGGAGGTGTAACAAAGCTATATACTCGTTATACCAAGTAGACAGAAGAGACCCTGGTGGGACAGTTCTGATCTGGGTCTACTCTGTTTGCTTATGCGTCAGTGGGCGCGTCTCTATCAGGTATAGGGTTTAACCCTTTACTCCATGAATATTAGTGGCAGAATTGATGATGTCACGAATAATAATTAACCCATTTGCTCCCAGTGGAGTCGTCCATGCTTATATATTGGATTAGTCTATCTTTTATCTAAGGGATGTTTGGTCTAAATTTTCATTTTTGTTTTGTTTTATATTGAATTTCCTATCAACAAACAGTGTAGACTCTGATCAGACGCCGCATTATGCGGCGTCTGATCAGAGTCTACACTGTTAGCCTACGTCCCCTATATGGGATCGTGGGAGCAAATGGGTTAATTTAGTTTTTATTATGACAAACGAACACGGGAATGTTTGGCAATGGCAGAAACTTTAGAAATATAGTAGAACCTGTCTTTAGCGACCTTATATTAATCGGACACAGGAAGCTTAACAGGCGGCTGCTTAATACAGGGCAAAGGTATTGCCGAAAGTTCCTATAGGAGATTTCTAGATTACTTTTGACATGTATTAAGCTACCACCTAAATAACAGAACCATAGTTAGAACTCTTTTCGATGATCGCTTAAGACATGTTTACTGTATGTCTATATCATTTCATAAGGAAACAGAGCAGAACCTGATCATATGGCTCCGATAGGAGCCGTCTGACTTGGATCTACTAAGTTTGTAAAGGCGTAGGAGGGTGTATCAGTGGAGCATATGGTTTAAACAAATAGTGAAACAGTCTCAGTTGAAGTAGAAAGGTTTGTTTTGACTACAGAAACACTAAACAATGTGCTGTAGTTCTATGCTATTATCTAGCGGGTTTCCCAATATTACACCCGTGTGTCCAGATATAGACTTTATGGTCATCATAAACTTTCCACTGACCACTTACTACGTTTACATTAATATTGGCAAACTGACCACAGTGTTGAAATTCAATGTGCGTGTCTAATGTCAATACACACACTTTAATTCTTTGGAATTAATTCATGTCGTCAGCTTTAAGTCAAGCTCTGACTCAGAACTGTCTACCTTCAAGATGATATCTCTTTAACCCTTACAATGCGGGACACGAGTCGCTAATATATTTTGCAAACAGTGTATACCCAGATGAGAGGGCTCCTAGAGGAGCCCTCTCATCAGGGTATGCACTATTTGTAGTGTTACACTTCTTTTTAGAAAAATCCCTAAATATTCCCAATGAGATTGACCAGTTTGGATTTTGGAATAGTCCATTTGAAAATTCAGCGTTGTAAGGTTTAAAACTCTTTACTCCATAGATACACCTTTCCACGCATGTGCAAACAGTGTAGACCAATTTAAGACGGCTCATGAATCTGAATTTTGTAATGGCATATGAACAGGCGATTTATTTTGCCATAGCTGAAACAATATTATTTATAAGCAAATAGAACATATCCTGATCGGCGGCTCGTACACAAGCCGTCTGGTCTATGTCTACTGTTTTACAAAGACATGCACAAGTGTATCTATCTGCCAAAGAGAAACAGTCCAAAAATCTAGTAATACCTTGGTCAAAACGACTGCATATAGAAACAGCTTGAAAACGTTATAAATACGTTTTCTATGTGGCTATCTATCCAAGCACTTCCATCCATCCATCAAACCACCCAATCGCCCAACCACCCAACCACTGAAAATTTTGCTGTCGCTACTCTCAAAAGAAAATATATTGGTAGTGATGGTGAGATCAATAACATAACTGATGTAGTACATAGTAGTAGAACAACCTAGTCTGTATTGTGTTGCTTATTTGATTACCCTTTAAACTGGTAGTCTCTATTTGAAACGCGATTTTATAAATGCTTAAACATTACCTATATCATGTTTTATATAGTAGAACCTGTCCTAAGCGGAGGAGGTTCAATAAGAGTTTTCTGCATTACTTTTGACCTGCATCTAACTACCACCTGCTGTACAGACCCATGTTTAGGCCTATTGATGACTGCTTAAGATTTGTCCCGCCTGAAAGACACTTTGAAAAAGACAAAACGTGCATTTAATTTGATGATTTTCGACGCGGTATTGTCTCCTTTTAGTTTTGTAACTGTTCGAATACACCAATATCATTTTGCTTTAGAACAAAAATTATATAAAGCATAAAGATTTATATGGTATCAAAAGTGTATTAAAGTTGAAATTGACAATCCTCATAAGAATAATTGAATATGACCAACATCATGTATGATTTTTAAAAATATGCGTTTGTTGTAGAGAGTCTATGAGCAAACTTGTTTTAACTTTCTAATGACTTTGGATAAGACGCAGAATAACTCGATTATGATCCAGACTGCTTGATAGTAGTTATTGAAAAGGAAGAGAAAAAATCAAATTGTTAGTAATTTTAATAAAAGCTGACACATTTCCAGACGACACGTCACTGAGACACTTATTCAAGCAATTCCCTCTTACTAACCCCTTAATTTTTGAAACCCTTGTAGAGTATTTGCTCCATAGGACACATATTTATTTATCACATTGGTTTCAAAAGTATACAATTCTAAAAAGAAATCCCTTTTCTAGTAGATTGGAATGCGCATTTTCAGTATATTTATCAAAGAGGTTATTTCTAAAACAGTCAATGGATAAATGTTTGTTGCATCTAGATACCCATCACTATGCAACCGATATTATTATGCTGGAAAACCCGTGACCTAGACTTTCAAATGTGGTTGCAACGACTGGTGTCATCAGCCCCTTTGTGTGTAGGACCTTGATAAAACAACCTTAGTCATGGAAAACCAACATGTGCTTTGACTTTATGAATTGTAAAATATCTTACTCAAGTCAGTTGAAAAATGACTCTGATTTTAGTCCCTGTCCTGTTGTGAATTCTCGCCCGCTCTTTAACCCGTCGCTTGCTATTCACGTCAATATACCTACCTGTAAATAGTGAAGACCCAGATGAGACAGCTCCTGCAGGAGCTGTCTCATCAGGGTCTGCACTATTTACAAATTGATTGTGCAACCAGTGCACTCCGCAGCAGTGATTGCACAGCGAAATACTTGTACACAGTGAAGATATATGTAATTATACAACAGGGCATGGGTAAAGTAGGAGAAATGTATTTTAAAATTCAGCAAGAGAAGGGTTAAAACTCAACTGATATACTATAACTTGTATAACCCTTTACTGCATGAATATTCATGTAAGAAATAATGACATCCTGAAATAGATTAAATTGCTTAATAATGACACATGAACACGGGAATTTTTAGTTATGGGAAACACTGTAGAATGGAATGAGCAAACAGAGCAGACTGTAGAATGGAATGAACAAAGGAGCAGATCCTGATCAAAAGGCTCTCATTGAAGCCATCTGACCTGAATCTACTATATGTATATTCGAAAGGAGATTTTATGGAGTAAATGGATAATTATTGACCGAATGACAATAAGCTTGGATCATAGGCCTAATTATATCCCGAGAAACTCACCGACTTATGTGGATCAATTTTCCCTGTTCCATGTTTCTTCCAATTTTTATTACCCACTGAATATTCATGAACAAAATAGTTATAATGAAATATGGAAAGTGGAACATTGTAGACATTTTAGAAACTAAAGAAGATAATCTAATAAATTCATTGACAGATTAGGTAAAGTGAAATATGGAAAGGTGAATCATTGTAGCTATTTCAGAAAGTAAAGAAACAAAAATATCAAATTTCATTAGCAAACAAAGCAGACCCAGATCAGACGGCTCCTATAGGAGCCGTCTGATCTGGGTCTACTCTGTTTGCAGATGCGTGAAAAGGACGTTTATTTGAAGGAAATGGTTACCTAGAACTACTATTCATATCACAATTAATAAGACAGTGGTTTACATCACCGTTACTCCGCTGTTAACCCCCTGTCCCTTATACGCATTTTTACGCATTTACAAACAGAGTAGACCCAGATCAGATGGCTCCTACAGGAGCCGTCTGATCTTGGTCTGCTTTGTTTGCTAATGAAATTTGATATTGTTTTTCTTTACTTTCTTAAATAGCTACAATGACTCACCTTCCATATTTCATTTTACCTAATATGTCCATCACGATTTAGTAGGAATTAACATTTGGAATAAACATAGAACAGTTAAAGGGTTAAACATATCAGCTGCTCAAATTTGGATCTGAAACCATTTTGACTACTTCTGATTTGTACAAACTTTTACAAAACTGTCGACAGTATTTAACCGTTGGGACCCTGATTAGACGCCGAGTTACTCGGCGTTTCATCTGGATCGAAGCTGTTAGCAATTCGAGTCTGGTCTCATCTCCATAAATACGTCTTTGTACGCCTTTGCAATCATCGTAGACCCAGACCAGACGGTCCCTATACAGAAGTCGTGATGAGGGTCTGTTCTAGTTTCTTGTGATACAATAAAGATATAATTCTGTTGGGTCTATCATGGAAAAATTTACATTCATCTTATTAATATTTATGATGCTATGACGTATTACATGAATATTTATGGAGTAAAGGGTTAAAACTAAATTGATTGTAGTAAATGTCGTGTGCCAAAATGAGCTCATTTTCAAAATATCTATTCTCTATATATACCTCTTGGAAAAGGTCGTGAACATGTGACCTGGGTCCATTTGTTTGCATGTGGTGCAGTAGAATATGTCTTAAGCGGCCGTCAAAAAGGGGTCTAATTATTGGTCTGTAAGGCAGGTGGTAGCTTAATTCAGATCGAAAGTAGTGCAGAAAGCTCCCACGGGAATTTTCTGCATTACTGTTGTCCTGCATTAAGCAGCCATCTGCTTTTTCAAGACTCCTATGTTCAATGAGATATTGAACGGCCGCTTAGGGCAGATTCTACTGTATCATGAAACAGACTGCACGCGTGCAAAATGATCAAACAAAATGGGTCTCAAATCTGAAACTGGAATTTTATTCATTCCTTCTCGAAAGTTCTAATTTCATTTCGATTGAAGACAAACTCATTTAAAAGGGAACAGATTAATTTATTAATCTTCTTTGCAGATTGGAAATAAACCGAAACTAAAAATACCCAAAGGGAAATTCCAAATCATCTACCCGCTTGAGTAAGTCAGCCAATCAGGATTCGTCGCTTTCAAATTCAGATGCCATAAAAAGCGCGCAATACCAGCGACCAAGCACACGTGTTTAGAACCAGATTGAGACAAAGTGTTGGTCGTTGTTTTATCTCCTCTTTATCATGTAAGTGTACACACTTTTATTTTTATTTGAAATATTTACATTTAGAATACTAAGGAGAAGAGAATGACTTTTGATCTCCTTTACTTTTGAGTTTGTTTTTTATTTTCTATAAATAAATGCGGACTTAATTATCTCAATTTATTAGCAACTTTTAAGGACAATTTCATAACGGATATTTGCGACAAATTATTTTGAATTAGAGTTTGTTAATCATTTACCTGATAGATATATCTTTAACACTTTTGCAAACAGAGCAGACCCTGATCAAACGGTTTCTACGATAGAAGACGTCCGATCAGGATCTGCTTGTTTTGCTTATGAAATAATTCTACAGTTTTTATCACGGCCAAGTATTTCATTCTCCTTTTGTTATAAGAAGCATTCAGCAACTTAACTCTTTCAACCCTGAATTATCAGAGAGGAATGGTTCGTCAGTATTTAAATATAGAATCGACTCAGAATGAAAGGCTTACACTCGGGAGAGGATTTTGAATGACAAACCGTGCAGAACCTGACCAGATGGCTCCTCTAGGAACCCTCTAATCCGGGTCTACACTGTTTGGAAATGACAGTGCATTCGTCCCCCGGGCGGAAATGGTATATATTCATATTGTTACTATTTTTAACATGAATATTTATGTGGCAAAAGGTTCAGTATTCTTTACCTAGCAGTATCTCTGTTTGTACTTGTATATACTTTAGTCATAAAGAAATACTTTGAGAATCGCATAGGTTGGATCCTGACCTAAACCAACGTAAGATATAACGTTATGTTTTCTATGATCAAGTTTTCGTGTCATCGGAAAATTGAAACTAGTTTGAAATTACGTTTGTACGAGTATTTGTTTATCTGCGGCTAAATCAAATAACTTTAATTTTAAACCGTTTACAAACAGTTACGACTTAGATATGGCAAGAAACCCCACACCAAAATCCAATCTGTTTGTCACTGACTTAGAATTAAGATGCAACTTGTAGATCTATAATGCAAAAGGTTGAACCGACGACAGTCACAGCAGACGACAATTTACAAGGCGAATCAATAAACTTTCACTACTTACCTCGGTGACAATAAGTCTCTTATATTATCCTGTTACGAAAAGTGTTGTCTGCTCCAAGGTTTGTCTGTTGCTTTTAAAAAAACTTCCGAGATTTGCTTTTTGCTGTAAGTGTACGTATTTGATTAAATCAATTTTTCGATGGCAACAGAATGATTCCAAATGAAATGTTGAGTTACTCATCTGTTCGCAAATACTAAAAGTCCGGTGTATATCACTTAATTGTTAACCCCTTGATTGTGGTACACACATGCACTGTCCTATGCAAATAGTGTAGACCCAGATCAGAGTGATCAAAGAGGATTACTCTGGACAATGTATCCACTGTTTGTCGTCCAAAATACCCTTGCTTTCATACTGAGTGGCCACGATTGTTAAACACTGATGAGCTACTCCACTGTGATAATTTAGTGTCGAAAGGATAGATCACAGCATGTTTATATTCATTATATTAAATATTATTCCAGAATGGGCGATTTTGGCAAATTCATTTCTGGAGCAGTCGGACTGGCGAATACACTGGGTACCAGCGGTTCTGGCAGTGTGAGTACACCTGTGTTTTAATATTTGTTTTGCTTTTACCTACTTGGCGTCTGATCAGGGTCTGCACTGTTTGACACTAATCGAATTGTTCAACATATCATTAAACTTGACAGCCAGTGTACACTCTGATTAAAATAGTTTCTATGACGATGATAGTCTACACTGTTTGCATTGGATCTCATAGACATTATATTAAGGTGGCGCGTTTTGTCTTTCAATCTCTTTTTTTTTCCCCCATCTACGAAAACTCCCACCTCTTCAAATTATTCTGCAGGTTGGTCATTCAACTATTTTGTATTTACTATTTGACGAATGGGTAGTTACTTGGCGTCTCCGTTTGAGGACTTTAATCTAAAATTAATATTTGGTTTAGAATAATGGTTTAAATACTCTTCAGTGGGACCTTTGAAGAATCTGGATATACACTGTTGGCCAATAAGTATTTTTATGGACAAATGTAGAAAAAGGCTATACTTTTCTCTCATATAAATGCAATTTCGCATCTTTGCAAACAGAGTAGACACGGATCAGACGGCCCCTTCAATGTCTGCTTATTTTTGCTTATAGATTTAATGTATATCTGATTCTGTAATTTTCGTCCAGGGCCCAATGCTATAAAAACTTTTGAGGCTGAGTCTGAGATAATTCTCAGGTATCTGATTGGTCAGATGCTTTGGAATGATCTCAAACACAAGCAAAAAGTTTTATAACCTCGAGGCCTGGCCAAACATCGGCTGATTCATTGGCTTTGAGTCAATTCTGTCTAAATATTCATGAAAGTATGAATTCTTGTATAGATTTAGATATACATTAGGCGAAGGGCCAAGTCTGAACATGAGAGTGTTGAGTAGTGTTTTCATGATTTTTTTGTATATTTAAACAGTTTGACATAGCGGGTCGCAAAATCAGTTGGCAATTCTCAGGAACATTGGCAGGCTTCGAATGGAAGTACATTGGCATCAGCGTGGACTCGAAAACCGGAGAGACTGTAACGGTAATGAAACAGAGCAGGTCTGGGGCAGTGGAGCACTGCATTAGGGACCTCATCCAGAGACTTCAGGCCAAGGGACAGTTCTAATATATATCGTTCTGGATAACAGTGGATGGATGAAACAAGACAATATGGGATTTTGCGTGTATGTGTAAAATAACTCTGACAATTTACCAGTGATATTGTACATAATAAAGACGGAGCTCACATATATTCATAAAAAAATGTTATAGAATATAATTAACCCTTTACTCCATAAATACGCCTTTCTACGCATTTGCAAACAGAATAGACCCAGATCAGACGGCTCCTATAGGATCAGGGTCTGCTCTGATTGCTTATGAAATAATATAGATATGATTCTACAGTTTCTGACATGGCCAAACATTCATGTGTCGTCATATAAAAAAAACGTACGAATATTCATAATGTCATTATTTCTTACATAAATATTCATGGAGTAAAGGATTAAAGAGAATATCAATTAGTTTAATTGGTATAATTATCAAGGAGATGTTTGGCTGTCTGAAACCTACACATTTCACATGTCTACAGAGCAGACACTGGTCGATTGTTTCTACCGTTTGATCAGCGTCTGACCTGGGTCTGCTCTGCCAACTGGATACATTTGAAACTGGTTGCAAATATTCAGCTATTATCATTTTTGATTAACATTAAACGGGCGAAGAGTCCTATGTTTATTGAAATTATTGTGGAGTAACCTTTGCTTGCTTACAAAAATAATATAGATGTGATTCTACAGTTTCTGCCATGATTAAGAAATCCTTTGTTGAAGTGACCATTAGTAAAAGTCAGTTAATGTATAATCATGAAGTCATAACTTGCCTGTATAAATATTCATTAGTGAAAGGGTTATCCCTTACTTTGCGGGATACGAGTCACTGATGTTCTTTGCAAACAGTGTAGACCCAGATGAGAGGGCTCCTCTAGGAACCCTCTCATCAGGGTCTGCACTGTTTGTCATGTTACACTCTTTTTTAGAAAAATCTTTAAATATTCATCATAAACTTGACCTGTTTGGATTTTGGGATAGTCCATTTGAAAAATCAGTGTTGTAAGGGTTAAAACATATTTAACTGTAATTTTACAGACTGTTACATGTATTGATTATGTTTCATTTTCATATCATTCATATTATCGTTTGGAAATAAATGATAAAAGTACATAGATATTTCTTATTCATTGTTATGTTGTCCCGGATCATAATTTTTATGAGAGGAGAGGGATAAAGATAGAAACATAAAGAAAGATAGAGAGTGGTCATTTAGTCATATGAAGCATGGCTTGTGTTTTTACGAAACAAGACGAAAAAATACGATGAAACAGGATGTAGACACACTCGACAGTTTTAATCTTTACTAAGCTATTGGCTGGTCAGTGTAAACAGTTTGGATCCAGATGAGACCTCGAGTTACTCTACTACAGTAGCGCCTCGCTAATGCGACCACATAATGTATATATGAATAATATAGGAGCCGTAAATTAGCAGTTACTTAATGCAAGGCAAAGGTAATACAGAAAATATCCTATAGGAGTTTTCCGCCTATAACGTTTGACTTGTATTAAGCAACCTTCTATAACAATCCAGCCAGAAGTATTACATTTTTTTGACTGGTTGATTTAGCGAGAGTTTACTGCATCTGTCACTATGACATGGGCTTTAACCCTTTACTCTATAAATACACGTTCCTATACATTTGCAAACAGAGTAGACTCAGAGCAGACGGCTACTGAAGGGTCCGTCTAAACAGCGTTTTAAAAAAGAAAGGAATTCAAATAAGAAAATGTAAGCAGACGACACATTTTGCAGACGACAAAAAGAGGCACGGAAAGAGTTCAAGTGTACAGTTCATTATTGTTAACCCGTGACTCCATATTTACACATGTTTACACATTTACGAAGTAGACACAGATCAGGCGTTTTCTGCAGGAGCAGTCTGACCAGAGTCTGATCTGTTTACTTTAATCGTAACATACACAAATGTTACCATACAGTTTCAGTCAAGACGGAAAATTCCATTGATCATACTTTTTTATGATAAAAAAGCATAATTTGATTAATATTCATATAATCATTATTTCCTACATGAATATTCATGAGGTAAAAGTTAAAACGACAGTCGTCTGAAAACATTTCCATATGCAACAAACATAGTATAAACCATTTAAACATGTACGAAATATTAGCATCATGAATATTGATTAACTGATTTGGTATATTGGCAAAATCTGTAAAATCATATCTATATCATATCATAAGCGAACATAGCAGACCCTGATCAGTCGGCTCCTATAGGAGCCGTCTGATCAGGGTCTACTATGTTCGCAAATACGTGAAAAGCGTTTATACGAAGACAGGGTGGAGCAGCCATCTGTCTTAAACGTTCTGAAATCTTCTATTCTTAAGGTTCGGTTAACCCTTGCCTTCATATAAAGGCTTTCAAGCTTTTACAAACAGAGTCGGCTCAGATCAGATCGGAGCTGTCTGATCAGGGTCTTATCTGTTTTCCTGTGATATTATAATAGATCAGACTCTACAGTTTCTACCAATACCAAAACATCTTTTGAGCATATGCCATTATAAAACTCCGGCTAATAAATGTTCACGATGTCATTATTTCTTGCATGAATATGCAACTAGAAGGGTTTACACTTTACCTTACAGAGACGCCTTTTCACAACTTTGCAAACGGAGTAGACCCAAATCAGAATATACAAATATACAAAGGGAACATACAAATTAGTTCGAGATAACAGAAATTCGATTTATCCAAAGACCTATGATAACACATGTGTTATCATAGGTCTTTGATTTATCCGACTCTGATCTGGACAATAAGTTTACAGCTTAATGCAGGTCTAAAGTAATGCTGAAAGCTGCTACTTCAGACCTGCATTAAGCTGTCACACGTGTTTCTAGATATGCGAAGTTATACACTTTAGAGCAATCCTGTAGTGTAAGTTTTGGAAGGACTGAACTTTAAGTTCGAGTTATCCGAAGTTCCGAGTTATCCGAGTTCGAGAAATGGAAATTCAACTGTAGATACGTTACTTGACATTTACTACACGGTCTCTTGTTATACAAAATCAATATCATAGTACATATTGTTAAGAAGGATGCAGCTTTGATACTTTATCATCATCAGCAGCAGCATCAGAAGTATCAGAAGCATCAGAGGTGTACAGCAGCAGCAGCAGCTATAGTATCATTATCATCATCAACAACAAGAACAACAGCAGCAACAGCAGCAACAGCAGCAGCAGCAATAGCAGCAACAGCATTATTATTATTATTATTATCATAATCAGCTGCAGTTGAAAGTTAGCACGAGCAAAGGTCTGTCAGACAGAAGGTATCTTAATGCAAGAAGAAAATCATTGCAGAAAGCTCCCAAAGGAGTTTTCTGCATGACTGTCATCCATCATTAAGCAGCCACCTACATAAAAACATCTAAATTAGTCCTTATTAAAACTGCCAGTTTAGAGGGGGTTACTGTACATGGTAAACAATTAAGATCTTAACGAGACCCTTCATCTGGTTCTACACTACTTACAAAGGCGATCACTAAATAACCAGTAATACTGAGATATGTAGGCATCTCATCTAAATCAAAACAGGACAAGGAAATACTGAGATGTTTAGGAATATCATATACATCTAACAATGACAAGGACAATATTGAAATGTTTAGGAATCTCGTCTAAATCTAAAAGGGCAAGGACAATACTTAGACATTTAGGAATATCATCTAATCAGGGCCATGTTAAGATTGGGATATAATTTATACAACTCATCTAGATCCAAACATGTCAAGCACTTTGTGAGACTCTAAGATCATCTAGATGAGCCTGTTTGAACCTTCATTATCAATTTAAGCAGACGGTGTTTTGACTCAGAGAGTAAAAACGGGTGAGTTATCAAAAACGCGAACTAGCAGATAACGTTACTTTTACATGTAAATGGGTATTAGTCAATGTGAAATACATGTATAGTAAAACCTGCCTTAAACGGCCATCTACTTATGGGTCTGTAAGGTTAGTGGTAGCTTAATTCAGTTCAATAATATAGGAGCTTTTGCATTAATTTTGACCTGCATTAAGCAACTACATCGCTACATAAGCCTTTACGTCATTAATACTTAGTTTGATATATTTGTCTTAAAAAGTATGATATCTTGCAAAATTCATTCGCTGGATTTATATAATGATACGTACAGTAAAATCTCTCTATAACGGCGACTAAATTACATCAAGTATTTTGTGTTAAACCCAGCTGGTTGCTTAAAGCAAGGTGAAAGTAAAACAGAACGCTCCAATAGGAGCGTTCTGTTTTACTTTCGCCTTGCTTTAAGCAGCCACCTGCACTAATATACCAACTAATTAACACAATTTAGTGGCCGTTATATAGGTCTTACTGTATATGCAAAACAAGAGAAACATTGATCATAGAAGAAACTGTAAAAAGCAATCTTATGTAATTCCATAAGCGTGTTGGGACAGTTCTGAACCAGGTCTACTTTGTTTGCATGTGCGTCATTTTGCGTCTCTACCAGGTATAGAGTTTAATCCTTTACTCATGAATATTGATGTAAGAAAAAATGACGTCATGGGTATTAATCAGTTTAGGTTTTTATTATGACAAACGAAGGAATGTTTGCCAATGGCGGAACTTTAGAAATACAATAGAACCGGTCTTTAGCGACCTTTTATAAGTTAGACACAGGAATCTTAACCCATTACCTCAAAGGCCTATTTTAGATCCAACATCTTTGAATAAATCTACCGAAAAGGAGCATTAACTAGAGAAAAGGAATATTTTAGAATTTTGTAGTTCTGAAATCATATATGAAATCAATAAGTGATTTTTACAGAGGCGTAGAAGGGGTGTATTTATGGAGGAAAGTGTTAAATAGCAGGTGGTTGCTTGTTTAGGACAAAACCAATGCAGAAAGTAACCACCTGCCTTACAGAACCATAATTAAATCTATTTTTATGGTCGCTTAAGACAGGTTCTTGCATGTCTATAATCATTTCATATGTAAACAGAGCAGACCCTGATCAGCCGGCTCCTACAGAATCAACTCTGTTTGCAAAAGCATAGAAAGGCGTATTTGTGGAGTAGATCTACATGGATATAAAAACCAGTTTTAGTTAAAGTCGAAAAGTTTGTTTTCACTACAGGAACACAAATAATGTGCTGTTACCATTCTATTATCTAGCGGGTTTCCCAATATTACACTCGTGTGTCCAGATATAGACTTTATGGTCATAATAAACTTTCCACTGACCACATAATACATCTATGTTATTATTAGAAAACTGACCACATCGTTGAAATTCATTGCACATGTACAATCTCAGTACAAGCACTTTAATTCTTTGGCGCGAAATAAATTTCGTATGTCGTCAGCTTAGAGCCTAGCTCTGACTTCTGCCGGCTTTCAAGAGGAAATCTCTTTAACCTTTAGCCTGCTATTGGCGGATGGGTGAATACCTTTGCAAACAGTTGGATCCAGATGAGACACCGAGTAACTCGGCGTCTCATCAGGATCCAAACTATTTGACATCCTGATTGCATTTCGGTAGACGAATTGATTATAGCTTGGAATTTTGAAAATGTTTTAGGTGAGAAATTCTGCAAAATTAATTTGCTCAGCAGGCTAAAGGTTAAAAACCCTTTACTCTATAGTTAAAAGAAGTCAAATTTCCAGACGACACGTCACTGGGACACTTATTCAAGCATTCCCCTCTTACTAACCCCTCTTACTAACCCCTCTTACTAACCCCTTTTAACGCCTCTCTAAAAGAAGTTACTTTTTGAAACCATTGAAGAGTACTTGCTCCATAGGATACATGTCTTTTTTATCACATTAGTTTCAAAAGTGTACAATTCTAAAACCTTCCTTTTGTCCAGTAGATCTAAATGCTCCTTTTCAGTATATTTATTTAAAGAGGTTGTTTCTAAAAATACAAAATGTAGTCAAGGATAAATCTTTGTTACATGTACCTGTAGTTACGCATCCCTAGGCAGACAGCATATATATGGGAAAACCCGTGACCTAGACTTTCAAATATGGTTGCCATGGCTGGTTTCATCAGTCCCCTTATTGTATGACCTTGATAAACAATCATAGTCAAGGAAAAACCAACACGTGCGTGGACTTTATGAATTAAAAAATATCTCAAAGAAGGCGGTTGAAGTATGACTGATTTTAATCCGTACCCTGTTGTGAAATTCTCGTCCGCTCTTTGACCCTTTCCATCATATAAGCGTGTTTTCGTGCATTTGCAAACGTATTAGACCCAGATCAGACATCTGATCAGGATCCACTCTGTTTGCTAATTCAGTTTAATAGATCAATTTCTTTAGTTTCTAAAATGGCTATAACTTTCTATCTTCCATATTTCATTGTAATTATTTTGTCTATGAATATTCAGTAGGTATTGAAACTTGGAATAAACATAAAACAGGGAAAGGATTCATACTCATCTGCTATAACTTTTAACATTAAATGTACTTGTATACGCCTTGTATACGCCTCTGCGTGAATATTAATAGCAGAAACTGTAGAATCCTATATAGATCTGTATTGTTTCATAAGCAAACAGAGCAGACCGTGATCAGACGGATCCTATAGGAGCCGTCTGATCTGGATCTACTCTGTTTTCAAATGCGAAGACGGGCATATTTATGGAGTAATAGGATCATTATATGAAAATAAGCTTGGATAAAAATTGAGAAAACGGCGACATGTCTGGATCAATTAACCATTTCCCTGTTCTACACGTTTCTTCCAAATTTCAATACCAACTGAATATTCATAAACAATATAGTTACAATGAAATATGGAAGATGGAACATTGAAGAAATTTTAGAAACTAACAAAACACATCTATATAGTTAGCAAACAGAGCAGGCCCAGATCAGACGGCTCCAATAGGATCCGTCTGATCTGGGTCTACTCTGTTTGCAAATGCGTGAAAAAGGCGTTTAGATGAAAGCACATGTCAAAATAAATATTCATCTGGTTAATATGTATGATGCTATATGATATCTTACATGAATATTCATGGTTTAAGGGATTCAAATTGGTTTGATGCAGTAAGTAGCGTCTGCCAAAATGGACATCTGCTTCAATTTTCAAAATATCTATGCATTATATAGCTTTGTTTGCACTTGGTACAGTAGAACCTGTCTTAAACGGTCATCAAAACAAGGTCCAATTATGGGTCTGTACGGTGGCTTAATGCAGGTCAAAAATACTGCAGAAAGCTCCTGCAGGAGATTTGTGTATCACTGTTGCCCTGCATTAAGCAACAATCTACTTTTTCATGGCACACCTTTTTCAATAAATGAACGACCGCTTAGGACAGATTCCACTGTATCACGAAATAGCCGCAATCGTGCAAAGTGGTCAAACATTCAATATAAAAACAAAATGGGTCTCAAATCTGAAACTGGAATTTTATTCATTCCTTCTCGAAAGTTCTAATTTCATTTTGATTTAAGACAAACTCGTTTGAAAGGGAAAGGATTAATTTATCAATCTTCGTTGCTGATTGGAAATAAACCGAAACTAAAAATACCCAAAGGGAAATTCCAAATCATCTACCCGCCCGAGAAAGTCAGCCAATCAGGATTCGGCGTTTTCAAATTCAGATGCCATAAAAAGCGCGCAATACCATCGACCAAGCACACGTGTTCGGAACCCGATTAAGAAAAGTGTTGGTCGTTGTTTTATCTCCTCTTTATCAGGTAAGTGTATAAGCAGCCCACAATTATACAGCTTTGAATTTTGTATAAGTCCTTTGTTTGAATTTTGTCTTTGGTAAAGTTATTTAGCCGAGACCTTTTACTCGTGGTTTTGTTGACCGTTTTGAATATTTCACCATTGTGCATGAATACCATTGATCTGTATTTACTTCGTGGTAATGTGTATTATTGGTGTCATACACAGGTATTATGCATCATGGCTCCTTAAAACATTCCCCCGTTTCTGCTGTTAATTTATACATTACAGTCATGTTTTCCCAATGTATCTGTTAATTTAAATACTAAACAATATTGCTCCCTCTTTTTCTTCTATCCTGCTTAAAGACGTTATGCAGCCATTTTACGCTTGCGTAAAACCTTGCTTGTATTTACTTGAAAGATTTACATTTTAAATACTAAGGAAATGTGAGTGACTGAAATTTTCACCTCCTTTTCTTTTCAGTTTTTTTATTTTCTATAAATAAAAAGGGGACCTAATTATCTCAATCAGCTAATTTATTAGCAACTTTTGAAGACAACTTCATAACAGATATTTGCGATAAATTATTTTGCAATAGAGTTTATTAAACATTCACCTGATAGATACACTTTAACACTTTTGCAAACAGAGCAGACCCTGATCAAACGGTTTCTACAATAGAAGACGTCCGATCAGGATCTGCATGTTTCGCTTATGAAATATTTCTACAGTTTTTGTCATGGCCAAGTATTCCATTATCCATATGTTATAAGAAGCATTCGGGTACTTAACTTTTTCAACCCTGAATTACCAGGGAATAGATCGTTGAATAGCTCGTCAGTATTTAAATATAGAATCGACTCAGAATGAAAGGCTTACACTCGCTAGAGGATTTTGAATGAGAAACTGTGCATACCCTGATCAAAGGACTCCACTAGGAGCCCTCTGGTCAGGTCTGCACTGTTTGCAAAATTAATGACAATGCATGCGTCTCCCGCGGCGGATAAGGGTTAATATTCATATTGCAATTTTTTCACATGAATATTCATGTGGCAAAAGGTTCAGTATTCTTTATCTAGCAGTATCTCTGTTTGTACTTGTATATACTTTAGTCACATAAGTTGGATCCTGACCAAAACCAGCGTAAGATATAACGTAATGTTTTCTATGATCAAGCTCGTGTCATCGGAAAATTGAAACTATTTTGAAATTACGTTTGTACGAGTATTTGTGTATATGTGGCTAAATCCAACAACTTTAATTTTAAACCGTTTACAAACAAAAACCTTACGACTTAGATATGGTAAGAAAACTCACATCAAGATCCAATCTGTTTGACACTGACAGAATTAAGATGCAACTTGTATAATGCAAAAGGTTAAACCGACGACAGTCACAGCAGACGACAATTTACAAGGCGAATCAATACACTTTCACTATACACACCTCGGTGACAATATGTCTCTTGTATTATCCTGTTACGAAAAGTGCCGTCTGCTCCAAGTTATGTCTGTTGCTTTTAAAAAGCTTCAAGATTTGCTTTTTGCTGCACCTGTACGTATTTCGTTAAATCATTTTTTCGATGGCAACAGAATGATTCAAAATGAAACATTGAGTTACTCATCTGTAACCAGCCTTGTTCGCAAACACTTAAAGTCCGGTGTACATCACTTCATTGTTAAACCTTTGAGTGTGGTACATGAATGTACTGTCCTATGCAAATAGTGTAGACCCAGATCAGAGTGATCAAAGAGGATTACTCTGGACAATGTCTCCACTGTTTGTCGTCCAAAATACCCTTGCTTTCATACTGAGTGGCCACGATTGTTAAACACTGATGGGCTACTCCACTGTGATAATTTAGTGTTGAAAGGATAGATCACAGCATGTTTATTTTCATTATATTAAACATTATTCCAGAATGGGCGATTTTGGCAAATTCATTTCTGGAGCAGTCGGACTGGCGAATACACTGGGTACCAGCGGTTCTGGCAGTGTGAGTACACGTGTTTACTTAATATTTGTTTTGCTTTTACCTATGTAGGAAGTTGAATGGCGTCTGCACTGTTTGAATCGAATTATCGAATTGTGCAATATATCATTATCATTAAACATGACAGCCAGTATAGACTCTGATCAAAATAGTTTCTATGACGATGATAGTCTGCACTGTTTGCATTGGATCTCTCAGACATTATATTAAGTGGGCGCGTTTATCTTTCAATCTCTTTTATCCTCTACGAAAACTTCTTCAACCTCTTCAACTTATTCAACAGGTTGCTCATTCAACTAGCTCGTACTTTCTATTTGACAAATGATTTGTTACTTGACGTCTCAGTTAGAGGACATTAAAAATGGTTTAGATTATTGGTTTAAACACTATTCAGTGGGACAAACAGTTGAAATCCTCACGGGAAGAGCTTTGAAGGAGGCCTTATATCTGGATGTACACTGTTGGTCTATAAGTATGTTTTTGGACAAATGTAGAAATAGGCTATAACTTTCACTGATATAAATGATTTTTCTGTATTTTAAACAGTTTGATATAGCGGGTCGCAAAATCAGTTGGCAATTCTCGGGTACATTGGCAGGCTTCGAATGGAAGTACATTGGCATCAGCGTGGATTCGAAAACCGGAGAGACTGTGACGGTAATGAAACAGAGCAGGTCTGGGGCAGTGGAACACTGCATTAGGGGCCTCATCCAGAGACTTCAAGCCAAGGGACAGTTCTAATATCTAGCGTCTTGGATAACAGTGGAGGGATGAAGCAAGACAGTATAGGATTGTGCGTGTATGTGTAAAATAACACTGACAATTTACCAGTGAAATTGTACATAATAAAGACGGAGTTCAAATATATTCATAAAATTGTTATAGAATGTGATTAACCCTTTACTCCATAAATACGCCTTTCCACGCATTTGCAAACAGATTAGACCCTGACCAGACAGTTCCTATATAGGAGCCATCTGATCAGGGTCTACTCTGTTTGCTTATGAAATAATATAGATATGATTCTACAGTTTCTGTTGTGGCCAAATATGCATGTGTCCATGCGTCGTAATAAAACAAATAACGTATGAATATTCATCATGTCATTATTTCTTACATAAATATTCATGGAGTAAAGGATTAAAGAGAATATCAATTAGCTTAAGTGTTATAATGATATACTTATCAGGCTATGTCTGAAACCTACAGTATAGCACATGCCTACAGAGCAGACCTTGGTCCGATTTTTCTACCGTCTGATCATCGTCTAACCTGGATCTGCTCTCCCAACTGGATACATTTTAAACTGATTGCAAATATTCAGCTATTATCATATTTGATAACACGAAAAGGGCGAAGAGTCCTATGTTTATTGAAATACCTTTCCCTTACACATGTATAAACGGATTTTCACTCTTTTGCAAACCGAGTAGATCAGATCAGGCAGCTTCAGTAGGTGATGTCTGATCAAGGTCTGTATCGTTTGCTTATAAAGATAATATAAATGCGATTCTACAGTTTCTGCCATGCTTATGAAAGCCTTTCTTCACCAGTGACCATTGGAAAAAGTCAGTTAATGTATAGTCACGAAATCATGATCCATGCTTATAAAACGTTAAGTTGAGTCTGAGTTCGTTCTCAAGCTTTTGATTGGTCAGATTTGAGCCTATGGCTCAAATCTGACCAATCAAAAGCTTGAGAACTCAAATCTGACCAATCAAAAGCTTGAGAACGAAACTCAGACTCAACTAAAAGCTTTATAAGCATGGACCCAGAACTTGCTTGTATAAATATTCATTAGTGAAAAGGTTAAAACATATTTGAAATACACGTATCTCTAAATATTCACCATAAAATTGACCTGTTTGTATTTTGGGATAGTCCATTTGAAAATTCAGAGTAGTAAGGGTAAAACATATTTGACTGTAATTTTACAGATTGTTACATGTATCGATTTTGGTTCATTTTCATATCATTCATATTATCGTTTGGAAATAAATGATAAAAGTACATAGATATTTCTTATTCATTGTTATGTTGTCCCGGATCATAATTTGTATGATTAATGGTCCTTAGAAAGGGGGAAATAAGCAAATCGAGAGGAGAGGGATAAAGATAGAAACATAAAGAAAGATAGAGAGTGGCCATTTAGTCATATGAAGCATGGCTTGTGTTTTTACGAAACAAGACGAAAAATACGATGAAACAGGGTGTAGACATACACTCGACAGTTTTAATCTTTACTAAGCTACTGGCTGGTCCGTGTAAACAGTTTGGATCCAGATGAGACCTCGAGTTACTCTACTACAGTACCGCCTCGCTAATGCGACCACATAATGTATATATGAATTATATAGGAGCCGTAAATTAGCAGTTACTTAATGCAAGGCAAAGGTAATACAGAAAAATATCCTATAGGAGTTTTCCGCCTATAACGTTTGACTTGTATTAAGCAACCTTCTATAACAATCCAGCCAGAAGTATTACATTTTTTTGACTGGTTGATTTAGCGAGAGTTTACTGCATCTGTCACTATGACAAGGGCTTTAACCCTTTACTCTATAAATACACGTTCCTATACATTTGCAAACAGAGTAGACTCAGAGCAGACAGCTACTGAAGGGTCCGTCTAAACAGCGTTTCAAAAAAGAAAGGAATGCAAATAAGAAAATGTAAGCAGACGACACATTTTGCAGACGACAAAAAGAGGCACGGAAATAGTTCAAGTGTACAGCTCATTATTCTTAACCCGTGACTCCATATTTACACATGTTTACACATTTTCGAAGTAGACACAGATCAGGCGTTTTCTGCAGGAGCAGTCTGACCAGAGTCTGATCTGTTTACTTTAATGATAACATACACGATATGTTACCATACAGTTTCTGTCAAGACGGAAAATTCAATTGATCATACTTTTTATGATAAAAAAGCATAATTTGATTAATATTCATATAATCATTATTTCCTACATGAATATTCATGAGGTAAAAGTTAAAACGACAGTCGTCTGAAAACATTTCCATATGCAACAAACATAGTATAAACCATTTAAACATGTACAAAATAATAGCATCATGAATATTGATTAACTGATTTGGTATATTGGCAAAATCTGTAAAATCATATCTATATCATATCATAAGCAAACATAGCAGACCCTGATCAGTCTGACCTATATCTGTAGCATATCATAAAACAGAGCAGACCCTGGTCAGACAGCTCCTATAGGAGCCGTCTTATCTGGGTCTACTCTGTTCGCAAATACGTGAAAAGCGTTTATACGAAGACAGGGTTGAGCAGCCATCTGTCTTAAACGTTCTGGATTCTTCTATTCTAAAGGTTCGGTTAACCCTTGCCTTCATATAAAGGCTTTCAAGCTTTTACAAACAGAGTCGGCTCAGATCAGATCGGAGCCGTCTGATCAGGGTCTGATCTGTTTTCCTGTGATATTATAATAGATCAGACTCTACAGTTTCTACCAATACCAAAACATCTTTTGAGCATATGCCACTATAAAAATCCAGCTAATAAATATTCACGATGTCATTTCTTGCATGAATATGCAACTAGAAGGGTTTAAACCTTACCTTATAGAGACGCCTTTTCACACCTTTGCAAACGGAGTAGACCCAGATCAGAATATACAAATATACAAAGGGAACATACAGATTAGTTCGAGATAACAGAAATTCGATTTATCCAAAGACCTATGATAACACATGTGTTATCATAGGTCTTTGATTTATCTGATTCTGATCTGGACAATTCATTAAGTTTACAGCTTAATGCAGGTCTAAAGTAATGCTGAAAGCTCCTACTTTAGACCTGCATTAAGCTGTCATACGTGTTTCTAGATATTCGAAGCTATACATTTAAGACCAATCCTTTATTGAAAGTTTTGGAAGGACTGAACTTTTAGTTCGAGTTATCCGAAGTTCCGAGTTATCCGAGTTCGAGATATGGAATTTCAACTGTAGATACTTTATTTGATATTTACTACACGGTTTCTTGTTATATGGTATTAGTCAATGTGAAATACAGTAAAACCTGTCTTAAACGGCAATATACTTATGGGTCTGTAAGGTTAGTGGTAGCTTAATTCAGTTCAATAATATAGGAGCTTTTGCATTAATTTTGACCTGCATTAAGCAACTAAGTCGCTTTTGAAGACTTCTATGTTCAATAAATGAATGAGCGGTTAGGACATATTCTACTGTAAGCCTTTACGTCATGAATTTTTAGTTTGATATATTTGTCTTAAAAAGTATGATATCTTGCAAAATTCATTCGCTGGATTTATATAATGATACGTACAGTAAAATCTCTTTATAACGGCGACTAAATTACATCAAGTATTTTGTGTTAAACCCAGCTGGTTGCTTAAAGCAAGGTGAAAGTAAAACAGAACGCTCCAATAGGAGCGTTCTGTTTTACTTTCGCCTTGCTTTAAGCAGCCACCTGCACTAATATACCAACTAATTAACACAATTTAGTGGCCGTTATATAGGTCTTACTGTATATGCAAAACAAGAGATCATTGAAGAAACTGTAAAAAACAATCTTATGTAATTCCATAAGCGTGTTGGGACAGTTCTGATCCGGGTCTACTTTGTTTGCATATGCGTCATTTGGCGTCTCTATCAGGTATAGAGTTTAAACCTTTACCTCATGAATATTAATGTTAGAAATAATGACGTCATGGGTATTAATCAGTTTAGGTTTTTATTATGACAAACGAACACAGGAATGTTTGCAAATGGCGGAAATTTAGAAATACAGTAGAACCGGTCTTTAGCGACCTTTTATAAGTTAGACACAGGAATCTTAACCCATTACCTCAAAGGCCTATTTTAGATCCAACTTCTTTGAATAAATCTACCGAAAAAGAGCATTAACTAGAGAAAAGGAACATTTTAGAATTTTGTAGTTCTGAAATCATTGTGATAAATAGAGCATTTGCTCCTTAGGAGCAAATGCTCTATTTATCACAATGGTTTCAATAAGTGATTTTTACAGAGGCGTAGAAGGGGTGTATTTATGGAGGAAAGTGTTAAATAGCAGGTGGTTGCTTGTTTAGGACAAAAAACAATGCAGAAAGTAACCACCTGCCTTACAGAACCATAATTAAATCTATTGTTATGGTCGCTTAAGACAGGTTCTATTGTATGTCTATAATCATTTCATATGTAAACAGAGCAGACCCTGATCAGCCGGCTCCTACAGGATCAACTCTGTTTACAAAAGCATAGAAAGGCATATTTGTGGAGTAGATCTACATGGATATAAAAAAGCCAGTTTCAGTTAAAGTCGAAAAGTTTGTTTTCACTACAGGAACCATTACCATTCTATTATCTAGCGGGTTTCCCAATATTACACTCGTGTGTCCAGATATAGACTTTATGGTCATAATAAACTTTCCACTGACCACATAATACACCTATATTATTATTAGAAAACTGACCACATCGTTGAAATTCATTGCACATGTATAATCTCAATACAAGCACTTTAATTCTTTGGCGCGAAATAAATTTCGTATGTCGTCAGCTTAGAACCTAGCTCTGACTTCTGCCGGCTTTCAAGAGGAAATCTCTCTAACCTTTAGCCTGCTATTGGCGGATGGGTGAATACCTTTGCAAACAGTTGGATCCAGGTGAGACGCCGAGTAACTCGACGTCTCATCAGGATCCAAACTATTTGACATCCTGATTGCATTTCGGTAGACAAATTGATTATAGCTTGGAATTTTGAAAATGTTTTAGGTGACACTTATTCAAGCATTCACCTCTTACTACATGTAACCCCTTTTAACGCCTCTCTAAAAGAAGTTACTTTTTGCAACCATTGTAGAGTACTTGCTCCATAGGATACATGTCCTTTTTATCACATTAGTTTCAAAAGTGTACAATTCTAAAATATTCCTTTTGTCCAGTAGATCTAAATGCTCCTTTTCAGTATATTTATTTAAAGAGGTTGTTTCTAAAAATAGTCAAGGATAAATCTTTGTTACCTGTAGTTACGCATCCCTAGGCAGCCAATATATACAGGAAAACCCGTGACCTAGACTTTCAAATATGGTTGCCATGGCTGGTTTAATCAGTCCCCTTATTGTATGACCTTGATAAACAATCATAGTCAAGGAAAAACCAACACGTGCGTGGACTTTATGAATTATAAAATATCTCACTGAAGACGGCTGAAGTATGACTCTGATTTTTATCCGTACCCTGTTGTGAAATTCTCGACCGCTCTTTGACCCTTTCCCTCATATAAACATGTTTTCACGCATTTGCAAACGTAGCATACCCAGATCAGACGTCTGATAAGGATCTACTCCGTTTGCTAATTCAGTTTAATAGATCAATTTCTTTAGTTTCTAAAATGGCTATAACTTTCTATCTTCCATATTTCATTATAACTAATTTGTCTATGAATATTCATTAGGTACTAAAACTTGGAATAAACATAAAACAGGGAAAGGATTCATACTCATCTGCTATAACTTTTAACATTACATGTACAATGTACTTGTATGTGCCTTTACTGCGTGAATATTAATAGCAGAAACTGTAGAATCCTATCTGTATAAGCAAGCAGAGCAGACCGTGATCAGACGGATCCTATATGAGCCGTCTGATCTGGATCTACTCTGTTTTCAAATGCGAAAACGGGCATATTTATGGAGTAATAGGATAATTATATGAAAATAAGCTTGGATCAAAATTGAGCAGACGGCGACATGTCTGGATCAATTAACCCTTTCCCTGTTCTACATGTGTCTTCCCAATTTCAATACCAACTGAATATTCATAAACATTATAGTTATAATGAAATATGGAAGATGGAACATTGAAGACATTTTAGAAACTAACAAAACACATCTATATAGTACATTCCATTAGCAAACAGAGCAGACCCAGATCAGACGGCTCCAATAGGATCCGTCTGATCTGGGTCTACTCTGTTTGCAAATGCGTGAAAAAGGCGTTTAGATGAAAGCACATGCCAAAATAAATATTCATCTGGTTCATATTTATGATGCTATATATCTTACATGAATATTCATGGTTTAAGGGATTCAAATTGGTTTGATGCAGTAAGTATCGTCTGCCAAAATGGACATCTGCTTCAATTTTCAAAATATATATGCATTATATATATAGCGTTGTTTGCACTTGGTACAGTAGAACTTGTATTAAGCGGTCATCAAAACGTGGTCAAATTATGGGTCTGTAAGGTGGTTTAATGCACGTCAAAATACTTCAGAAAGCTCCTGCAGCAGATTTGTGAATCACTGTTGCCCTGCATAAAGCAACCATCTACTTTTTTAAGGCACACCTTTTTCAATAAATGAACGACCGCTTAGGACAGATTCCACTGTATTACGAAACAGAAGCAAGCGTACAAAGTGATCAAACATTCAATATAAAAACAAAATGGGTCTCAAATCTGAAACTGGAATTTTATTCATTCCTTCTCGAAAGTTCTAATTTCATTTTGATTTAAGACAAACTCGTTTGAAAGGGAAAGGATTAATTTATTAATATTCGTTGCTGGTTGGAAATAAACCGAAAATAAAAATACCCAAAGGGAAATTCCAAATCATCTACCCGCCCGAGTAAGTCAGCCAATCAGGATTCGTCGTTTTCAAATTCAGATGCCATAAAAAGCGTGCAATACCAACGACCAAGCACACGTGTTCGGAACCCGATTAAGAAAAGTGTTGGTCGTTGTTTTATCTCCTCTTTATCAGGTAAGTGTATACAATTTTATATTTATTTGAAAGATTTACATTTTAAATACTAAGGAAATGTGAGTGACTGAAAATTTCACCTCCTTTTCTTCTCAGTTTTGTTTTATTATCTATAAATAAAAAGGGGACTTAACTATCTCAATCAGTTAATTTATGAGCAACTTTTGAAGACAACTTCATAACAGATATTTGCGATAAAAATTATTTTGCAATATAGTTTATTAAACATTCACCTGATAGATACACTTTAACACTTTTGCAAACAGAGCAGACCCTGATCAAACGGCTTTTACAATAGAAGACGTCCGATCAGGATCTGCTTGTTTCGCTTATGAAATATTTCTACAGTTTTTGTCATGGCCAAGTATTCCATTATCCATATGTTATAAGAAGCATTTAGGTACTTAACTCTTTCAACCCTTTATTACCAGGGAATAGATCGTGGAATAGATCGTTAGTATTTAAATATAGAATCGACTCAGAATGAAAGGCTTACACTCGCTAGAGGATTTTGAATGAGAAACCGTGCATACCCTGATCAGAGGATTCCTCTAGGAGCCCTCTGATCTAGATCTACACTGTTTGCAAATGACAATACATGCGTCTCCTGCATTTTGTTATTATTTTTCACACGAATATTCATGTGGCAAAAGGTTCAGTATTTTTTACCTAATAGTACATGTATATACGTAATTCATAATGGAATACTTTGAGTATCACATAGGTTGGGTCCTGACCTAAACCAGCGTAAGATATAACGTTGTTTTCTATGATTAAATTCGTGTCATCGGAAAATTGAAAATATGATGAAATTACGTTTGTACGAGTATTTGTTTATCTGCGGCTAAATCCAAGACTTTAGAGGTGAACATTTCATTTTAAACCGTTTACAAACAGTTTCGACATAGATATGGCAAGAAAACACTAAGATCCAATCTGTTTGGCACTGACATGGAATTAAGATGCAACTTGTATAATGCAAAAGGTTGAACCGACGACAGTCACAGCAGACGACAATTTATAAGGCGAATCAATAAACTTTCACTACTTACCTCGGTGACAATAAGTCTCTTATATTATCCTGTTACGAAAAGTGTCGTCTGCTCCAAGGTTTGTCTGTTGCTTTTAAAATACTTCAATATTTGCTTTTTGTTATACGTGTACGTATTTGATTAAATCAAATTTTCGATGGCAACCGAATGATTCCAAATGAAACATTTAGTTACTCATCTGTAACCAGCCTTGTTCGCAAATACTAAAGGTCCGGTGTATATCACTTAATTGTTAAACCTTTGATTGTGGTACACGCATGTACTGTCCTATGAATACATTGTAGACCCAGATCAGAGTGATCCAAGAGGAGTGAGTCCTCTGGTCAAGGTCTGAACTGTGTGTCGTCCAAAATCCTCTTGCTTTACTACTGAGTGGCCACGATAGTTAAACACCGATGAGCTACTCCACTGTGATAATTTAGTGTCGAAGGTGTAAATTACTGTATGTTAATATTCATTATATTGAACATTATTCCAGAATGGGCGATTTTGGCAAATTCATTTCTGGGGCAGTCGGACTGGCGAATACACTGGGTACCAGCGGTTCTGGCAGTGTGAGTACATGTGTGTCTTAATATTTGTTTTGCTTTTACCTATTTAGGAAGTTGAATGGCGTCTGATCAGGGTCTGCACTGTTTGAATCGAATTATCGAATTGTGCAATATATCATTATAATTAAACATGACAGACAGTATAGACTCTGATTAAAATAGTTTCTATGACGATGATAGTCTACACTGTTTGCATTGGATCTCTCAGACATTATATTAAGTGGGCGCGTTTATCTTTCAATCTCTTTTATCCTCTACGAAAAATTCCACCTCTTCAAATTATTTTACAGGTTGCTCATTCATCTAGCTCGTACTTACTATTTGACAAATGGTTTGTTATTTGGCGTCTCAGTTAGAGGACATTAAAAATGGTTTAGATTATTGGTTTAAACACTATTCAGTGGGACAAACAGTTGAAATCCTCACGGGAAGAGCTTTGAAGGAGGCCTTATATCTGGATGTACACTGTTTGCCTATTAGTATTTTTATGGACAAATGTAGAAATAGGCAATACCTTTCACTAATATAAATGTCTTTTCGCGTCTTTGCAAACTGAGTAGACACGGCGTCCAGGGTCCAAGGTTATACAAACTTATGAGTCTGAGTCTGAGATCATTCTCAGCAAGCTCAGAATCTGACCAAACATTCCCTTATTCGTTGGCTTTTATACAATTCTGTCTGAATATTCATTAAAGTATGAATTCTTGTATAAATTTAAATATTCATGAGGTGAAGGGTCAAGTCTAAACATGAGAATGTTGAGTAGTGTTTTCATGATTTTTTTCGTATATTTAAACAGTTTGATATAGCGGGTCGCAAAATCAGTTGGCAATTCTCGGGTACATTGGCAGGCTTCGAATGGAAGTACATTGGCATCAGCGTGGACTCGAAAACCGGAGAGACTGTGACGGTAATGAAACAGAGCAGGTCTGGGGCAGTGGAGCACTGCATTAGGGACCTCATCCAGAGACTTCAGGCCAAGGGACAGTTCTAATATCTAGCTTTCTGGATAACAGTGGAGGGATGAAGCAAGACAGTATGGGATTTTGCGTGTATGTGTAAAATAACTCTGACAATTTACCAGTGATATTGTACATATTGAAAACGGAGTTCAAATATATTAACCATTTCCATAAATTTGCCTTTCTACGCATTTGCAAACATAGTAGACCCAGATCAGACGGCACCTATTGGAGCCATCTGATTAGGGTCTGCTCTGTTTGCTTATGAAATAATACAGATATCATTCTACAGTTTCTGTTATGGTCAAATATTCATGTGTCGTTATAAAAAATAAAACGTATGGATATTCATCATGTCATTATTTCTTACATAAATATTCATGGAGTAAAAGATTAAAAAGAATATCAATTAGCTTAAGTGTTATAATGGAGCAATTGTCAAGAGAATGTTTGGCTGTCTGAATCCTACATTATTTCATATGTCTACAGAGCAGACCTTGGTCCGATTATTTCTACCGTCTGACCAGCGTCTGACCTGGATCTGCTCTGCCAACTGGATACATTTTAAATTGATAGCAAATATTCAGCTATTACATGTATCATATTTGATAACATTGAACGGGCGAATAGTCCTATGTTTATTGAAATGGTTGTGGATTAACCTTTTCCCTCATACAGGTATAAGCGGATTTGTACGTTTTTGCAAACGAGTAGATCCAGATCAAGCGGCTCCGGTGGGGGATGTCTGATCAGGGTCTGCATCGTTTGCTTTTAGATGTAATATAGATGTGATTCTACAGTTGCTGCCATGATTATGAAAGCCTTTGTTCATCAGTGACCATTAGAAAAAGTCAGTTAATGTATAGTCACGAAGTCTTAACTTGCTTGTATAAATATTCATTAGTGAAAAAGGTTAACCCTTACTTTGCGGGACACGAGTCACTAATGTCATTTGCAAACAGTGTAGACCCAGATGAGAGGGCTCCTCTATGAGCCCTCTCATCAGGGTCTGCAGTGTTTGTCATGTTACACTTTTCTTTAGAAAAATCCTGTTTGGATTTTGGATAGTCCATTTGAAAATTCAGTGTTGTAAGGGTTAAAACATATTTAACTGTAATTTTACATGTATTGATTTGTTTAAATTTCATATCATTCATATTATCATTTGGAAATAAATGATAAAAGTACAAAGACCTTTCTTATTCATTGTTATGTTGTCCCGGATAAAATGAGTTAATGAAGCCAATCGACAGGAGAGGGAAACATATGGAAACATGGAGAAAGATAGAGAGCGGTCTTCTGTACGTCTGTTCTGATTGCAAATGTGTAGAAATGCGTATGTATCCAGTTAAGGATAAAACACATTTAGTCCTATGAAGCATGGCTTCTGTTTTTTACGAAACAAGACGAAGCAATACGATGAAACGGGGTATAGACATACATTTGACAGTTTTAATCCTGTGGGAGCTTTCCACCTAACTGTTGTCCTGTATTAAACAACCTCCTGTAACAATCCAGTTAGAAGTATTACCTTTTTTGAGTTGTTGATTTAGCGAGACTTTACTGTATCTGTCAATATTACGAGGGCTTTAACCCTTACCTCCATAAATACGCATTTCTATTCATTTGTAAACAGAGTAGGCTCAGATCAGACGGCTCTTGTAGGAGCCGTCTTATCTGAGTCTGCTCTGTTTGCTTATCATATAATATAGTTTCTGTCGTTGCCAATACTTCCCGTGTCCATGTGCTATTGTAATAATTAAACTAGTTAATGATGTCATTATTTCTTACCTGAATATTCATGGAGTAAAGGGTTTAAACGAAAACAGAAGAAACAACATTTATCTATTTACGAAATATTAATCTGCAGGTCTTTTACTGCCACGGTCAAATCTGCGATTACGTTGTAAATTGTTTAGACCCAGATTAGATGTTCAGTATCTCGATGTCTCGTCTGGATCCATACCGTTTAACCCATTACCTCATAGGCTATTTTAGAAACACTCTTTTTGAATAAATCTACCGAAAAGGAGCATTAACTAGAGAAAAGGAAAAAAATAGAATTTAGTATTTTGAAACCATTGTGATAAATAGAACATTTGCTACTATATGAGCACATGCTCTATTTATCACAATGGTTTCACATCTAGTGACTTTTACAGAGTCGTAAAAAGTCGTCAATATGAGGGAATGGATTCACACTGTTTAAAAAGGAAGGAATTCAAATAAGAAACTTTAAGCAGATAACACATTTTGCAGACGACAATAAGAGGCATGGAAAGAGTTCAAGTGTACAGCTCATTATTCTTTACAAGTTAATCCGTGATTCCATATTTACACATGTTTACACATTTACGGAGTAGATCCATATCAGGCGTTTTCTGCAGGAGCAGTCTGATCAGGGTCTGTTCTGTTTACTATAAAACATAGGCTACCATACAGTTTCTGTCAAGATGAACATCCCCATTGATCATATTTTTATGACAATAAAACATAAATTGATTAATATTCATATAATCATTATTTCGTACATGAATATTCATGAGGTAAAGGGTTAAATGACTGTCGTCTGAAAACATTTCCACGTGCTACAAATAGTCTCAAGTACAGTAGAAACCCTTTCAACCTGAAATTTACTAAAGAAAAAATAGGTATTTTAAGGCAGGTGACTACTTAACCCTTCGCTTGCTATTCACGTCAATATACCTACCTGTAAATAGTGACGACCCAGATGAGACAGCTCCTGCAGGGTCTGCACTATTTACAAGTTGATTGTGCAATCAGTGCACTCCACAGCTTATATACTTGTGCACAGTGAAAATATATGTAATTATACAACAGGGCATTGGTAAAGAAGGAGAACTGTATTTTAAAATTCAGCAAGAGAATGGTTAATGCAGGGTGAAAGCCATGCAGAAAGATCCTTTTGGGCCAACGTTCAAATTGAAAATTTGACAATCTTCATAATAATGACTGAGCATAAAAAATTATAGAAAATGTGCATTTATCTAGGTACTATCACTTTAACCCTTTACTCCACAAATACTCCTCCCTACGCCTTAGCAAACAGAGTAGACCCAAGTCAGACAGCTCCTGTGCTCATGTGTCATTTTTTTAAAAAAAAACAACTAATTAATATTCATGATGTTATTTTTTCCTTCATGAATATTCATGGAATAAATGGTTAAGATGGACAATTTGAGTTTTGTTCGTGTTTTCAACTTGAAATTGAAACATAAACAAAACGAAATAGGTGACGGTTTTTACTGACGAAATTTTACCTCCCTCCGACAGAGGACACATGATCACGTGGTCTCCCAAATGTATCCTGACAGCGCCGAGCGCGCAAAAGCAGTAACGACACGACACGAGTACTTATATATGCGGCTTGCGCCCTGATTGTTTTTTCCGCATCGTGGGTTTATATGCGTGGGTAACCATACTATTGCCACTGGCCAACTTTGAATAAATTTGAATTGCTTATGTCTACACAGTCAGAAAAAATGCTTAGAAATGTGTCTAAATATATATATTATGCATCACAATTAAGGACAGGCAATTGAGATTTCATTTTGGGAAACTTTCTCAGTAAAACATAGTTAATTCAATATGTTTCAAAATATACATCATTAATTATGTAGATTCGTACTGATTCACAATCCTGTATTTGTATATGTACGGCTATATATGTGCTTTATGCAACTTTATGCCGAATAAATTTATGTTATGTTGTGTTATGTTATATGCAGAATAATTATGTGATCATGGGTTTTCTTAATGCTATTTATATAAATTTAAGAAAACCCAAATTTCGGTGGGTAGAATTCCTTTTCGGTAAAAAGTAGATCTTTAAATCCTCGTAACCGTGGGAAAGTAATGTACCACGACAAATAGTACAGTCTCAGATCAGACGCCGCCTTTTCAAGGCGGCGACGTACCATGCAGGGACTTCTTTTTTGTTTCAAAACTCTATTTTTTATATCTGTGCTTCATTCCTTTGAAATTTGCATCTATTTATCTCATTTCCTTATTTTACCGAATGATTTAACAAAAGTTGTTTGCAGACGACAATTAGAAATTTTGCACCGCAGATATGAGCATTGGAAATTTTGTCAATAGCAAAAGCTGTAGACCATATCTATATTGATTCATTAGCAGACAGAGCAGATCCTGATCAGGCGGCTCCTAGAGATCTCAAATCTGAACCTGGACTTTTATTTATTCCTTCTCGAAAGTTCTAACTTGGTTTCAATTTAAGACAATTCATTTGAGATGGAAAAGGTTAATGAATAAAACCTTTTTACATGTTTAAAATAGACGCAAACTAAAAATATCCAAAAGGAAATTCCAAATCGTCTAGCCAATCAAGATTCGTGGCTTTCGATATCCGACGCATACAAACCACGCATTAACAACGAGCAAGCAACCAGCAACTGTTTGGAACAAGATTAAATAACGTGTTGTTCGTTGTTTTATCTCCTCTTTATCAGGTAGGTGAAAGAGATTTCATTTTATTTGAAACATTTGCTTTTAGAATACTAAGGACATTTGTGTTACTGAAAATGTTATCTTCACTTGTTCTTTCGAGTTTTCCATAAATAAAAACAAACCATATTCTCTCAATATTTCAGCGTTCTATTTAAAGACAGTTTGAAAGATAATTCGACACCAACGGGTATTTGCGACACATTACATTGCTCTAGAGTATCTTACTCATTTACCTGATAGAGACATATTTAACCCTTTAGTCCATAAATACGACTTTCTAAGCATTTGCAAACAGAATAGACCCTGATCAGACGGTTCCTATTGGAGCTGTATGATATAGATATGATTCTACAGCTCATAATATGACCCCATATTCCAGTGCCCATGTCTCATTATTACAATTAATCTCATTAGTATCCCATGATGTTACTTTTTCTTAAATGAATATTTATGGAGTAAAGCACTGATGCCTGGCAAAGAGAGCAGACTCCTATCAGACAGCTCCTATATAGAAAACGTCGATTGGATCTGCTTTCATTGTTTCCTAAATTATTTTACAGTTTCAGCCATGGCCATACGATTCGGGCGACTGTGTGTTTTGTATATATATATATTTTTTATTTTCTGTTTTTTTTTTTGTGTTTTTTTTTTGTTTTTATTTTACATTATTGTTATGTGACGACCAATTGTTCTGTTCTCTGAGGTGTTTCGTGCGCGACTCATAAATTTACTTTTATCCATGTGTTACTATAAACAATAAGCAACTTTAATATATTCATACTTTCATTACTTTTACGCATATATTCACGCGTGTGGCAAAGGGTTAACTAAGTTTTACCTATCAATATTTCTGCGTGTAAACCCTGGTGTCGTTAACCGTTACTGTAAGTATCAGTTAGTCTTGATCTTGATCTAAATCCGCGTGAGATATTACGTAGTCTTTTCGATTATTTTGATTAAGTTGTCATCTCAGAACCGAATATATTTTATGATTGTGTCTTTAATAAGAGTGTGTCTTTTTTATTTGTTTATCGGCGACCATATCTAAACGAATTACAGGTGAACATTTTAAAACGTTTATAAACAGTTACGATCTGACTAGAAAACACCAATATCTGTTTGTCACTGAAATAGTATTAACCCTTTCCTCCATAGGCTATTTCTTAGACCCAACCTCTTTGAACGAGTCTACCGAAAAGGAGAATTAACTAGAGAAAAGGATTTTGTTTAGAATTTTGTGGTTTGAAACCATTGTGATAAATAGAGCATTTGCTCCTATTGGAGCAAATACTCTATTTATCACAATGGTTTCATAAACTGACTTTTACAGAGGCGTAGAAAGGTGTATTTATGGAGGAAAGGGTTAGACACCCCCTCTATTTTGTAAGATCAGACGACTCCTATAGGAATAAGTCGTCTGATCAGTGTCTACTCTGTTTGCTTATGGAATTAAAAAGATCCGACTATGCATACGTTGTCACTGTAATACACTCATGTGTTCGTATGCTGTTATAAAAATAAAATATTCACGGTGTCGTTATTTCTTACATCAATATTCAAAAGACGGTTGGTCACCTGTTAAACCATTCCCTCATAGGTTATTTTTAGACCCAACCTCCTTAAATAATCTGCCAAAATGAGAGCAATAACTAGAATAAAGGAAACTTTTAGAAGTGTGTAGTATTGAAACCATTGTGATAAATAGAGCATTTGTTCCTATGGAGCAAAGGCTCTATTTACATTTTGTATCACAATGGTTTCAAGAACTGACTAATACGGAGGCGTAGAAATGCGTATTTATGGAGGAAAAGGTTAAATGCGTCTAAATTCTTCTTTACTAAAAGTTTGGTGTTGACTGGATTTACTGTATAGTTTTAGATTTTAACTCATTGAATACGGGACCCGCATGCATTGTCCGTTGCGAACAGTGTAGACTCAGATTAGAGCGATCCCTGATCAGGGTATACATTGTTTGTCATTCGAAACCCTCCAGCAACTTTAAGTCAGAGCAACACATATTGTATTGAGGTTCATACTCAAATAGTATAATCGTCATTTGTCCACCAAACCCATTGTTGTGTTAACTCTTAAAATTGTCTCTTCGAGACGGTTCTAAAGAATGGTCAAAACACAAGGTTTTAATTTACACATCTTATCTGGACATCTGTTTAAGCCTTTCGTACTGAGTATAGTCTATAAAAACTGATGGGTCATTCCACTCTTAAAATGGGAAATCACTGCGCGTTTATATTTATTATTCCAGAATGGGCGATTTTGGCAAATTCGTTCCCAACCTTGAGAGGGTGAGTGCATGTGTGTTGTATTTTTGTTTTTGTAGTTTTTGTTTAGTTTTTATCTCTTGGAGAATTGATTGGTATCTGACCAGGGTCTACACTGTTTGAAACTAATCGAATTATGCAATATACCATTAGCATTGTTAGATTGATAGTAGTGCACAAGTTACCGGCAGGATATTATTTTGAAATATATTGGCTTCCAATAGCCGAAAGAATTACGAAGTTATCATTTAAATTGTAAGAGTTACAGTCCTATTTGTACTTGTGGTACACGGATATTCGTTCTTCCAGTTGGAACCCTTGTTATTATAATATATATATAGACTCCTGTGAGGCGAAACATACCCCTGTGGTCTTACTGACCTATTGGTGCATTTATTTTTAACCTTTTACTCCATAAATATGCATTCTATACCTGAGTAGACACAGATTGATTTTAAAGTTTCTGCCATGGCCAAAACGCCATGTGTACATGTGCCATAGCAAGTACATGTATCAATCTATCATCTATGATGTCATTATTTTTTTTAAAATTAACCCTTCGCTGGCTATTCACGTCAATATACCTACCTGTAAATAATGAAGACCCAGACAGGAGCTGTCTCATTAGGGTCTGCGCTATTTACAAGTTGATTGTGCAACCAGTGCACCCCACAGCAGTGATTGCACAGCGAAATACGTGTACACAGTGAAGATATATGTAATTATACAACAGGGCATGGGTAAAGAAGGAGACATGTATTTTAAAATTCAGCAAGAGAAGGGTTAATGGAGTGATGGGTTAAACGACTAATGGTTCAGTTCAGCTAAAGGACTTGAATCTTAACATGTTTGGTATATATTTTATGGTTGGACCCGTTCACCGCCAATGTCGCACATAAATGCACCACGAAAAATAGTGCAGTCCCACATCAGACGCCGACTTGAAAGGCGGCGTCTGATCAGGGACTTCACTTTTTGTCTCAATCTCTTTCTAAATATGTGCTTTATTCCTTTGAGATTTGCATATATTTATCTCATTTCCTTATTGTACCGAATGATTTAACAAAAACTGGATAGTAAACGACAATTAGAAATTTGGTGCCGAAAGGGTTAAACACTTTGCAATGGGGCAAACATTGAAACCCTCTATTGAAGGCTCTTGAAGGAGTCCCAATGATCTGGATTTACACTGTTTGCCTAGTTCCATTTTAAGGACAGATGTAGAAATAAACTAAATTTTTCCTATTAAGATACAAAAAAGAGTCTAATCGGATGACTCTTACTAGAGACTTTCGATCTGTGTTTACTCTGTTTGCAAACACGTGAGAATGCGACATAGATCTGGTTCTCCAGTTATCGCCATGACCATACATTTCTTTGTTAACTGGTAACGGTAAAGTTCAGTCAATGAATATTTATGAACGTTTGAATTCTTGTATAAATATTCATGAGGTGAAGGGTCAAGTCTAAACATGAGAGTGTTAAGTAGTATTTTTATCATTGTTCTGTATATTTAAACAGTTTGAGATATAGTCAAACAACTAGGTCTGACGTGTCAAAGGTCAGCCGAGTCCATTTTTTAGGGAGATCAGCATTCCGCATGTTCTCGGGCCATTTTTTAAACAGACGAGTTTAGTATATAAGATAAAATTGAAGGCGGTATTGTTGTCAGCAGTTTAGCGCAGTGGGTAAAGTCTAGGTACGCAGAAGACATTGCGAGAGTAGTTTTTTTAATTGAGCGTGGGTTCGAATCCCGTCGAAAACCTTACTTTATTTTTAATTTTTAATGAATAGTAGAGTATTATTTTATGTCATATTGTATAATTGTAATGGCCATTTATGCACATGGTCGTCTATGTTAGGGAAGGGTGTCTTTGTTTGAGTTCGAGTCCTATATTAGCCATATTTTCAATAATAAATCCATGCTAAAATATGAATATCAATATAAGTTTTAGCAAATGTCTTGTACAAGTGGCTTCTTAATGCACAACAAAACTAATGCTCTTAAGGGGACCTTCCTTAATATTGTTAGCAAAAAAATATTTTAGGTTGATGCGAGACTCGAACCTGCGCCAAATAAAATGTTCGTCGATCATATTTTTCTTTATGGTCCTAAGTATACGTCTTTTATCCAGTCACCAGGCTTCTCTAGTGACATAATAAAGGGGGTGCAAATAAACTTAGGTTTATTAGGTTACTTCCGGTAGTGGAAGGTTTATTAGGTTAGTAGATAGGCGTAATGATTCTATAACCATGGAACTATTTTAGTTTTCTGTAAATATTCATAAACATGTTGATGGAATAGATTTAACAGATCTATTTGGTCACCAGAAGAATTATTCAAATGAGAAAAAATAAAAATAATTGGCTACAGCTGGATTCGAACCCGCGCCTGATCCTACAAAAACTAATTCTAATCTCTCTTAGAGACGACGCCTTTACCGATTACGCCACTGAGGCCACATACAAAATAACGTTGATTTATCACTTTTATTAATTTAATCCCCCGCTGGCAAAACCCGTTTTTGATAAAAATCAAACCTGGAAGCAAAGATTGACTGATAAATAGTAAATGTTTTCTTTTCACTCTCATGATTCTTTGATTGATAAACTCTTACAGGGGCGGTGATAGTCATAAACCTAAATATAGCCTGTTCAGTTCCATCGATTTCTGAGTGACGTTAGGTAGAATCTAAAAATAGAAACCGAGACTACGTAACTCGAATTTGACCAAAGAATATAGATCATGTCTGTTTGAAATAACTTATCGACCCTCGATTCAAATCATCTTATTTTTCAAATTCATCCACGTTTCCCTTCTAGTAATACAAGTATCGAAACTATATTCCTCTGCGGTAGCTCATTAGATTTATTTACGTCTAAATGGAAGTGAAAAGGGAGGGATCCGTTGATCGAAAAACTGCATTTTCAATGTAAATTATTTCAAGAGTGTTATGAGTCTATAAAAAAGACATTTAACTATATTGACTGGATAAATCGAATAATAGGTTAGTGCCGTAGATGGGACGCCTTTATCCGACTCGGAGAGAAAACAGTTGAGGCTCGGCAAGCCTCGCCTCAACGTTTTCTCCCCTCGTCGGATAAAGCGTCCCATCTACGGCACTAACCTATTATTCTCTATATCCACTACGCTATATTCTCAGATAACTAATGCGCTTATTCTTTATACCTATAACTAAACATTTTCTTTTATAAATGGCACGTGGATATCCGAAATGCTGATCTCCCTTAAAAATGGACTCGGCGAACCCGTGACCCGTCAGACCTAGTTGTTTGACTATAGCGGGTCACACAATCAGCTGGCAATTCAAGGGCGTATTTGTGGGTTTCGAATGGATGTACATTGGCACCAGCATGGACTCGAAACCCGGAGAGACTGTGACGGTACTGAAACATAGCAGGTCTGGGGCAGTGGAGCACTGCATTAGGGACCTCATCCAGAAACTACAGGCCAAGGGACATGTCTAATTTCTATCGTTCTGGACAATTTCTGTAGTAAAGGGTTGAAATAAGACAGTATGTGATTTTTGCGTGTATGTGTAAAATACATGTAACTCTGACAATTTACCAATGATAGTATACATGATAAATGCAGAATTCAAATATATTCATAGCAATATCATAACATGTGATTTAAGAGAATAGAAAGAGTAATGATAGAAATGGTTGGAGTGTTCAACCTGATAGTACAGTTATTATTTGGACAACTAGTTAAAGATAACATGCACATTTTGGAAATATAACCTATAGACTCACTATTTTAAGTAGTTTTGTTATATTACTCTGAAACTAAAGTTGGTACGCATTAACCCGTTCGCTTATATTGACGCCTCTTTAAAGTCACTTGTTCAAAACATTGTTACGAATAGAGCATTTACTCCGAAGCAGCAAATGCTCTATTCATAACAATGGTTTGAAACCCACACAATTCTAACTTTCAAAAAGGCTTCTGCATCAGTGAACGGATGGAAAAATGCAGGTTTAAGTTATGAAGTAGACTCATTCGGGAGCTGCATGCATAACTTGCATGCTGCATTAACCCTTTACCTTTTCAATATTCATGTAAGAAATAATAGCATCATGCATATTGATTAGCTGAATTTGGTATAATGTAAATTTTTAAAGGGGACCTTTTACTTTGATACAATCTATGAAATCAGACCTATATCTGTAGCATATCATAAAAACAGAGCAGACCCTGATCAGACAGCTCCTATAGGAGCCGCCTGATCTGGGTCTACTCTGTTTGTAAATGCGTGAAAAGCGTTTATATGAATAAAGGGTTAAGCAAAAGTGTTAAGTGAAATTACAACTACAGTATCCCCTCTAAAGCCACCACTTGATATTTTCAAAAGCAGGTGGTTGTCCAATGCAGGACGAAAGTAATACCGAAAGCGCATGTAGGAGTTGCATAACGTTCGGCCTGCATTAAGCTACCATCTGACTGTTAAGACCCAAAACTTTTTTGGTCTTCTTTTCAACTTCAAATTGAAAGAAAAATAAATACTGATGAAACTTTACCTTCGACAAATGCTCACGTGGTCTCCTACATGTATACTGAAAGCGCGCGAAAGAGCTGCTGTATATCTATAGATAAATCACGAATAAGCCGTCATAGTTTAGCAGCTTAGGTGCTGTTTGTTTTTCTGCATTGTGAGTTTATATATGCAGCAAATGTGATCTTGGGTTTTATTAGTGTTATTTATACAAATTTAAGAAAACCCAAATTTAAATATGCCGTGATTGGGTCATACATTTTTGCGGGTAGAAATCTTTTTTGGTAAAAAGCAGATGTTTATGTCCTTGTAACCGTGAGAAAAGTTTAACATAATGATTTCACGAATACCAACCCTTTCCATATAAACACTTTATACACCTTTACAAACAGAGTAGACATCTGTTTTCTTACGAGATTATAATAGACCTGACTCCACAGTTTCTGCCAATACCAAACACTCCTCTGTACATATGTCATTATAAAAACTCAGCTAATAAATATTCATGGTGTCGTTAGATTTACTAGAATATTCAACAGGAAACTAGTTAATTAGATTAATATCCATAATGATATATAAACACAGGAATCTTTAGCCATGGTAGACATTGTAGAGTAAGACCTACATGCAAATGGTCATCCATAAGCGGGCTCCTACAGGCGCCTTCTGATATGGGTCTACTTTGTTTGAAAATGCGCTAATAGGCCTTTCTATGCAGTAAACGGTTTAAACTAAATACTTTACTTTAAATGTTTTTATATATATTATATATCGCATATTGGACAACATGTACACTGCTTCAGGTTTAAACTAGATACTTTACTCAAAAATATTAATGCAAGAAATAATGACATAAAGAATATTGATAAGATTAAATTTTAAAATGGCGCATTGATAATGGGATTTTGTTTTGCATTATAGCAGAAATTGTAGAATCAATTTTGTATTATTTCATAAGCAAACAGAGGAAATCCTGATCAGCCGTCTGATCTGCATCTTCTCTGTTTGCAAAGACGTATTTAAGTTTAAAACTGTTAACATGCTTTCTCCTTTTCAAAATATAAATTAAGTACATGTATGCCACTTCTTTCCCTTGAAAAAGTTCAACCATTCGTCAAGCGGAATGGATAACAAGATTCAACCTTAATGGACGTCTCGGATGGATCCAAACTTGTTGCATCCCATGTGAACCATTTCATGTCATAAAGAAAAAGGGAGAAAACAGTGTACACCTAGATCAGTGCCTCCTGGAGGAACCCTATTGTCAGGGAATGCACCAAATACTTCAGAAAAGATAGCTATTGCCTATTAACCATTCACTTGATAAATCCACATTTTCTACGTTATTTCAAACCGAGTAGACCCAGATCAGACGGTTTCTATTGATCAGACGGTCCTACATTGTTTGTCATGCCCAAATATTCATGTGGTCACGAGCCTCTGTATAAAATATTCTATTTAATTTCCATGGTGTCATTATTTCTTACATGAATATTCATGGAGTAAAATGTGAAATAATGTAGATTGGATCGACAATCTCTGTCATGATAACAAAATCAGTGTACGTCATGTATTAGTAAACAATGAGTTCTCATACAATCATTACTTCCATGTCCTATGCAATATATGCCACCTGCTTCAATGTTCGTTTGTTTAATATTCTCCTAACTTTTTAACACATTACGTCATAGGTTTTTTTGTTTAGATACAACCTCTTTCAATAAATCTACCGAAAAGGAACACTAACTAGAGAAAAGGAAACTTTTAGAATTGTGTAGTTTGAAACCATTGTGATAAATAGAGCATTTGCTCCTATATGACTTCGATGAACTTTCTTGAAACACTTGATCCGAAACAAAATACCATTAATATAACATACAACTTTGTGACATCAATATTTAAATTAATATAAACAAAACATGTATAAATACATATATAAATGAGAACAATGCTGTTTCCTATCTCGTGACATCTATGTACAGGTTGTATGTGGATAAGTTTGTTAATTATCAGTTTTGCTGTACTGAAGTATTAGTTTCATCAAATTGTAAAAATAATGCAACAGATTACAGTAAATCTGTAAAAAGTGGCGATTGGATACAGTATATGCGGGACTGGATGTCGACAAATTACTATATATACGGCTGAGAGTGTCATCAGGTTACAGTATATACGGGCGAGAGTGGCGACAAGTAACAGTATATACAGCTCAGTTTGCCGACAAGTTACATTCTGTACGGATGTGAGTGCCGACAAGTTACAGTATATACGGATCAGAGTACCGACATGTTACAATATATACGTATATATGGGTCAGAGTGACGACAGGTTACAGTATATACGGGTCTGAGTGCCGATAGGTTACAGTAAATATGGGTCAGAGTGCCGACAGATTATAGTATATATGGGTCAGAGTGCCAGGTTACAGTATATACGGGTCAGAGTGCCGATAGGTTACAGTAAATACGGGTCAGAGTGCCGATAGGTTACAGTATATACGGGTCAGGGTGCCGATAGGTTACAGTATATACGAGTCAGAGTGCCGACAGGTTACAGTATATACGGGTGTGAGTGTCGATAGGTTGCAGTGAATACGGGTCAGCGTGCCGACGGGTTACAGTATATTCGGGTCAGCGTGCCGACAGGTTCAAATATATACGGGTCAGAGTGCGAGTAGGTTACAATATATACGTATATACTGATCAGAGAGCCGACAGGTTACAGTATATACGGGTCTAAGTGCCGATAGGTTACAGTATATACGGATCAGAGTGCCGACATGTTACAGTATAAACGGGTCAGAGTGTCGACGGGTTACAATATATACGGGCGAAAGTGCCGAAACGTTACAGTATACACGGGTCAGAGTGCCGATATGTTACAATATATATGTATATATGGGTCAAAGTGCCGACAATAGGGGGAAGATGGAAGTACCGCCTTGGAACGGTCAGTGACAAAAGTCACTGGGGGTTAAACAGGTTTATGGGCGCCCAACCTCACACTTATTCCATCCCCACCCTAAAAGACAAACAGTGTAAATAAAACGTATCCCCTCTCCGACTAATCTACAACAACCGCGAAGGCAAATACAGTGGTAAAGTGCATGTATAACGAAAACATTTAAGTGAACAAACTATATCCACATATCGCTAGTGTACTTAATGATTGAGCTGCAAACAGAGTAACTGTAGAAAAGTAATAAAGGGTACGACAAAAACGAAATAGTACAGATATCCGACGTTCTCCTTTCATTTCTGGATTTAAGAGGTCGCCTTCATAGAGTACTAAACCTTTCTTGTCGGCGTACATGCAAAGAGGCCAGCGTGATTGCCAACTGTAAAAGGGTTTACAACCAAGCATGCAGTATGTTGTAGTACTACAGGATCATATCATTTTTTAATGAATTTTGTAACATATTTGATGAACAAAGTGAGAAAATGCGTATGTCCAATAATTTTACGAAGTTTGTAAATCACATCACCATAAAATTTAGGATGTGAAATACCGTGTCGCAGAAGCGCCTTGAGATTACATTGGAACTTGCCAATAAGCGAGAGATTTCGGTAGTAAAATTTAGAGAAAGTTTTTCTCAGTTTACGGTATCTATATCCTTGCTTAAGCAGTTTTTCAGTTAAAATGAGATTTCGACTGTTCAAATCGTCAATAGATGAACAAGCTCTAGCAAAACGAATAAGTTGAGATATATAAACCCCGTAAGATGGAGCACGGGGAACATCCCCGTCAAGATGAGGAAAATTTACAATATTAAAATCAAAATCATCTCTTTTGTCATATATTTTAGAAGAAATCATTCCATTATCAATTTTAAGGTCTAGATCAAGAAACGCTGCATAATTGTCGGACGGGTTAGCTTTATTCAATTTGAGTTCTTTAGGATAAATTGTAGGAATCAGAGAATCAAAGAAAGGGTTATCTAAGTTAAAAATATCATCAAAATAATCGACAAGTTTCATTGAAGGCTTTTATAACATCTTCTTGTGATTGAGGATTCAAACGCAACATAAAATCTCTCTCACAGCAGTAAAAAAACAAATCTGCGACAAGTGGTGCACAATTCATATCCATAGGAATACCAATTACCTGACGGTATATAGCATTCCCATAACGTACAAATATGTTATCCAAAAGAAAGGTAAGTGATTCGCAAACTTCTGAGCAAGTCCAATTGGTGTAATATTTCATTTGCTCGTCAGTAAAGAAAGCTTTTTCAGCAGTTCCTTCCAAGAATGATGTTTTCCCGGGCAAATACTTTCTGGATTAAGTTTATGAGCTTATCCTTAATTAAAATATGAGGAAGAGTTGTGTAGAGAGTAGAAAAATCGTACGTGCTTACAGTGGATGCAATATACCTTTTGTTCTTAAGTTTGTTTAAGATTTCTGAAGAGTTCTTAATAGACCAGAAGATATTTATTCCAGAATTTTCATGTCTTTTCACAGTAGGATTTTACATGTTCCTTTATCTTCGTTAAACAAGAAGTCAAAAGTATAGACAATTTAGTAGTTGTACATGAACTAGAATTTGCAATGAAACGCGCCTTATATGGTTTTATGCAGTTTTGGCAACCAATACATTGTAGGAAGTTTATGTTGTGTAATTTTAATATCGGTTCCAAGTTGTTCACACTTTTGACATGGTCTGAAACGATGGTCTTTTCGTCAGTAGTAACTGAAATGCATGACTTGGTATTAATAATTTCCTGCTTCAAGACATCGATATAATGTAACCGTCAAATAATAATCACATTATTCGATGCCTTATCAGAAGGAACAATAATTTCCTGCTTCAGGACATCGATATAATGTAACCGTCAAATAATAATCACATTATTCGATGCCTTATCAGCAGGAACAATAATTTCCTGCTTCAAGACATCGATATAATGTAACCGTCAAATAATAATCACATTATTCGATGCCTTATCAGAAGGATCAATAATTTCCTGCTTCAAGACATCGATATAATGTAACCGTCAAATAATAATCACATTATTCGATGCCTTATCAGCAGGAACACTAATTTCCTGCTTCAAGACATCGATATAATGTAACCGTCAAATAATAATCACATTATTCGATGCCTTATCAGTTAACTTTGACCAACGTTGGATAAGAGTATTAGAAAATTGTTTATCATCTTAATGATGTAAAGGAAAACTGTATATAGACAATGTAAGAGTGCAACGCGCTAATTAAGTATTGATTAGTATCCTTTATCAGAACAATAATTAGTTTTCATACGGGTCTTCGCATTAAAGGAGATTAAGAATAAGCTTCCGTTATGAGGCGATACAATTCAGTACCCCTAGGATGTTTGCCCCATGAACTTGCTCCATTTTGTTCGCCTGTCTTTCTTTATATATGATAGGAATTTAGATAGAATGAATAACTAAACTTATATTGACTTCACCCTTTTAGAAAGGATTCCGCCTTTATGTAAAAATGAACCCTTTTAAAGATTAGACCCATAGCTGGAAAGAATATAGATCGTTTGGTTTGGAAGGTTTAACCTATGGGTTGGGCTGATAAAGGGTCTTGCTTAAGTTTATAGTGAAGAGAAAGTATGATCATTTGTATTAGAGTAAGTGTCTAAGGTATAAAAAATTATAGTTTTCGAGACTTACCTTATAATGAATTCGGTACTACGATGCTAACGTAAGTTCCTAAATCCAGAAAATCACAGTACAAGAGATACTAAATCCAGGCTGTTGGAATTAGCCTCTTATATACATCAGACATAGATCTCGAGTGGTACGGACACTTGAACGTTCTTACGTCGACGTTCTCACCACGTACGTGTAAGTCGGTAATTGACTACGTTTCGAAATAACCGTCACGTTGGAGTGTTTGCGCCACTCAACCAAAAAATGTTCACGCCTGATTCACGGTAACGTGATAAAATGAGGTATGTGGTGCTCTGCGATTGGTTCTAACGTCGACTGTTTTAAGTAGCGTCTTAATGAGGGGATAGGTTTTAGGATTTGTCACGGAAAGTTTTTGTGATTCAAGATCGCGTGATCGTATGACTCACGTTGGCGTGATCGTATGACTGGCTTTTACGTGACCCTTAGTATGACTCAACGTCACCCTACGTTAATGACGTCACTTACCTGCTCTTAAAATTGCGTCTGTTGCTTTATGTGAAAACTATTGATTCTTTTGATTAATGAAACAAAATGTAATAGTTGTTTTTGTTGTTGTTTGTTTGTGTCATTCATTTTAAGGTTAATTCCAACGGGGTTTACATTGTTGACGATGTAAATTAAAGAGTGTGTAAAAAGAGAATTAGAAAACGGGATATTCTTTATCTTGGAAAGTAGGGCTGATCCGTTGCCGCACAGGACGAATCTATTTGAACTAATCCGTGTACGGCTGTCATTAAGAGGTTAAAGGGGGCATGTCCTGTTTGAAGGATAAAAGGTCATTGAACGGAGATTCGGTGAGTAGGATATAAACTTACTTGGATAGCGTTTGTCTAAAAACTAGTATCTAAATATTTCATCGTAGAAATAGTATAACCGTGTCGAAGATAATGTTTATAGATATTAGATTAGTCATTAGTCTGATAAATAATGATGAAAAGTAAATAGAACGCTAGTATAATCGATGATAAAAACAACGTATTAACATACTTAAGGCCAATGGTAAACTGTAAAAACAAAGTGACAGAGTAAATCGCTGGTTAAGGGTTTGTCAATGACTGCTTTTCGGGCGCTTAATACGGACCCTTGTAAGTTGTAAAGACAGATTCAAAGTTATCTGGCCGTCGTTTATATCTCGCGTAGTGAGTTAAAATTTAAGAAATGATGCTTATACATTTTTTCACTATATGTGTGGGCACTGATTTTAAACTAAAATAGATTAGCTTTACCTTTTAGTCTATGGAGTAATAACATATTTGGTACAGTAAGTGAAGATCCTGTTTCCATTTTATGGTAAACAGTGTGAGAGGATTATAACCCTGAATATCTTTTTGTTTGTTAAAATGTCTTTAGCTAAACATGCTTTGAATATAGTTCAAATAGAAGAGTCAATAACTTACTTGCTTCCTCTTTAGAAAGAATGTTAGACTTTATGTAAAAAAAACATCATAAACCTATTAATGATGAAGTTCGACCCTTGGAAGTAATATACAGATTTGCGTTTGTAAAAGGTTTAGATATAGTCGGATCATTTATGTTAGAGTACGTGTTTAGGGTAAGAGTGTATATAAAGCTTACCTTACAATAAATTCCGTACTGTGATGTTTACGTAACGTCTTAAATCCAGAAAATCACTAGAGATCCAAAATCCACGCTGTTAGAGTTAGCCTCTTATATACAACAGACGACGATCTCGAGTGGTATGGACAGTTGAACGTACTTACGTCGACGTTCTCATCACGTACGTGCAGACCTGTCAGTGATTGGTTACGTTTCGTAATAACCGTCATGTTGGAGTGTGTGTGTCACTCAACTTAAAGGAAGTTAACGTCTGATTCACGGTAGTGTGGTCAAATGAGATACGTGGTGCTCTGCGATTGGTTCTAACGTCGATTGGTTTAAGTCTCGTCTTAATGAGGGGATATTTTTATGATTTGTCACGGGAAAGTTTTTATGACTCAGGCTTGCGTGACTTCGATGACTCAGTGCAGCGTGACCCCGATGACTCAGGTGCCGCGTGATGACTCAGGTGATGACTCGCGTGATGACGTGGAGACGCGGTGACGTCACAGGGGGCGGGGCTTGTCACCTGTCAATCAATGGCTCCAAAATGGCGGAACTGTAGTCAGAAAGCTCCCACATAAGCCGTCTGATCTGGGTCTTCTCTGTTTGCAAAGGCGTGGAGAGTAAAGGTTAAATAATATGGGAGGTTTACTATACACGATTTATGATATAGTCAAACAACTAGGTCTGATGTGTCAATGGTCAGCCGAGTCCATTTTTAGGGAGAGCAGCATTCCGCATGTTCTCTGACCATTTTTAAACAACCGAATTTAGTATGTTAGATAAAAATGAAGGCAACATTGTTGTCAGCTGTTTAGCGCAGTAGGTAAAGTCTAGGTAAGCACACGGCATTGCGATAGGAGTCTTTTTTTATATTAAACGCGGGTTGGAATCCCGCGTCGACCTTAAAAACTTTTTCTTTTTAAAAAATCTTGAATGAATAGTAAAGCATTATTTTATTTCACACTGTATAATTATGCTGACCATTTAATACACATGTTCGTTAATGTACTACTCACCCTGACGACACTGAACGGACATTTTGGACATCATGCATTACTATAGATGAAATAATTTAACCCTTTCCTTCATATAAACGTGTTTTCACGCATTTGCAAACAGAGTAGACCCAGATCAGACGGCTCCTAGAGGAGCCGTCTGATCAGGGTCTACTCTGTTTGCTATTAGAATTTGATAGATCTGTTTCTTTACTTTCTAAAATGTCTGCAATGTTCCACCTTCAAGAATTCTTTTTAACAATTTTATTAATGAATATTCAGTAGGTACTGGAAATTGGCCTAAATATAAAACAGGGAAAGGGTTAAAACTGCATAATAGACTTGACATCGGACACTGCTGATAATGAAGTTGACGTACCCGAGACGGACGCTACCAGTGGGGAAGGAAAATTAATTGCAATGAAATGAAATGTTTTGCAGTACAACACCTATGAACCGATGACCCAGTAAGGACTTGTTCAAGATTGACGTGTTGTGAGCCCTTTAGCCAGGTGGCTGGTTAATGCTGTTAAGGGAGCTTTCTGCATTACTTTTTAGCTCGTCTGTTTCGAAGAAATCACGAGCTCCTTCGTCCGCGTCGTCGTTGTCGTCGTCCGAAATATTAACATTGACCACAACTTCTTCAATATTTCATTTACAACCTTCATTTTTGGTATGCATGTTCATCTTGACAAGGCCTATCCACACATACCAAAATGATAACAGACGAGCGTTGGCACTCGCTTGCGGTGCTCTTATTTTTCTTTAAATTATGCTACCGTCTGCCTTAAAGGCCAACAATGACTCATTTTTTCGGCTCCCAGTTTAGAGATGTTTCATGGTAAATATATAACAATAAAATATGCTGGTCGAAATGGAATTGGAAATAAAAGAATACAACCCCTGATAACAAAACAAAAGGGTAAACATTAATCAAAATATAATTCTAAGTAATTACAGAATCCTTAATAATTTTTAGCGAAAAAAAAGTTTGATGTTGATGCGAGACTCGAACCCGCGCTTAATAAAATGTTCCCCTTTCATATACTTCCTCATGGCCCGACGACTTATCCACTACGCTATGTTTCCGGTAAATAATCCGCTTATTGTTTGTACCTATAACTAAATATTTCCTTCCATGACACGTGATAACCGATATGCCGATCTCCCTTATAAATGGACTCGGCCAACCCGTGACCCGTCAGACCTAGTTGTTTGACTATATCAATTATTGTATACTCGGTAAACATTTGATGAACACTTAATGACTTGTAATGCTTGAACTATGACATACTTATACTTGTTTAATTATCTTCTCATAGAGCCCTATGCTTGGGGTAAAATCGAAAGTAGAAGTATATTTTCCTAGAATGGATTACCACTTGGAACACCTCAGCTAGACCTCGCCTATATTCCGAACTCTGACGAAATACGGCGAGTAGTTACAACTGCTTGAGACACGTGATGGGTAATTCAGTGAATAACTGGTCATAAAGAGAAGCTACGTAACTAGAACGCGACGAAAGTTGAACGAGAGTGTAGCTTCAGTACACAATCTTGATTTTACCGACAATAAAGGTAAGCTACGTAAATGTATGTTGCTAATAAGAGAGAAGTGTCTCGTCTATATTTTCTACCTATGTTTAACCCTTTGCCTCATATAAACGTTTTTTTTCACGCATATGCAAACAGAGCAGATCCAGACCAGACGGCTCTTATCACATGGGGCCATTTCGTGGGTTTACATGGTCTAAAATGTAAAACATGATTGGGTCGATTTAGTATTACTATATTACACTAAATCGACCCAATCATTTTTTAACCTTTCAGACCATGTAGACCCACGAAATGGCCCCCTGTGGCTCTTATAAGGAGCTGTCTGATCAGAGTCTGCTCTATTTGCTTATGGTATGATATAGATCGGAGTCTGCTGTTCCTGTCACAGCAAAAATGGCCCGTGTTCATTTGCCATTATATAGAAACTCTAATTACATGTATATTCAACAGAGAACGTGTTAACTTAACCCATTCCCACTTAAGCTATTTTTAGACCTAACCTCTTTGATTAAATCTACCAAAAAAGGTGCATTAACTAGAGAAAAGGAAATTTTCAGGATTGTGTAGTTTTGAAACCATTGTGATAAATAGAGCATTTGCTCCACAGGAGCAAATGCTCTATTTATCACAATGGTTTCATAAAGTGACTTTTACAGAAGCGTCAAAAGGCGTCAATATGCGGGAATGGGTTAATAACCGTTTGACCTGTTAAACCAGTAGGCATCGGCTGTGAAACATATTCATATTTACTCATTAAGTGGCTAGTATCCGTTTTCTCCATGAATATATAACATCAAGGGTATCAAACTTGTAGATTATTTGTTATAACAGCACATGGGTACAGAAAGTGTTGGCTCTGGTAGAAACTGAAAAGAACCATACATTTATTATATCATAAGCAAACAGAGTAGATCCTGATCAGACGGACTCTACAGGTGTCGTCTGATATGGGTTTATCCTGTTTGCAAAGGCGTAGAAAAGCGTATTTATTGAGTAAAGGGCTATAGAGAAAGTACACTGCATAGTATCATGGCCTACATTATACTCTGACAGCGATAAATGTGTGTTTGGTAAACATGGCCTGGTTTAGTCGATAAATAAAGACTATACTCTGACAGCGATAAATGTGTGTTTGGTAAACATGGCCTGGGTTAGTCGATAAATAAAGATTACTGTTGCACGATTTTTGAAGGAATTCAAAAAGTACTTGTAAAGTCTTGAATACAGTTGAACCTTTCTTAACCCTTCTCTTGCTGAATTTTAAAATACATGTCTCCTTCTGTACCCACGCCCTGTTGTGTCATTACATATATCTTCACTGTGTACAAGTATTTCGCTGTGCAATCATTGCTGTGGAGTGCACTGGTTGCACAATCAACTTATAAATAGCGCAGACCCTGATGAGACAGCTCCTGCAGGAGTTGTCTCATCTGGGTCTTCACTATTTACAGGTAGGTATAATGACGTGAATAGCAAACGAAGGGTTGAGCGGACATTCATTTATTGAACATTCGAATCATGCAAACAGGCGGTGACTTAATGCAGAGCAAAAGTAATTCAAAAAGCTCCTACAGGAGCTTTCAGTATTACGTTTGACCTGCATTAAGCTACCAGCTGGCGTACATACCTACACTTAGACTATCGACTAATGCCCTTTGACTGCTCATGAACAGACTCAGTAAACCTGAATCTGTAATTTTCTCTTTTTGCATTGCTGCTTTTGCTTTCTTATTTTGATGTCCGCTTAAGACAGGTTCTACTGTATTCAGATGTTTTATCACACCCCTGAAGCGGTTCATTCCAGTATTTTACGCGTTCAGAATTATCTCTGTCTATTCATAGCACCACACAGATTACGAAATAAGTTAAGTGTATAATATTGGAATACACATAATTTTATATGTATCATTTTCAGTTTTGTTTACACGTTATCGTGAGATGTATAAAATAATTCATTGGTGTATTTAGGTATGTGAATAGAGCGAGGGGATGTGTTCACCTGTATGTTGAAGTACACGAGCACTTAAAATTAGTATATTAATAAATTACAACATTAACATATATTTTACCAGCTGAAATTTGACATAAGAACGCGGGAATTTTTAACATGACAGACGCTATGTAATTATATCTTTATTATCCCGTAAGTAAACAGGACATATCTTAGATCAGACTGTGCCTTCATAAGCTGTCTGATCTGGGTCTATTGGGGTTGCAACGGCGTCAAAAAGGCATATTTATGGAGCATCTGGTTAACGTTCATGGTATTTAAACAGGGCTGTAGATAATCTCCTAATTATTCTCAGCATGGTTCCCCGAAACGCGTCTGATGGGTACAACCAACGCGGGGTTTGGCTGAGAAAAATATATATTGTTTAACCGAGATTTGCTAAAAACGACCTTTATCCACATTTTTGTTGAAGTTTCTGATGAGAGATAAATTTTGATTTCAACACTTTCTTTACAGTTGCATTTAACCATTTACCTCAGGTGTTTAACCATTTACCTCAGCCATTTACCTCAAATGTTTAACCATTTACCTCAGGTGTTTAACCATTTACCTAAAATATTTAGCCATTTACCTCTGATGTTCAACCATTTATTTCATAGATTAGTCATGTCTGTTTGGCGAGGGTCTGCCCTGTTTGCAAAAAAATGAAAATAATACTGACTTCATTCTTTAGTGTCTGGCATTTCCTGTGTTCATATGACATTATAAATGTTACGCTAATTTATATTCAATCATGCATTATATCTTGCATGAAAATTAACGGAGTAAAGGGTAAACCTTGTGTATGATCAACTTCTATACCAATCGTTTGAGAATTAAGAAGTAAAATGCCTGTCTACACAAAAAAAAAATAAAGCCAAACCTGTCTTAAGGGGCCATCAAAAAGAGGTCTGATAACGGGTATGTAAGACAGGTGGTGGTTAAATGCAGGGCATGGTAATGCAACCAGCTTCTACAGGAGCTTTCTGCATTACTGTCGCCCTGTATTTCTGTTTAATAAATATCTAAATGTCCTCTTAGGACAGGTTTTTATTGTATGCTAGTACAGTGTACACTAGACTAGGGACATAGGACTCCTGAAAAGGCTTTCTAACCAGGGTCTGTAGTCTTTGATTGACAATTTTTTCTTCATCTGGGCATGACCTAAAATGCTTACTTGAGCATCCATTCAAATGACAATGATACATATATATGGATATATGTTCTTAGAAAACAAAGTTTACACACATGCTCTAATTGTATGTGCAGACACTTTTTACCATCTAAACCAATATGTATTATGTTGTAATAGGAATGGTAGACATAGTCGCAATTGGGGCTTTGGTGAAGGGGGCGGTGGACCTCGCAAATGCATTGGGCACCAGTGGCTCTGGCAGGGTGAGTAGTCCAGCATGAACATGTGTATATTCTTAACCCATTACCGCATAGGCAATTTTAGACAATTACCACATAGGCTATTTTTAGACCCAATACCACATAGACTATTTTTAGACCCATTACACCACGGGCTATTTTTAGATCCAAGCTCTTTCAATGAATCTACAGAAAAGGGACATTAGTTAAAAAAATACTTTTACAGAGGCGATAAAAAGCGTCATTATGCGGGAATGAGTCAAAATGAGGGAATGGGTTAACCATTGTTTAGAAATTCCGCCCAATCTCACAATTAGCGGTATCAAACTGACTCTGGAAAACTGATAACTAAAAACAAATCCATGTAGAGTTAAACTTCGATATCTGGAACTCGGTTAACTCGAACCTCGGGATAACTCGACTAAAAGTTCGATCCCTCCAAAATGTACAATAAAAATGTATCACTAAGCATGCATAAAACACATGTAACAGCTTGATGCAGGTATAAAGTAATACTGAAAGTTCATGCCTTACTTTAGAACTGCATTAAGTTGTGAACTTAAGAAATTGTTCAGATTAGAAATAGGCTGACTTGAACCTCAGTTATCTCGAAGTAATTTGTATGGTCCCCTTGAAGTTCGAGATATCGAAGTTCAACTGTAACACTTCCCTAATGCGATCACTTATTAAATTAACTCTTTCGATGCCAAATAGTTTCGTCTGCAATAAGTTTCGTCTGCTATAATTTTCGTTTGCTTAATTTCTCCCCATTTCTTCAAAAAACATTACCACAGTAACAAACAGTTTGGATCTTGATCAGACGCCGAGTTATGCGGCATTTCATCTTGATCCAAACTGTTTGCTAAGGTAATCAGGGTCCATGCTTATAAAGCTTTTAGTTGAGCCTGAGATCGTTCTCAAGCTTTTGATTGGTCAGATTTGAGCCAAAGGCTCAAATCTGACCAATCAAAAGCTTGAGAACTCAAATCTGACCAATCAAAAGCTTGAGAACTCAAATCTGACCAATCAAAAGCTTGAGAACGAAACTCAGACTCAACTAAAATCTTTATAAGCATGGACCCAGAGATGTGGCATTGGCAGCGAAAGAGTTAACCTTGTTATCTTTTAAATGAAGGTAGTTGCCTAATACATGACGACAGTAATACAGAAAGCTGCTACAGGTGAAGCCGCACGACTAGATACCACATATCGTAATATAGATTTCAGAGGTCTATATAACAGGCGTAAATTTAAACATGTTTAACAACAGCTCCTTAATTTCTCCACCAAACCACACAAACTTTGGTTGAGAAACGACGATTTTAGCATTTGGGTACGCACTTTTATCTGTACCTCAGGGTCCATGCTTATAAAACTTTTCGTTGAGTCTGAGTACGTTCTCAAGCTTCTGATTGGTCAGATTTGAGCCTCTGGCTCAAATCTGACCAATCAAAAGCTTGATAACTCAAATCTGACCAATCAAAAGCTTGAGAACGAAACTCAGACTCAACTAAAAGCTTTATAAGCATGGACCCTGATAATATAATAGGGTACTAGAAAAGAGCCCGCGCAGGCGTGGGCAGACTGTTTGGTACATTCTGGTGAATTGCAAGGTACAATCACTACAATGCATTTCCAATGTCGTTATCAGTTATAGTGTGACCTTAAGTCTTATGTTATTTTACTTTGGTTTACAGGACAAAATATCGGAAAGCATAGTTTATGTAAGGGTAAACACTTTATCTTACAGACTTTTTTACACCGTAGTAGATAATGTTATAATAGCACCGAAAAAGACCCGCTCAAGTGCTGCTTATACAAAGATGTATTTGAGTTTAAATAGATTGTATATAACACAAATACAGTAAAACCTCGATTATCCGAACACTAAAATACGTATTATTATCGATCTTTAAGACAGGTGGCAGCTTAATGCATGGTGAAAGTCATGCAGAAAGCTCCTCTAGGAGCTTTCTGCATGACTTTCATCATGCATTAAGCAGCCACCTGCCTAAAAGGGTCTAAATTCGTTTATAACGAAAATTCGAATAATCGAGGTTCTACTGTATATCATTCAAATCAAAAGGACATCAGTAGTCAAGTAGGTGCAGTCCCTAAATGACAAACTACTTTGCTTCTCATAGCACTGCGTTTGATCCAGGTCTTAGTCTGATCTGTCAAGTGAGGATGTCTTCCAGCCGGCGTGTAAGTAAACTGAAATACTACTAATGCCATGTAAAACCAAAATAAATGTTTACTGCAAAAATATTAAGAGCACTTATTTAAGTGCCATTTAAGTAACAGTTTATTAATTTAGCTGTAATGATTTTTCAAAATACTGCTTGATAAAGAGTAGGCTAACAGCTAAATCCGATGTGTTTGGTTTGTGATGAAATAAATTATTGTAATTAACACCTAAAAAGATATTAATTTAAAATCTGGAGCAGCTGGGTATAACAGTAAAGACAGTAAAGATATTTATTTCATTTCAATAAATATCCAATCTGAATTTTTGTTACAGCTGCACGGGGAACGTCGTTAGTTCAGCTAATTTAGTTCCTTATAAATGTAATTGATATTATGATGTTGTGAAAATGAATGAATTTAAATACAATTATGTAGGCTAGTAACAATCTTGTTTTAACAAAAAGCCTTTAATCACCAAGAATTTCTCTTTCAGAACGGTACACCCTTACACCACAATTTCCAGATTATAATAAATGCTTTAAATTGCATTCGACAGACTGTTATGCACTTTTATCAGTGACTCTGTAAAGTATATACATGTAATATGCAAACAATTCGGAGTCCGTCTAAAGAGTAAAATCCGTCTCAATGAAGCAACGGACAGTGTTGTATGCATACTCAAAAATGGTACTGTGCCAGTCTCAGTCTCACTGTCTGTGAAAACAGAGACAACATTATGACCAGTTAGTTGCTGTGGTGATTTGGCCCAGGGGCGCTTTAGCAACTTCTGTTCTCAGTCTGTCATTCTCGTTAGTACACTTTTGTAAGGCAAACAATAGAATCGATTGCATTAAACGAACAGTAAAACTAATTACGGTAACATATGCATATGGGGTATGCAAATAAATGGTACAATGCCAGTCTGTGAGAACTGCACACGTATTTAGGCATTGGGCGATTTGGCCGAGGACGCATCAGCTGTTTTGCTCTTCGTCTGTCATTTTATTTCCTACTCTTTTGTAAACAAAACAATAAAGCTATAACGCCGATAACTGTTGAAAAAGCAACTTTTTTGGCATTGTATATATTACCTACGTTATTGGTTATTAGCTTTTCTGGGCAGGCAGCCTGTTTCTCCATATGCGTTCGCTCTCCGTGTGCTATGGGTCTAAACGAAAGTAAGTTAGACCCGATAGGGAGGAAACTGTGAGCACGTAGATTACTTTATTAAAAGGCAGTGAAAACGTCACCAAATGCATGTATAAACAGTCATAAACCATCTAGTGTTTTGTCGACAAATACTAAAAGAGAAACAAAACAAAACATAATACGTTTGTTTGTCCGTATCGGAATATTCACCAATCGTCACTCACCTTTGAAGGTCTTTTCCCGTCTATTTTTAGATGAACTATTTCTATAGGTAGGGGAATGTCTCTGTCTGTATCCAAACTACTGATATTAATGCTTTTTCGGTGTCAAATAACACAGCATCAATGTGTAAGCTATATATGTAGGTTGTGTCGTATTTACGGCGAATCCGACACAAAATCGAGCTTGTTCTTTTAGTAGTATAGATAGCAGAGAAGACTGGGCAGACGATAAATTCATTACAGATTTGCACCGAACGCCGAAAAGCGACTCACAGGGCTTGCTGTTGCTATGGACGAATCTGTGATTTTATTTGCAAACAGTTTGGATCGTATGGAGCTAAGGGTAACCTCGCCTAGGTTTATCCAATAACTCTTTCTCTCTAATGTCGCATCTGTGACCTGTGCAAACAGTTTAGATCAAGATGAGACACCGAGTTACTCAAGATGAGACTCGGCGTCTCACCAGGATCCAAACCATGTGTTAATAACGAAGAAAAAACAGTAGTAGACGACAGTTTGCAGACAACAAAAGTCGGCATCGAAATAGTTAAGCGGTTGCTGTAGAGAGGTTATACAGTAGGTATAATAAACCCTTTACTCCATGAATACTCATATAAGAAATAATGACGTCATGAATAGTAGATAGTTATAATGGCACATGGTCACAGTTGTTTTGCCATGGCAGAAACTGTAGAATCATATCTGTATTATGTCAATTAACTCTTCTGAAAGTTCAAAACGACATCCTTCAATCCCTAGATAAAAATGAAACTACAATTCTGGTGATGCTTGACTTATCGGCTGCATTTGACACTATCGATCACGAAACATTGCTAAAGCGCATAGAAAAAGACGTCGGAATCATTAGGAAACCCATTGAGTGGATGACCTCCTATCTAAATGACCGCTGTCAAATAGTGTCAGTAAATGGGGAGTTGTCCACCGCAGTTAACATGAAATATAGCGTGTCACAGGGATCGGTCCTAGGACCAAAACACTACACCATGTATACAAAACCTATCGACTCAATCTGCAGAAACCATGGACTAAAGCACCATTTTATGCCGATGACTCACAATTATACCTATCCTTTAAGCTCAAGAACATTTCCTGTCAACAAGAAGTTTTATCACGGGTTGAGAACTGTCTCAAAGAAATAGTCTCTTGGATGCACCAGACCATGCTGAAGCTCAATACTGACAAAACTGATGTCATCCTGTTTCATACAAAAAAACCACAGTAGTACCCGAAGACATTTATGTGCAAGTAGGACCCTCTAAAATCATACCATTTTTGTTTATAAAGAATCTCGGTGCATGGCTCGATTCACACATGGATATGACATCACACATCAATCCGGTGTGTAGGTCTAGTTATGCACAGCTCCGACGAATAGGTCATATAAGAAAGTACCGCTCTTCTGATGCTACCAAGACTTTGGTGAACTCTCTGGTTACATTAAAAATAGACTACTGCAACTCATTGCTGCGTGGAATTTCGAACAAAAAACACACTGCGGAAACTTCAGAGAGTTCAAAACACAGCAGCCCGCATCATAATGTTATAATTTTGAATGAAGTATTTGACTCTATATTGGGTTAATATTAATAACAATTTCAGTAGATGGAATTTGTTAGAATTCTAATCACACCAGTCAGATAGGACAGCACTGAACAAAGGCAGTTAATCATTGCTAACTAGTGTCAAGTATGTTACCTTCCTTTGTCTAGCCTGCTAACACGTTAGCCCCTACATAATGAGTATATAAGCCAGGACCCAAGTGAGGGAGGGACTTTTTCGGCTGGATTCTTTTGGACTCTCTTTGGGACTCTTTTGGACTTTTGATTTGGATTAGTATTTGGAGAGCTCATGGTAGAAATGGCTCGACAATATCTTATAGTTTAGACTGTAGAGTTAGTAATACAGTGTATGTACACTCTAAGAAGACTTCGTCGTCGTCAGTCTTCTAAAATTTACAATAACCAGGACTCCTCGATATGATCATATCACTCCAGTTTGAAGGAACTTCACTGGCTTCCGGTTAAACATCGCATTGAATTCAAAATTCTGACACTTACGTATAAAGTCATGCACAATGAATCTCCCAAGTACATTGTCGACATGCTTGGCGTGTACAGACCCCGCATAGAATTAAGGTCAGCAAGAAGTTCCTTGTCGTTGGTTGTACCAAAAGTCGTAAGGTAAAATACGGTGAGAGAAGTTTCATGCATGCAGCTCCGAAACTCTGGAATGCTCTGCCATCAGGCAATTAGAGATGCAAGCTCATTAGCATGTTTCAAAAGATAAACGCATATCTTCAACATAAAAAAAATATTACTAGGAGAGTTTAGGAAAAGTAGCTAATAATCATCAATTATCATAGATTACGATTGTTTTGCCATTGCAGCCGTTGGGATATGTTGTAGGAGTCAATCTCTCATTGACCGGGTAGATAATCATGTGGTGCCTACCGGTTAGTGATTTCATATTTATTGTTTATCATATTTATTGTATATCTATTGCTTATCATTCATTGACTGGGTAGATAATCATGTGGTTCCTACTGGTTAGTGATTTTATATTTATTGTATATCTATTGCATATATTTCATTGACCGGGTAGATAATCATGTGGTTCCTACCGATTAGTAGTTTTATATTTATTGTAAATCTATTGCATAATATAGTATCTTTCATTGACTGGATGGACGATCATGCGGTTCCTTCTGGTTTATGACTTCATATCTATTGTATATCTTTTGTATATCCTTCATTGACCGGATGGACAATCATGCGGTTCCTTCTGGCTAGTGATTTTATATTTATTGTATATTTATGGTAAATCTTTCATTGTCTGGATAGGTAATCATGCGGTTCGTTCCGATTATTGATTTCATCCATGTGCAGCGCTTTTGAACGCGCATATCCTGTGTGAAAAGAGCACTATATAAATGTGGTATAATAATGATAATTATAATAAACAAACAGAGCAGACCCTGATCAGACGGCTTCTACAGGAGCCGTCTGATCAGTGTAGAAAGGCATATTTATGGAGTAAAGACCTAACTTCATACCATAGAGGTGAAGAAAACAATGTTAGCTTTTAATCTCTATGAATTAGAATCACTCTAAAGCTGCCTCTTAATAACTAAGCATGAGTACATGTATACAATGTACTCATTAAAACAAGTGGTTGCTTAAAGCAGGGTGGAATCTAGAGGAAGCGTTTGCTTATGCGTAAATGTCTTCCTACATTGAATAACACTGGCTCTAAGAGCAATAATCATAATTTCTTGGTGTTTGCTTTTTAACCCATTCCCTCATATCAACGCATTTTGAGGCCTCTGTAAAAGTCATTTTTTGAAACCATTGTGAACCAAAGGAGCAAATGCTCTATTTATCACAATAGTTTCAAACTTACACAATTCTAAAAATTGTCTTTTTTCAAGTAAATGCGCCTTTTCATTAGATTTATTCAAAGAGGTTGGATCTAAAAAATAGCCTATGAGGGAGTGGGTCTAAATAGTACCTATGATGTAATGGGTCTAAATATGGGTATAAAGAATGGGATAAAGAGGATTTACTGTATTATATTTCCAGATGGAACTTCCGGAGGGGCGAACTATAAGCTGGTCCTTTACAGGAACTATTAAACGTTTTAAATGGAAGTACATGGGCATTAGTGTGGACTCCAAGACTGGGGAAACGGTCACAGTCTTCAGAAACAGTCGGGCGGGAGCAGTGGAACACTGCATCGGAGACCTCATACAAAAACTCCAAGCCAGCGGACGGTTCTAACCCGAACCACCTGGAGTGCACTTTCTGTTAACCTTACAATTACATGAAGTTGGATCCAGTTGAGACGCCACGAAACTACGTGATACATCAGTGTTTAAACATAATTCGATACTCTGAAATTGATTTTAAGACTTATTGCAGTAATGAAACAGGTGATTATCTAGCAGATGCCAATATCATAGCCGATAACGAGTTACAGTATTTTCCTAATAACTGCCCCATCCTAATAAACGCCCCCTTACATCGGGGGGGGGGGGGGGGGGCTCTAATGAGCAATACAACTATAATAAAAACCATTAAATAAAGAAATATAGATTTTTCATGAAAACTATATGTGGTAGCTTAATACAGACTGACAGCAATGTAGAAAACTCCTCTAGAACATTTTTGCTTTGACATTATTCTGCATTAAGCAAACACCAGTAAACAATGTTATGCCTCAGGGGCATTTGTGCCAGATAATAACTTTATATGGAACTCATGTTAGACTTGAGTGTGATACAAACATTTCTGAATGTGTAGTAAAACCTCTCTATAACGGCCTCTAAATTATGTTAATTAGTTGATATTTAGGGCAGGTGGCTGCTTAAAGCAAGGTGAAAGTAAATCAGAACGCTCCTATAGGAGCGTTCTGTTTTACTTTCACCTTGCTTTAAACAGCCACATGCCTTTAACACAAAATACTTGATGTAATTTAGTGGCCGTTATAGAGATATTTTACTGTGGTATCTAATAGAGATACATTAAAACTTCCATAAACTGGACTTTCAATTTAGTATCAATACCGGTCTGTAACCCTTTCCTTCATATAAATGTGTTTTAACACATTTGCAAACAGAGTAGACCCATATCAGACGGCTCCTATAGGAGCTATCTGATCAGACTCTGCTCTGTTTGCTAATATAATTTGATAGCTCTGTTTCTTTACTTTCTTAAATGGCTAAAATTTTCAAGCTTCCATATTTCATTATAACTTTTTTGTCCATGAATATTTGGTAGATATTAAAATTTGGAATAAACATAGAACAGTGAAAGGGTTAAGACAAACTGCAGTTAAATGCTGGGTAACACATATGCAGAAAAAAATCCTATAATCATTCTGCAGGACTTCTATAGTGCACTAAAATCCAGCATAGAGGATTTTAAATAATAATTATGATGAAAACAATTGTTATATGAGCCAGTAAGTAAAACACAAACTCAAATAATTTACTCTGTAACAAAATATCTAGCATATATAAATGACCTATGCTTGATTGAAATAAACAAGAACTTAATCAACTTTACTGCATTGGGTTGGGGATAATTATTCTTCATCCGAAATAAATCACACATTTTAAAGTAATCTTTTTCCATATACATTGTAGGTGAATTTAGTTAACATATTTGCTGCCACACAATTCAGATGCAAATTAGTGTCTGGAATACTGTTTGATTGCCTGTAACAATGAAAAATTATTCCACAATATGGTGTGCATGTGTGCTTGCGTACATGTGTGTGTGCGTGCGTGCGTGCGTGTGTGCGTGCATGCGTGTGTGTGTGCGTGTTTGCTTATGAAACTACAAAAACTGTAGACTAGATGTTGTACTGTTTGTGATTGGTCTATCATTTGTAATGCTTTTATCAATGTGATTATTTCAGGTACCAACATTGCCTATTGCCACTCCAGAAAGGCATGCTTTCTTCATTTTCTATAAGGAGAAACTGTATCGGAGTGTCAAACAATGTGGACCCGGATGAGACAAGGGGGTACTCGGTGTCTCATCTGGATTCAAACTGTTTGCAATGCTATTCAGATCACTCTTTAGGCATGGATTAAAGTAACAGATTAACCCGAAAAATACTATATTTTATTTATAGTAACTTGTACATTAATATACATTACTCCATGAATATTTGTATAAGATTTAATGACATCATGCATATTAGATGAACTGTTATAATAGCACACGGGCATTAGCATTTTCGGGCATGACAGAAACTGTAAAATCATATCTATATTATATCATAATCAAACAGAGCAGACCCTGATCAGACGGCTCCTATAGGAGCCGTCTGATCTGGGTCTACTCTGTTTGCAAAGGCATAGAAAAGCGTATTCATGGAGTAAAGAGTTAAACACTAACAAGAAAATACCTTTTTGTTTCTCCATCAAACGAGACATGTACGCCTCTTAACGTATGGTTCGGTATGAAAAGATCATCATAATAAATTGTATTCACTGATATTGTGAGCCTTCATCTTTATCCATTGACATTGTAGATGGGTTTGGATCCTTATCAAACCTAGCCAAGCGCCATCAGTGTGTTTTACCTTAGGTATGCTTATTGCAATATTAAGGTTACCTCTAAAATGGACTGGATCTAGATGAGATGCAGAGTAATTTGGCATCCCACCAGTATCAAACTGACACTCGACTTATACGTTAGTACAAAAGCCGATCTCATAAAACTTCCAAACCTAGAGATCCAGATAAAATGTGTGATTTAAAACACACAACTTCTTTATTTCTCCACCAAACCCTATGTTGGGACCACTCTTTAAAATCGTCTCTACGAAAATGACGGTTGTAGTACAGTAAAACCCCGCTAATGCGACCACCTATAAGAAATATAATTATGGGTGCTAGATGCAGGTGGTAGCTTAATGCACAGTTGTAAATGTTTGTTTAAAAATTTCAAAAAAAATCATGAAATATGTTTCTCCAAACCTTTTAGCATTTGAAACATACACTCTGGTATACTGAATGTGACATCATGCATCAGGATAGCTAATGTAGCTGTTGAACTCTTACTGGCAATTGGTTTCTTCTTTTAACTCTTTGCCACATGAATATTCATGCAGGAAAGGAAACACTGTATGAACATTAATTCTCATAATGATACATGGTTGGTATTAATTCGCGGCATGATGATTTCGCTATGCGTCCATTTAGCTAATTTAACATGACGGAAATAGAAGCAAATAAAACGCTGCCGAATGATGTAAAAAGGACAAAGAATAAATACTTAACGAATGTAGTGACTGCCGTCAGCAATTTAGGGCTTATCAGTCGATAATTGTGATCAATATGAACATGAGTATTTACCGGTATTTAATTTTGTTATTGTTTTGAGACCTTTCCCCAAAACGTGGATGTATGGCCCAGCGAGGCACACTGGTCAACTAGATACAAGCAATTTTATTTTACATCTGATGTATTTATAACAGTTAACATTAGTTCATGAGCTATTTCCCGACAAACATATGTAAAAATCCAAATTATATAAAATGTACAGTGTCATTCAGACATAAAACAGAAACAAGGAATAAAGCACAAAGGGGAACAAGCAAGCAAACAAACATCTAAATAAAACGTAATTAAGCAAAAATAAAAATCTGACTGAGGCAATGGAAAGCACTCGATCCTTTTACAGGGAGGCAACCATGGTTAGCGAATTCATATATATGTACCACAGTCGCTTCCCTTCTCATTGGGTAAACCCCCTCTTCTTAAAGTTTGTGAATTTATTTTCTCCTTCTCATTTTATATGTACTGTTTAAAGAAAAAAGTAATAATAGAGGTATTTGTCTATCATATATGTTATCACACGTGTCATAAGTCATCTATCAGAACTAGTATATATCACAGATGGATTAGCCAACTTGATTAAAAGTTTATAAATCAATATTTATATCATTAGCCCAAAAGATACCCAGTCATCATTTCCTACTGACGAAAAAAGTATCACGAAATTAGGAAGAAGGAGATAGGTAAAAGAGTAATGTTAACCCGAAAGAGACCCCGTCAACATTTTCTCGAAACAGCAAGGGGGTCCCCTATTAAGTTAAATATATCACAGTTATGCATAACAAATATTATTACAGTATATTTATCACTGTTCTGCAATACAAGTATTAAGAACGTATGTTTATAACAGTTCTGCAATACAAACGTTTTACAGTAAAGTTTAGGACATGTATAAAATTCATATCACAAAGGTATAAATTTTAAGAAAAATGCCTTTTGTCTTTGTCAGAATAGCAGGCATTTGTTTTAATTGCTTATACAAAAACATGCAAAGCTAGAGGCACATTTGCAAAGAAAAATCACAGTAAAGCCATGCATGAGTCATGGAGCAAAGAACTGGTCAGGTTTGCATGCAAATTGCACATTTACAATTGGGGCCTGTCCAGGTGCGGATCAGCCTTAGTAAATCTTTGTATCTGTCGACTGTTCTTATGTTGTTTGGAAGGCTGTTCCACACCCTGGCGGCCTCAAATCTACATGAACTTTTCTCATATCTTACTGTTCGTACAATTTGGGATCTCCAGTGTATTGGATGCGTGTGGATCTGAAAGAATAGTTTAGAATGTTAACATTCAACTAGTGATTGTAAATAGTCTGGTGATAAATTAGTCATGCATTTAAAAGTTTCAATAGCAATAGATCTCACCCTCGTATAGTCCTTACAATCTTTAGGGCTCTATATTGGATTTTTCCAGTTTCCAGTTTTTCAGTGTTAGTTCTGCTACAGAAATGCCAGGTTAAAGGACAATAGTTAAAAATTTGGTTTGATGAAAACTTTAAAAATATGAAATTTGGCGGGTTCATTTAAGAATTTGCAGACAGACATGTTAACATTTTTGCTAACACAAATTCTAAGTCCAATTGTGTAACCTTGACCTTGGATATACGAACCGGGACTATGCAGACTACTGTAGCATGTCTAGATAAACATTGTGGTTAAATTTGGGAAGGATCCACCAAGCGGAACTTGAGTTAGAGATGCTACAGACGGACGGACAGACAGCGCCATTCCATAATGCGTCCCGTTTTTTCAAACGGGCGTATAAAAACCAGAGGCCCGAGTATAGAGACTTGGGGACGCCTTTTATTATTTCATCTCAATCACTGGTGATATTCCCTATTTTTACTCTCTGATTTCTTTGTGTTAAATAATTTAGCATTGTGGTAAGTTGATCAATTAATATTCTTTCCTATAGTTTGGACATAGCTGGTAAGATACTTACTGGTCTGTAGTTTTTTCTGTAAATGGGTCATCTTTCTTAAAAAATAGGTATTACTTGGGCAAGTTTTAGTTTTGCCGGGAAATGGATTTTGTTAATCATTTTGTTTACAATATATTTGAGTGGTTAGGCCAGAGCAGTTTGGCCTGCTTTTATTATCTTTGGGGGTATTGAATCAACTCCAGTTGCATTTTTAGTATCAAATTTATTTATGCAGTGGTTTACCTGCTCTTCTGTTACATAGTGAAGTTGAAACTGTTGTTATTTCCCATGCTAATTATCTGTTTTACACTACGGTGTATATTGTCTAATGGAGTATTGTTATTTATCCCTATAATGTTTGCTATATTTATATAGAAAGAGTTTGATTTATGAGACACTATATTTTGATCCGATATCAAAGAGTCACTTGCTTTATCTGTCAGAATAATAGGGTTGTCTGATTTCAATGTTGTCTTTTGGGAAAGGAAATGTTTGATGGTTGGCCAAAAGTGTTTAGATTTTGGTCCACCAACACACCTTTCTTTGAAATATACTGAGATAGATTCTCTTTTCAGTTTTGTTTTCTACTGCTAAAACCATTGAAATTTAAGCCACAAAATTACTACACCTTTACAACTTCGGCGTTTTATTTGGATCAAAACTGTCAGCAAAAGAAATGATTATTACGATTTGCCAATACGCATGCTAATGATTAAGTGCATACCCCTAATTGAAACTTGGTACTTTCTCCGTTAAATAAATCTATTCAACATAGTACTGTAGTTAATATGATTCAAAATAAACGGATTTTGCACGGAAGACGTAGAATGTATCCAACCATTGATAAGTGCAATGCTAAGAGGTGTATGTGCTGCAATTATCTATGTTGTTATTCTACCATTAAATCTACAATTAATGGTAGAGTTTTTACCAAAACATTTACATCAAATATTAACTGTAAAACTTCTCATGTGATTTACGTTTTAACATGAAATGCACCACTTCGTGGTATACAATATGTAGGACAAACTGGACGCTCACTAAAAACTAGATTTCGTGAGCATATATATCAATGCCGGAAAAATAAAATAATTTTTTTTCTATACCAGCATTTTCGTAAATCGGGTCATTCATTTAAAGATATTACAGTTCAGCCAGTTGAACATCTTGTTTATGATTATAATTCTACAAACAGCATCAAATCTAAAGCCAGATTTATGGCAGAACTCAAATGGATAAAAAATTTACAGACACCTTTCCCTTTAGGCCTAAATGATAACATATATCGAACCGGAAATATTTCTAAAGACACTAACATTGATATATTTTCTATTTACTTAATTAGAAAACGAAAAACCAGATCACATGGTTTACGTATAAACGGCAATATCAAACGCAAAGCTCGACTTAAAACGTCTGTTTTAGATTTACACAATATACGTCTACAATCTGGTAAACATACTATGCTCTCTCGTCTATGTTCTTTGTCTATTTCTTCCATACGAGACATTGACATAGAAGCAGACAAAGTGATCTTACGAACAGATCCTTTATATAATACAGCTTCTTTCATTCAGAGCTACACTCGGCATGTTCTTCGACCACACGTTGATTCAGTGTCTGACCATAAAAGATATTTTTTGAAAATTCCTTTTGTTAATAAAGGTATAGATTTTATCGATCTACAATCAATATTTCGCGATAAAAAAGTAATTAATACCATCCCAGCCTATTTCAAAAACTTAGAATATTCAATTACCTGCTATAAGTACAAAATACCTATTAGGAATACTAGTTTTAATTATAATAAAATTGTATCGGACCTTAATATTGTACATAATACTCCTGTTAGTTGAAATTGTAATTCTTCTAAGTTCTGTTACGCCGAGGCTGGTCATGTTATTACATGCAATTTTGACATTATCGAAAACAAACGTCTCCGTACTTTATTAACTAAGGGACCTAAATACAGACTACCTTCTTTGATAGATTTCGAAATCTGCCGTAGCAAAATTATAGAATCTTTGTTAGACTTCAGTGTAAAATGGTGTCGCCGAGAACATGCAGACAATAGTGCCCTTACAAAATGGATAAAACAAATTTCAAATATAATGGATACACGTATCGCGTTTTACAAATCTAACATTCACCTTCTTCCGCCTAAACCTAAGACTTCAGTTCGCTTCTTAAAAAATAGTATACAAGAATTTCACTCTAAATACGTGTTTGTCCCAGCTGATAAAGCGTCAAACAATGTAATTATCGTTTGACGACTTTATTATGTGGATGTTTTAGAACAAGAACTAACTAATATGGAAAAATAGTCAATCAGGGAGAGCCACACACGGAATGACACCGCATCAAACACCATCTAACGAGAAACGGTAAAGTCACAAGACAAAACATAACAGGACGCATATCAAGACGAAACACATTAAACATTAAGCATATTAAAAAACAAAATTGACCTTAGGCTGAAAGCAGGAGTGCCGCCTTGGAACGGCCAGCAGCCAAAAGCAATAAAAAAGGGCTACTGGGGGACTTGAACCTGGTTTACGGGTACCCAACCTCGTCCTTATCCCACTTTCACCAAAGTCAAAATGTAAATAAAATTCCCCCTCCAGACAACACCACAACATGCGTAACGATGTATGCCAAAATGAAAATGATTTGAAAATGAACGCTATTAAAAGTAAACAAGCGACGTCATGTAAATGACGTCATAATTTAAAAGTACGGGAAAACTATTTGAAACACTTCTACACCTACATTTAAAAGATCAATCGCAAGAAAATACAATTACCAGTGGATATTAATCATACACAACTGTTTTGTTTGAAAAAGAATAAACTTGACATCGTAGGCATGTACTCGATGATTATTCAGGTCAGAGCAGCTGTGGAGTAGTCATTTGGGGTACGACAGAACTGGCAAAATACAAATATCTAATTTACTCCCTCCGTAAACGGGTTTCAGAGGGAATCTTCATAGAGTATTATGCCTTTTCCGTCGTCGCACAAGCAAAGAGGAAAGCATAATGACCAACTGTAAAGGGGTCGACCACCAAGCATGTAGTGTGCTGCAATATAGAGGGGTCATATCCCTTTTTAATGAATTGTTTTATACGTTTGACAAACAAAGTATCAAAATAAGTGTGTCCAATAATTTTTCGAAGTTTGTAAATGACATCACCGTACGTAAATTACAATTGTATTTGCTGATGAGTAGAATATTACGGTGGTAAAATTTTGAAAATGTTTTACGAAGTTTGTCATATCTGTAGCACTGTTTTAGTAGTTTTTCAGTGATAATAAGGTTACGATTGTTAAAATCATCAACAGAGGAACAAGCTCTAGCAAAACGAATAAGCTGAGAAATGTATACACCGTAACATGTAGCACGGGGAACATCCCCATCCAAATGAGGATAGTTAACTATTTTAAAATTAAAATCATCCCTTTTGTCATAAATTCCAGAAGAAATTGTTCCATTGTTTATAGATAAATTTAAATCTAAAAAGGCTGCAGATATGTCAGAACTATTTGCTTTATTAAGCTTGAGCTCCCTAGGGTAAATTGAGGCTATCATAGAATCAAAGTATGGGTTATCAATATTAAAAATGTCGTCTAAATAACGTGCTGTATTGTTAAAGGCATTGATGACATCCGCCTGTGAATCGCTGTTAAGGTTAAGCATAAAATCCCGTTCATAACAAAACAAAAACAAGTCTGCAATTAAAGGAGCACAATTGGTTCCCATTGGAATACCAATAACCTGGCGATAAACAGAATTACCAAAACGAACAAATATATTGTCTAACAGAAATGTAATAGCGTCACAAAGATCTAAACATGTCCATGAGGTATATTTATTTGTAACATCATTGGTAAAGAACGCATGTCTAGAATTACAGGCAATAAATGATACTTTTTCTCTGGCAAATGTTTTATTTATAAGATTAGTAAGTTTGATCTTAATTAGATCGTGTGGTAATGTGGTATAAAGTGTAGAAATATCATAAGTGCTTATAGTGTTAGCTTGGTGTTGCTTGATTTTTAATTTAGTTAAAACCTCATTGGAGTTTTTAATAGACCAAAAAAGGTTAATTCCTGAATTCTCAAGCTTTATCGCAGTAACGCTTGACATGTTCTTTGACCGCTGTTAGACACGATGTAATTAGTTTGGATAGTGCAGTTGTTGTGCACGAGACAGAATTTGCTATGAAGCGTGATTTATATGGCGTTTTATGGAGTTTAGGTATCCAGTACATCGTCGGAAGTTTATGGTGTGTGATTAATATATCAGCATTGAACTGTTTACATTTATTAACATGTTCAGATATCATGTCGTTTTCAGACTTAGAGACCACAATATATGACTTTGTCTTAGTTAGTTCTTGTTCTAAAACATCCACGTAATAAAGTCGTCAAACGATAATTACATTGTTTGACGCTTTATCAGCTGGGACAAACACGTATTTAGAGTGAAATTCTTGTATACTATTTTTTAAGAAGCGAACTGAAGTCTTAGGTTTAGGCGGAAGAAGGTGAATGTTAGATTTGTAAAACGCGATACGTGTATCCATTATATTTGAAATTTGTTTTATCCATTTAGTAAGGGCACTATTGTCTGCATGTTCTCGGCGACACCATTTTACACTGATGTCTAACAAAGATTCTATAATTTTGCTGCGGCAGATTTTGAAATCTATCAAAGAAGGTAGTCTGTATTTAGGTCCCTTAGTTAGTAAAGTACGGAGACGTTTGTTTTCGATAATGTCAAAATTGCCTGCAATAACATGACCAGCCTCGGCGTAACAGAACTTAGAAGAATTACAATTTCAACTAACAGGAGTATTATGTACAATATTAAGGTCCGATACAATTTTATTATAATTAAAACTAGTATTCCTAATAGGTATTTTGTACTTATAGCAGGTAATTGAATATTCTAAGTTTTTAAAATAGGCTGGGATGGTATTAATTACGTTTTTATCGCGAAATATTGATTGTAGATCGATAAAATCTATACCTTTATTAACAAAGGGAATTTTCAAAAAATATCTTTTATGGGCAGACACTGAATCAACGTGTGGTCGAAGAACATGCCGAGTGTAGTTCTGAATGAAAGAAGCTGTATTATATAAAGGATCTGTTCGTAAGATCACTTTGTCTGCTTCTATGTCAATGTCTCTTATAGAAGAAATAGACAAAGAACATAGACGAGAGAGCATAGTATGTCTGCCAGATTGTAGACGTATAATGTGTAAATCTAAAACAGACCTTTTAAGTCGAGCTTTGCGTTTGATATTGCCGTTTATACGTAAGCCATGTGATCTTGTTTTTCGTTTTCTGATTGAGTAAATAGAAAATATATCAATGTTAGGGTCTTTAGAAATATTTCCGGTTTGATAAATATTATCATTTAGGCCTAAAGGGAAAGGTGTCTGTAAATTTTTAATCCATTTGAGTTCTGCCATAAATCTGGCTTTAGATTTGATGCTATTTGTAGAATTATAATCATAAACAAGATGTTCAACTGGCTGAACTGTAATATCTTTAAATGAATGACCCGATTTACGTAAATGCTGGTATAGAATCTTTTTAATTTTATTATTCCGGCATTGATATATATGTTCACGAAATCTAGTTTTTAGTGAGCGTCCAGTTTGTCCTACATATTGTGTACCACAGAGTGGTGCATTTCATGTTAAAACGTAAATCACATGAGAAGTTTTACAGTTAATATTTGATGTAAATTTTGTGGTAAAAACTCTACCATTAATTGTAGATTTAATGGTAGAATTACAAGATAGATATTTGCAGCACATACACCTCTTAGCATTGCACTTATCAATGGTTGGATACATTCTACGTCTTCCGTGCAAAATCCGTTTATTTAGACAAAGTCATATATTGTGGTCTCTAAATCTGAAAACGACATGATATCTGAACATGTTAATAAATGTAAACAGTTCAATACTGATATATTAATCACACATCATAAACTTCCGATAATGTACTGGATACCTAAACTCCATAAAACGCCATATAAATCACGCTTCATAGCAAATTCTGTCTCATGCACAACAACCGCACTATCCAAACTAATTACATCGTGTCTAACAGCGGTCAAAGAACATGTCAAGCGTGTTACTGCGATAAAGCTTGAGAATTCAAGAATTAACCTTTTTTGGTCAATAAAAAACTCCAATGAGGTTTTAACTAAATTAAAAATCAAGCAACGCCAAGCTAACACTATAGGCACTTATGATTTTTCTACACTTTATACCACATTACCACACGATCTAATAAAGATCAAACTTACTAATCTTATAAATAAAACATTTGCCAGAGAAAAAGTATCATTTATTGCCTGTAATTCTAGACATGCGTTCTTTACCAATGACATTACAAATAAATATACCTCGTGGACATGTTTAGATCTTTGTGACGCAATTACGTTTCTGTTAGACAATATATTTGTTCGTTTTGGTAATTCTGTTTATCGCCAGGTCATTGGTATTCCCATGGGAACCAACTGTGCTCTTTTAATTGCAGACTTGTTTTTGTTTTGTTATGAACGGGATTTTATGCTTAACCTTAATACAGATTCACAGGCGGATGTCATCAATGCCTTTAACAATACAGCACGTTATTTAGACGACATTTTTAATATTGATAACCCATACTTTGATTCTATGATAACCTCACTTTACCCTAGATAGCTCAAGCTGAATAAAGCAAATAGTTCTGACATATCTGCAGCCTTTTTAGATTTAAATTTATCTATAAACAATGGAACAATTTCTTCTGGAATTTATGACAAAAGGGATGACTTTAATTTTAAAATAGTTAACTATCCTCATTTGGATGGGGATGTTCCCCGTGCTACATGTTACGGTGTATACATTTCTCAGCTTATTCGTTTTGCTAGAGCTGTTGATGATTTTAACAATCGTACCCTTATTATCACTGAAAAACTACTAAAACAGGGCTACAGATATGACAAACTTCGTAAAACATTTTCACAAAATTTTACCACCGTAATGTTCTACTCATCAGCAAATACAATTGTAATTTACGTACTTTTCTAAAGTTAGGTATTTCACATCCGGAGTTTTACGGCGATGTCATTTACAAACTTCGAAAAATTATTGGACACACATATTTTGATACTTTGTTTGTCAAACGTATAAAGCAATTCATTAAAAAGGGATATGACCCCTCTATATTGCAGCACACTACATGCTTGGTGGTCGACCCTTTTACAGTTGGTCATTATGCTTTCCTATGTGCTTGTGCGACGACGGAAAAGGCTTAATATGAAGATTCCCTCTTAAACCCGTTTACGGAGGGAGGAAATTAGATATTTGTATTTTGCCAGTTCTGTCGTACCCCAAATGACTTCTCCACAGCTGCTCTGACCTCTGAATAGTCATTGAGTACATATCTACGATGTCAAGTTTATTCTTTTTCAAACAAATCAGTTGTGCATGTTTAATATCCACTAGTATTTGTATCTTCTTGCGATTTAGTTTTTATAAAATGTCGGTGTAGAAGTGTTTCATATACTTTTCCCGTACTTTTAAATTATGACGTCATTTAAATGATGACGTCGCTTGTTTACCTCTAACGTTTATTTTCAAATCATTTCATTTTAGACATCGTTATGCATGTTGTGGAGTTCTGGAGGGGGGATTTTATTTACATTTTGACTTTGGTGAAAGTGTGATAAGGACGAGGTTGGGTACCCGTAAACCAGGTTTAAGTCCCCCAGTAGCTTATTTTGGTTACTGGCCGTTCCAAGGCGGTACACCTGCTTTCAGCCTATGGTCAATTTTGTTGTTTAATATGCTTAATGTTTAATGTTTTTCGTCTTGATATGCGTCCTGTTATGTTTTGTCTTGTGGCTTTACCGTTTCTTGTTTGATGGTTTTTTGGTGCGGTGTCATTTCGTGTGTGGCTCTCCCTGTTTGACTATTTTTCCATATTGGATGGTAAATGTGTGAAATCAAATTGACAGGTTTGTGTGTACGTGTTGATCTATTCAATAGCAAAAATGAGTGAATTGTTTTTCACAAACGCTTAGAGTCGAGTCTGTTTCAAAAATTAGTAGAATCTAACTCTACAAAAAACAACCAAACGTTATCTGTGATAATTTATGACGTCAAAAGTTTAGATAGCTTAGTAGTAGTATAGCAACTAGAGTTAGCAATAAAACTCGCATTATAAGAGTTTTCTCTGGAGCTTCTGAATCCAGTACATGGTAGAAAGTACAAAAATGAGTCATGCAGGAAACACCACATACAGAACAGAACAAACAATCGCCCGAACAGCAACGCAAGGAAACAGCAAATGTACATAACTATAAAAGTTTATGTTGTTTTATGTTAGGGTCGGATTTAAAAGTATTGCACATTTTAACATTTTCCGAGACTATATCTTTTTTCAGAGGCTTGAACGGTAATGTATGTTTGTGAACCAGTTAACTCCTTCTTTAAAACATCCACATAATACAATCTTCAAATAATGATTACATTATCTGATGCCTTATCAGAAGAAACAAGAACATAATTGGAATGAAAATTCGAAATGTTCGTCTTCCAATATCGAAATGCCCTAGGTCGAGTAGGTAATAAAGATGTACACGCGCAGTCGGAGTTCGATATACGCCAAGCAGTTTCTGTTTTATTACTGGCAGTCAGCATTCAATAATGCCTTTGGCCATTTACAAAATAAATTATCAAATATGACAAAGACAAACAATTACACACATTTCAATATTCACAATTCAAACAAAGATATAACAAAATATCACACACATATAACATACATATTCTTTATGCTTACCTTAAGATTTATTGGGCAGTTAGAATTTCTAGGGAGATTTTGCGTACTTTAAATGCTTCATTAACATATCTAGCTTTTTTAAAAATTATCTTTTTATTTCCAGAAGACATAATTCTACAGAATTTGTTAATTGAAGGTGATGATTTACAATAATTTCCTAAGAACGAAGCACGGAATATTTTGGGCAGCAAAGTAGAAAATGGTATTCTGATTCAACTACATTACAAGTACAAAATTTACATATGCGTTCATGTCTCGTGACACCAGTAATTCTTCCAGACTCTAGTTCAAGATTGTGTGATGTTAATCTAAAGGATGTCAATTGCTTACGTAAACCATCATCTTTAGTAGTTTTCAAAACAAAAAGTTGTTTTATGTGTTTTGTAGTAATCGAGCTTAGATGCATCACTTAGTAACATGTTCCATGTTTGAGTATACTGATCGTGGATCCTACATTTAAATTCTAATCGTGATGGTGGCATAACATTTATATTACCCCATACGTATCCGAAACCAAGTCGATCTAGAATGGCTTTTACATGTTTTGTCCAGGATTTTGTGTTCATATCATTGACCTGTTCGTTAAAAATTCTAAAGATTGGCAAAGTTGGGTTTTTGATAATTTTTTACCAATATCTAAGTGCACGCTCCTTTGCCAGTGATGTAAACGGAAGTCTTCCTGATTCCCCATATACAGCTACGTTTGGAGTTTGTTGTCTTACTCCTAGTATACATTTACAAAATTTTGAATGCAGTTTATCTATCTCTTTTATTTCATAAACTCCCCAGACTTCCGAATCATATAAAAGTATAGGCTTTACAAGTGAATCAAACATTGATAATTCTGTTTTGATGTCTAAATGAACTCTGTCAAAACTTGATAACAATCTGTTGTAGGCAATAAGAGCTTGGTCACACAGAGATGTGACAGTTTCTTTCATATTACCAGCGTAGTGCAACTTTATAAGTAATGAAATGAGTCAACAGTTTCTAGTTTTTCGCTATCTATGAACCATTGGTTTTCAATATGTTGCTTACGACCTTGAAAAATACAATTTTTGTCTTATTTGTATTAATTTTCAATGCCCATTTTGTTGAGAATCTGTGGATACAGTCAAGTTGTGTCTGTAAACTAAATGGACCAGTCGTAAAAAAGGCAATGTCATCCGCATACCAAAAAGCATATACATAGACAAGTAACTCAGATCATTTTCAGTAAGACTGTTCAAGTCTAGGTTATTGCTTACATCATTAATAAAAAGGATAAATAATATCGGCGAGAGTGGTTCCCCTTGTTTCAATCGAAGCGTTACATCGAAAAACTCTGAATAATTGATGTTAGGATACAATTTAACACATGATTTAACATTTGTATACACAAACTTAATCATCGTTATCACTTTTCAGCTTACACCAGGATTAAAAAGTTTCATACACAATGCGTCCCTATTAACTGTATCGAAAGCTTTCTCATAATCAAAGAAAACACAATATAATTTAAATTTATTCTGTATCACTTTCTGAATACTGGAATGTAATAAATACAATCAACTGAATTGTGATTTCCCTAAAGCCAAATTGATTTTCATTACAAATAATTTCAGACTCACACCAACCGTTTAATCTAGTTCTGATTATCAAAGAAAACGGTTTAACTAATATATTAACAAGTGTAATCCCTCTGTAATTACCCGGGTCTCCACTGTCTCCTTTCTTAAATATCGGCACAATGACACCATTACACCAGCTATCAGGATATATCCCAGAGTAATATATTTTATTGAATATCAGAAGTATATATGGACTAATAAACGCAGTTCGACATTAGAGCTGGGTTCGTCTCAAAGCGGTTTCCGGTCTCCATACCATGACTGCTTGTCTGCGTTTCGAAAAATAGCTTTACAAAACTATATAGATCTAATACCCTGAAAAGCATTGGTTTACTTCAAAACTTTTCCAAGCGTTAGGAATTTCCACTAAAGGATACAACTAACTGTATTTGAAAAATGAAGTTATAACCTTTTCACTGCCATACTCAATTGTATCGATATTTGCAAAGAGTTTTATCCTGGATAACACGGTGTCTGGTCAGGATCCAGACTGTTTGACACTCATATCGTATGTTTTCTTGGTCAAAAATACTTAAATTTAGTTTGACACATAAACCAGACAACATTTTAAGCAGACGACATCTTCTTTGTTGATATGTAACAGCATGCTCCCTATGTATATTCACCTTATATGTAGAACAATCTACAATAGAACCCGTCTAAACCGGAACCAGAACACTCTTGTTTGACATTTAAATGCTGGTATATGTTTAATGCAGGAGAAATCAATGCAAAAAAGTTCCCGCAGGAGGTTTTGGTATTGTTTTATGCCCGTTGACGATATTCAGGGGGCATTGTGTTTTGCATCTGTCCGTCCTTCCATGTGTCTGTCCGTGTGTCACTCTTTTACGTACTGTTTGTTGTCACAGTTTTGCATTGTCTTATATCTCACTAACCACTATATAACTATTGACATGGATCTATAGTTTCACTGCGCACCCAGCCCATGCTGCCCGCAATCCCAAGGTCAATGTTAAATGACTTAGGACTTTAACGTGCAACTAGACAAGCACCACCACGGGGGCATCGCTGTGTCTTACCGACACAATTTTCTAGTTTCTTCTGCAGTAAGCAGTCACCAATCTCAAACCGCTAAATTACGCTTCCTTTTATTGGACTGCGACAGCTTCCCAATCTTTGAGATACCTCAAAATGACCATGATTTACTGTGAGACTACACTCCAGAGTTACACTCCAGAAATACACTGCATTAGTTTTCATTTTGCTCACTTAGCCTCACTAATGCCCAAGAATAGTTTGATGTTTGGTGTGTCGTTAACATTAAGTAGATCATTTGCAGGTTATTTGCTGTCCAGTACAATGTACATGTACTACAAATGCCTTCTGCACTCTTGAGCAATTAATGTCTGCAAATAATGTCGTCTGCTGCAAAATAAATTCTTCCATATCTTTTCAAAAACAAATGTCAGAGTAAAAAACACTGGAACCTGGTGAAGTGCCAAGTTACTCGGCGTCTCATCTGGATCCAGACTGTTTGCAAAAGTTATTATAAATGTTAAAACCAATAGCCGCTGGAACAAATCTTATACCTGTTTAGAGGAACAGTTACTTATTTCAGACTTCATTTGATCGTCTTTGGTCAGAACTTTGTATGTCCATGCATACCAAATTACTAAACTACAGCTTTGTTTTAAATAAAACAATACAAAACAAACCAACAACATATGTCTCCGATCTGCTCCTGTCTAAAAATGATTGGATGTTTCCAAAGATTATTTTTGTGGAAGTTTAGGATGTTTTATATCATTTGCTTTACAATGAAGCTATGATAAGCTCTACAACTGACAAACTACATAAAATCACTAACAGAGTCGACAAGGCTAAAAAGGCAAATTTTGTATTATTCAAGGGCCATAACTCTAAAGTGCCTAGTTCAATCTTGCTGGTTATTAAACTTGGCCTGGATATTATACCCATACACATTTTATAAGGTTTGGTAAAGATTGGATGATACGTTTTTGACTAAGAGAGCGTACAAGGCTAAAAACGCCAACTTTGGATAAATCAAGGGCCATAACTCTAAAGTTCCAGAAACAATCTTGCTGGATATTGATCTTGGCCTAGATTATATAGCCATAAGCATTTTTATAAGGTTCGGTGAAGTTTTGGATGAGGCATTTTTTACTTAGGGAGCGGACATGCCGAAAAGGTCACATTTGGATAAATCAAGGGTCATAACTCTGAAGTTCCTGAAACAATCTTGCTTAACATTGATTTTGGCTTAGATATTATAGCCATAAACATTTTTATAAGGTTCGGTGAAGATTGAAGTAAACATTTTTGACTTAGAGAGCGGACAAGGCTAAAAAGGCAAATTTTCGATAAATCAAGGGCCATAACTCTGAAGTTCCTAAAACAATGTTACTGGATATCGAACTTGGCCTAAATTTTATATCGATAAACATTTTTATAAAGTTTGTTGAAGATTGGATGATAACTTTTAGAGACGGACAGACAGACAGACGGACGGAAAGGAATAAATCAATATGTCTCTCACACCAGTATTTGGAGGGAGCCATAATAATGCTTTCCATTTATCTACTTAAACGTGTTTAACGCAGCCATTTTACGCTTGCGTAAAACCTCGCTTGTGTTCGGGGTACAGGGACTTTACTGTACTTACCTGTACTGCCTGTCGGCACGATGCAAGCTGTCATAATGTGGAGACCGGAGACCACTTTGAGACGACCTCCAGCTCTAATGTCGAACTTCGCACGTCGTATAACTCCGACATCGCGTGTACATCTCTACTAGCTTGTAAATTGATTTGTAAAAAGCAATACGTGTATCAATAATGTCAAAAATACGTTTCTTCTAACTCACTCCCTCACTCTTCCAATCCGAAAACGCATTAACATCAGCATGTTCTCGTGGACATCATTTGATAAGAATTCTAGAATAGATTCCGCAATAGGGGGACGACAAGCGTCAAAATCAATAAGGGAAGGTATTCTATATTTAGGTCATTTAGAAAGGACGGTCCTGAGACGTTTATCTTTTATAATATCAAAATTACCAGTTATTGTATGGCCAACTGGTGTAGAGCAAAAGCTTGAAGTGCTACAGTCTCAATTGGTAGGTGTATTGGCATTAATATTTAAGCCTGATACAATTTTATTGTAGTTGAAAATATCGTTCCCTATAGGTTTATTGTATTTATAACAGATGATAGGTGATTCAGATTGTATGAAATATTTAAGAATAGTATCGATTACATTCTTACCAGGCCTGGATACGTTAGTAAACGTTTCTTCTGGATAATATATTAGTACGTTATGGGAATGCTATATATTTGTCGGGTGACTTGTATTCCAATGGGTACGAATTGTGCACCACTGGTCGTCGATATGTTTTTGTACCGCTATGAGAGAGATTTCATGTTAAGTTTGAACCCGAAATCACAAACAGATGTCATAAAAGCCTTCAATGAAACTTCGCGATATTTGGATGATACCGAAAAGTACTCAAATCAAATAAAGCTAACACTTCCGACATTGTGCAGCTTTTCTTGATATAGACCTTAAAATTGACAATGGAATGATTTCTTCCAAAATGTATGACAAAAGAGACGATTTTGATTTTAATATTGTAAATCTACCTCCTCTTGACGGAGATATTCCCCATGTCCCATCTTACTGGGTTTATATATTTCAACTTATTCCTTTGGCTAGAGCTTGTTCTTCTGTTGACGATTTTAACAGTCGAAATCTCATTTTAACGGAAAAGATGCTCAAATAAGGATATAGATATCATAAACTGAGAAAAAATATCTAAATTTTATTATCGAAATCTCTCACTTATTGACAAGTACAAAGGTAATCTTAAGGCGCTCCTGCGACACAGTATTTCACACCCTGAATGTCATTTACAAACTTCGTAAAATGATTGGACATATCCATTTTCTCATTTTGTTCATCAAATATGTTAAAACATTCATTAAAAAGGGGATATTATCTTATAGTACTGCAACATACTGCATTTCTGGTTGTCAACCCGTTAACAGTTGGCCATCACGCTGCCCTCTTTTCATGTACGCCGACAAGAAAGGTTTAGTACTCAATTTAAACGACCTCTTAAATCCGGAAACAGAATGAGGACGTCGGATATTTGTACTGCCTCGTTTATGTCGTACCCTTTTTTAATTTTCTACAGTTACTATGTTAGCAGCTCAACCACTGAGTACACTAGCGATAGGTGGATACAGTTGGTTTCACTTAAATATGTTTCCGATCTACATGCAGTTTACCACTGTATTTGCTATCGCCGTTGTTGTAGATTCGTCGGAGAGGTGCTATGGTTATTTACACTGTTTGTCTTTTAGGACGGTTGTGCGTCCCTAAACCCTCAGTAACTAGGCCTACTGTCACTGACCGTTCCAAGGCAGTACTTCAATCTTCCCCCTGTTGTTTGTCTTGTTTTTTGTGCGTCTCTTTGTGTTTTTGGTAGTAATTTGTTGTTTTCTTGTTGTGGTGCTGTTCGGGTGGCTGTTTGTTTTGTGTGTGGTGTTTCCTGCATGACGTATTAGTTTTGATGTTATAAGTTTGGAAATTGAATACTGCTTATGCCGGTGCTAGGGGACGTGCGTAGTGTTGCACTTTTAATTACTACTCATGAACAGACTCGATAGAAGTCTGCAATTTCCTCTTTTAGCATTGCTACCATTGCTTTCGAAGGATATTCCACTTTCATAATATATTTATTTAACAACAGCAGGTGTTAAGTGCTTGCGTGGCAGCCGTACAAAGTCGCCCGGTACTTCATTCTCGGTGTTGCTATATTGTCTGGTCCTTCAGGATAATTAGGTTTGATAGTATAATGTTTGAAAATTGAATACTGCTTAAGCCGGTGGTAGGGGCACAAGTAGTGTTACACTTTTAATTACTACTCATGAAAAGGCTCAATGAAATCGAGTCTGCAATTTTCTCTTTTAGCATTGCTAGTTTTGCTTTTGAAGGATCTCCTACTTTCAGAATTTACTTTCTAAACCTTCAAGTTGATTGTGCGATAATTGCAAACCTAAGTAGGACCTCATTGTTTAAATACAGAACTCACGTGTGCTTCTTTTCTGGAAGTAGACACAAAACCGTCAGCAAGGGATTTATTGAAAAAGTCACTTATAATGCTTAGTTCACACCAACGGC